>CM056731.1:73860144-75089504 GCA_029844215.1 Przewalskia tangutica
TTCTTCTCAATCTGAGATCGTGCCTTAGAGCTGTGTTATAAGTTGGACCCCTCTGACGTACTTCTTTTTACCAGTTATGCCTCTGCGAAAGGCAACCAGAGCCCAGAAGGGCAAGGCAGCAGAGAGAGCTGCGAGTAGAGCACATAGGGTTACGAGGGTACAGGCCCAGTCTTTACCTGAGGTGGTGCTACAGACGGCGAGTTTTGCGACGCCGCCATTTCAGCAGAGTTTAGGGCAACGGTAGCTCACGAGGCCACAAGACACGAGACTTCATCCCCACGGCGAGAGCAGAGGATATGGGTTACAAGGAGATGGCGATTACTAGCTAGGCTTGTGGCGAGGATGAGAGGACGGGCATGGCGGCGATTCGGTAATACCAGTGGTTCACCCTAGATCCGATAGTTGGAGACTTTGGGACTTCTTGAGTTGCAGTCCACCAGAGTTCTATGGATCGAGAACTGAGAAAGATCCTCAGGAGTTTATTCGACAGCTGCAGCAGATCATGAAAGTGATCAAGGCCTCAGAGACAGAGTCGGTGGTACTAGGTTCACATCGGCTGCGTGATACTACAGTCGACTGGTTTGATTCGTGGGAGTTGTCCCGGGGAGAGCATGCACTTCCAGCCGTATGGGACGAGTTCTCGGAGGCATTTCTTACACACTTCTTGCCCTCGCAGATGAGGAGAGCTCGGGCTGATAGATTTATGATGTTGAGACAGAACGGGCGTACGGTTCGGGAGTACAGCATAGAGTTTGACTCGTTGGCTCGGTATGTCCCCGCTTTAGTGGCAGATATGAAGGATAGAGTGCACCGCTATGTCACAGGACTTGACGATTACTTAGCAGAGGGTTTCACGGGTGTAGCTCTTCAGCCGGGCATGGACATTGCCCGTATACAGGCTTATGCACAGGGGATGGAGGAACATAGAGACCTACGTAGGGACCAGGATCAGCATAAGAGGGCCAGGATAGCAGGGTCCTTGATAACTCGAGAGCGACCGCGCAACAGCAAAGGTGGTTATACACCTCCGCCAAGATGAGTGGTCCTCCGCGATCTTGGGGCGTTCGGGAGATTCGGGAGCAGGTCAGGGCTCCAAGGGTTCAGGTTTTCGGGAAAGTAGGGGTGTTAGTCTGAGGAAGCCACCTCTACCTCGGTGTGGTGGATGTGGTAGACCCCATATTGGGGAGTGTCGTACTATTTCGACAGCTTGTTATGCTTGCGGCCAACAGGGCCATTTGGCGAGAGACTGTCCGACCAGAGGTGGCACTGGTGGGATAGCACAGACTTCGGGATCAGTTGCGGGTTTTTCACCTCCCATAGCTAGGCAGGATATTCATACACCAGCAGGCCACATCAGAGGTCGCGGTGGAAGTTCCCAGTTTTAGCGGTCCTTTGAACCGCTTATTTGATTTTCAGGTATATCCTTAACCCTCTGGAGACTAGTTTGTATTGATGATATGATGATGTGTTAAGTGTTATGTTCGGATAGCTTGTGTTAAAATGTGATTTAGAAGCCTGGTTTGTGAAAAGGGTAAGTCTGGGGATGAGACAATTGTGAACCTTAGAATTTATAATTGATTGAGGCGAGACCTTAGATGTAAGGCCGTCTTGAGTAAAAGATTTTACGGTTAGTCTTTGTCAGAGTGCATAGTATACGTGGAGTATTTGTGTGATAATTCCATGGGTAGTTTGAGATAGAAGTGGTAGCTTTCATGACGTGAATTAGTAAGATTGTTCCGGATCGGGGAACGAGAGAGTTTGGCGTGATAATGGGTCGGGTTGAGGCCAGATTACGGGTCAACCCGCAGCCCGGAATGAAGTGAGGTAAATTTGAGGTGGTCCCGCTAGGTGATGGGGTCACGAGGGTGCAAGGCCCAAGTTTAGATAACCATTGTACGAGTTCGTAGACGCGTTCGGCCATAATCGGATCATGAAGGCCGGGATTGGCCTTAAAGGAATGTGAGACTGGTAAGATGACCAAGGTTGGAGGTAGTAACTCCAAGATTTTGGAAACTGAAGCAATGACGGAAGTATGGTACGTGTACTAGAAAGAGTTCGGGTGTTCGAGGAGGGTACGACAAGTAAGAAAAGAGGCGAAGATGTGTTAAGAAGATGGAAGTGTCCTTTTTATAAGTAAAGATGTGAAGAAAGTATCCTTTGGACCATGGGTGGAGCTAATGGTATTGATATACGCTTTAGAGATGATTCTTCGTTGGCTCGGATGTGCGTTTTCGCGCGTATGTTGTATTATGGCCATGTGTGGGATAATTGGTTTCGTAAGTATAAGAGGGAAGATATACCGGCACAGGTATGTTTTGAGACTTAGAAGGAACATTCGGGACGAATGTTTCTAAGAGGGGAAGAATGTTATACCCCGTAGTTCCGGAGTATGTATGTGAGGACGTACGTACGAATGTTTAAACCCTAATTAGGGTAAGAATCAAAGAATTATTTTCCGATGGAAAATATTCCGAACCTTGTGAAGGAAATTTTACGGTTTCAATATTTTTACGACTATGGAATTTTTCCGAGAGATGAAATAATTTGGACCAATAGGAGAGCGACATGTGTCACCCCAAAAAAAAAAAGACTAAGTGGGACGTTTTTTGCAAAGGTAGTGGGCTAGTCAAATGGTCAAAGTCTTGCATGGCATTTGTGGGACAAGTGGAGAAAGGAACCTACACAAACACTTCTATACCATACACATGTTTCAATCCTAACCCTTGGTTGTCCTATATAAACCCCTCTAGTTGATGAAAATCTTCCACACTTAGAACATTTCAAGACTTGAAAATATTTTCCTCTCCTCCCTAGTTGCTCTCGTCCCACCCCCTCTTTCTTGAGAAAATGTTGTCCAAAAATTCTTAACCTTCTAAGTGTCCTTCCTTAATGTATTAGGAAGATTATTAACCAAGAGTTAGACAAGATTTCACACCCCTAGCCTCAAAAAAACCCCCCTTGGCCGAGAGTGGGCAGATTTTCGGGACTATTTTGGACAGATTTTTAGTCAAATTTGGAAGGGAATATCTCCTAGCATATTAGGAGTTTTTGGGTGTTTCAAAAGCCTAAAATGAATTTCGTCGAGTCTAGTTTCGAACGCAACAAACCGCTCGTCGATAGAACACTGGAGTAGAGAGTTATCGACGTTACAAGTTCAGCTGACGAAGCAGTGGCTAAAAATCTGGACAGTCACGTTTTTTGGGCTATTTTGAGGTTGAAGTACTACGAGTAGCGTATTTTACTTGAAGGGTGGAAAAGGCTAGCAAGGTTATAGTACTTTGGAGCGTTTTGCTAATTGTCGATAATCGTCGCGAGGTATGTGAACCTCTTCCTATCCTTTCTAGCATGATTTTTGTAAACTATGTAGTACGGTAGACGTACGTGTGCTAAACGAATTTGGTTGGTTTAAAACATAAAGTGTTATAATGGTTTAATGGGAAGTTAACTATAACGACTTTATGTACGTAAAAGAGTGGTTTATTGGTTTTAAAAAAAATAAGAGACTTGACTTAAATTGACTTGATATGAAATGTGAAGAACTTTAATTGTGTTAAAAAAAATGGTGAAACCTCATTCGTGAGAAATGAGTACCTTGTCTAAAGAAAAGGAAAAGGAATAAGTTATATTGATTTCGGAAAATGGGAATAAGTATCGAACAAGCCATTGCAGCGTTAATAAAGGAAAAAGTAACGACAATTAATTATATTAAAACAAGTAGAATCTTCCATCTGCATAGAAGCTAAGATAAGACAAAATTGTATTACATTTTATAAATCATGGCTACCTTAATAAGAATCATTATAAACAAGTATTGTTTTCTTAAATTTCCTAAGTAAGGAACTTGATTTATAAAAGAGAGAGACTTGAAGAATTGAAGTGTTTTTGATTTAAAAAGAAGGCACGGTATTGTCTTGGTTTATTCAAAAGAAGGTATGGAAATTGTTTTGGTTTACTTAAAATGATAGTCACTCTATTTTGATACTACGGGTATCGTGTGACCTTTGTAAAAGAAATGGATCTTTTGAAAGATTTTAATGTACGTAGTACTGTAGGGTTAAAACCCGGATTGTTGGCATAAAATGGGAGTACTTGAGTTATATAGATGGTGAATCTATTTACATGTTAATGAAAGTCTAAGAATATGTTAAATTTGCCTATGCTAGTTGTGATAGCCTTTGGTGGTATTACTATGTTACCGCGTCTCTCGGTTGAGGGGCCGGCTGACTTGTTGTGAATTGGTTGGACGTACCGGCAGTGACGGAGGATTCCACGGGTATGCTTCCATTGTTATTATCACATGGACATGTCTACACCGATGAGGGATTCCGGGGGCATGCGGCCATGCAGTGGGTTAAACTCCCGGTATATTATTATTGTCACATGGGCATGTCTACACCGATGAGGGATTCCGGGGGCATGTGACCATTACTATTATTCCATGGGCTAGCTCCCCATGAAGACCTGTCTACACCGATGAGGGATTCCGGGGGCATGGTATATACGATTATTATGGCCATGCTACACCGATGAGGGATTCCGGGGCATGCGGCCGCGTATTATATATATATATATATTGTATATGTTTACGCCGACAGTGAGGTAGGATTCCACTGGCGGGTCACATGGTTATATGTTACACCTACGGCTGCCGGCAGTGATGGAGGATTCCACGGGCAGAACTGATGACTTTGAGGGCGTGAGTTCCTGACTTAACATGACCGCTTATATGTTGTGTACTGTATTTTGGTTATCATACATGTCTCCTGCTTTATATAGACTATTATGATTTCATTTACAGTATTTTCAGTTTCACATACTTGGTACCTGTTGTACTGACCTCCTTCGGGGGGATGCGTTCATGACGCAGGTTGAGGTACGTAGCTTGCTGATCCGCGCTCTTAGGATCACTGTTCAGTTCTGGGAAAACTCCATTTCTCCGGAGGCTTCGTCTTTTGGTACGGTTCCCTGAGGTCATATACTTTTGTACATTCAGGGGGTATGGCGGGGCCCTGTCCCGTCATAGTGGTATAAAAACTCTTAGAGGTCTGTAGTACTGTTGTGGGCAAGGTTTGTAAAAAGGATTTAACTGTTCAAGTTTTTAATTTATATACAGAAAGGTAACCGTTTTGGGTAGCCTGTTCTTATGTTAATCTATTGTTTCATGTCTTTGATTTTATTTCCGCTGATTTTCTCTGATATTGTATCACTAGGGTGCCCGGGGTAAGGCACCAGTCGCGGGCCCGGGAACGGGTTGTGACAGTCACGTCCAAGGGGGTCATTGGTTGTCTGCCCAGTACGATCTCAAAAGGAATCATCTCCGTGGCACTTGATTTGTGTAGATTGTAGCAAAAATTGAGTTGTGTCTTGCACTTTCGGTAACCCACCGATGAAATCCATAGACACACTCATCTATGGTCTCTCCGGTATAGGAAGAGGTTGTAGCAAACCTGCCTCATTTTTCCTCTCCGTTTTGTCCATGATCCACCCTCCCTTATAATGGAGTAGATCGTCCTCGATCCAATCGACGTATTATCCCTTTTTGGACTTGATCCATCGTCTTAACATATAATGTGTCATTCGTCGCATAAAGTCTAATCTTCTACATAAAATTTAACTCAAGATTTGTAATTGAATACACTGCCACAAGTACCTCTTTCCTACTTAGAGCATCCACAACATGGTTGTACTTCCTTGGTTTGTTCTCCCACACAAAATCATATTCGGCAAGGAACTTTTTCCATCGGGTTTGCGTCGTACTCAACTTATTTTATGTTTTAAAGAACGTATTTGCCTCATTATCCGTTCTCACCATAAAATTTGTCCCCAACAAATATAATCTCCATATTTGCAAGCAATGAACAACCGTGACCATTTCTTTTTCATGTGTCGAGTACCTTTGCTCAGCATCATTCAACTTACGACTTTCGAAGGCAATGGGATGACCTTCTTGAACCAACACACCTCCAACTGCCTTGTCAGAAGCATCCGTATGCACTTCAAATGGCATACCAAAGTCCGGAAATTTCAATATTGGTTCCGAAGCAATGACACTCTTCAAAGCTTGAAATGCCCCTTCACACTTCTCCGACCAATTCCACTTCACGTCCTTCTTCAATAAGTCCGTAAGTTCTGCCGCCTTTCGTGAATAACCAGTAATGAACTTGCGGTAATAGTTTGCCAACCCCAAGAATGACCATAGTCCCTTCACGCCATTTGGTGCTTCCCAATCCACAATAGCTTGCACCTTTTTGGGATCCATCCGCACTTGATTCTGGCTCACCAAGTGCCCAAGGAATTTGATTTCCTCCTTGGAAAACTCACACTTCTCCATCTTGACATATAGTTGGTGTTCTCGGAGACGTGCCAACACCTTCTCTAGATGAAGAACATGTTCTTCCAATGTTCGGTTGTAGATGACAATATCATCCAAGTACACCACGACAAATTCATCTAAGTACTCGAACAACACATTATTCATGAGGTTGCAAAACATCGCGGGTGCATTTGTCAACCCGAACGGCATTACAAGGAACTCGTAAGCCCCATACCTTGTCACGCAAGTAGTCTTTGGATCAACTCCTTCCGCAACCCTCACTTGCCAATATCCGGCTCTTAGATCCAACTTAGTAAACCACCATGCTTGACTAAGTTGATCTATAAGGTCTTGTACCAAAGGAACACGATACTTGTTTTTTATTGTAACCCTGTTCAATCACATCCACATCGTTCCATCTTGCTTCTTTTGGTATAATACGGGGGCACCGTATGGAGCTTTGGATTGTTGAATGAGTCCCGATTCCAACAAGTCGTTGAGTTGTCTCCTCAATTCCAATTCCTTACGAGCCATATGGTATGGTTCTTGAGCCAGCTCTATAGAACCTGGTTCTAGTTCAATCTTATAATCAATATCCCTTCTAGGTGATAAAGTTTTGGGAAGTTCTGATGTCATAACGTCTTTGAACGTCTCCAAAAATAATGCTATACAATCTGGTACCTTTTCGACCACATTCGGTTTGATCTCCACAAAAGCCATGAGAAAAGTTACATCTCCTTTTCTCAACCCTTTATCAATACTCATGGCACTTATAATGACAGTCTTGCCATTCTCCTTCATCTCCACTTTGCCGAATGGATGAACATTCAGAATGAACTCCGTTATTCCCTCCCTCATGACCATTACTACTTCTAAGTAAGGCATATATCAAAACAGAACCTTTTAAGGAAATCAATGCCCAATATGACATTAAAACTTCCTAAAGGCATGACCATCAAATCGTGACTTCCTCTCCATGAACCCGACGACATCCTTATCCCGTATGCCATTCCATCAATTCTTTGAGCCACTTGATTGACCGTCTTCATTAAATTAGGACTTCTCTTCAACACAAGTCCTAATTTAACCGTAATCTTCACATCAATAAAGGTGTAAGTAGCTCCAGTATACACCATTGTCACTACACCCTTATCGTTCAACTTTATTTTTATGTATAACAAACTTGCATGCGGATTAGGCTTAGACTCCCCCAACGTGTTTAACAACATGAAGACATTGTCCACCATATTCCTTTCTTTCACGAAAGTTCCTTGGCATTTATCAATAAGTGTAGGAAGAACCTTTGCCATCCGATTAGCTAAAATCATTGTTATGATCTTGTAGACCACATTGGTCAATCCGATAGGCCTAAAGTCATTTACCTTGGGATCCCAATCAGTCTTGGGCAGGAGGGTAAGTATGGTATGGTTCACTTGCTTCAAAAGAACTCCGGATGAGAAGAATTCTTGTACACTTCTTACTACATCTTGTCCCATATCTCTCCATCTTTTTTTGAAGAATGCGGCTGAGAAACCATCCGGACCGGGTGCCTTGTCATTGCCTATATCTGAAAGAGCCTCCCAAATCTCCTTAGGGGAGATGAAATGTAGAAGGTATATTCCGTCTTCCTCTCCTAGCTTCGGGCCGCAATCCAATACCGCGGGTTCAATGTTTGTTGAGGGTCGGGATGTGCCTAAAAGATCTTTGTAAAACTCTAAAAGCATTTCTCTTACTTCCTCGGGAGATGTTGTGCTAGTTCCATTGGCCTTGACAAGGTAGTTGATTGAATTTCTGACGTTACTTCTCTTGATCAAGCTGTGAAAGTATTTAGAGCATCTATCACTCCCAATCAAGTGTTTCTGCCTTGATTTTTGTCTTATGAAGTGTCTTTCGGCTTCAAGCAAGAGGTTTGCTTTAGCCCTTAAGGACTTAACATTGTCTCTTAGTTCATCATCAAAGGGATCCTCCATAGGTGCATTGATAGCCTCCTTGAACTCCATGTTTGCAGAAAATGCTCTTTGTTTTATGCTTCCAAATTCCCTTGTGTTCAATTCTCGCAATGGCTTTTTCAAAGATTTCAATTTTGTGGCTAATATGAATTGGGCAGATTCCAATATGTGTTGCCTCCAACATGAAGTAAGTATGTTCTCAAATGCGGGATGGGAGAGCCACATGTTCATGAACTTGAAAGGTCGTTTCCCAATACTAGAGGATGCATTTACCGAAGCTACCACGGGGCAATGATCCGAGACTGGTTCCATAGGCAGAAAGTTGGCTTTGCACTCAAGATTCAAATCACTCCAATGTTGATTCATCATTACTCTATCAAGTTACTCTATCAAGTTTAGAATATTCTAAGTGCAAAGTCACTATATTCTACGGAAAATCGGACAACACCTCCTTTGTTTCTACATACTTTTCCACCTTTTTCAAGGCCCGAATTCAATAACCAAACACGCCACATTTAAGGCTTAACAATGTAGTTAACAATAGGGGATTACACACCTACAAGACGTGTAAAATTCCGCCCCACAATTGATATCAAACTAGTCCAACATACAATGTCATTCTCGGCCAAAGGTGTAACAACATACCAACCTTTCCAATTCCTTTTCAATTCAAGTTGTTTAGTATAACATGTTATAAAGCCACAATCGATTATAACAACAATAATCTTCAAGTAGATATCATGCGACGATTCTAATTATCGACCAAATTGTATTTCAATTTCAAATGGCTCAACATGTCATTTTGGATTTTAGGCTTCAAATATCCATAACACTTATCAATCTTTAATACATATACTTCATGCTAGACAAAATGTAAGGCTACAAAAATATGTAATCTTATAACACTTAGGAGAAAAAGATTGTTACCTTAGTGAGCCTTAATCCACTTCAAGATCCGAAGTCGCTCCCTAGCAACTTAGAGCCTCTCCTTGACACTCCAATCCTCCACTTGAAGCCCTTAGAATATCACAAACAACTCTCCTTTAACTTCTAATCCAAACCTAGGAAAGTGACTAGGTTTTCACCTTGCGACTAATACGAAAACGCCACTTTTCCGGGATCTTTCTATTGAGATACTCTTACAATACCCTTAGGAACCTTAGTTTAAAGTATGGGGATTATTGGAAAAAAATTGAAAAATTTCTCTTCTTGAAACCCTCCATTGCCGAGAGCTCCTCCTAGAGTTTCTTCAATTTTTTCTTGAAATATGACTAAGTGTAGAGCCTTGTCTTGATAGTAGTATACATATATAACACTAGGATGGGTTAAGATTAGAACAAATGGGTAACCTAGATGAGTTTCACAAGGATCTAGCCAAGTGGCCCTTGGACTTAGTCAACAATGTCAAACTCTAAGACTTTAGTAAGACTTGCTCATCTTATTAATGGTCAAATGACCCTTTAGCCCATGGTTCAATTCGTCCTAGACCAATAAGGGGGTGACACGTGTCGCCCTCCCATTCGTCGCAATATTTCATTTTCCGACAATTCCATAATTCCGATAAATTTTACTAGTCTCAAATCTTAACATTTTTGAGTTCTTACGTACGTTCTTATAAACATATCCTGGAATTCCGGGGTGTAACATGTTATTGATTTTCGGGCCTTGAAAAAGGTGGAAAAGTACGTAGAAACAAAGGAAGTGATGTCCGATTTTCCGTAGAATTTGGTGACTTTACACTTAGAATATTCTACGTTTGAAGCTAGAGATTAATAGATGTATTATGGCCATTATAGATTGAAGTACTACGTATAGAGTATTCTACTTAAAGGATGGAATAGCTATCAAGGTGGAAGTACTTTGGAGCATTTTTCTACTTGTCGATAATCGTCGCGAGGTATGTGAACCTCTTCCTTCTTTTCGCATGATTCTATGTATGGAATACACATGTGGTATTATTTCATGTTTCCTCCTACTCTTAGAAGTTTAGAGTTATGTATGTTGATTTACTCTACGTAAAGTTATGTCTAAGATATCCTAAGTTCTTACCAAGTCTTTTGGGGGATGTTGGTAAGTGTCGTTAGGAAGTATTTGGAGTCGAGTTCACTTTGCTAATTTACTGCACGAATGAGAATAAGTATCGAACAAGTCATTGCAGCGTTAATAAAAGAAAATGTATCGACAATCGATTAAATTAAAATGAGTAGAATTCTCCATCTGCATAGAAGCTAAGATAATACAAAATTTTATTACATTTTCTAGATCATGGCTGCTTTAATAAGATCGTTACAAACAAGTATAACTTATTCACAACGCATAAAAGTATATGTTGCTTAATTTAAAGAGTTTACGTTATGAAGTTTTAAGACTATGAACCTTAAATTCTTAAAAGGTTAAGAGACTTTATTTTTCAAGTTATGGGACTTGATTCTTAAAGGAAGAAATGACTTGATTTAAAAGTATAGAATACTTGATTTGGAAAGTATTGATTTCTGGACATTCTAAAGATAAGAAGACTTGATTTCTAAAGTAAGAAACTTGATTTCTGAAAGATAAGAGACTTGAAGTATTTTGAAAGTATACGATACTTGGTTTTCGAAAGTATAAGTCTCTTGATTATAAAAAGAATGTATTTGCCTAAAGTATAAAGTTAGTATAACGACTTTATGGGAAGTTGGTTATAATAGCTTTATGGAAAGATGAAAGAGTGGTTTACTCTAGTAATGTAAATAATGATAAATGACTTGAAATAAAGAAAGGCAAATGGATTTTGAAGGCATCAATTGCTTAAGGTTTTAAAGAAAGAAGTCACTCGATTTAGAAGCCTATAAATGTATTTCTAAGTGGCATTGTGACTTGTCTTGAAAAGTAGATATGAATTGATACTACAGTTATTAGTATCTTGGAAGTTTATATGAAAAAGAGTTATTTTAAAAGAAAAGAAGTACGTAGTACTTTGGGGCGACTGTCTTGTTGTAAATCTACTTGGACGTACCGACAGTGACGGAGGCTTCCACGGGTATGCTTCCATTGTGATTGATCCTTGGACATGCTTATACGATGTGGGATTCCGGGGCATGCGACCATGTGATATATGATTATTACTCCATGGACTAGCTCCCCATGAAGACATGTACCCGAGATGAGGGATTCCACGGGCATGTTATATACGATTATTACCCCATGGATTAGCTCTGCATGAAGTCATGTACCCGAGATGAGGGATTCCACGGGCATGATATATATATATATATATATATATATGTATTGTATATGTGTACGCCGACAGTGAGGTAGGATGCCACGGGTGCGTCACATGGTTATATTTTACACCTACGGCTGTCGGCAGTGATAGGGGATTCCACGGGCAGGATATATATATATATATGTATTGTATATGTGTACGCCGACAATGAGGTGGGATGCCACGGGCGCGTCACATGGTTATATTTTACACTTATGGCTGTCGGCAGTGATGGGGGATTCCACGGGCATGTTTTGATATTTGTGGTCTTGAGACCCTTACTGGACTAGGTGATGATATTTGAGGGCTAGTGTCCGTAGCCCTGTGTGACTATTGTTCATGTGTTGAAATAGTCTTTAAAAGGTAAAACTGACTTTCATTAGTTTCACTTTGGCAAGGCACAGTGTACTGTTATTTTGGTTATCATACATGTCTCGACTTTATATGATCGTTATGATTTCATTCTGATATTTTGATTTCACATACTTGGTACATATTTTGTACTGACCTCCTTCGGGGGGCTGCGTTCATGCCGCAGGTTGAGGTACATAGCTTGCTGATCCACACTCTCAGGATCACTGTTCAGTTCTTGGAAAGCTCCATTTCTCCGGAGGTTTTGTCTTTTGGTACAGTTTCCCCTGAGGTTGTAGATTCATGTATATTCAGGGGTATGGCGGGGCCCTGTCCCGCCACAGTTGTTATGTTAAAACTCTTAGAGGTCTGTAGTCACATATTGTGGGTCAGTTTGTAAAGGAAAGGAGGCAACTGCTTCAGTTATGTATTTATATATCCAGGGAGGTAGCCTTATCGGCTAACCTGTTGATTTTTATTTCTGTTAATTTATTTTATAAGTTTCATGTATGTTCCGCTGATTATCTCTGATGTATACCTGTAAGGGTGCCCAGGTAGGGCACCAGTCGCGGGCCCGGGGTCGGGTCGTGACAAGAATACTCCAAGATTTGATACCAATTGTCACACCACCCGTAAGGTTCTATAATTTTTACCTTATAATGGTGCTCGGCAGTTGGAACACAACTAACTCAAGCCGATTCTCTTTTCGCTCCTCTCACAATACGTTGAACACTCTCAAAGAGATTGCGGAATAAAAGAACAATAACACAAAAATATTTACGGGCTAACAAAATGCCCAACATTTATCTTATTCTCCACAATAAATAAAGGACTCTTATGCTTTGTACATTTAGTGTTTTTCGACTCTAACTGTCACGACCCGAACCCGGGCCCGTGACTGGTGCCTTACCCCGGGCACCCAAGTAGACATACATCAGAGTAATCAGCGGAATATAAAACAAGACATGAAATAATATGAAGTGAAAGACAGTTTATCTGAGAAAAATTTGCCTTTCGGCTTATATATAACTAGAATCCGAACAGTTACATCCCTTTTACAAACTCTGCCCACAACAGTACTACAGACCTCTAACAATGATATAACAACAATGGCGGGACAGGGCCCCGCCATACCCCTGAATGTAAGTACCTACAAAGACAGGGGACTATACCCAAGATAAGCCTCCGGAGAAACAGATCTTCCCAAACGCTGAACTGTGACCCTATGAGCGAGGATCAACAACTGGTGTACCTCTACATGCGGCATGAACGCAGCCCCCCGAAGGAGGTCAGTACAACAGGTACCAAGTATGTGAAATCGTAAATGAAATCATAGTAGTCTATATAAAGCGGGAGACATATATGATAACCAAACTACGATTCACTGATAGATAGCGATCATGTCAAGTCAGGGACTCACGCCCTCAAAGTCATCACTCAATATATAACTATGGGTCTCACGCCCACAACATCAATCATGCCCGTGGAATACCTTCCTCACTGCCGGCAGTCTATGATATAAAATCACCAAGGAATACACATGACACCAGGTCCCACCTGTGTCATAATAAAATCGTACGGGGTAAGTACGAAAGCGTAGCCGACTACTAAAACCCACAGTACCAACAAGGTCATAAACTGTATCACGAGGTCTTTCTAGACCGCCACATGATCGAAGCTGGCCACTCGCCCGCAACATCAAATGTGCGCGTCTAGTCCTGGAACTTCCCGCAGCTCCGCATAGGCCACTCACATAGGCCCGCATGAGGTATTCCCCGCATCGAGGGTAGCTACTCCCCGGCATCGTCCTGGACTCGCAGTCCGCATGGCCACATAGACCGCATGACCACAAAGGCCGCACACTAACCTGGAACTCTCGTAGCTCCGCATAGGTCCCCTGGACCCGCATGAGGTATTCTCGAATCATGGTCCCAGACCGCCTGAGGTATACCCCGCATCGGAGGGCAGCTTAACCCCCGGTATCATGTCAAGAGGTGAGTGATATAATACTAACATAACAGCTTATCGTTAAACAACATAAGCACAACAAGGGAGACCCCTTTACACAAACATCACAAGACACTAACACACGTAGCATCCTAACATGTTTACTTATCAAAACGACAAGAAAGTATTACAAGGCTATCACAAACCAACACAATCAAGTTATTCACACAAGGTACTTTCTACTTTATGTTAACAAGTTCGGGTTTTTATCCCCAAAGTACTTCATACATTAACTCTTTAAAAGATCCGTTTCCTTCACAGAAGTCACACAATACCCGTAGTATAAAAATAGAGTGACTATCTTTTTAAGTAAACCAAAACACTTCTCTTTGTAAAATCAAGTAACAACATTCTTTTCCAAACGTTCAAGTTTGCCTACTTTCAAATACTCATGTTTCTCATTTTCGAAAGGTTTCGTAGTTCATAGTCTTAATCACTTAAGAATATAAATCTCTTTTAAAACAATTTGAGAAACATATGCCTTATGTGTGAGTAGGTTATTCTTGTTCATAACAATCTTATTAAAGCAGCCATGATCTAGGAAATGTAATATCATTTTGTCTCATCTTAGCTTCTATGCAGATGGAGGTTTCTACTGGTTTTAATAATACTTAATTAGTCAATACATTTCCCTTTATTAGCGCTGCTGTGGTTTGTTCGATACTTATTCTGATTTCCGAAATCAGTAAAACATTATTCCTTTTAAAAACCAAGTACTCATCACTCACGAATGAGGTTTCACACTTTTTAACAAAATTCATATTAATTCAATTAAGTCAAGTCTCTTATCTTCTAAAATCAATAAACCATTCTTTTTATCTCTCTTAAGTCGTTATACCTAACTTCCCATAAAGCTAGTATAACTCTTAAGCTTTTAAAACCAAGTATTACTCTTCTTTCAAAAACGGTTCTTAATTCTTTTGAAATACTTCAAGATTCTTATTATTTAGACTCAAGTCAAAAGACATTGCAGTAAAACCACGTTCAGTTAACACACGTACGTCTACCGTACTATATATATTCTTTTAAAATATCATGCTCAAGAGGATAGGAATAATCACATACCTCGCGACGATTATCGACTATTAGCAAAACGCTCCACCGCTATAACCCGGCTAGCCTTGTCCACCTTTCAAGTAGAACATGCTACTCGCAGAACTTTCAACCTATAAAGGCCATATACGTCCATCAACGTCTAGACTACTCTGTAGAATATTCTAAGCAGTAGGTTCTCTATTTTACGGGAAAAGAATCGGGCAGCACTTCCCTACCCGTTAAGCTACACCAGTCTACTGTAAATACAGTCCTATGTAAGTACAGTTTAATTCTTCTTCTTTAATATTCTTCTGATGTGATTTCAGTTCAATTCTCTTCTGTAATATCCTTCTATTACAGTTCAATTCTCTTCTGTAATATCCTTCTATGTATCTTATATACATTCCTATACTACTACAGTATGTAATTTCCAATTACAATATAAGGACAAGAGTATTTACCTCGATAAGCCCAAAATTATCCAAGTTTAAATGTCGATCCTGAGCAACATTTAGCTCCTACTCTGGGTGCTCCAACCTGCTCCAAACAACCCTTAGAAGTTCTACGCAACTTCTTCTTAATACTTCAACCAACTGTGAAGATTTTCCTTAGGGTTTCGTTTTTGTGACTGAAGGGAAGTATAGTAGTATTTCTGGGCTTTTGGTATAGGGGTAACCTTGGAATACTACAAGGTATTTGGGCCAAGGTATTTTGGAATAGTAACAATACTTGGAGAATACTTTTCTCCCAGGGGGGGGGGGGTATTTTACGAGAACAACTCAAGAGGGGGGGGGGGGGGATGTTTCGGCCCAAGGCCTTCTCAAGGGGGAGGGGGTGCTCTTGGACGAGAGCAACAAGAAGAGGGGAGGGAGTATTTCAAGACTTGAAATCTCTAAGTGTGGATGAAGAAGTCTTCAACTAAGGGGGGTATTTATAGACCAATCAATGGCCAAGATTAAGACAAGTGGTGGGCAAGTGTAGGGTCAAGATTTGGACAAGTGTTTGTGGGTCCCACTTGCTCATCTACTACACAAAATATCCTACCAACTCCTTGACCAAAAATTGTGCAAGAAAACGCCCACAAAGTCGTCCACTTGAGGGTGACAAGTGTCGCCCTCTCGTTGGTCCAAAATATTTCATCTCTCGGAAAAATCCGCAAAAATAATTAATGTTGCAACCGTAATTTTCCCTTCGTAAAGTTTGGAAAACGTTTCGTCGGAAAACAATTCTTTTCGCTAGTTGTGCATAAATTTCGTCCCTTTGCCTACTTAAGGCTTAAACTTTTATACGTACGCCCTCACGTACATACTCTGGAAATACGGGGTATAACATTCTCCCCTCCTTAGAAACATTCGTCCCGAATGTTCCTTCTAAGTCTCAAAACATACACGCGCCAGTATAGTCTTCACTACTATACTTACGAAAACAATCATGCCACACCTGGCCATAAAAATAACACACGCGCAAATACTTAATCCAAGTCCACGAGGAATCACCTCTAACATCACAAAAGCTCCCACCCAAAGTCTAAAATATACTCCCTTCGCACCTTCACTTTACAAAAAGAAATGATCACATCTATGTTCTTAACACATGCTCGCTTCTTCCCTTACTCGTCGTACCCTTCTCGTACACTCGAACTCTTTCTCATAACTTACCACATTTCTGTTACTGCTTCAGTTTCCAAATCTCTGGGTTACTACCTCCAACTTGGTCATCATTACTGGGAACAATCTTGATGGATCTCCGATACTTTTCCAAACCTAGCAACACGAAAGACCGGACGTACTGCCTCCTACGTCGGACGACAATGCTAATTTACAGGCAACCCGGCCTATTCTACAAACAATCTGAAAATGCCCAAAAGTACTTTGGGTTAAGTTTTCCCCTGCTTTCCAAAACTCGTCACACCCTCTCCGGGGTGGTACCTTCAAGAAGACCCACCGTCAACCTGAACTCCAAGCGTCGTCGCCGATTATCCGCACGACTTCTGTTGACTCTGAGCTGCCAATAACCTCTTCTGGATAAGCTTCACCCTATCCACATCCTGCTGAATCAAGAATGAACCAATTTATCGAACCTTGCCAACATCGAACCAATCGACTGGCAACTTACACTTCCGCCCCTACAAGGCTTCATAAGGCGATATCCGAATACTGAAATGGTAGCTATAAAACACTCCCTCAACAGGAGGCAACAATCCTCACAGCTACCCCTGAAATCCAAACACTGGCCCGAGGGTGAATGCGATACTGAGACTCACCTGAGTTCCTAACCCTGCCTGGTAAAACTTCCAGAAAAGAAATAGCCGTAACCTGGGCTCCACTGCCTGTCATAAGGTGAAAGTAGGCACCTCGTGCAGCCTTACAACCTTCCTGATATAACATCTCGCATAACCCTCTGCCGAGTAAACGGTCTTGACTGAAAGACAAGATGGGCTGACCTCATCGGCCCGACTACTGGTCGAACGCATCCACGAACTCGTACGATGGTTAACTAAACTTGGGCCTAACACCCTCGTGACCCCACCACCTGGCGGGACCACCTCGAACTGACCCTACCACATTACAGGCCACGGGTTGACCCGCGATCGGTCCTCAACCCGACCCGTCATCGCACAAAACTCTTGTTCCCCCGAACCGGAACAATCTCACAATCAAGTCACGAAAACCTAGTGGTCTTCTTAGCTCAACTACCCTCTTTCATTTCATACCACTCAGGGACTTATCACACAAACACATCTCACGTGTACTATGCACTCCGATAAAGGTTAACATAACAATAAATCTTTTACTCAAGATGGCCTCACCTCTAAGGTTTCCACGTATAGAACTCTAAGGCTCACACTTTCCTTATCCCCAATCTTACCATTTAACTAACCATGATTTCTAATTACAATTATCACAATGCTATCTGAACATAACATTTAAGATATACTCATCTTATCACACATACTAATCTCTAGAGGGTTAAGAATTGTAACGACCCGTTCCGGGCCCCGTTACTGGTGCCTTATCCCGGGCACCCTAGTGATACAATCATCAGAGAAAACCAGCAGAAAATAAAACTTTAAACAAGAAACAAGATATATGAACATAAAACAGGCCAACCCAACGGTTACCTTCCAATAACATAAATAAAAACAACTCTTTCAAAACGAACAGTTTAATCCTTTTACAAACCACACGCCACAAAGATTTACAGACACTCTAAGATTTACAACAACTATGACGGACGGGGCCGCCATACCCCGAATGTACAAGAACCTACAACTCGTGGAACACATACCAAAAGATAAGCCTCGGAGAAACGGAGCTTCCCAAAAGCTGAATCGAGATCCTAAGAGCGAGGATCCACGATGTACCTCTACTGCGGCATGAACGCGGCCGAGAGGTCGATAACAGTACCAAGTATGTGAATCAGAAATCAGTAAATGAAATCATAGCGATCTATATAAAGCGAGACATGAATGATAACCAAACTACGATGCACATATATCGCTTATAACAAGTCGTGGTCTCACGCCTCCACATCAATCATGCGTGGAATGCCTTCCTCATCACGGCGATCTATGATATGATAACACCAAGAAGTACACCAGACACCAAGTCCTACCGATGCCAAAGTCAGATTATCAATTCAAATGGAAGCATACGTGCGCTACGCATCATGTCGGTATGTCCAAAAGGGAACCACAAGACAAAGAATCAAAATAGATACCCGTGCGCTACGATCGTGTCGGTATGTCCAAAAGGAAACAATAAGACAACATTCCAAATGGAAACATACCCGTGCGCTACGATCGTGTCGAGATGCCCAAAGGGAAACAATAAAGCAGTATCAACTTGGAAGCATACCCGTGCGCTACGCATCGTGTCAGTATGTCCAAAACGATTAGCAAAAGTAACACAATCAACAGGAACGTACCCGTGGAATTTCTCCATCACTACCGGCATGTCCAAGTAAGTTCTCAACAAGTCAACCGACCCTCTATCGAGAGACGCGGTAACACAGAAATACAACACTTGTACAACAAAGGCTATCATCACAAGCATAGGCAAGTTTCACACAACTCAAAGTACTTTCACATAAGCCACACAATACCCGTAGTATAAAAATCGTGACTATCTTTTTAAGTAAACAAGACACTTCCCCTTTTGTAAAATCAAGTAACAACATTATTTTCCAAACGTTCAAATTTGCCTAATTTCAAATGCTCAAGTCACTTATTTTAGAAAGGTTTCATAACTCATAGTCTTAATCTCTTTTAAAACAATTGAGTAACATATGTCATATATGTGAGTAGTTTATTCTTGTTTATAACGATCTTATTACGTGACCATGATCTAGAAAATGTAATATCATTTTGTCTCATCTTAGCTTCTATGCAGATGGAGGTTTCTACTGGTTTTAATACAACACATCATTTATTCAATACATTTTCCTTTATTAACGCTGCAATGGTCTGTCGATACACATTCTGATTCCCGAAATCAGTAAAACATTATCCCTTTAAAACCAAGTACTCATTACTCACGAATGAGGTTTCACACAAACATCCACATTAAAACAAATAAGTTAAGTTTCTTATCTTATAAGATCAAGTCTCTTAACTTCTAACATCAGTAAACCATTTTCACCTACATAAGGTCGTTATAACTAACTTCCCATAAAGCTATTATAACACCCTATGTTTTAAACCAACCAAATCACTTAGCACATGTACGTCTACCGTACTACATAGTTCACAACAATCATGCTAGAAAAGATAGGAAGAGGTTCACATACCTCGCGACGAGTATCGACAATAAGCAAAATGCTCCAAGTACTACAACCTTGCTAGCCCTTTCCACTCCTCAAGTAGAATACGCTACTCTTAGTACTTTCACCTAAAAAGGTCACAAACGTATTAACTTCAAAACACAAGGTTCCATGTTCTACGTAAAATTCGGCGACTCTCACAACAGCGTAAATCTCCTCCTCTAACGAGGCCGGCTACCAAGCCAACCAGGGGGGGGTTTACACGTCTAACCGGATGTGTACAATTCTACACAGCAATACTACACAAGTCTACTGCAATACAGTCCTATGTAAATACAGTTCAGTTCTTTTCTTTACTCTTCAGGCTTAAGTCAAAAGACAGTGCCAAATACAAAGTTCAGTTATACATATAGTATACTTCCACTATATATTCCTACAACATGTAATCTCCAATTACAATAAGGGGACAAGAATATTTACCTCGATAAGCCCAAAATTATCCAAGTTATAATGTCGATCCTGAGCAAGGTTTAGCTCCTACTCCGTGCGCTCCAACCCGCTCCAAACAACCCTTAGAAGTTCTTAACCAACTTCTACTCAAATACTTCAACCAACTATGAAGATTTCCTTAGGGTTTCGGTTTGAGACTAAAAGGACAAAAGGTAGTATTTCCGGGCTCTACGTATAGAGGTAACTGTGGGACTACAACACGGTAAAGGCTAAGGTATTTTGGGCATTATATCAATACTAGGAGAAGTATTTCAATACCACGAGGAGGGTATTATCTGAAAACAACTAGGCTAGTGGTACCCACGGCTAGCACCACAAAGGGGGGAAGGGGAACCCCTCGGCCAAAGGCCCCACGAAAAGGGGGAGGGGGAAGGCTCTCGGCTAAGGGCTCACACAGGGGGAGGAGAGGGTTTCAAGACTTGGAAGTTTTGGATGAATGAAGTCTTCAAGCTTAGGGGGGGTATTTATAGCAAAACCAAAATCCAACCAATGGCCAAGATCAAGCCATGTGCAAGGCAAGTGTAAGGCCTTGATCAAGCCAAGTGCACCCTAGCCCCTACTCCACAAAACAAGGCCAAAACAAGGAGCCAATTGGCGGCGTGAACGGTCGTCGAGGTTGCGCGCGCTTCCAATGTGAGGGTGACACATGTCACCCTCCCTTTGGTCCAAATACATTCGACTCTCGGAAAAATCCGCAAAAATACAAAATGACATAGCCGGAATTTTCCCTTCGCAAGTTACGCAAAACGTTTCGTCGAAAAACGACTCTAACCGGGTGTTGTGCACAAAGGTAACTTCGGCCAAGCCACCAAGGCGGGGGTGACACGTGTCACCCTCCTATTGGCCCTCATAAAATGTCTTTCGAAAAATATCCACAATACCGGAAATCTCAAAAACAAAGCGGGCCCCACAAAACCGTAAATTTCTCCCGTGGGCCCCACGTGACCATTTCCGAAAATAAAATCTCAAAATTCTAATATAATTTAAGAAGCCCATATACCAAATCTGGGAAACCAATTCTAATTAACGAACCTTTTTCTTCACAAATTACCGGAAACTTTTCCGTCGAAAACTCACATCTTTCTTTCTTTTCAAAATTTCTGTAGTACTGCACGCACGTCCTCACATACATACCACGCAACTACGGGGTATAACATTCTCCTCCTTAGAAACATTCGTCGAATGTTCCTTCTCAATCGGATAACGATAAAGTTCCTCTAACAAGTTGCCGACGCCACGCCGCCACGAACTAACACACGTTCTCTTCTCCCCTAACTCGTTGTACCCTTCTCGAACACTCGAACTCTTTCTAGTATCCGTATCACACTTCCGTCAATGCTTCTGTTTCCAACCTTTGGAGTTACTACCTCCAAACTTGGTCATCTTACTAACTTCGATCCCCTAAGGCCATTCCGGCCTTCACGAACCGATCTGGTAGAACGTATCCACGAACTCATACGATGGTCACCTAAGCGGGGCCTAGCATCCTCGTGACCCTACCACTGGCGGAACCACCTCGAACCGACCCACAACCGGGCCGCGGGTTGACCCTCAAATGGTCCTCAACCCGACCCCACAATCGCGCCACATTCTTGTTCCGCTACTGGAACAATCTAACCAACACACGTCATGAAAGCTAACACTTCCATCTCGCACTACCCATGGACTTATCACACAAATAAATCCCACGTATACTACGCACTCTGATAAAGGTCAAACATAAAATAAATCTTTTACTCATGACGACCTACCTCTAAGGTCTCAATCGTGAAATAGTCTAAGGTTCACTTCCATGCCCCCGTGCTTACCCTTCTACACTCACGAGTTTCTCAATCACATATTAGCACAAAGCTATCCGAACATAACACTTAACACATTATCTTAACATCAATACATACAAGTCTCTAGAGGTTAAAGATATACTGAAAATAGGCGGTTCAAGGACCGCTAAGGCTAGGAACTTCCACGCGACCTCTACCGTGGCCGCCGGTGTATGAACATCTGCCTAGGCGTGGAAGGTGAAGAACCCGCCCGATCTCGTAACTGTGCTATCCTACCAGTGCTACCACAGTGGACAGTTTCTCCCAAAATGGCCTTCGCTTGTCATGTAAAACAAACTCTGGACTAGCATGACACTCCCACTGTGGAGTCTACCACGTGATCCAACGAGTAGGTGGCTTGGTTGGCTAACACCCCGCTTCTCGAAAATCTGAACCCTTGGAGCCACGACCGCTCCCGAATACTCTGGATGCCTTGAAGATTGTGGAGGACCACTATGCATCGGGCGGAGGCGCATAACTAGTCTGCTGGCGATGCGCCTCGAAAGTCACCAAAGGACCTGCTGTTCGGCCTCTTTTGCGACCACTGGTCATTCCGTCGATCTCTCGTGCCTCACATCCCGGTGCATGAGCACGCATGCGGGCAATATCCATGCCGGTGAAGAGCTACACCGAACAAGCCTCTGTCAAGTAATCATCTAGCCGGTGACGTAGCGGTGCACTCTATCCTCCATGGTTGCCACTAAAGCGGGGACATACCGAGCCAACGAGTCAAACTCCACGTTGTACTCCCGAATATGCGCGGGTTCGCCTCGAGATCATAAATCGGCGTGCCCTCGCCATCTGCGGGCAAGAAGTGAGTGAGAATGCCTCGAGAACTCGTCCCATACTGCGAGCGCATGCTCTCCGGGACAACTCCCGAATCAAACCGATCGGCTGCGGTATCACGCGGCCGATGCGAACCTAAGACCACCGACTCGGTCTCGAAGCCTTGATCACTCTCATGACCGGCCAGTAGCGCGGATGAACTCCTGCGGATCATCCTCGTGCCTCGACCCATAAAACTACGGCGGGCTACAACTCGGAAAGTCCGTAGCCTCAAACTATCCGCCGGGGTGAACCCTGGTGCTCTTTGGGCCAGGCTGCTGCATCCGGCCTATCCTCATGCTCGGCCACGACCACGGCGGCCGGGGCCATCTCCTTACCCGTCTCATTCGCTTCCGGTGTGAGGCCGAGGCTCAGTGCGTGGTCTCAGCAGCCCACCGCCGCGGCTCTAGCTCTTTGGGGTGGCGGCGTCACAAAACTCGCCGTCTTAAGCACAATCTCAGGTACTGACCGGGCCTGCGCCCTCGTACTCCTCTGTATCTCACTAGCAGCTCCCTCGGCTGCCTTGCCGCCGGGCTCTGGTTGCCTGCGCGGAGGCATAATCGGTAAAACGAGATACGTCGGAGGGTCCAACTTACAACTGACTCTAAGGCACGATCTCGGAATGAGAAGAATGGAAACCAATCCTAAATGTCCTATAGCCTCACGATTATAGATGTGGTGCACAACACACCGATAATCAAGACTCTACTAGACACGATGCGTAGACACTTTCCGAGGATTAATCGCTCCGATACCACTTTTGTAACGACGTTCGGGCCGATTCGGTGCCTTATCGGGCACCCTAGTGATACAATCATCGAGAAAACCAGCGGAAAATAAAACTTTAAATAAGAAACAAGATATATGAACATAAAGCAGGCCAACCCAATGTTACCTTCCAATAACATAAATAAAAACAACTCTTTCCAAACGAGCAGTTTAATCCTTTTTACAAACCCCCACACTTGTGATACTACGGACCTCTAAGATTTACAACAACTATGACGGACAGGGCCGCCATACCACGAATGTACAAGAACCTACAACTCGTGGAACACATACAAAAGATAAGCCTCGGAGAAACGGAGCTTCCCAAAACGCTGAATCGAGATCCTAAGAGCGAGGATCCACGGCCGACGTACCTCACGCGGCATGAACGCAGCCGGAAGGAGGTCGATCTGCAGTACCAAGTATGTGAAAGCGTAAAATCAGTAAATGAAATCATAGCAGTCTATATAAAGCAGGAGACATGAATGATAACCAAACTACAGTACACACATATATCAGTTATAACAAGTCAGGGTCTCACGCCCTCAAAGTCATCACTCAATATATAACTATGGGTCTCACGCCCACAACATCAATCATGCCCGTGGAATACCTTCCGCCACTGGCGATCATGATATAAAATCACCAAGGAATACACATGACACGTGTCCCACGTGTCATAATAAAATCGTACGGGGTAAGTACGAAAGCGTAGCCGACTACTAAAACCCACAGTACCAACAAGGTCATAAACTGTATCACGAGGTCTTTCTAGACCGCCATGATCGGCGGCCACTCGCCGCAACATCAAATGTGCGCGTCTAATCCTCGAACTTCCGCGACTCGCATAGGCCACTCACATAGGCCGCATGAGGTATTCCCGCATCGAGGGTAGCTACTCCGGCATCGCGGACTCGCGATCGCGTAGCCACATAGACCGCATGACCACAAAGGCCGCACTAACACGGAACTCGTAGCTCGCGCAGGTCCCCTGGACCCGCATGAGGTATTCTCGAATCATGGTCCCAGACCGCCTGAGGTATACCCCGCATCGGAGGGCAGCTTAACCCCCGGTATCATGTCATGAGGTGAGTGATATAATACTAATATAACAGCTTATCGTTAAACAACATAAGCACAACAAGGGAGACCCCTTTACACAAACATCACAAGACACTAACACACGTATCATCCTAACATGTTTACTTATCAAAACGACAAGAAAGTATTACAAGGCTATCACAAACCAACACAATCAAGTTATTCACACAAGGTACTTTCTACTTTATGTTAACAAGTTCAGGTTTTTATCCCCAAAGTACTTCATACATTAACTCTTTAAAAGATCCGTTTCTGTTACACCCCGTAACTCCAGGACATGTTTAGGAGAATGTACGTAAGGAACTCAAGACTTGAAATTAGTACGAAAGGAAGAATTGTTTTTCCGACGGAAAATCTTCCGAACGTCGGAAAGGGAAAAATGTTCGTTGAGGAGAATTGGATTCTCAAAATGCATGAATTGAGGATTATGGAATGTATTTTCATTATGGAAATTTATTTTACGGATTTGGTCGTGTGGGGCCCACCCGAGGAATTTTACGTTTTGTGGGGCCCACGAGGGTTACAAAATTTTATGGACGAATGGAAGGGCGACACGTGGCACCCTCCCACATGGCTTGGTCGAATTAATGCAAGGGCAAAAGGGACATTTGACCATGGTAAAGATGAGAAAGTCTTGCTAATTGTAGAGCTTGATATAGTTGACTTGTCAAAGGGCCACATGGGCTTGATCCTAGTGAAAATCATCTTAGCCACCCATTTGTTTAAGTCTTGACCCTCCTTAGTGTTATAAATACATACTAGTAGCAAGACTAGTTCCACACTTAGTCATATTTCAAGAAAATATTAGAGAGCAAAGAGAGGAGCTCACGGGTTCATGCTAAGTCCCACACAAAAATTTTAGTTTCTGATCCTTTATTCACAAGACTTAAACCCAAGGTCCCTAAGGGTATTGTAAGGATATCTCAATAGAAAGATTTCGGAAAAACGGCGTTTTCACGTTAGTCGCAAGGCGAAAACCTAGGGAGCTCTTCAACTTTGAAGTTGGAAATAGAAGAGGAGTTTTTCACAAGATTCTAAGGGTTGCAAGTAGCGGATTGAAACGTCAAGAAAAGGAGTTGGAGTTGCTAAGGATCGACTTAGGGTTTTGGATCATTTTGAGCTTAAGAAGGTAATAATCTCCCTCTTGCTATATTAATTCGAAATTTCATGTTGTAGTAGTTAGAAATGATCATGTGGATTATAATATGAAGAATGATATGTGTTATGGAATATTTGGATGGAATCCGAAAGTTGCATGATTTAGCCTTTAAGATTGTAATTCAATTTAGTTACTAGTTTAGTCGTCGCATGTTATCTAAAGAGTTGATTAAGGTGGTTATAATTGCTAAGTTGTTTATGACTAAATAACATGCTCGACCTAAGAACTTGGATTGAAAAGGAATTGGAAAGGTTGATAAGTTGTTGCACTTTTTGGCCGAATTGACATTTGTATTGTGGACTAGTTTAATGTATTTGGTGGGGCGGAATTTTACACGTCCTGTTAAGGCGTGTAATCCCCTTTGGTTAGCTGATTTATTTGGCCTTAAATGTGGCGTGTTTGGTTATTGTATTCGGCCTTGAAAAAGGTGGCAAAGTATGTAGAAACAAAGGAAGTGTTGTCCGATTTTCCGTAGAATTTAGTGACTTAGCACTTAGAATATTCTACGTTCGAAGCTAGAGGTTAATGGACGTATTATGGCCAATTTAGGTTGAAGTACCAAGTATAGCGTATTCTACTTGAAGGATGGAATAGCTAGCAAGGTTGAAGTACTTTGGAGCTTTTGCTACTTGTCGTGTCGTCGCGAGGTATGTGAACCTCTTCCTTCCTTTGGCATGATTCTATGTATGAAATATACATGTAGTAGTATTTCATGATTCCGTCTACTCTTAGAAGTTAAGAGGTAGTTATGTTGATTTACTCTATGTAAAAACTACGTCTAAGAAATCCTAAGTCCTTACCAAGTCTTATAGGGGATGTTGGTAAGAGTCATTAGGAAGTATTTGGAGTCGAGTTGACTTGGCTAATTTACGGCACGAATGAGAATAAGTATCGAACAAGCCATTGCAGTGTTAATAAAAGAAAATGTAATGACAATTAATTATGTTAAAACAAGTAGAATTCTCCATCTGCATAGAAGCTAAGATAAGACAAAATTGTATTACATTTTCTAGATCATGGCTACTTGAATAAGATCGTTATAAATAAGTATAACTTATTCACAACGCACCAAAGTATATGTTGCTTAATTTAAAAGAGTTTACGTATGAAGTTTTTAAGACTTTGAAACTTGTTTTCTTAAAAGTTAAGAGACTTGAAGTACTTTGAAAGCTATGTGATTTGATTTGAAAGTATAAGTCTCTTGGTTATAAAGAATGAATTAGTTAAGGCATAAGGTTAGTATGACGACTTTATGGGAAGTTGGTTATAATAACTTTATGGGAGGTTAAGAGAATGGTTTTCTTCAGTAACATAAACAAGAAATGATTTGAAATAAAGAAGGGCAAATTGTTTTAAAGGTACCAATCGCTTAAGGTTTTTAAGAAAGAAGTCACTTGATTTAGAAGCCGGTAATTGTATTTCTAAAAAGGTATTGTGACTTGTCCTGAAAGGTAGAGATGACTTGATACTACGGTTGTTAGTATCTGGGGAGTTTTAATTGAAAAAGAGTCCTTCTAAAGGAGTAGAGGTGCGTAGTACGTTGGGTTAAATTCCCGGGTTTTATATGACATTATCGACCCAGAGATGGGCCGGGCAGTATACCTTTACGGGCAGACTATATGACATTATCGACCCAGAGATGGGCCGGGCAGTATACCTTCACGGGCAGACTATATGACATTATCGACCCGCAGATGGGCGGGCGGTATACCTTTACAGGCGCTATATGACATTATCGACCCGAGACGGGCGGGCGGTATACCTTACGCGCACTATATGACATTATCGACCAGAGATGGGCGGGCAGATACCTTTAGGCGCAACTATGTGACTTTATCGCGTCCCGATTTGGGTCAGGCGATATAGCGTCCTCGTAAAGAGTCGGATGAGGTTATGAAAGATAAGTAAGTTAGATGGTAATAAACTTAATGACTTCTCCTAAGTATGTACGTAAGTTATGGCTATAACTCTTAATGGAATGGAAAAGATAATGATATGCAATTAAGTTCATAAGTGGTAATGACACGGCAGGATCAGGTATGTACGGTTTGTAGTTGCTCGGTCATTCTTTTATCTGATTATGATCATTTCTTGTACTTTATTTACATTCCATATTCGTACTGTTATCGACCCTTCCGGGTGCGTTCATGTCCGCAGTTTAGGTACGATTATGGATCCGCGAGCTTAGGATCTGGTTCAAGATTTTGAGATGGCTCCATGTTAGAGTTGTCATGGCTATGTATATTCAGGGGTACGGCGGGGCCTTGTCCCGTCATAGTAGGTGTTCAAATCTTAGAGGTCTGTATTCACATGTGGGCTGGACTGGTTAGAATTGTAATTACATTTTTGGATAGTGTAAGCCCTTTTTGGGTGATTTATATTACGGCAGCCTTATCGGCTTTGCCTTGGTTTTAAAAAAAAAATAAAAATGTGTTACATATTTTTTCGCAGCAGTTTATTATGTTGTATGTTTTAAGGGTGCCCAGGTAGGGCACCAGTCGCGGCCCGGGGTCGGGTCGTGACAGTTTCCTTCACGGAAGTCACACAATACCCGTAGTATAAAAATAGAGTGACTATCTTTTTAAGTAAACCAAAACACTTCTCTTTGTAAAATCAAGTAACAACATTCTTTTCCAAACGTTCAAGTTTGCCTAATTTCAAATACTCAAGTTTCTCATTTTCGAAAGGTTTCGTAGTTCATAGTCTTAGTCACTTAAGAATATAAATCTCTTTTAAAACAATTTGAGAAACATATGCCTTATGTGTGAGTACGTTATTCTTGTTCATAACAATCTTATTAAAGCAGCCATGATCTAGGAAATGTAATATCATTTTGTCTCATCTTAGCTTCTATGCAGATGGAGGTTTCTACTGGTTTTAATAATACTTAATTAGTCAATACATTTCCCTTTATTAGCGCTAACGTGGTTTGTTCGATACTTATTCGATTTAGAAATCAAGAAACATTATTCCTTTTAAAAACCAAGTACTCATCACTCACGAATGAGGTTTCACACTTTTTAACAAAATTCATATTAATTTAATTAAGTCAAGTCTCTTATCTTCTAAAATCAATAAACCATTCTTTTTATCTCTCTTAAGTCGTTATACCTAACTTCCCATAAAGCTAGTATAACTCTTAAGCTTTTAAAACCAAGTATTACTCTTCTTTCAAAAACGGTTCTTAATTCTTTTGAAATACTTCAAGATTCTTATTATTTAGACTCAAGTCAAAAGACATCGCAGTAAAACCACGTTCAGTTAACACACGTACGTCTACCGTACTATATATATTCTTTTAAAATATCATGCTCAAGAGGATAGGAAGAATCACATACCTCGCGACGATTATCGACTATTAGCAAAACGCTCCACCGCTATAACCCGGCTAGCCTTGTCCACCTTTCAAGTAGAACATGCTACTCGCAGAACTTTCAACCTATAAAGGCCATATACGTCCATCAACGTCTAGACTACTCTGTAGAATATTCTAAGCAGTAGGTTCTCTATTTTACGGAAAAATCGGGCAGCACTTCCCTACCCGTTAAGCTACACCAGTCTACTGTAAATACAGTCCTATGTAAGTACAGTTTAATTCTTCTTCTTTAATATTCTTCTGATGTGATTTCAGTTCAATTCTCTTCTGTAATATCCTTCTATTACAGTTCAATTCTCTTCTGTAATATCCTTCTATGTATCTTATATACATTCCTATACTACTACAGTATGTAATTTCCAATTACAATATAAGGACAAGAGTATTTACCTCGATAAGCCCAAAATTATCCAAGTTTAAATGTCGATCCTGAGCAACGTTTAGCTCCTACTCTGGGTGCTCCAACCCGCTCCAAACAACCCTTAGAAGTTCTACGCAACTTCTTCTTAATACTTCAACCAACTGTGAAGATTTTCCTTAGGGTTTCGTTTTTGTGACTGAAGGGAAGTATAGTAGTATTTCTGGGCTTTTAGTATAGGGGTAACCTTGGAATACTACAAGGTATTTGGGCCAAGGTATTTTGGAATAGTAACAATACTTGGAGAATACTTTTCTACCAAGGGGGGGGGGGGGTATTTTACGAGAACAACTCAAGAGGGGGGGGGATGTTTCGGCCAAAGGCCTTCTCAAGGGGGAGGGGGTGCTCTTGGACGAGAGCAACAAGAAGAGGGGAGGGAGTATTTCAAGACTTGAAATCTCTAAGTGTGGATGAAGAAGTCTTCAACTAAGGGGGGTATTTATAGGCCAATCAATGGCCAAGATTAAGACAAGTGGTGGGCAAGTGTAGGGTCAAGATTTGGACAAGTGTTTGTGGGTCCCACTTGCTCATCTACTACACAAAATATCTACAAAATATCCTACCAACTCTTTTGTCACGACCCGTTCCGGTGCCCGTGACTGGTGCCTTACCCGGGCACCCAAGTAGTCATACATCAGAGTAATCAGCGGAACATAAAAACAAGACATGAAACAACTGTAAAATAAAACACATTTTATCTGAGAGAAAGTTGTCTTTCGGCATATATATAAATATAAAGTTTGAACAGTTTAATCCTTTTTACAAACCACCAATGTAACTACTGGACCTAAGAATGTAACGACAACTATGGCGGGACAGGGCCCCGCCATACCCCTGAATGTACAAGAACATACAGAATCAGGGTAACATACCAAAAGATAAGCCTCCGGAGAAACGGAGCTTCCCAAAATGCTGATTTGTGATCCTAGAAGCGAGGATCGACAACCTATGTACCTCTACCTGCGGCATGAACGCAGACCCCGAAGGAGGTCAGTACAACAGGTACCAAGTATGTGAAACTGAAAAATATTGTAAACGAAATCATAACAGTCTAAACAAAACAGGAGACATGTATGATAACAAAACTACAGTTCATAATATAAAAGCAGTCATGTCAAGTCAGGGACTCACGCCCTCAAAGTCATCACTCAAATATAACCCGCACAACGGCCGCATGCCCCGGCATCTTACCTCGGTATAAGCATGGCCATGGAACCATCCTAATGGAAGCATACCCGTGGGCCACCCATCGTGTCAGTATGTCCAAAGGAAATAACAAGGTAACAATCAGAATGGAAGCATACCCGTAGGCCACCCATCGTGTCAGTATGTCCAAGCCAATAACAAGATAACACTCCTAATGGAAGCATACCCGTGGGCCACCCATCGTGTCAGTATGTCCAAAAGGAAGTAACAAGATAACAATAAAAAATGGAAGCATACTCGTGGGCCACCCATCGTGTCAGTATGTCCAAAACAAATAACAAGATAACACTCCTAATGGAAGCATACCCGTGGGCCACCCATCGTGTCAGTATGTCCAAAAGGAAGTAACAAGATAACAATAAAAAATGGAAGCATACTCGTGGGCCACCCATCGTGTCAGTATGTCCAAAACAAATAACAAGATAACACTCCTAATGGAAGCATACCCGTGGGCCACCCATCGTGTCAGTATGTCCAAAAGGATCGATTAGTGGAAGCATACCCGTGGGCCACCCATCGTGTCAGTATGTCCATCAATCAATCAGATAGCCGGCCCTCCAACGAGAGACGCGGTAGCACAGAAATACAACACTTGCACAACAAAGGTTATCACCACAAGAATAGGCAAGTTTAATCATACCCACAAACATTTATTTTATTTCAACAAATCCGGGTTTTAACCCCAAAGTACTTGTTATACCCCGTATTTCCAGAGTATGTACGTAAGGACGTACCTAGAAAAGTTTGGGCTTTAAAGTGGCTTGGACGATTTATTTTTGTGCACAACACCCGATTAGAGTCGTTTTTCGACGAAACGTTTTACACAACTTGCGAGGGGAAAATTCCGGCTGTGCCATTTTTATTTTTTGCGGATTTTTCCGAGAGACGAAACATTTTGGACCAACGAGAGGGCGACACTTGACACCCGCTCATTGATGGAGTGTGGGCGGTAAAGCTTGGACGATTCCTTTGCTTTTTTGTCAAGTAGTTGGTAGGATATTTTGTGGTAGATGGATAAGGTGCACATGGATGAATCTTGGCCCTACACTTGCTTAGCACTTGGCATGATCTTGGCCATTGGTTGGCCTTTGCTTGACCTATAAATACCCCCCCCCCCCCCCTTTGGAAGACTTCTTCATCCATTCCTAAACTTTCCTAAGTCTTGATAGTCCCTTCCCCCTCTCTTGTTGTGTCTCGTCCAAAGAGCCCCTCTCCCCCTTTGAGAAGGCCCCTTGGCCGAGAACCCCTCCCCCCTTGGCCGAGGGGTATACACCCCCCCTTGTGGTGTTGTCTCATATAAATACCCCCCCTCTTGGTAGAAATGCTCTCCAAAGTATTGTTACTATACCCAAAATACCTTGGCCCTTATACCTTGTAGTATTCCAAGGTTATACCTATACGAAAAGCCCAGAAATACTATTATACTTTCCGTCAGTCACAAAAACGAAACCCTAAGGAAAATCTCCATAGTTAGTTGGAGTATTAAGTAGAAGTTGGTTAGAACTTCTAAGGGTGGTTTGGAGCGGGTTGGAGCGCACGGAGTTGGAGCTAAACGTTGCTCAGGAGCGACATTAAACTTGGATAATTTTGGGCTTACCGAGGTAAATATCTTGTCCCCCTATTGTAATTGGAAATTACATGTTGTAGGAATATATAGTTGAAGTATACTATATATAGAACTGAACATAGTCTTGCGGCAATGTCTTTGGACTTAAGCCTGAATTTAAAGAAGAGAATTGGATGCATTTACATGGTGTATTCAGATGAACTTGTGTAGTTTGTGGGTAGGAAGGTTTGCCCAAATTTCCGTAGAATCTTGTATCTAGATTTATTCTACCGAGTAGTCTAGACTTTGATAGACTTGTATAACCTTTATAGGTTGAATGTTCTGTGAGTAACATGTGCTACTTGAAAGGTGGACCAGGCTAGCCGGGTTATAGCCGTGGAGCGATTTGCTTATAGTCGATAATCGTCGCGAGGTATGTGATTCTTCCTATCCTCTTGAGCATGATATTATGAATATATATATAGTACGGTAGACGTACGCGTGCTAATTGAACGTAGTTGTACGGCAATGTCTTTTGACTTAAGCCCGAATAATAAGAATCTTGAAGTATTTCAAGAGACTTAAGAACTGTTTTTGAAAGGAGAGTAATACTTGGTTTTAAAACCTTAAGAGTTATACTAGCTTTATGGGAAGTTAGGTATAACGGCTTAAGAAAGATAAAATGAATGATTTATTGATTTTAGAAGTTAAGAGACTTGATCTTAAAAGATAAGAGACTTGACTTAATTAAATTAATATGAATTTTGTGTGAAACCTCATTCGTGAGTAATGAGTACTTGGTTTTTAAAAGGAATAATGTTTCTTGATTTGAAATCGAATGAGTCTTGACAAACCAGCAGCGTTAATAAAGGAAATGTTTTGATTAATGAAGTATTATTAAAACCAGTAGAAACCTCCATCTGCATAGAAGCTAAGATGAGACAAAATGATACTACATTTCCTAGATCATGGCTGCTTAATAAGATTGATTATGAACAAGAATAACCTACTCACATATAGGGCATATGTTTCTCAGATTGTTTAAAAGAGAATTATATTCTTAAATGAATAAGACTATGAACTACGAAACCTTTCTAAAATAAGAAACGTGAACATTTGAAATTAGGCAAACTTGGACGTTTGGAAAATAATGTTGTTACTTGATTTTACAAAGGGAAGTGTTTTGATTTACTTAAAAAGACAGTCACTCTATTTTATACTACGGGTATTGTGTGACTTCTGTGAAAGAAACGGACCTTTTAAAAAGTTAATGTATGAAGGACTTTGGGGATAGATACCCGAACTTGTTAGCATAAAGTACCTTGTGTGAATAACTTGATTGTGTTGGTTTGTGATAGCCTTGTAATACTTTCTTGTTGATTTGATAAGTAAACATGTTAGGATGCTACGTGTGTTAGTATCTTGTGATTGTTATGTAAGGGGGTCATTCTTGTTGTGCTTACGTTGTTAAACGTTAAGCCTGTTATCTTATTCTTGTATCACATACCCCTTGACTTATTATACCGGGCTTGCCACCCTTGATGCGGGTCTATACGGCTATCGCGGTCTTTGAGACTATGCGAGCAGCGGTATGCTCGTGATTGATCATTCGGGTGTTTAGCCCGTCACGGGGATGCCCTACGCGGTCTTTGAGGACTATGCGGTCTTTGAGGACTATGCGGGTGCGGAAGTCGGCGGATCTGGGGTTAAGCTTCCTCCGACGCGGGGTATACCTCGGTGATGCGAGACCATGATTCGAGAATACCTCATGCGGTGCTGTGTGACCTATGCGGAGTCTGCGGTAAGTTCGAGGATAGACGCGTCTGCGGTGATACTACAGGCGAGTGGCGGCCGATCATGTAGTGCGGTCAGAAAGACCTCGTGATACGCTTTATGGCATTTTTGTGCGTGGGTCTTAGTAGTCGGCTATGCCTTCGTACTTACCGTGCGGTTCTATTGTGATGACTTTGAGGCGTGAGTCACGACTTGACATATCGCTTATTTCTGTGAATCGTAGTTTGGTTATCATACATGTCTCTGCTTTATATATAGACTACTATGATTTCATTTCTGATTTATTTTGATTTCACATACTCGGTACTGTTATCGACCTCGCCCGGTGCGTTCATGCGAGTAAAGTACACGATCATTGATCCTTGCTCTTAGGGTCACGATTCGGCGTTTGGAAGCTCCGTTTCTCGGAGGCTTATCGATGGTATAGTCCTGTCGTTGTAAGTACTTACATTGAGGTATGGCGGGGCCCCGTCCATCATTGTTGTCGTATCATTCTTAAGTGCATGTAATCGTTGTGGGCAGAATTTGTAAGAGGGATGTAACTGTTCGGTTTTGAAGTTTTTTTATATATATATGCCGAAAGGCAAGTTTTTCTCAGATTACTGTTTCATACTTCATAAATATTTCATGTTATTGTTTTATGTTCCGCTGATTTCCTCTGATGTATGACTACTTGGGTGCGGGTAGGCACGATCCACGAGCCGGGCAGTCGTGACAAAAGTGGTATCAGAGCAGTTAATCCTCGGAAAGTGTCTACAGACCGTATCCAGTAGAGTCTTGATTATCGGTGTGTTGTGCACCACACCAATAATCAGGTGGCTATAAGATATTTAGGATTGGTTTCCATTCTTCTCACTCTGAGATCGTGACTTAGAGCTGTGTTGTAAGTTGGGCCCCTCTAACGTATTTCTTTCCCTTCCCGTTATGCCTCCGCGTAGGGCAACCCGGGCCCAGGAGGGCAAGGCAGCCGAGGGAGCTGCGAGTAGAGTACAGAGGGCTACGAGGGCACAGGCCCAAATCATCACCTGGGGTGGTATTTCATTCGGGGAGTTATGCTACGTCACCAGCCCCAGCAGAGTTTAGCACAGCGGCAGCAGTGCCTACTGCGACCATGACATTTGAACCTTCAGTTCCACGACCGGAACAGAGAAATAGATTGCAAAAGAGACGACCCTGTTACTAGCTAAGGATGTAGCTACCAGAGAGTATGTGATGTACCAAGTTATCACGGGTCTTGATGACTATCTAAGCGAGGGTGGTGCAAGAGTAATTCTTCAGTTAGGCTTGAGCATGGCCTGTGTTCGGGCTTATGCGCAGCAGGCCAAGAAACGTAGAGATCGACGGGTTAACGAAGGACAACAGAAGAGGACTAGGACAGCAAAGTCCTTTGGTAACTTTCGAGGCGAATTACCTCACCAGCAGATTAGATATGCACATCCACCAGTGCAAAGAGGTCCTCCACAGGGTTCAGGACGTTCGGGGTATGCAGGAGTTGGTCAGAGCTCCAGAGCTTCCGGTTCACAGCTACACGTAGGTTCCAGCCAGCCGGATTCAGTTTTTTTCCCCAGTGTTCACAATGTGACAGGCGTCATCCCGGGGAATGTCGTCTTTTAGTTGGTACTTGTGGTACCGGCGGCCGTCAGGGCCATGTGTCGAAAGGATGTCCTAGTAGGAGGGATGCAAGTAGGAGAACTCAGCCTTCAGGATCGGTGGGTAGTTCGTCATCTTCCCTAGCTATGCGCCCTACGGGGCAGGTTTGATTAGAACGACTAAGGGGAGTGAAGCAGTAGATATAGATATATCCTTAACCCTCTAGAGATTAGTACGTATGATGAAATGAGTATGTCTTAAGTGTTATGTTCAGATAACATGAGTGTAATTGTGATTAGAAATCATGGTTAGTAACCGGGAAAGATTGGGGGATAGGAAAAGTGTGAGCCTTAGAGCTTTATACGTAGAGACCTTAGAGGTAAGGCCATCTCGGGTAAAGATGTATTGTTATGTTTTGATCCTTATCGGAGTGCATAGTGCACGTGAGCTATGTTGTGGGATAACTCCCTGGGTAGTGTGGAATGAAATAGGGTAGTTGAGCTAAGAAGACCGCTAGGTTTTCGTAACGTGATTAGTGAATTGTTCCGGATCGGGGAGCTAGTGTTTTGCGCATTGCCGGGTCGGGTTGAGGCCACGTTGCGGGTCAACCCGCGGCCTGTATGGTGGTGGGGTCAGTTTGTGGTGGTCCCGCCTTGTGGTAGGGTCACGAGGGTGTTAGGCCCAAGTTTAGTTAACCAGCGTACGAGTTCGTGGATGCGTTCGACCAGTAGTCGGGCCGATGAGGTCGGTCCCTCTTGTCTTTTAGTCAGGTCTGTTTACTCGGCAGAGGGTTATGTGAGATGATCGTATCAGGAAGGTTGTACGGCTGCACGAGGTGCCTGCTTTCACCTTATGTCGAGCGATGGAGCCAGATTCTGACTATTTTCGTTCGGAAGTTTTACCAGGCAGGGTTAGGAACTCAGGAGAGTCTCCGTATCGTATTCGTCCTCGGGCCAGTGTTTTGATTTAAGGGGTAGCTGTGAGGATTGTTGTCTCCTGTTGAGGGAGTGTCTTAGCTACCATTTCAGTGTTCGGTTTTTGCCTTATGAAGCCTTAGAGGCGGAAGTGTAAGTTGCCGGTCGATTGGTTCGATGTTGGCAAGGTTTAGATAGTTGGTTCAGGCTTGTTCCAACAGACTGGGGTTAGGGTGAAGCTTGTCTAGAAGAGGTTATTGGCAGCTCGGAGAAATCGATGCGGATAAGAGGCGACGCGCTTAGAGTTCGAGTTGTGATCGGTCTTCTTGAAGGTACCACCGGATAAGGTGTGACAAGTTTTGAAGCTGAGCGAATGAAATGTGGTAAGTTATGAGAAAGAGTTCGAGTGTACAAGGAGAGTGCGACACGTAAGGGAAGAAGCGAGCATGTATGGCGAGCATAGATGTGATCATCTCTTTTTAAAGAGAAGGTGCGAAGAAGTATATTTTAGACCTCGGATAAGGGCTTTTGTGATGTTAGAGTGTTTCTCGTGGACTTGGATGTAAGTATTTTGCGCAGTGTTTACGTGGCGGTGTGGCGAGTTTGTTCTCGTAAGTATAGTAGTGAAGACTATCTTGGCGCCGCGTTGTTTTGAGACTTAGAAGGAACATTCGGGGCGAATGTTTCTAAGGAGGAGAATGTTATACCGTATTTCCAGTATGCGTGGGGCGTACGTAGAAAAGTTTGGGCTTTAAAGTGGCTTGGACGATTTATTTTTGTGCACAACACCCGATTAGAGTCGTTTTTAGACGAAAAGTTTTAAACAAATTGCGAGGGGAAAATTACGGCTATGGCATTTTTATTTTTTTCGGATTTTTACGAGAGACGAAACATTTTGGACCAACGAGAGGGCGACACTTGGCACCCTCTCATTGATGGAGTGTGGGCGGTAAAGCTTGGACGATTCCTTGGCTTTTTTGTCAAGTAGTTGGTAGGATATTTTGTGGTAGATGGATAAGGTGCACATGGATGAATCTTGGCCCTACACTTGCTTAGCACTTGGCATGATCTTGGCCATTGGTTGGCCTTTGCTTGACCTATAAATACCCCCCTCCCCCTTTGGAAGACTTCTTCATCCATTCCTAAACTTTCCTAAGTCTTGAAAGTCCCTTCCCCCTCTCTTGTTGTGTCTCGTCCAAAGAGCCCCCCTCCCCCTTTGAGAAGGCCCCTTGGCCGAGAACCCCTCCCCCCTTGGCCGAGGGGTATACACCCCCCCTTGTGGTGTTGTCTCGTATAAATACCCCCCCTCTTGGTAGAAATGCTCTCCAAAGTATTGTTCTTATACCCAAAATACCTTGGCCCTTATACCTTGTAGTATTCCAAGGTTATACCTATCTGAAAAGCCGAAATACTATTATACTTCCGTCGATCCACAAAAACGAAACCACAGGAAAATCTCCATAGTTAGTTGGAGTATTAAGTAGAAGTTGGTTAGAACTTCTAAGGGTGGTTTGGAGCGGGTTGGAGCACAGTTTGGAGCTAAACGTTGCTCAGGAGCGACATTAAACTTGGATAATTTTGGGCTTAACGAGGTAAATATCTTGTCCCCCTATTGTAATTGGAAATTACATGTTGTAGGAATATATAGTTGAAGTATACTATATATAGAACTGAACATAGTCTTGCGGCAATGTCTTTGGACTTAAGCCTGAATTTAAAGAAGAGAATTGGACTGTACTTACAGGTGTATTCTGACATAGACTTGTGTAGTTTGTGGGTAGGAAGGGCTGCCCAAATTTCCGTAGAATCTTGTATCTAGATTTATTCTACCGAGTAGTCTAGACTTTGATAGACTTGTATAACCTTTATAGGTTGAATGTTCTGTGAGTAACATGTGCTACTTGAAAGGTGGACCAGGCTAGCCGGGTTATAGCCGTGGAGCGATTTGCTTATAGTCGATAATCGTCGCGAGGTATGTGATTCTTCCTATCCTCTTGAGCATGATATTTTAAATGAATATATATATAGTACGGTAGGCGTCTGGCGTGCTAATTGAACGTAGTTGTACGACAATGTCTTTTGACTTAAGCCCGAATAATAAGAATCTTGAAGTATTTCAAGAGACTTAAGAACTGTTTTTGAAAGGAGAGTAATACTTGGTTTTAAAAACTTAAGAGTTATACTAGCTTTATGGGAAGTTAGGTATAACGGCTTAAGAAAGATAAAATGAATGATTTATTGATTTTAGAAGTTAAGAGACTTGATCTTAAAAGATAAGAGACTTGACTTAATTAAATTAATATGAATTTTGTGTGAAACCTCATTCGTGAGTAATGAGTACTTGGTTTTTAAAAGGAATAATGTTTCTTGATTTGGAAATCGGAATGAGTCTTGACAAACCACTGCAGCGTTAATAAAGGGAAATGTTTTGATTAATGAAGTATTATTAAAACCAGTAGAAACCTCCATCTGCATAGAAGCTAAGATGAGACAAAATGATACTACATTTCCTAGATCATGGCTGCTTAATAAGATTGATTATGAACAAGAATAACCTACTCACATATAGGGCATATGTTTCTCAGATTGTTTAAAAGAGAATTATATTCTTAAATGAATAAGACTATGAACTACGAAACCTTTCTAAAATAAGAAACGTGAACATTTGAAATTAGGCAAACTTGGACGTTTGGAAAATAATGTTGTTACTTGATTTTACAAAGGGAAGTGTTTTGATTTACTTAAAAGACGATCACTCTATTTTATACTACGGGTATTGTGTGACTTCTGTGAAAGAAACGGACCTTTTAAAAAGTTAATGTATGAAGGACTTTGGGGATAGATACCCGAACTTGTTAGCATAAAGTACCTTGTGTGAATAACTTGATTGTGTTGGTTTGTGATAGCCTTGTAATACTTTCTTGTTGATTTGATAAGTAAACATGTTAGGATGTTACGTGTGTTAGTATCTTGTTATTGTTATGTAAGGGGGTCAATCTTGTTGTGCTTACGTTGTTAAACGTTAAGCCCGTTGTACTGTTATTGTATCACATACCCCCTTGACTTATTATACCGAGGGCTTGCCACCCTTGATGCGGGTCTATACGGCCTATGCGGTCTTTGAGACTATGCGGAGCAGCGGTATGCTCCAGGATTGATCATTCCGGGTGTTTAGCCCGTCGCGGGGATGCCACATGCGGTCTTTGAGGACTATCACGGTCTTTGAGGACTATGCGGCTGCGGAAGTCGGCGGATCTGGGGTTAAGCTTCCTCCGTCGCGGTATACCTCGGTGATGCGAGACCATGATTCGAGGAATACATCATGCGGGTCTGTGTGTGACCTATGCGGAGTTGCGGTAAGTTCCAGGGATAGACGCGTACAGTGATACTGCGGGCGAGTGGCGGCCGATCATGTGGTGCGGTCTAGAAAGACCTCGTGATCTGATTTATGGCATTTTTGGTGCGTGGGTCTTAGTAGTCGGCTATGCCTTCGTACTTACCGTCACGATTCTATTGTGATGACTTTGAGGCGTGAGTCACGACTTGACATATTTGCTTATTTCTGTGAACGTAGTTTGGTTATCATACATGTCTCTGCTTTATATATAGACTACTATGATTTCATTTCTGATTTATTTTGATTTCACATACTAAATTTTTGTTATCGACCTCGCCCGAGGCTGCGTTCATGCCGAGTAAAGGTACACGATCATTGATCCTTGCTCTTAGGTCACGATTCGGCGTTTGGGAAGCTCCGTTTCTCGGAGGCTTATCGATGGTATAGTCCTGTCGTTGTAAGTACTTACATTCGAGGTATGGCGAACCACTGTCCGCCATTGTTGTCGTATCATTCTTAGGGGTTTGTAATCTTTGTTGTGGCAGAATTTGTAAGAGGGATGTAACTGTTCGGTTTTGAAGTTTTTTTATATATATATGCCGAAAGGCAAGTTTTTCTCAGATTACTGTTTCGTACTTCATAAATATTTCATGTTATTGTTTTATGTTCCGCTGATTTCCTCTGATGTATGACTACTTGGGTGCCCGGGTAAGGCACGATCCACGAACCGGGCAGTCGTGTGATACTACATACATTAATCCTTTCAAAAAGACCTCTTTTTACGTAGAAACAACTCGATACTATTATCCGTAGTATCAACTACGTTCATGTTTTAAAATCAAGTACTTTACACTATTTTAAACCAAGTGGATTACACTTTTTAGAACAACGTCAAGTAACAACATTCTTTTCCGAAAGTTCAAGTTTGCCTAATTTCAGATACTCAAGTCTTTTAGTTTCGAAAGATTTCATAGTTCATAGTCTTAATCAAATAACATACTCTCTTTTAAAACAATTAAGTCTTACGTGTGAGTAGGTTATTCTTATTCATAATCAATCTTATTAAAGCAGCCATGATCTAGGAAATGTAATTTTGTCTCATCTTAGCTTCTATGCAGATGAAGGTTTCTACTGGTTTTAACAATACTTAATTATTCAATACATTTCCCTTTATTAGCGCTGCAGTGGTTTGTTCGATACTTATTCTGATTTCCGAAATCAGTAAAACATTATTCCTTTTAAAAACCAAGTACTCATTACTCACGAATGAGGTTTCATACTTTTTAACAAAATTCATATTAATTCAATTAAGTCAAGTCTCTTATCTTTTAAGATCAAGTCTCTTAAGTCGTTATACCTAACTTCCCATAAAGCTAGTATCACTCTTAAGCTTTTAAAACCAAGTATTTCTCTTCTTTCAAAAAGGTTTCTTAATTCTTTTGAAATACTTCAAGAGTCTTATTATTCAGGCTTAAGTCAAAAGACATTGCCGTAAAACTACGTTCAGTTAACACACGTACGTCTACCGTACTATATATATATATACTTTTAAAATATCATGCTCAAGAGTATAGGAAGAATCACATACCACGCGACGATTATCGACTATAAGCAAATAGCTCCAAAGTACTGTAATCCGGCTAGCCCTTTCCACCCTTCGAGTAGAATACGCTACTTGCAGTACTTCAACCTATAACGGTCATATAAGTCTATCAATGTCTAGACTACTCTGTAGAATAATTCTACGGAAAATTTGGGCAGCACTTCCCTACCCGTCCAACTACACAAGTCTACTGTAAATCTGATCTTAAGTAAATCTGATTCGATCTTCTTCTTTAATATTCTTCTGATGTGATTTCAGTTCAATTCTTTTCTGTAATATCCTTCTATTACAATTCAACTCTCTTCAGTAATATCATTCTATGAATCTTATATTCAATTCTATACTACTACAGTATGTAATTCCAATTACAATAGAAGGACAAGAGTATTTACCTCGATAAGCCCAAAATTATCCAAGTTTATATGTCGATCTGGCGACGTTTAGCTCTACTCAGGCGCTCCAACCCGCTCCAAACAACCCTTAGAAGTTCTACGCAACTTCTACTTAACACTCCAACCGGCTATGAAGATTTCCTTAGGGTTTCGTTTTGTGACTGAAGGGAAGTATAATAGTATTTCTGGGCTTTTAGTATAGGTGTAACCTTGGAATACTACAAGGTATTTGGGCCAAGGTATTTTGGATTTATACAACAATACTTGGAGAAGTATTTTTCTACCAAGGGAGGGGTATTTCACGAAAACAACAAGGCAAGGGGAGGGGGGTGTACTTCGGCCGAGGGCCTCTCAAAGGGGGAGGGTGTGGCGGACGAAAACACTAGAAGGGAGGGAAGGGTTTTTGCCTTGGAATTTATCAAGAGAGGATGAAGAATAAGTCTTCAACTAAGGGGGTATTTGTCAGGACCCGAACCCGGGCCCGTGACTGGTGCCTTACCCCGGGCACCCAAGTAGACATACATCAGAGTAATCAGCGGAACAGGGCCCCGCCACACCCAAGTAGAAATAAAAACAGTTTATCTGAGAAAAGTTGCCTTACGGCCTATATATATATATAAACTTGAGCGATTCATCCCTATTACAAACCACGCCCACAACAAGATTACTACGGACTATAAGAATGATATGACAACAATGGCGGGACAGGGCCCGCCATACCGAATGCAAGTACCTCTGGCGAGGATTGTACCATCGATAAGCCTCGGAGAAACGGAGCTTCCCAACGCTGAATTGTGACCCTATGGCGAGGATCAACAAGCGGTGTACCTCTACTGCGGCATGAATCGGCCCCGAAGGAGGTCGATAACAGTACCAAGTATGGCTGAAAATCACGTAAATGAAATCATAATAGTCTATATAAAACAAAAGACATATATGATAAACAATTTACGATACACATATGTAAGCATATGTCAAGTCGTGGACTCACTCCCTTAAAGTCATCACTCAAATATAACCATGGGTCTCATGCCCACAATATCAATCATGCCCGTGGAATTCCTTCCTCACTGCCGGCAGTCCATGATATATCAAGCACCAAGGAATACACATGAACACCAGGTCCCACCTGTGTCATAATAAAACTGTACGGGGTAAGTACGAAGGCATAGCCGACTACTAAGACCCACAGTACCAATAATGCCATAAACTGTATCACGAGGTCTTTCTAGACCGCACCACATGATCGAAGTTGGCCACTCGCCCTCAGTATCAATGTGCGCGTCTAATCCTGGAGCATACCGCTGCTCCGCATAGGCCACACATAGGCCCACTCGAGGTCTAAAATATACTCCCTTCGCACCTTCACTTTACAAAAGAAATGATCACATCTATGCTCGTAACACATGCTCGCTTCTTCCCTTACTCGTCGTACCCTTCTCGTTCACTCAAACTATTTCTCATAACTTACCACATTTATGTTACTGCTTCAGTTTCCAAAATCTCTGGGTTACTACCTCCAACTTGATCATCATTAACTGGGAACACTCTGGATGGATCTCCGATACTTTTCCGAACATAACAACATGAAAGACCGGACGCACTGCCTCCCACGTCGGACGGCAATGCTAACTATAGGCAACCTGGCCTATTCTTCACATGACCTGAAAAGGCCCAAAGTAACTCGTCACACCCTTTCCGGGGTGGTACCTTCAAGAAGACCCACCGTCAACTCAACCTGCCGTCGCCGATTATCCGCACGACTTCTGTTGACTCTGAGCTGCCGATAACCTCTCCTGGATAGGCTTCACCCCATCCACATACTGCTGAAACAAGAATGAACCAGCTATCTGAACCTTGCCAACATCGAACCAATCGACCGACAACTTATACTTCCGCCCCTACAAGGCGTCATAAGGCGATATCCGAATACTGAAATGGTAGCTATTAAAACACTCCCTCAACAGGAGGCAACCATCCTCACAGCTACCCCTGAAATCCAAACACTGGCCCGAGGGCGAATGCGATACTGAGACTTACCTGAGTTCCTAACCCTGCCTGGTAAAACTTCCAGAAAACGAAATAGCCGTAACCTGGCTCCACTGCCTGTCATAGGGTGAAAGTATGCACCTCGTGCAGCCTTACAACCTTTCTGATATAACATCTCGCATAACCCTCTGCCGAGTAAACTGTCCTGACTGAAAGACAAGAGGGACTGACTTCATCGGCCCGACTACTGGTCGAACGCATCCACGAACTCGTACGCTGGTTAACTAAACTTGGGCCTAACACCCTCATGACCCTATCACAAAGCGGGACCACCCCAAACTGACCCCACCACCATACAGGCCGTGGGTTGACCCGCAATCGGTCCGCAACCCGACCCGCTATCGCACCAAACACTTGCTCCCCGATCCGGAACAATCCCACAATCGAGTCACGAAAACCTAGTGGTCTTCTTAGCTCAACTATCCTCTTTCATATCATACCACTTAGGGACTTATCACACATACTAATCTCTAGAGGGTTAAGGATATACCTGTATCTACAGCTTCACTCCCCTTTGTCGTTCTAATAAATCCTGCCCTGTTGGGCGTATAGCTAGGGAAGGTGACGAACTAGCCACTGATCCTGAAGGCTGAGTCTTCCTACTTGCATCCCTCCTACTAGGACACCCTTTCGATACATGGCCCTGACGGCCGCAGGTAAAACAAGCACCAACAAAAGATGACATTCCCCGGGATGACGCCTGTCACACTGTGAACACTGGGGAAAAACTTAATCCGGCTGGCTGGAACCTACGTATAGCTGTGAACCAGAAGCCCTGGAGCTCTGACCAACTCCGGCATACCTCGAACGTCCTGAACCTTGTGGAGGACCACTCTGATCTGGCGGAGGCGCGTAACCAGTCTGCTGTTGAGAAGGTCCGCCTCGAAAGTTACCAAAGGACCCTGCTGTTCTGGCCCTCTTCTGCTGATCTTGGTTAACCCGTTGATCCTTACGTTTCTCGGCCTGCTGCGCATAAGCCCGTACACAGGCCATGCTCAAGCCTGACTGAAGAGCCACTCTTGCACAACCCTCTCTTAGATAGTCATCAAGACCCGTGATAAATCGGATACATAATATACTCTCTGGTTGCTAACTCCATAGCTAGTAACAGGTCTATTCCTTTGTAATCCATATTCTCTGTTCCCGATCGTGGAACTGAAGGCTCATATATCATGGCCGCAGTAGGAACTGCTGCCGTTGTGCTAGACTATGTTGGGACTGGCGGCGTCACAGAACTCCCCGAATGAAGCACCACCCCAGGTGATGATTGGGCCTGTGCCCTAGTAACCCTCTGTGCTCTACTCGCAGCCTCCGCCGCTTGCCCTTCACGGGCGGGTTGACTTACGCGGAGGCATAACGGTAAGGGAAGGAAATACGTTAGAGGGGTCCAACTTATAACACAACTCTAAGCACGATCTCAGAGTGAGAAGAATAGAAACCAATCCTAAATATCCTATAGCCTCCTGATTATTGGTGTGGTGCACAACACACTGATAATCAAGACTCTACTAGATACGGTCTGTAGACACTTTCCGAGGATTAACTGCTCTGATACCACTTTTGTCAGGACCCGAACCCGGGCCCGTGACTGGTGCCTTACCCCGGGCACCCAAGTAGACATACATCAGAGTAATCAGCGGAATATAAAACAAGACATGAAATAAAAACAGTTTATACGAGAAAAGTTGTCTTACGGCCTATATATATATATAAACTTGAACAGTTACATCCCCTATTACAAACCCTGCCCACAACAGTACTACAGACCTATAAGAATGATATGACAACAATGGCGGGACAGGGCCCCGCCATACCCTTGAATGCAAGTACCTACAACGACAGGGGATTGTACCACTGATAATCCTCCGGAGAAACGGAGCTTCTCAAACGCTGAACTGTGACCCTATGAGCGAGGATCAACAACTGGTATACCTCTACCTGCGGCATGAACGCATCCCCCCGAAGGAGGTCAGTACAACAGGTACCAAGTATGTGAAATCAAAATATCAGAATGAAATCATAATAGTCTATATAAAACAAAAGACATATATGATAAACAATTTACGATACACACATGTAAGCAAATATGTCAAGTCAGGGACTCACGCCCTTAAAGTCATCACTCAAATATAACCATGGGTCTCATGCCCACAATATTAATCATGCCCGTGGAATTCCTTCCTCACTGCCGACAGTCCATGATATATCAAGCACCAAGGAATACACATGAACACCAGGTCCCACCTGTGTCATAATAAAATTGTACGGGGTAAGTACGAAGGCATAGCCGACTACTAAGACCCACAGTACCAACAATGCCATAAACTGTATCACGAGGTCTTTCTAGACCGCACCACATGATCGAAGTTGGCCACTCGCCCTCAGTATCAATGTGCGCGTCTAATCCTGGAGCATACCGCTGCTCCGCATAGGCCACACATAGGCCCGCATGAGGTATTCCTCGCATCGGGGTAGCTAGCGCGGTACCTCCTCGACTCCGCAGTCCGCATAGTCATATAGACCGCATAGTCACACATCGCATAAGGCACTCCTGATCGGATAATACACCGGAATGACCAACTCGAGCATACCGCTGCCCGCATAGTCACACAGACCGCGTAGCCGTATAGACTGCATCAGCGTGGCAAGCCCTGTATAACAAGTCGAGGGTATGTGATATAATAACGACAACGCTTATCGTTAATCAACATAAGCACAACAAGGGAGACCCCTTTACACAACATTATAAGACACTAACACACGTAGTATCATAACATGATTACTTATCAAACCAACAAGAAAGTATTACAAGGCTATCACAAACCAACATAGTCAAGTTATTCACACAAGGTACTTTATACGTTATCTCTTTATAAAGATCCTATTTCTTTCACAAGAGTCACACGATACCCGTAGTATTAGAATAGAGTGACTATCTTTTTAAGTAAACCAAAACACTTCCCTTTGTAAAATCAAGTAACAACATTATTTTCCAAACGTTCAAATTTGCCTAATTTCAAATGCTCAAGTTTCTCATTTTCGAAAGGTTTCGTAGTTCATAGTTTTAATCACTTAATAATATAATTCTCCTTTAAAACAATTTGAGAAACATATGCCTTATGTGTGAGTAGGTTATTCTTGTTTATAACAATCTTATTAAAGCAGCCATGATCTAGGAAATGTAATTTCATTTTGTCTCATCTTAGCTTCTATGCAGATGGAGGTTTCTACTGGTTTTAATAATACTTAATTAGTCAATACATTTCCCTTTATTAGCGTTGCAGTGGTTTGTTCGATACTTATTCTGATTTCCGAAATCAGTAAAACATTAATCCTTTTAAAGACCAAGTACTCATTACTCACGAATGAGGTTTCACACTTTTTAACAAAATTCATATTAATATAATTAAGTCAAGTCTCTTATCTTTTAAGATCAAGTCTCTTAACTTCTAAAATCAATAAACCATTCTTTTTATTTCTCTTAAGTCGTTATACCTAACTTCCCATAAAGCTAGTATAACTCTTAAGCTTTTAAAACCAAGTATTACTCTTCTTTCAAAAAGGTTTCTTAATTCTTTTAAAATACTTCAAGATTCTTATTATTTAGACTCAAGTCAAAAGACATCGGAGTAAAACCCCGTTCAGTTAACACACGTACGTCTACCGTACTATATATATTCTTTTAAAATATCATGCTCAAGAGGATAGGAAGAATCACATACCTCACGACGATTATCGACAATTAGCAAAACGCTCCACGGCTATAACCCGGCTAGCCTTGTCCACTTTTCAAGTAGAACATGCTACTCGCAGAACCTTCAACCTATAAAGGCCATACACGTCTATCAACGTCTAGACTACTCTGTAGAACATTCTAAGCAGAGGCTTCTCTATTCTACGGAAAATCGGGCAGCACTTCCCTACCCGTTAAACTACACAAGTCTACTGCAAATACAGTCCTATGTAAGTACAGTTTAATATTCTTCTGATGCGATTTCAGTTCAATTCTCTTCTGTAATATCCTTCTATTACAGTTCAATCTTCTTCTTTAATGCCCTTCTATATCTTATACTCAATTCTATGCTACAATGTGTAATTTCCAATTACAATAGAAGGACAAGATTATTTACCTCGATAAACCCAAAATTATCCAAGATTAAAGTCGATTCTGAGCAAGGTTTAGCTCCTATTCTGATGCTCCAATTCGCTCCAAGAAACCTTAGAAGTTCTACACAACTTCTACTTTAATACTTCAATCACTTATGAAGATTTTCCTTAGGGTTTCGTTTAGTGGCTAAAGGAAAGTATAGTAGTATTTTTCCGGGCTTTTCGTATAGAGGGTTCTTGGAAATACTACAAAGGTTTTTGGGCTAGAGTATTTGGCATTATAACAATACTTGGAGAAGTATTTCTCTACCAAGGGGGTATGTCTCGGCTAGGCTTGACAAAGGGAAAGGGGGTGGTTTCGGCCAAGGCTCACAAAGGGGGAGGGGGAGGCTTGGACGAGAACTACTAAAAAGGGGGGAGGGATTTTTAAGACTTGGAAATGTCTAAGTGTGGATGAAGAAGTTCATCAACTAAGGGGGGTATTTATAGGCCAACCAATGACCAAGATCAAGACAAGTGGTGGGAAAGTGTAGGGTCAAGATTTGGACAAGTGTTTGTGGGTCCCACTTGCTCATCAACTACACAAAATATCTACAAAATATCCTACCAACTCCTTGACCAAAAATCAACACAAAAAACGTGCCAAGAACTCCCATGGCTTGCCGTCCACTTGAGGGCCAAGTGTCGCCCTCTCGTTGGTCCAAAATATTTCATCTCTCGGAAAAATCCACAAAAATAATAAATGACATAGCCGTAATTTTCCCTTCGCAAAGTTTGGAAAACGTTTCGTTGGAAAACGATTCTTTTCGTGGGTTGTGAACAAAATTTCGACCCTTGCCTACTTAAGGCTTAAACTTTTATACGTACGCCCTCACGTACATACTCTGGAAATATGGGGTATAACATTCTCCCCTCCTTAGAAACATTCGTCCCGAATGTTCCTTCTAAGTCTCAAAACAACCATGTGCCAGTATAGTCTTCACTGCTATACTTACGAAAACAATCATGCCACACCTGGCCACAATACAACACGCACAAATACTTACATCCAAGTCCACGAGGAATCACCTTCATCACTACAAAAGCTCCCACTCGAGGTCTAAAATATACTCCCTTCGCACCTTCACTTTACAAAAGAAATGATCACATCTATGCTCGTAACACATGCTCGCTTCTTACCTTACTCGTCGTACCCTTCTCGTTCACTCAAACTCTTTCTCATAACTTACCACATTTCTGTTACTGCTTCAGTTTCCAAAATCTCTGGGTTACTACCTCCAACTTGATCATCATTAACTGGGAACACTCTGGATGGATCTCCGATACTTTTCCGAACATAACAACATGAAAGACCGACGCATCGCTTCTCCCACGTCGGACGGCAATGCTAACTATAGGCAACCTGGCCTATTCTTCACATGACCTGAAAAGGCCCAAAGTAACTCGTCACACCCTTTCCGGGGTGGTACCTTCAAGAAGACCCACCGTCAACCTGAACTCCAAGCGTCGTCGCCGATTATCCGCACGACTTCTGTTGAATCTGAGCTGCCGATAACCTCTCCTAGATAGGCTTCACCCCATCCACATACTGCTGAAACAAGAATGAACCAGCTATCTGAACCTTGCCAACATCGAACCAATCGACCGACAACTTATACTTCCGCCCCTACAAGACGTCATAAGGCGATATCCGAATACTGAAATGGTAGCTATTAAAACACTCCCTCAACAGGAGGCAACCATCCTCACAGCTACCCCTGAAATCCAAACACTGGCCCGAGGGCGAATGCGATACTGAGACTTACCTGAGTTCCTAACCCTGCCTGGTAAAACTTCCAGAAAACGAAATAGCCGTAACCTGGCTCCACTGCCTGTCATAGGGTGAAAGTATGCACCTCGTGCAGCCTTACAACCTTCCTGATATAATATCTCGCATAACCCTCACGAGTAAATCGCCCCGATGAAAGACAAGAGGGATCGACTTCATCGCCCGACCATCGGGTCGAACGCATCCACGAACTCGTACGCTGGTTAACTAAACTTGGGCCTAACACCCTCATGACCCTATCACAAAGCGGGACCACCCCAAACTGACCCCACCACCATACAGGCCGCGGGTTGACCCGCAATCGGTCCACAACCCGACCCGCTATCGCGCCAAACACTTGCTCCCCGATCCGGAACAATCCCACAATCGAGTCACGAAAACCTAGTGGTCTTCTTAGCTCAACTATCCTCTTTCATATCATACCACTCAGGGACTTATCACACATACTAATCTCTAGAGGGTTAAGGATATACCTGTATCTACAGCTTCACTCCCCTTTGTCGTTCTAATAAATCCTGCCCTGTTGGGCGTATAGCTAGGGAAGGTGACGAACTAGCCACTGATCCTGAAGGCTGAGTCTTCCTACTTGCATCCCTCCTACTAGGACACCCTTTCGATACATGGCCCTGACGGCCGCAGGTAAAACAAGCACCAACAAAAGATGACATTCCCCGGGATGACGCCTGTCACACTGTGAACACCGGGAAAAATCGAATCGGTGGCCGGAACCTACGATAGTTGTGAACCGAAGCCACGAGCTCGACCAACTCCGATACCTCGAGCGTCCCGAACTTGTGAGAACCACTGACCGGGCGGAGGCGCCAGAATCCGCTGTTGAGAAGGTCCGCCTCGAAAGTTACCAAAGGACCCCGCTGCTCGCCTCTTCGCCGATCTTGGTTAACCCGTTGATCCTTACGTTTTCGGCCGCCGCATAAGCCCGCATACGTGCCATGCTCAAGCCTGACTGAAGAGCCACTCTTGCACAACCCTCTCTTAGATAGTCATCAAGACCCGTGATAAATCGGATACATAATATACTCTCTGGTTGCTAACTCCATAGCTAGTAACAGGTCTATTCCTTTGTAATCCATATTCTCTGTTCCCGATCGTGGAACTGAAGGCTCATATATCATGGCCGCAATAGAATTGCCGCTGCTAGACTGGCTGGGATCGCGGCGTCGCAGTAACTCCCGAATGAAGCACCACCTCGGTGATGATTGGGCTGTGCCTCTAGTAACCCTCTCGTTTCTACTCTCGCCTCTACGCTTTGCCTTCTCGGGCGGGTTGCCTTACGCGAGGCATAGCGGTGGAAGGAAATACGTTAGAGGGGTCCAACTTATAACACAACTCTAAGCACGATCTCAGAGTGAGAAGAATAGAAACCAATCCTAAATATCCTATAGCCTCCTGATTATTGGTGTGGTGCACAACACACTGATAATCAAGACTCTACTAGATACGGTCTGTAGACACTTTCCGAGGATTAATCGCTCGATACCACTTTTGTCGGGACCAACCGGGCGTGGATCGTGCCTTACCCCGGGCACCCAAGTAGACATACATCAGAGTAATCAGCGGAATATAAAACAAGACATGAAATAAAAACAGTTTATCTGAGAAAAGTTGCCTTACGGCCTATATATATATATAAACTTGAACAGTTACATCCCCTATTACAAACCCTGCCCACAACAGTACTACAGACCTATAAGAATGATATGACAACAATGGCGGGACAGGGCCCCGCCATACCCTTGAATGCAAGTACCTACAACGACAGGGGATTGTACCACTGATAATCCTCCGGAGAAACGGAGCTTCTCAAACGCTGAACTGTGACCCTATGAGCGAGGATCAACAACTGGTATACCTCTACCTGCGGCATGAACGCATCCCCCCGAAGGAGGTCGATAACAGTACCAAGTATGTGAAATCAAAATATCAGAATGAAATCATAATAGTCTATATAAAACAAAAGACATATATGATAAACAATTTACGATACACACATGTAAGCAAATATGTCAAGTCGTGACTCACGCCCTTAAAGTCATCACTCAAATATAACCATGGGTCTCATGCCCACAATATCAATTATGCCCGTGGAATTCCTTCCTCACTGCCGGCAGTCCATGATATATCAAGCACCAAGGAATACACATGAACACCAGGTCCCACCTGTGTCATAATAAAGCAGACGGTAAGTACGAAGGCATAGCCGACTACTAAGACCCACGCACCAACAATGCCATAAAGCGTATCACGAGGTCTTTATAGACCGCACCACATGATCGAGTTGGCCACTCGCCTCGTGATCAATGCGCGTCTAATCTCGAGCATACCGCCGCTCTGCATAAAGGCTACACATAGGCCCGCATGAGGTATTCTCGTGACGGGGTAGCTAGCCCGCGGTCTCCTCGACTCGCAGTCCGCATAGTCATATAGACCGCATAGTCACATTGCATCGCATAAGGCACTCGTGCATCGGATAATACACCGGAATGATCAATCCTGGAGCATACCGCTGCTCCGCATAGTCACACAGACCGCATAGGCCGTATAGACCCGCATCAAGGGTGGCAAGCCCTCGGTATAACAAGTCAAGGGGGTATGTGATATAATAACAGTACAACGGCTTATCGTTAATCAACATAAGCACAACAAGGGAGACCCCTTTACACAACATTATAAGACACTAACACACGTAGTATCATAACATGATTACTTATCAAACCAACAAGAAAGTATTACAAGGCTATCACAAACCAACATAGTCAAGTTATTCACACAAGGTACTTTATATGTTATCTCTTTATAAAGATCCTATTTCTTTCACAAGAGTCACACGATACCCGTAGTATTAGAATAGAGTGACTATCTTTTTAAGTAAACCAAAACACTTCCCTTTGTAAAATCAAGTAACAACATTATTTTCCAAATGTTCAAGTTTGCCTAATTTCAAATGCTCAAGTTTCTCATTTTCGAAAGGTTTCGTAGTTCATAGTTTTAATCACTTAATAATATAATTCTCCTTTAAAACAATTTGAGAAACATATGCCTTATGTGTGAGTAGGTTATACTTGTTTATAACAATCTTATTAAAACTTCTAACAAGTAGGAGTTAGAGAGAAGTTTCTCTCACTAAGGAAAACGCTCTCAACGTTTTGCCTTAGTTGCTCCTTCGGTTGTTCTCCCCCCCCCCCCCCCCTATGCTAAACGATTGTACCCCCATGGTTTGAAGTTTGAAGTTTTTTCCGTTCTTAATATGAAGAAATCTAAACGTTCCACACGTGCCACCAATGATTCAGGATGTGCAGGAAGTTCGACGCAGGCTAGAACAAGGAAACAGAAACAGAATGGAGGCGATCTATAATTGCCGAAGAAAATCCCATTCCGCGACTTGGCACTTTCCGTGTTGGTCCATGTCAAGCCGCACTCACGTATCCTCTAGAAAATGTAATAGATGATGCTACGCTCAAAAGATTCATGAATGGGGCAAAAGCATTGATTCAAAACTTGGATATTAGGGTATTTGAAGGTGGAAACTACTTGCTACTATGGTGGTTGATCCTACCACGGTCAACTAGTTGATTAGGATTCCCACTAAGATCGGGCGATCACGGCAGCTTTAGTACCCCAACACTACCGCAATTTGTTCGGGCATGCCGAAAAGGGATAATTTCGGGCCGCATAACGTGATTGATGCACAAAGGAGTGATGGGCTACTCGTCCGAACCGTATGGGCGCGGTCGAAGTTCAAGATCGGTCGAGGATGTCAATGGGTCCGATGCTATTCACGTTTTGCATTCCAAGTCGTGGATAGCATTGATGATTCTCCCATTCCCAAAGATTCGGGCCGCGGTGTCAAGGCTCCTTACATTATCGCCTCGAAACAATGTGACCTCCCATTCCGGCCTGGGCGTGGGTCATAATGCTAAGGCGGTATGACGGTAGTCCATACATCCGAGTTTACACCCATGATGTTAAGATCGAGGTGCATTCTTTGGACTCAAGGAAGTCTCCATCCCCAAAGAGCAAAGCATTAATTTTGAAGAGCCGAGGCGTCTCAATTAACGATCATGGTACCAACGACTCTTTCAATTACGGATCTTTATGATTATCGACTACCAAGGTGGGTCGAGGGCACCTGGGAACATTGATTACCCCGTTATTCAAGGAGTGAAGTCGGTTGTGGGAAAGGAGCTCGCATTAATATTGTGGTAGCCGAGGCGCCACAATTAAAGCGTCATGGATACCTATGGGTCTCTCTTAAAGACGGTCTTAATGATGGTCATATTGCCAAGGCGGGATGCGAGGGTGCCCATGGGTCATTTATTTTTCCCGTTATACAAGGATCAAAGTCGGTTGAGGAAACAAAACGAATTCTATTTCCAAGGAGCCTAGGAACTACAAGTCCATTAATAACGCGGAGCCAAGAGGTGCGAATTAAATGTCACGGATCCAACGTGCCCTCTCTCGTGTAGTTAGACACCAACCCCGTAACTCTCTAAGTGTAACTAATGATGCCTTCCTCTTTAAGTGTGCTTGAAGGAGCAACTATCAAGAACATAAATAAACCATTCGTCTTTAACTCTTCCTCGAGCACAAACATAGACTTTAACAAACACCTCTCTCAACCAATACCCCTCACTACTCCCGATTTACACAACACCTCACCTCTTCTTTCTTCCCTTCCTTCTTACCTACCAAAACCCAAGACACATTCCTACCCTACCTAATGGCACGCGAATTATTTCTCCTATCATGCCCAAGCACAAATCCTCTACCCACCCCTCCTGCCTATACCTCCGTAAATGCCTCCCAATGATTTACACACAAATGTTTCTTCAAAACAATATCATAAACCACCCGCGGATGCTGCTCCTAAGAACCACCCCCCGAATCATGGCAAAGGTCCCACCCCTCCAAAAAAGACTTATGCAGGAGTATTTGCGGGTACTAGGATTGAAGCAAAATGAAAGAACATGCAATTTATTTAACATAAAATTAAGGAACAATACATTGAAGTGGAGGATGAAGTCCCATTCATAGAAACTTGGGGTTATTGCTTAATTGGTTGCTTCACGGTCCCTTCCTGGAAGAGATGCATTGAACACCATTGTGAAGGGATGGGAGTGAAATGCCGATCATACCATATGGCAAAGGTTGACAAGTGTTCAAGTTCATGACGGAAGAAGAGCGCACTAATGTACTTCATGGTGGCCCTTATATGGTCTACGGGAAGACTATGATGCTCAAAGCTATCAATAAAGGAGTTCTCATAACGGATGAGTTGTTTATGGACATTCCTATTTGGGTCACTTTCCTGACATTCCCTTCCATCCGAGTGCAACGCCTTAGTAAGATTGCTTCCCGTAGGAATACCTCTTTACGGATCAATTCACTAAGGAAAGATCTAAAATGAACTATGCTAGAGTTCTTGTAGAAGTGAATGTCGTGAGCGAGCTCAAGTGAGTTTATTGTCAATCTTCCCGATGGCAGAAGGTACACTCAAAGGGTTAACTATGAAAATTATCCGGACTTTTGCTTTCATTGTGCGGCTTTTGGACACAACCATATGAAGTGTAAAATTCTGGGATATGATGCCAACATGGAAGCTGCTCCTAAGAAGCGCAATTCTGTGGTTCCTCCTCACAATAAGGAAGTTCCTACTTGTGCTAATGCCAGCAGAGGCGCGGATGGTGCCACTCCCCCCACACCTTATCCACCAACCTCCCTACATCCAGCAGATACCGACAACTTGATGGATATTGAAGATAATGAGCATACAACACCTCCTGGTCCCGGTTGTGCGCAGGATGCCCCGCATTCTGCCGGTCCTTCGGTTTTGGGTAATCCTGGCCCAGCAACGTTGCGGAAACCACATGCTATGCCCTCTAGGCCCAGCTCACGGGAAGGCAATGCACAAGCTGATAGGGTGCGTTATAAGTCTATGCATTATGATCCTGCAGTTCCATTGAACCCGCAACCTTCCTTGGACGAAGGTACTAACACGGGTGTTAAGAGTGTCCTCACGGCCTAAGAGTGTTACCTTTGAACGCGGGGAGCATAGCTTGGCTGATACACACGCTATGGCTTCCGGCAGGAAAGATGATGGCTGGAAAGAAGTTATGCCAAAGAAGTTCATGTCAAAGGTCAGTGGGAAGACTAAGGCAGCTAAGCGCGGAGGTGCTGGAAAAACCTCCTTTGTTTCCTAATGAAAATACTTTGTTGGAATGTCCGCGGTCTTTGCGGACTAAGGATAGGCAGCCACACGCAAGCTCTAGTGTGTAGTCTCACTAAGCAGCATGATGTGGCATTGATTTGTCTTTTGGAAACAAAACTCTCTAAGGAAAGGATTGAGTCTTTCTCTTCTAAAAGATTCAAAGGTTGGAATTTATGCTCAACCGAATTCATCGATGGTGGAAGAATGCTACTCTTGTGGGATCCTCTAGGTCTGTTGTGAAGTGCTTGGAATGGATTCTCAACATATCCATGTTCAGGCAAGTTGTAAGATTACTCAAGTGTCCTTCCTTGCAACATTCGTGTATCCGGTTTATAGCATCACAGATAGGAGGATCCTTTGGCATCACCTTTCTCACATGGGCATTGGCATCACTAAACCTTGGATGATTATGGGAGATTTCAACACTTCATCGCTACCCTCAAGATAAGGCGGAGGCCCTCCTCTAACGCCATATGCACTTAAGGACCTTGAGATTTCAGAATGCTCATGGACTAGAAGACACTCCATCTTCGGTTCTTTCTACACTTGGACAAATGGTTCGATTTGGTCCAAGCTTGATAGAGTAATGATGAATCAAAATTGGGGCGATTTGACCTTAGAATGCACAGCCAATTTCATGCCTATGGAACCTGTCTCGGACCACTGTCCCGTGATGGCTACGGTTATTGCATCCTATAATATTGAAGCGGCCTTTCAAGTTCATGAATATGTGGCTTTCACACCGCTTTGACAACATTATGACTTCACGGCCGAGACAAGACATTCTAGGTACTGCTCAATTCGTTCTAGCATCGAAACTGAAAGCCTTGAAACAACCACTGAGGGCATTGAATATAAGTGAGTTCGGCAGTATTGATCAAAGAGCGAAGGAGGCAAACATGGAGTTTAAGGAGGCTATTAGTGCACATATGGGAGACCCCTTTGATGAGGAGCTTAAATCCAAGGTTAAGTCCTCAAGAGTTAAAGCCAACACCTTAATGGAAGCTGAGAGACATTTCATTAGGCAAAAGTCGAGACAGAAACACTTGATTGGAAGTGATAAATGCTCCAAATACTTCCATAGCTTGATCAAGAGAAGTAATGTCAAGAACTCCATCAACTTTCTTGTCAAAACTAATGGTGTTATCACTACATCACCAGGGGAGGTAAGAAAGCTTCTAGAGGAATTTTACTAGGATCTTCTTGGCACATCTCGACCCACATCGAACTTTGATCTGAAGTGTGCAACTTTGGCCCGGTTGCGAAGAGGACCTACAACTTTTGCACTTCGTATCCCCAAAGGAGATTTGGGAAGCTCTTTCGATATTGGAAATGATAAAGCTCCCGGACCGGATGGGTATTCGCACCTTTCTTCAAGAATAGATGGAGAGATGGGACATGATGTAGTAAGAAGCGTGCAGGAGTTCTTCTCTTCAGGGGTTCTTTTGAAACAACTTAATCATACCATCATTGCCTTGCTGCCCAAGACCGATAGGGACCCTAAGGTAACTGATTTTAGGCCTATTGGATTGACTAATGTGGTCTATAAGATTATTACAAAGATTCTAGCTAATGTAATGGCAAAGATTCTTCCTTCTATCGTTGACAAATCACAAGGGGCTTTTGTGAAAGGGAGAAATATGATGGACAATGTCTATATAGCACGGAGCTTGTGAGAGGATTTAATAGAGCCAGTCTCACCTAGGTGCATGCTCATGGTGGATCTTAGGAAAGCTTTGACACGGTCTCTGGAGTTTCCTTGATTCAAGATAAGAGGCCTCAACTTTCCGCATATATTTGTCGTGTGGATCATGGAGTGTGTTTGCTCAACGCCCTTCTCTTTCTATCAACGGTGAGTTGCATGGTTACTTCAAGGGTAAGCGCGGACTTAGACAAGGTGATCCTATGTCCCCAACGCTCTTTATCTTGTGTATGGATTACCTTTCGAGGATGCTTAAAATGAGGACTGAGGCTAGAGCTTTCTCTTATTATCCAAAATGTAAAAGGATGGGTATTACTCATCTTGCCTTTGCGGATGACCTCATGCTCTTTGCCAAAGGTGATATTTCTTCGGTTGAGATTCTTATGAACTGTCTAGAGGAGTTGGAGGATGTCTCTGGGTTAACTCTTAATCCATCCAAATCCTCCGTCTACTTAGCAGGAGTACATGATGAGGTACGTGATTTGATCTTGGCCAGGGTTGGATTCGGCATTGGTAGCTTTCCGGTACGGTACTTGGGGATCCCTTTGTCCCCAATTTCAGTCTCGGTGGAACAATTTGCTCCTTTCACTAATGCTATTTCGAATTACATTCAGAAATGGGGACACCACACTCTTTCCTACGGGCAAGCTAGAGCTTATTAGGTCGATCATCGAAGGGTTGAGAGTTTTTGGTTCCGGCCCTTCCTATTCCGCCATTGTACTCAACAAGGTAAGGTCTGCTCAGATCCAGTTCTTATGGGGTGGAAACCACCAAGAGTTGCTTGGGAGACCATTTGCCCGCCTCAATCGGAAGGAGGTTTGGGCCTTATGAATATCAAGGATTGGAACCATGCCTCGCTATCCCTGCCTATATGGCAAACCCACGTATGCACTCACTTTGGGTCCAATGGATCAACAACTTTTATTTGAGAGGCGCTTCTTTTTGGGACTATGAGGTACGACCTGAGACTCCCTATTCGTAAAGATTTGCGGGATACGCGACAAACTTGTTTCCATCTTTGGTAGCCAAGAGTTGCAATTGCCGGATTAGCAAAGTGTTGTACCAACCAGAATTTGATTCAAGCTCAGATATGAGATCTTGCGCTCTAAGCAAGATAAAAGCCTTGATGTCACAACTGGAGAGGATTCATCCCCTAAGTTCTCGTTCACCATGTGGATAAATTGTAGAAAGCGGTTAGCTACAAAGGACACCCTTTCCTATCTCAACTGGAGGATAAGTCTTGTGGTTCTGCAAGCAAATGAAACAAGGGAGCACCTCTTCTTCACATGCCCCTACACCCATTTGATTTGGAAAAGCATAAGAGACTGGTTGGGAATTAAGAGAGAAATGACCATCGTTGAAAGTTCTCTCAAATGGATTAAAAAGACTACCGCGAATGTGCATCCGAGCAAAAGCAACCTTAATTGCCTTCAGACATGGTCTATGAGATTTGGAGGACAAGGAACACACTGCTCTTTGAAGGCACAAACTCACCGGCAGAAGAGGTCATTACCAAGATTAAAACAACATCCTATAGAGTACTCTATGATTTTATCCCTTCTTGTAATGGCACCTTCGAGTGACAACTCCTTACTCCCCCGTTTCTTCTTTAAATTACGTTGAGGACTGAGAACCCTCAATGATTGATTGTAGCCACTTTTCTTTCAGTTTCTAGTAATAATATTTGCATTTACCTAAAAAAAAAAAAAAAATCTTATTAAAGCAGCCATGATCTAGGAAATGTAATATTATTTTGTCTCATCTTAGCTTCTATGCAGATGGAGGTTTCTACTGGTTTTAATAATACTTAATTAGTCAATACATTTCCCTTTATTAGCGTTGCAGTGGTTTGTTCGATACTTATTCTGATTTACGAAATCAGTAAAACATTATTCCTTTTAAAGACCAAGTACTCATTACTCACGAATGAGGTTTCACACTTTTTAACAAAATTCATATTAATATAATTAAGTCAAGTCTCTTATCTTTTAAGATCAAGTCTCTTAACTTCTAAAATCAATAAACCATTCTTTTTATTTCTCTTAAGTCGTTATACCTAACTTCCCATAAAGCTAGTATAACTCTTAAGCTTTTAAAACCAAGTATTACTCTTCTTTCAAAAAGGTTTCTTAATTCTTTTAAAATACTTCAAGATTCTTATTATTTAGACTCAAGTCAAAAGACATCGGAGTAAAACCCGCTCGCTTAACACATCGTCACGACCGATCCGGCCCGTGGATCGTGCCTTACCGGGCACCCTAGTGATACAACATCGAGAAAACCAAATGGAAATAAAAACTTAAACATGAACATGAGACAAGATAATGAAACAAGCCAACCAAACGGTTACCTTCCAAAAATATATATAAGCAACTCTTTTAAAACGAGCAGTTTAATCCTTTTTACAAAACCCCGCCACACAAAGGCATGCACCTCTAAGAGTTTATATAACAACTATGACGGACAGGCCCCGCCATACCACGAATGTACAAGAACCTACACTGTGGTAACATACCAACAGATAAGCCTCCAAGGAACGGAGCTTCCCAAAACGCCGAGATGAGATCCTAAACGCGGATCGACGGTAGATGTACTCTACTGCGCAGCATGAACGCAGCCGGGCGAGGTCGATAACAGTACCAAGTATGTGAAGCTGTAAAATATCAGTAAATGAAATCATAATAGTCTATAAGCGGGAGACATGTATGATAACCAAACTACAAGACACACACATAATGATTATATCAATTCGTGGTCTCACGCCACAACATCAATCCCGCGTGGAGTACCTTCCTCACCGCGATGCCTATGATATGATAACAACAAGACAAAGAATCCAAATGGAGCATACCCGCGCGCTACGATCGTGTCGATGTCCAAAGGGAACAAATAAGACAACATTCCAAATGGAAGCATACCCGCGCTACGATCGTGTCGCATGTCCAAGGGGAAACAATAAGACAACATTCCAAATGGAAGCATACTCGCGGCGCTACGATCGTGTCAAGATGTCCAAAGGGAAACAATAAGACAAAGATTCCAAATGGAAGCATACCCGCGCGCTACGATCGTGTCGACATGTCCAAAGGGAAACAATAAGACAAAGATTCCAAATGGAAGCATACCCGCGCGCGCACGCATCGTGTCGATGTCCAAAGGGAAACAATAAGACAAAGATTCCAAATGGAAGCATACCCGCGCGCCACGCATCGTGTCGGTATGTCCAAAGCGATTAACAAAGTAACACTATCAGCGAGAACGCACTGCGGAACTTATCCACATCACGGCCACGCCCAAGTAAGTTCTCAACAAGTCATCCGACCTCCATCGAGACGCCAGAGTATAGAAACACAATTTTTGCACAACAAAGGCTATCACAACAAGCATAGGCAAGTTTCACAACAACAAGCATAGGCAAGTTTATACACAACTCAAGTACTTCCATTTTATGCCCAAGTTCGGTTTTAACCTAAAGTACTACGTCGTTAAATTCCTTTTAAAGAGATTTATTCCTTTTATAAAAGTCACGATACGTAGTATAAAAATAGAGTGACTTATATCTTTTAAGTAAACCAAAACAACTTCCATACTTTCTTTTTAAAGTCAAGTTACCACGTTAAAACCCATGATAAAACCTTTCTTTTGTTTTCATAAGGTCGTTATAACCAACTTCCCATATAGCTGTTATAACACCTTATGCTTTAAACCATTTTAAGACAACACAATGCCTTTCTTTTCCCTAAGGTTCCAGTTTGCCTAATTTTTAATTACGCAAGTCTCTTTTTGAAAAGTTTCATAGTTCAATGTCTTAATCTCTTTTAAAACAATTGAGTAACATATGACATAAAGTAGTAGTTATTCTTGTTCATAATCAATCTTATTAAGCAGCCATGATCTAGAAAATGTAATATCATTTTGTCTCATCTTAGCTTCTATGCAGATGGAGGTTTCTACTGGTTTTAATAACACTTAATTATACAATACATTTTCCTTTATTAACGCTGCAGTGGTTTGTCGATACACATTCTGATTTCCGAAATCAGTAAAACATTATTCCTTCCAAAAACCAAGTACTCATTACTCACGAATGAGGTTTCACACAAACATCCATTTTAAGTCAAGTCTCTTATCCTTTAAGAATAAGTCTCTTAACTTCTAAACCATTAAACCATTCTTTTTATCTCTCTTAAGGCGTTACACCTAACTTCTCATAAAGCTGGTATAACTCTTATGTTTTCAAACCAATCAAATACATTTAACACATGTACGTCTACCGTACTACATAGTTATACACATATCATGCTAGAAAGATAGGAAGAGGTTCACATACCTCGCGACGAGTATCGACTAATAGCAAAACGCTCCAAGTACCTCAAACCGTCTGCTACACTCTCAGTCAAGCAGATCACTCCACACGTAGTACTACAACCTATAGAGGCCACAAAGCGCCTATTAATATCTTTAGATCTTAATGTAGAATATTCTACAGAAAATTCGGCAGCACCTCCCCCCCCCCCGCAACAGCGTAAATCTCCTCCTCTATCGAGGCCGGCTACCAAGCCAACCAGGGGGGGGGGGGTTAACACGTCTAACCGGACGCGTACAATTCTACTCACAGTAATACTACACAAGCCTCATCTGAATACACCCTATGTAATTACAGTTCAGTTCACTTCTTAAAATTCAGGCTTAAGTCGCAAGACATTGCCGTAAGTATTATTCAGGCTTAAGTCAAAAGACATTGCCGCACAATTATAATGTTCTGTACTATATATAGTATACATCAACTATATATTCCTACAACATGTAATTTCCAATTACAATAGAAGGTCAAGAGTGTTTACCTCGATAAGCCCAAAATTATCCGAGTTTATATGTCGATCCTGAGCAAGGTTTAGCTCCTACTCCGTGCGCTCTAACCCGCTCCAACCACCCCTTAGAAGTTCTAACCAACTTCTACTTATAACTTCAACTACGGGTGAAGATTTACTTAGGGTTTCGTTTTTGAGACTGAGGGAAGTATAATGGTATTTTCTGGGCTTGTATAAGTGTAACCTTGGGAATACTACAAGGTATTTGGGCCAAGGTATTTGGACATAACAACAATACTAGGAGAGTATTTCTATACCACAACAAGGGGTATTTATACGAGACAACTAGGCTAGGGGGGGGGTGTGTACCCCACGACCAAGCCTCAACAAAGGGGGAAGGGGTAGGTTTCGTCCAAGGGGCCTTCAAGAGGGAGGTGTGTGGTGGACGAGATCACAAGAGGGAGAGGGAGGGTTTGAGACTTAGAAAGATTGCTCAATTTTTGGATGAAGAATGTCTTAAACTAGAGGGGTATTTATAGTTCAAGATAAAGACAACCAATGTCCAATATGAAGACAAGTGTGGTGCAAGTAGGCTAGATTTCAACCATGTGGACCTTATCCATCTACCACACCAACTTGCACAAATATCCTACCTAACCCAAGGCACAAAACGTGCCTTTGCCTTTGCCGCCCACTTCTCACGCCAATGTGAGGGTGACACATGTCTCCCTCCAGTTGGTCCAAAATATTTCGCCTCTCGGAAAAATCCGCAAAATTATAAATGACATAGCCGAATTTTCCTTCAAAGTCGTGGAAACGCTTTTTAAAAAACGACTCTTTTGGTAGCTATGCACAAATTCGAACCTATGCCTACTTTAAGGCTCAAATTGTATACGCACGCCTCACGTATATATACTGAAAATACGGGTATAACATTCTCCTCTCCTTAGAAACATTCGTCGAATGTTCCTTCTCAAACAGAATAACGGTTCTTCTAACAAGTTGCCAACGCCACACCGCCACGAAATATCACACGTTCTCTTCCTTCCTTACTCGTCGTGCTCTTCTGACACTTGAACTCCTCTCGCATACGCATTCACACTTCCATTGCTTTCCCAAAACTTTGAGTCACCACCTCCAAACTTGGTCATCTTACTAGCTTCAATCTCCTTAAGGCCATTCCCGCCTTCACGATCCGCCTCGTCGAACACATCCACGAACTCATACGATGGTTATCTAATCATGGGCCTAGAACCCTCGTGACCCTACCACCTGGCGGAACCACCTGAGTGACCCCACTTTGAAACGGCCGCGGGTTGGCCCTCAACATGGCCCCAACCCGACCCGCTACGCATCAAGCTCTTGTTCCCGATCCGAACAATCTTACTATACAGTCATGAAAGCTACCACTTCCATTACACACTACCTGGACTATACCACACAAAACGTTCTAGGCATAAAAATGCACTCCGACAAGGATCACTTGCAAAATCTGGTACTCAAGACGGCCTTACATCTAAGGTCTCAACTGTAATATTCTAAGGTTCATCATTTTCTCACCTTCAAGCTTACCCTTCTCACAACCAGGTTCTACATCACGTTTTAGCACAACGCTATCCGAACATAACACTAAACACATCATCACATCATCAATACATACAAAACTCTAGAGGTTAAGGATATACACGAAAATAGGCGATTCAGAGGACCGCTAAAATCGGGAACTTCCACCGCGACCTACCGTGGGCCCGCCGGTGTATGAACATCTGCTCGACTATGGAAGGTGAAGAACCCGCAATCGATCCGTAGTCTGTGCTATCCTACCAGTACCTGGTCGGACAATTTCTCCCAAAATGGCCTGCTGGCCGCATGTAAAACAAACTCGGACTAGCACGACATTCCCATCGTGAGTCTACCACAATGGTCACAACGAGGTATGGGTGGCTTCACCGTTAACACCCCGCTCTCCCGAAAATCGAACCTCGAGCCACGACCGCTCTCGAAAACTCGACGCTCAAGATTGTAGAGGACCACTCATCTTGGCGGAGGCACATAACTAGTTCGCCGAGGCGGTCTGCCTCGAAAATCACCAAAGGACCCTGCAGTTCTGGCCCTTTTCTGCTGACTTTGGTCATTCCGTCGATTTCTCCGCTCCTCACCTCCAAGTGCATAAGCCTGCATGCGGGCAATGTCCATGCCCGGCTGAAGAGCTACACCCGAACAACTCTCTGCTAGGTAATCATCGAGCCCTGTAACATATCGGTGCACTCGATCTTCCATACTAGCTACTAATGCGGGGACGTACCGGGCCAACGAGTCGAACTCCACATTGTACTCCCGAACCATACGCCTGCTTCGCCGCAACACCAAAAATCTGTCTGCCCGAGCCCTCCTCATCTGTGGAGGCAAGAAATGTGCAAGAAAGGCCTCTGAGAACTCGTCCCATAAAGCTGGAAGTGCATGCTCTCCCCGGGACAGCTCCCACGAATCAAACCAGTCGACTGCGGTATCACGCAGCCGATGCGAACCTAGGACCACCGACTCGGTCTCCGATGCCTTGATCACTCTCATGATCCGCTGTAACTGTCGGATGAACTCCTGCGGATCATCCTCATGCCTCGACCCATAAAACTCTGGCGGGTTACATCTCAAAAAATCCCGTAATCTCAAACTGTTTGCTCGGGGGTGAACTACGGGTGCTCGATCGGAATCGCTGGCCCAGCTTTATCCTCAAGTTCGCCACAACTCGCCATTAACTGGGCCATCTCCTTGTAACCCATCTCATCTCGCCCCAACTCGTAGGATCGAGGCTCGTGTATCGTGGTCTCTGTAGATCGCCGCTGCTTTACTCAGATCTTCCTTCGCCGCTTGCCCTTTCGCCCGGTTGCCTTGCGCTGAGGCATAACTGGTAAAGGAAAGGAATACGTCAGAGGGGTTCAACTCATCACACAGCTCTAAGCACGATCTCAGAATGAGAAGAAATGGAACCAAATCCTAAATGTCCTATAGCCTCCTGATTATAGATGTGGTGCACAACACACCGATAATCAAGACTCTACTAGACACGGTGCAGACACTTTCCGAGGACTAATCGCTCGATACCACTTTGTCACGACCGATCCGGGCCCGGATCGTGCCTTACCCCGCACCCTAGTGATACAACATCGAGAAAACCAATGGAAATAAAAACTTAAACATGAACATGAGACAAGATAATGAAACAGCCAACCAAACGGTTACCTTCCAAAAATATATATAAGCAACTCTTTTTAAAACGAGCGCTTTAATCCTTTTACAAAACCCCGCCCACACAAGGCTGCACTTCTAAGAGTTTATACAACAACTATGACGGACAGTGGCCCCGCCATACCCTCGAATGTACAAGAACCTACTGCACTGTGGTAACATACCAACAGATAAGCCTCCAAGGAACGGAGCTTCCCAAAACGCCGAGATGAGATCCTAAACGCGGATCGACACCGATGTACTCCTACTGCAGATGAACGCAGCTCAAGGAGGTCAAGAAACAGTACCAAGTATGTGAAATCAGAAATATCAGAAATGAAATCATAATAGTCTATAAAAGCAGGAGGCAGGTATGATAACCAAACTACAGTACACACACATAACAGTTATATCAATTCGTGGTCTCACGCCACAACATCAATCCCGCGTGAGTACCTTCCTCACCGCTGCTTGCATGATATGATAACAACAAGACAAAGAATCCAAATGGGAGCATACCCGCAGCGCTACACATCGTGTCAAGATGTCCAAAGGGAACAAATAAGACAACATTCCAAATGGAAGCATACCCGCGCGCTACGCATCGTGTCGATGTCCGCGGGAAACAATAAGACAAAGATTCCAAATGGAAGCATACTGCGCGCTACGATCGTGTCAAGATGTCCAAAGGGAAACAATAAGACAGATTCCAAATGGAAGCATACCCGCGCGCTACGATCGTGTCAAGATGTCCAAAGGGAAACAATAAGACAAAGATTCCAAATGGAAGCATACCCGTGCTACGATCGTGTCGGCGATGTCCAAAGGGAAACAATAAGACAAAGATTCCAAATGGAAGCATACCCGCGCTACGATCGTCGGTCGATGTCCAAAGCGATTAACAAAGTAACACTATCAACGAACGCATGCGGAACTTATCCGCCACCGCCGGTCACGCCCAAGTAAGTTCTCAACAAGTCATCCGACCTCCATCGAGACGCGGTAGTATAGAAACACAATTTTTGCACAACAAAGGCTATCACAACAAGCATAGGCAAGTTTCACAACAACAAGCATAGGCAAGTTTATACACAACTCAAGTACTTCCATTTTATGCCCAAGTTCGGTTTTAACCTAAAGTACTACGACGTTAAATTCCTTTAAAGAGATTTATTCCTTTTATAAAAGTCACCCGATACCCGTAGTATAAAAATAGAGTGACTTATATCTTTTAAGTAAACCAAAACAACTTCCATACTTTCTTTTTTAAAGTCAAGTTACCACGTTAAAACCCATGATAAAACCTTTCTTTTGTTTTCATAAGGTCGTTATAACCAACTTCCCATAGAGCTGTTATAACACCTTATGCTTTAAACCATTTTAAGACAACACAATGCCTTTCTTTTCCCTAAGGTTCCAGTTTGCCTAATTTTTAATTACGCAAGTCTCTTTTTGAAAAGTTTCATAGTTCAATGTCTTAATCTCTTTTAAAACAATTGAGTAACATATGCCATAGGCGAGTAGGTTATTCTTGTTCATAATCAATCTTATTAAGCAGCCATGATCTAGAAAATGTAATATCATTTTGTCTCATCTTAGCTTCTATGCAGATGGAGGTTTCTACTGGTTTTAATAACACTTAATTATACAATACATTTTCCTTTATTAACGCTGCAGTGGTTTGTCGATACACATTCTGATTTCCGAAATCAGTAAAACATTATTCCTTCCAAAAACCAAGTACTCATTACTCACGAATGAGGTTTCACACAAACATCCATTTTAAGTCAAGTCTCTTATCCTTTAAGAATAAGTCTCTTAACTTCTAAACCATTAAACCATTCTTTTTATCTCTCTTAAGGCGTTACACCTAACTTCTCATAAAGCTGGTATAACTCTTATGTTTTCAAACCAATCAAATACATTTAACACATGTACGTCTACCGTACTACATAGTTATACACATATCATGCTAGAAAGATAGGAAGAGGTTCACATACCTCGCGACGAGTATCGACTAATAGCAAAACGCCCAAGTACCTCAAACCGCTCACACACTCTCACCAAGCGGATCACTCCACACGTCGCACTACACCCGATAGCGGCCACACACCGCCTATTAATATCTTTAGATCTTAATGTAGAAAATTCTAGAAAGACCTCCCCGCAACAACAGCGTAAATCTCCGCCTCTATCGAGGCCGGCTACCAAGCCAACCAGTGGGAGGTGTTAACAGGTCTAACCGGATGCTTACAATTATACTCACGAATACTACATGCTCACCGTAATACACCCCATGTAATTCTGATTCGATTCACTTCTTAAAATTCAGGCTTAAGTCGCAAGACATTGCCGTAAGTATTTGTTATACCCCGTAGTTCCAGGGTATGTATGCGAGGACGTACGTACGAGAATACGACAGAAAGATTGGAAAGGAAGAAAGAGGTGATTTTTTTCCACGGAAAAGTTTCCGGTTTTTGTGAAGGAAAAAGGTTCGTTAATGGGAATTGGATTCCCAGATTTGGTGTTTGGACTTCTTAGATTATATTAGAATTATGGAATTTTATTTTCGGAAATGGTCACGTGGGCCCACGGAGAAATTCTGATTTTGTAGGCCCGCTTTGATTTTGAGATTTTGGCGTTATGGATATTTTGGAAGACGAAATATTTTGATTTAATCGGGGCGACACGTGTCACCCCCATGTGGCACCCTTGGGCCGAAATATGTTTGTGCACAACACCCGGTTAGAGTCGTTTTCGACGAAACGTTCTACCTAACTTACGAAGGGTAAATTACGGCTATGTCATTTAGTATTTTTGCGGATTTTTCCGAGAGACGAAACGTTTTGGACCAACGAGAGGGCAACACTTGGCACCCTCTCGTTGGTGGACTTGAAGGGGCGTTAGGGCCGATTGGATGGGCAAGGGTTGCTAGATATTTGTGTAGATATTTGTGAGGGTTTTAAGGAGTAGGGTCTAGGGGGCACTTGGGCATATCTTGGCCCTCCACTTGCCCCCCACTTGGCTAGATCTTGGCCATTGGTTGGCCTTTGCTTGGCCTATAAATACCCTCCCCCTTTGAAGACTTCTTCATCCATTCCATAATTTCCAAGTCTTGAAAACCTCCCTCCCTCCTTGTTGGTTTCGTCCCTCCCCTCTTCCTTTGTGAGGCCTTGGCCGAGGGGTGCACCCCCCCTCCTAGAGGCCTTGGCCGAGGGGTACACCCCCCCTCCTAGTGGTGTGCCGTGAGGTACCCCCCCCTCTTGGTAGGAAATACTCTCCAAGTATTGTTGTAATGCCCAAATTACCTTAGCCGTATACCTTGTAGTATTCCAAAGAAACCTCTATACGAAGAGCCCGGAAATACTACCGTATGTCCTTTTTGTCTCAAACCGAAACCCTAAGGAAATCTTCATTGAGTGATTGAAGTAATTAAGTAGAAGTTGGTTAGAACTTCTAAGGGTTGTTTGGAGCGGGTTGGAGCACCCGGAGTAGGAGCTAAGCGTTGCTAAGGATCGACATTTATACTTGGATAATTATGGGCTTATCGAGGTAATTATCTTGTCCCTCTATTTGTAATTGGAAATTACATGTTGTTAGATTATATAGTTGAAGTATACTATATATAGAACTAAGCTTAGTACTGCGGCAATGTCTTTTGACTTAAGCTCAAGAAGAATGAATCGAATCAGAATTACATAGGATCAGACATGAGACTTGTGTAGTAATCTTGTGGAGTAGAATTGTACCCGTCGTTAGATGTATAACCCCTCGGTTGGCTTGTAGCCGCCGTTAGAGAGAGGAGATTTACGCTGTTGTGGGAGGTCGCCGAATTTTCTGTAGAATGTTCTACGATAAGATCTTGATGTTAATAAGCTCCTTGTGGCCTTATAGGTTGAAGTACTACGTGTGGCGAGTTCTACTTGGCTTAAGGAGTAGCCGACAGTTGGAAGTACTTGGAGCGTTTTGCTATTAGTCGATACTCGTCGCGAGGTATGTGAACCTCTTCCTATCTCTTCTAGCATGATATGTGTGAACTATGTAGTACGGTAGACGTACATGTACTAAATGTATTTGATTGGTGTAGAACATAAAGTGTTATAACGGCTTTATGGGAAGTTGGTTATAACGGCTTTATGTTGGTAAGAAAATACATGTGGTTTTTAAAAGGTAATCAATTGAACTATAATCGCTTGTTATGTGTTAATAAAGAACTTGAAGTATTTCAAAAGAGTTTTGAATCATTTTGAAAGAAGAAGTAATACTTGGTTTTTGAAAACTTAAGAGTTATACTAGCTTTATGGGAAGTTAGGTATAACGGCTTAAGAATGTTTTACTGATTTCGGAAATCAGAATGTGTATCGACAAACCACAGCAACGTTAATAAAGGGAAATGTTTTGATTAATTAAGTATTAATAAAACCGAGCAACTTCCATCTGCATAGAAGCTAAGATGAGACAAAATGATATTTCCTAGATCATGGTTCTTTGTAATAAGATTGTTATAAACAAGAATATCCTACTCACATATAAGGCTTATGTTTCTGATTGTTTAAAAGAAAATTATATTCTTAAATGAATAAGGCTATGAACACGAAACCTTTCTAAAATAAGAAACGTGAACATTTGAAATTAGGCAAACTTGGGCGTTTGGGAAATAATGTTGTTACTTGATTTTACAAAGGTAAGAGTTTTAGTTTTCTTAAAAGGACGATCACTCTATTTTATACTACGTATTGTGTGACTTATGTGAAAGAAACAGATCTTTTAAAGATTTAATGTGTGAAGTACTTTGGGGTTAGATACGAACTTGTTAGTAGAAAGCACCTTGTGTGAATAACTTGATTGTATCGGTTTGTGATAGCCTTATAATACTTTCTTGTTGATTTGAGAAGTAAACATGTTAGGATGCTACGTGTGTTAGTATCTTGTGATGTTAGTGTAAAGGGGTTTTCCTCGATCGCGCTTAAAGTTGTTTGACTATCACCGTTATGTTGGTATTGTACCACTCCACCTTGACTTGTGTCGGAGGTTAAGCCGCCTCCGATGCGGGTAGACTCAGCGATGCGGGACCATGATTCGAGGATACCTTATGCGGGTCCGGGGATCCATGCGGAACTACGGAGTTCCGTGTTAGTTTACGGCCCTTGTGGTCACGCGGTCTTTGTGGCTGCGGTGCGGATCGCGAGTCGGGGACGACGCCGGGAGTAGCTACCCTCGATGCGGGGTTATACCTCATGCGGGCCTATGAGGTTGGCCTATGCGGAGTGCGGAGAGTTTCAGGCTAGACGCGCACATTTGATCTCGCGCGAGTGACCAGCTTTTATCATGTGACGGTCTAGACAGATATCATGACACATTTTATGACCTTGTTGGTACTGTGGGTGTTAGTAGTCGGCTATGCCTTCGTACTTACCCTGTACTGTTTTATTAGGACACAGGTGGGACCTGGTGTTCATGTGTATTCCTTGGTGTTTGTGTATCATAAACTGCCGGCAGTGAGGAAGGTATTCCACGGGCACGATTGATGTTGTGGGCGTGAGACCCATTGGTAAAATTGAGTGATGACTTGAGGGCGTGAGTCCCTGACTTGACATGACTGCTTACTTATGGTGAACTGTAGTTTGGTTATCATACATGTCTCCTGCTTTGTATAGACTACTATGATTTCATTTACAGTATTTATTTTCAGTTTCACATACTTGGTACCTGTTGGACTGACCTCCTTCGGGGGGCTGCGTTCATGCCGCAGGTAAAGGTACACCAGTCATTGATCCTCGCTCTTAGGGTCACAGTTCAGCGTTTGGGAAAGCTCCGTTTCTTCGGAGGCTTATCAGTGGTATAGTCCTCGTTGTTGTAGGTGTTTACATTCGGGGTATGGCGGGCCCCGCCCCGCCATTGTTGTCGTATCATTTCTTAGAGGTCCGTAGTACCGCCAGGCGTGTGGTTTGTAAAGGGATTAAAACTGCTCATGTTGGAAAAAGTTGTTATTTATATATATGCCGAAAAGGCAAGTTTTCTCAGTTATTGTTTCATATTTCATAATATGTCTCGTATTGTTTTATGTTCATTGATTACTGATGTTGTATCACTAGGGTGCCCGGTAAGGCACGACCACGCCCGAATCGGGTCGTGATGTAAGTGGTATCGAGCGATTAATCCTCGGAAAGTGTCTGGCCGTATCCAGAGAGTCTTGATTATCGGTGTGTTGTGCACCACGCCAATAATCGTGAGGCTATAGGATATTTAGGATTGGTTTCTATTCTTCTCACTCGAGATCGTGCCTTAGAACCGAGTTGTAAGTTGGACCCTCCGATGAAATTCTTTCCTTATCGTTATGCCTCCGGCGTAGGCAACCCGCCCGTGAGGGCAAGGCGCCGAGGAAGCGCGAGTAGAGTTCGAGGGTTGCGAGGCACAGCCCAATCATTACCTAGGTAGTGCTTCATTCGGGATTTCGCGACGCCACTAGCCCCACAGAGTTTAGCAGTGACGGCAGTTCCTCTGCGTCCATGATATTTGAACCTTCGCCCACGAGCGATGAATATAGATTGCAAAGAGGCGACCCTGTTACTAGCTATGGATTTGGCTACCAGAGATTATACCGATGTACCACGAGTCTTGATGACTACCTAAGAGAGGGTTGTGCAAGAGTAATTCTTGATTGGGCGAGCATGGCACGTATGCGGGCTTATGTACGCAGCCGAGAAACGTAGAGATCGACGGTTAACCAAGGACAGCAGGAGAGGGCAGAAGAAGAAAGTCCTTCGGTAACTTTCAAGGTGAGTATACCTTAAGTGCTATGTTCTGATAGCAGTGTTAGTTGTGATTAGAAATCATGGTGGGTTAACCGAGTAAGATTTTGGGGGATAGAGAAGGTGTGAGCCTTAGAGTGTTATACGTGGAGACCTTAGAGGTAAGGCCATCTCAAGAAAAGGTGTAGTGTTATGTTTGATCCTTATCAGAAGTGCATAGTGCACGTGAGCTATGTTTGGGGATAGGTCCCTAAGTAGTGTGGAATGAAAGTGGGTCGAGTTGAGGCCACGCCGCGGGTCAACCCGCGGCAGGTTTGGTGGGGTCAGTTTGTGGTGGTCCCGCCTTGTGTTAGGGTTGTGAGGGTGTTAGGCCCAAGTTTAGTTAACCAGCGTACGAGTTCGTGGATGCGTTCGACCCGTGGTCGGGCCGATGGGGGCAGCCCATCGTATTTTTTCAGTCAGGACCGTTTACTCGGCTGTGTTGAGTTATCTAAAAGGTTGTAAGGCTGCACGGGGTGCCTACCTTCACCTTATGACAAACAGTGGAGCCCAGGGTACGGCTGTTTTTGTTTCTGGAAGTTTTACCAGGCAGGGTTAAGAACTCAGGTGAGTCTCAGAATCGCATTCGCCGCCGGGCAGTGTGGATTTCAGGGGTAGTCGTGGGGATTGTTGTCTCCTGTAGAGAGAAGTGCTTCTAGCTACCTTTTCAGTGTTCGGATGTCGCTTTATGAAGCCTTGTAAGGGCGGAAGTGTAAGTTGCCGGTCGATTGGTTCGATGTTGGCAAGGTTCGATACGATTAGTTGAGCTTGTTCCAGCAGATGGATAGGTAAAGCTCGTCTAGAAGAAGTTACGCACTCGGAGGAAATCGTGCGGATAATCGGCGACGACGCTTAGAGTTCAGGAGTTGATCGGTCTTCTTGAAAGTACCACCCCAGACAGGGTGTGACGAGTTTTGGAAACAGAAGGAACTTAGCCCGAGTTACTTTGGGCTTTTTGAGTTCATGTGAAGAATAGGCCAGGTTGCCTATATGTTAGCAATTGCCGTCCGACTTAGGAGGCAGTACGTCCGGTCTTTCGTATTGTTATGAATCGGGGGGCTGAGCGTATAAAGAGGCCAGAGCCTCTACCACGGGAACAGACCCGAACCGTGGCTCTCCGTATGGCACATCCTGAGAAGGGCCGTAGGCACGCCTCGAGGATCGCAGCACCTGCACCATTTGTTGGGTCGTCGGAGCAAGGCTCGCGGCAAAGTGACAAAAGTGGTATCAGTGACTGAGGAAGTATATTTTGACCCCGGGAAGAGGTATTTGTGGTGATATAGAGGTGTTTCCTCGTGGGCTTGGATGTAAGTCTTTGCGCAGGTGTTTCCATGGCCAGGTGTGGCAGGATTGTTCTCATAAGTATAGTAGTAGAGACTATATCGACGCTTGTATGTTTGGGGACTTAGAAGGAACATTCGGGACGAATGTTTCTAAGGGGGGAAGAATGTTATACCCCGTAGTTCCAGGGTATGTATGCGAGGACGTACGTACGAGAATACGACAGAAAGATTGGAAAGGAAGAAAGAGGTGATTTTTTCCACGGAAAAGTTTCCGGTTTTTGTGAAGGAAAAAGGTTCGTTAATGGGAATTGGATTCCCAGATTTGGTTTTTGGACTTCTTAGATTATATTAGAATTATGGAATTTTATTTTCGGAAATGGTCACGTGGGGCCCACGGGAGAAATTTACGGTTTTGTGGGGCCCGCTTTGATTTTGAGATTTTGGCCGTTATGGATATTTTCGGAAGACGAAATATTTTGGACGAATCGGGGGGCGACACGTGTCACCCCCATGTGGCACCCTTGGCCGAAATATGTTTGTGCACAACACCCGGTTAGAGTCGTTTTGACGTAAACGTTCTACCTAACTACGAAGGGTACATTACGGCTATGTCATTTAGTATTTTGCGGATTTTTCCGAGAGACGAAACGTTTTGGACCAACGAGAGGGCAACACTTGGCACCCTCGTTGGTGGACTTGAAGGCGGCGTTAGGGCGATTGGATGGGCAAGGGTTGCTAGATATTTGTGTAGATATTTGTGAGGGTTTTAAGGAGTAGGGTCTAGGGGCACTTGGGCATATCTTGGCCTCCACTTGCCCCCACTTGGCTAGATCTTGCCATTGGTTGGCCTTTGCTTGGCCTATAAATACCTCCCCTTTGAAGACTTCTTCATCCATTCCATAATTTCCAAGTCTTGAAAACCTCCCTCCCTCCTTGTTGGTTTCGTCCCTCCCCTCTTCCTTTGTGAGGCCTTGGCCGAGGGGTGCACCCCCCCTCCTAGAGGCCTTGGCCGAGGGGTACACCCCCCCTCCTAGTGGTGTGCCGTGAGGTACCCCCCCCTCTTGGTAGGAAATACTCTCCAAGTATTGTTGTAATGCCCAAATTACCTTAGCCGTATACCTTGTAGTATTCCAAAGAAACCTCTATCCGCAGAGCAGGAAATACTACCGTATGTCCTTTTTGTCTCAAACCGAAACCCTAAGGAAATCTTCATTGAGTGATTGAAGTAATTAAGTAGAAGTTGGTTAGAACTTCTAAGGGTTGTTTGGAGCGGGTTGGAGCACCCGGAGTAGGAGCTAAGCGTTGCTAAGGATCGACATTTATACTTGGATAATTATGGGCTTATCGAGGTAATTATCTTGTCCCTCTATTTGTAATTGGAAATTACATGTTGTTAGATTATATAGTTGAAGTATACTATATATAGAACTAAGCTTAATCTTATGCAATGTCTTTTGACTTAAGCCAAGAATCGAATCAACTGTAATTACATAAAGTGAGACTTGTGTAGTAATCTTGTGGAGTAGAATTGTACCCGTTCGGGTTAGATGTATAACCCCCCCTGGTTGGCTTGGTAGCCGGCCCCGTTAGAGGAGGAGATTTACGCTGTTGCGGGGGGGGGAGGTGCTGCCGAATTTTCTGTAGAATGTTCTACGATAAGATCTTGATGTTAATAAGCGCCTTGTGGCCTTATAGGTTGAAGTACTACGTGTGACGCGTTCTACTTGGCTTAAGGAGTAGCCGACAGTTGGAAGTACTTGGAGCGTTTTGCTATTAGTCGATACTCGTCGCGAGGTATGTGACCCTCTTCCTATCTCTTCTAGCATGATCTGTGTGACCTATGTAGTGCAGACGTACGCATACTAAATGTATTTGATTGGTGTAGAACATAAAGTGTTATAACGGCTTTATGGGAAGTTGGTTATAACGGCTTTATGTTGGTAAGAAAATACATGTGGTTTTTAAAAGGTAATCGAATTGAACTATAATCGCTTGTTATGTGTTAATAAAGAACTTGAAGTATTTCAAAAGAGTTTTGAATCATTTTGAAAGAAGAAGTAATACTTGGTTTTTGAAAACTTAAGAGTTATACTAGCTTTATGGGAAGTTAGGTATAACGGCTTAAGAATGTTTTACTGATTTCGGAAATCAGAACGTGTATCGACAAACCACAGCAGCGTTAATAAAGGGAAATGTTTTGATTAATTAAGTATTAATAAAACCAGTAGCAACTTCCATCTGCATAGAAGCTAAGATGAGACAAAATGATATTTCCTAGATCATGGTTGCTGTAATAAGATTGTTATAAACAAGAATATCCTACTCACATATAAGGCTTATGTTTCTCAGATTGTTTAAAAGAAAATTATATTCTTAAATGAATAAGGCTATGAACCACGAAACCTTTCTAAAATAAGAAACGTGAACATTTGAAATTAGGCAAACTTGGACGTTTGGGAAATAATGTTGTTACTTGATTTTACAAAGGTAAGAGTTTTGGTTTTCTTAAAAGGACGGTCACTCTATTTTATACTACGGGTATTGTGTGACTTATGTGAAAGAAACAGATCTTTTAAAGATTTAATGTGAAGTACTTTGGGGTTAGATACCCGAACTTGTTAGTAGAAAGCACCTTGTGTGAATAACTTGATTGTATCGGTTTGTGATAGCCTTATAATACTTTCTTGTTGATTTGAGAAGTAAACATGTTAGGATGCTACGTGTGTTAGTATCTTGTGATGTTAGTGTAAAGGGGTTTTCCCCTCGACTGCGCTTAAAGTTGTTTGACTATCAGCCGTTATGTTGGTATTGTACCACTCACCTTGACTTGTGTCCGAGGTTAAGCCGCTCACGCGGGTAGACTCGGCGATGCAGGACCATGATTCGAGGATACCTTATGCGGTCCGGGATCCATGCGGAACTACGGAGTTCCGGTTAGTTTACCCGCGTGGTCACGCGGTCTTTGTGGCCATGCGATCGCGAGTTCAGACGATGCCGGGAGTAGCTACCTCGACGCGGGTTATACCTCATGCGGCCTATGAGGTTGGCCTATGCGGAGCTGCGAGAGTTCGAGACGCGCACATTTGATATCGCGGGCAGTGACGGCTTTATCATGTGACGGCCCAGACAGATATCATGACACATTTATGACCTTGTTGCATGCGGTGTTAGTAGTCGGCTATGCCTTCGCATTTACCTGCATCGCTTTATTAGGACACAGGTGGGACACGTGTTCATGTATTCCTTGGTGTTTGTGTATCATACGCCGGCGGTGAGGAAGGTATTCCACGGCACGATTGATGTTGTGGCGTGAGACCCATTGTAAAATTGAGTGATGACTTGAGGCGTGAGTCACGACTTGACATGACCGCCATTTATGGTGAATCGTAGTTTGGTTATCATACATGTCTCCTTGTATAGACTACTATGATTTCATTTACAGATTTATTTTCGCCACATACTTGGTACTGATCGACCTTCGGGGCTGCGTTCATGCAGTAAAGGTACAACCATTGATCCTCGCTTAGGTCACATCAGCGTGGGAAAGCTCCGTTTTTCGAGGCTTATCATGGTATAGTCCTGTTGTTGTAGGTGTTTACATTGGTATGGCGGGCCCTGTCCGCCATTGTTGTCGTATCATTTCAGAGGTCTTGTCACGACCAACAACCTGCCCGTGACTGGTGCCTTACCCCGGGCACCCTAGTGACACAACATCAGAGTAATCATCGGAACATAAAACACATACATGAAACAAGTGAAGTACAAAACAGTAATCTGAGGAAAACTTGCCTTTCGGCATATATAAATAACAACTTTTACAAATGAACAGTTTAATCCTTTTTACAAACCCTGCCCACAACAAGATTTCATGCACTTAAGAAATGATACGACAACAATGGCGGACAGGGCCCCGCCATACCCCTGAATGTAAGCACCTACAACAACAGGGGACTATACCAAGATAAGCCTCCGGAGGAACGGAGCTTCCCACACGCTGAACTGTGACCCTAAGAGCGAGGATCAACGACTGGTGTACCTCAACCTGCGGCATGAACGCAGCCCTCGGGCGAGGTCGATAACAAAAATGCAGTATGTGAAACTGAAAATACATATCAGAAATGAAATCATAGCGATCATATAAAGCAGAGACATGTATGATAACCAAACTACGATTTAACAAAGCGCCATGTCAAGTCGTGGACTCACGCCTCAAGTCATCACTCAAGTATAACAATGGGTCTCGTGCCCACAACATCAATCATGCCGTGGAATACCTTCCTCACCGCGAGCCTATGATATAAAAGCACCAAGGAACACACATGAACACCGTGTCCCACTGTGTCATAATAAATCAGACGGTAAGTACGAAGGCATAGCCGACTACTAAAACCCACGCACCAACAAGGTCATGAATCAGATCATAAGATCTGTCTAGACCGTCACATGATCAAAGCCGCCACTTGCCCGCAGATCAATGTACGCTGCCTAACCCCGAACTCCGCAGCCCGCATAGGCCAATCTCATCGCCCGCATGAGGTATTCCCGCATCGAGGGTAGCTACTCCGCATCGCCCCGACTTCGCACCGCATGGCCACATGGACCGCATGCCCATAAAGGACGATACTAACTCGAACTCGTAGCTCCGCATAGGCCCCCGGGACCTGCATGAGGTATTCTCGAATCATAGGTCCATCGACCCGCCTGAGTCTACCCCGCATCGGAGGGCAGCTTAACCCCCGGAATCATCTCAAGAGATGAATGCCACAATACTATCATAACGACTGATAGTTAATAAGCACAATCAAGGGAAACCCCTTCACACAAACATCACAAGATACTAACACACGTAGCATCCCAACACGTTTACTTATCAAAGCAATCAAGAAAGTATTACAAGGCTATCACAAACCAATACAATCAAGTTGTTCACACAAGGTACCTTCTACTATATGATTAACAAGATCAGGTTTTTATCCCCAAAGTACTTCATACATTAACTCTTTAAAAGATACGTTACTTTCACAATGTCACACAATACCCGTAGTATAAAATAGAGTGACTATCCTTTTAAAGTAAATCAATTACTTCTCTTTGTAAAATCAAGTAGCAACATTCTTTTCCAATGATCAAGTTTGCCTAATTTCCAATGTTCAAGTTTCTCATTTTAGAAAGGTTTCGTAGTTCATAGTCTTATTCATTTGAGAATATAATTCTCCTTAAAACTATCTGAAAAACATAAGTCTTATATGTGAGTAGGATATTCTTGTTTATAACAATCTTATTACAGCAGCCATGATCTAGGAAATATCATTTTGTCTCATCTTAGCTTCTATGCAGATGGAAGTTTCTACTGGTTTTAATAATACTTAATTAGTCAAAAGCATTTCCTTTTATTAACGCTGCAGTGGTTTGTCGATACACATTCTGATTTCCGAAATCAGTAAAACATTCTTAAGCCGTTATACCTAACTTCCCATAAAGCTAGTATAACTCTTAAGTTTTTCAAAAACCAAGTATTACTTCTTCTTTCAAAATGATTCAAAAATCTTTTGAAATACTTCAAGTTCTTTATTAACACATAACAAGCCAGTTATAGTTCAAATCAGTACCTTTTAAAAACCACATGTATTTTCTTACCAACATAAAGCTGTTATAACCAACTTCCCATAAAGTCGTTATAACACTTTATGTTTTAACCCAATCACATACATTTAGCACATGTACGTCTACCGTACTACATAGTTCACACATATCATGCTAGAAGAGATAGGAAGAGGTTCACATACCTCGCGACGATTATCGACTAAATAGCAAAACGCTCCAAGTACCTCAAACCGCCGGCTACTCCCTAAGCCAAGTAGATCGCGCCACGCATAGTACTTCAACCTATAAGGCCACAAGGCGCTTATTAACATTTAGATCTCATCGTAGAACATTCTACCGAAAATTCGGCAGCACCTCCCCCCCCCGCAACAGCGTAAATCTCCTCCTCTATCGAGGCCGGCTACCAAGCCAACCAGGGGGGGGGTTATGCATCTAACCCTAACGGGTACAATTCTACTCCACGGTACTACTACACAAGTCTACTGTAATACAACCCTATGTAATTACAGTTCAGTACTCCTCTTTAAATTCAGGCTTAAGTCAAAAGACATTGCCAATAACTACGTTCAGTTCTAATATATAGTATACTTCAACTATATATTCAAGCAATCATGTAATTTCCAATTACAATAGAGGGACAAGATAATTACCTCGATAAGCCCATAATTATCCTAGCTTAAAGTCGATCCTGGGCAATCGTTTAGCTCCAACTCCGAGCGCTCCAACCCGCTCTAAACCACCCTTAGAAGTTCTAACCAACTTCTACACAATACTCCAACGGACTATGGAGATTTCCCTAGGGTTTCGGTTTGGTGACTGACGGGAAGTATAATAGTATATCTGGGCTTTTTGTAAAGGTATAACCTTAGAATACTACAAGGTATTGGCTAAGGAAATTTGGGCATTATAACAATACTTTTGAGAGTATTTCTACCAAGAGAGGGGGTATTATACGGAAACAACTAGGCAGTGGGTACCCACGGCTAGCCCCCCAAGGAGGGGAACTCTCGCCAAGGGGAGGGGAAGGCTTTGACGAGAAGGTCTAGAAGGGAGAGGGAGGGATTTTAACACTTAGAATATTTTTTTGGATGAAGAAGTTCATCAAAGGGAGGGGTATTTATAGGTCAAGGGATGGCCAACCAAAGGCCAAGATCAATCCATGTGTTAGGCAAGTGTAGGGCTAGGATTTACTAAACACAAATATCCTACCTACCCTTGACTTTGTGCCAAGGCACAAAACGTGCTGCTTAGCCATTTTCGTCCAATGGACGATTTGAAGTCCACCAATGAGAGGGTGCCAAGTGGCGCCCTCTTGTTGGTCCAACACGTTTCGTCTCTTGGAAAAAATCCGCAAAAATTAAAAATGACATAGCCGGAAATTCCCTACGAAAGTTGTGAAAGCGTTTTCGAAAAAACGACTCTAAACGGGTGTTGTGAACAAAATTAATTCGCCAAGCCTTAATACAAGTTCAAATTTTCTACGCACGCCACACGCATATACTCGAAATACGGAGTATAACATTCTCCCCTCCTTAGAAACATTCGTCCCGAATGTTCCTTCTAAGTCTCAAAAACAAACGCGCGCCAGTATAGTCTTCACTACTATACTTACGAGAACAAACCTGCCACACATGGCCACAGAAACAACTGCGCAAAAATACTCATCCAAGTCCACGAGAAAACACCTCTAACATCACCACAACCACCTCTCTCCAGGGTCTAAAATATACTTCCTTCGTACCTTCTCTCTACAAAAGAAATGATCACATCTATGCTCGCCATACATGCTCGCTTCTCTCTTTACTCGTCGTAGATACCACTTTGTCACTTTGTCGCGAGCCTTGCTCCGACGACCCAACAAATGGTACCGGGCTGCGATCCGGAGGATGTCGACACTCAAACTCTTACCACATTCGATACGGCCAGATCTAAAACTCGGGTTACTATCTCTAACGTGGTCATCATTAAGTGGAACACTGGATGGATCTCCGATACTTTTCCCGAACATCACAATACGAAAGACCGGACGCACTGCCTCCCACGCCGGACGGCAAATGCTAACATATAGGCAACCTGGCCTATCCTTCACATGAACTCACAAAGGCCCAAAGTAACTCGGGCTAAGTTCCCTCTGTTTTCCAAACATGCCACACCCAAACCCGGGGTGGTACTTTCAAGAAGACCGATCAACTCGAACTCTAAGCTGCCGCCGATTATCCGCGACGATTTCCGAGCTGCCGTAACTTCTTCTAGACAAGCTTCACTATCCACACCGCTGGAACAAGCTCAACTAACTGTCTGAACCTTGCCAACCTCGAACCAATCGACCGACAACTTACACTTCCGCCCTTACAAGGCTTCATAAGGCGATATCCGAACACTGAAATGGTAGATCAAACACTACCTCCACAGGAGACAACAATCCCCACAACTATCCCTGAAATCCACGCACTGGTCCGAGGGCGAATGCGATTCTGAGACTCACCTGAGTTCTTAACCCTGCCTGGTAAACTTTTTAGAAAACGAAAATAACCACAACCTGGGCTTCACTGTCTGACATAAGGTAAAGGTAGGCACCCCGTGCAGCCTTTCAACCCTTCAGATAACTCAACACAGCCGAGTAAACGGTCCCGAACGAAGAACACGATGGGTTGCCCCCATCGACCCGACCACCGGTCGAATGCATCCACGAACTCGTACGCTGGTTAACTGAACATGGGCCTAACACCCTCGTGACCCTACCACAAGGCGGGACCACCACAAACTGACCCCACCACCAAACAGGCCGCGGGTTGACCCGCATCATGGCCTCAATCCGACCCGTCAACGAGCACAACACTAGTTCCCCGATTCGGAACAGTCTCACTAATCACGTTACGAAAACCTAGCGGTCTTCTTAGCTCAACTACCCCCTTTCATTCCACACTACTAGGGACCTATCCCAACCATAACTCACGTGCACTATGCACTCCGATAAGGGTCAAACATAACACTACACCTTTTCTCGAGATGGCCTCACCTCTAAGGTCTCTACGTAAAAAGCTCTAAGGCTCACACCTTCTCTATCCCCCAAAATCTTACTCGGTTAAACAACCATGATCTAATCACGACTAACACACTGTTATCAGAACATAGCACTTAAGGTATACTCACCTTATCACACATACTGATCTCTAGAGGGTTAAAGATATATCTATATCTACTGCTTCACTCCCCTTAATCGTTCAAATCAAACCTGCCTGCAGGCGATAACTGGAAGGTGACGACTACCCATCGATCACGAAGGCTAAGTCCTCCTACAAGGACACTCTTCGACACTGCACTTCGACGGTCATAGGGACAACAAGTACCCACCTAAAAGATGACCTTCCCCGGGAGGACGTCTGTCACCCTGTGACCCGGACGCCCTGGAGTTCTAACCAACTCCTGCATACCCCGAATGTCACGAACTCGTGGAAGACCACTCAGACCGGCGGAGGTGCATAATCTGATCTGCTGGTGAGGTGACTCGCCTCGAAAGTTACTAAAGGACCTTGCTGCTCTGGCCCTCTTCTGGTGTCCTTCGTTAACCTGTCGATTTCTACACGTCTCGGCCTGCTGCGCATAAGCCCGTACACAGGCCATGCTCAAGCCTAACTGAAGAATTACTCTTGCACAACCCTCTTTTAAATAGTCCTCAAGACTCGCGGTACATCGGTATACTCTCTGGTAGCCAAATCTATAGCTAGTAACAGGGTCGCCTCTTTGCAATCTAAATTCTCTGTTCCCGGTCGTGGAACTGAAGGTTCATATATCATGGCCGCAGTAGGGACTGCCGCTGCCGTACAAACTCTTGGGCTAGTGACGTCGCAGAAATCCCGAATGAAGCACTACCCTAGGTAATGATTGGGCATGTGCCTCGCCACCTCTCAGATTTACTCGCAGCCTCCTCGGCCGCTTGCCTCGGGCTCGGTTGCCTACGCGAGGCATATCGGTAGTGGAAAGAAATACGTTAGAGGTCCAACTTACAACACGGCTCTAAGGCACGATCTCGAGTGAGAAGAATAGAAACCAATCCTAAAATATCCTATAGCCTCACGATTATTGATGTGGTGCACAACACACCGATAATCAAGACTCATCGGATACGGTGCGTAGACACTTTCCGAGGATTAATCGCTCGATACCACTTTTGTCACGACCAACCCGCCCGGATCGTGCCTTACCGGCACCCTAGTGACACAACATCGAGTAATCGAACATAAAACACATACATGAAACAAGTGAAGTACAAAAAGAACTGAGGAAAACTTGCCTTTCAGATATATAAATAACAACTTTTACAAATGAGCAGTTTAATCCTTTTTACAAACCACGCCACAACAAGATTACTGCACTTAAGAAATGATACGACAACAATGGCGGACAGTGGCCCGCCATACCTCGAATGTAAGCACCTACAACAACAGGGGACTATACGAAGATAAGCCTCCGAGGAACGGAGCTTCACACGCTGAATCGTGACCCTAAGAGCGAGGATCAACGATCGGTGTACCTCAACTGCGGCATGAACGCAGCCCGGGCGAGGTCAAGATAACAAAAATTTAGTATGTGAAATCGAAAATACATATCGTAAATGAAATCATAGCGATCATATAAAGCAGAGACATGTATGATAACCAAACTACGATTTACAACAAAGCGATCATGTCAAGTCGTGGACTCACGCCTCAAGTCATCACTCAAGTATAACAATGGGTCTCGGGCCCACAACATCAATCATGCCGTGGAATACCTTCCTCACCGCCAGCCTATGATATAAAAGCACCAAGGAACACACATGAACACGTGTCCCACCTGTGTCATAATAAAATCAGACGGTAAGTACGAAGGCATAGCCGACTACTAAAACCCACAGTACCAACAAGGTCATGAACTGTATCATAAGATCTGTCTAGACCGTCACATGATCAAAGCTGGCCACTTGCCCGCAGTATCAATGTACGCGTCTAACCCTGGAACTCCCGCAGCTCCGCATAGGCCAATCTCATCGGCCCGCATGAGGTATTCCCCGCATCGAGGGTAGCTACTCCCGCATCGCCCCGACTTCGCACCGCATGGCCACACGGACCGCATGCCCATAAAGGACGATACTAACACGAACTCTCGTAGCTCCGCATAGGCCCCCAGGACCTGCATGAGGTATTCTCGAATCATAGGTCCATCGACCCGCCTGAGTCTACCCCGCATCGGAGGGCAGCTTAACCCCCGGAATCATCTCAAGAGATGAATGCCACAATACTATCATAACGACTGATAGTTAATAAGCACAATCAAGGGAAACCCCTTCACACAAACATCACAAGATACTAACACACGTAGCATCCCAACACGTTTACTTATCAAAGCAATCAAGAAAGTATTACAAGGCTATCACAAACCAATACAATCAAGTTGTTCACACAAGGTACCTTCTACTATATGATTAACAAGATCGGGTTTTTATCCCCAAAGTACTTCATACATTAACTCTTTAAAAGATACGTTACTTTCACAATGTCACACAATACGTAGTATAAAATAGAGTGACTATCCTTTTAAAGTAAATCAATTACTTCTCTTTGTAAAATCAAGTAGCAACATTCTTTTCCAATGATCAAGTTTGCCTAATTTCCAATGTTCAAGTTTCTCATTTTAGAAAGGTTTCGTAGTTCATAGTCTTATTCATTTGAGAATATAATTCTCCTTAAAACTATCGGAAAAACATAAGTCTTATATGTGAGTAGGATATTCTTGTTTATAACATTCTTATTACAATGACATGATCTAGGAAATATCATTTTGTCTCATCTTAGCTTCTATGCAGATGGAAGTTTCTACTGGTTTTAATAATACTTAATTAGTCAAAAGCATTTCCTTTTATTAACGCTGCAGTGGTTTGTCGATACACATTCTGATTTCCGAAATCAGTAAAACATTCTTAAGCCGTTATACCTAACTTCCCATAAAGCTAGTATAACTCTTAAGTTTTTCAAAACCAAGTATTACTTCTTCTTTCAAAATGATTCAAAAATCTTTTGAAATACTTCAAGTTCTTTATTAACACATAACAAGCCGCTTATAGTTCAAATCAAGACCTTTTAAAACCACATGTATTTTCTTACCAACATAAAGCTGTTATAACCAACTTCCCATAAAGTCGTTATAACACTTTATGTTTTAACCCAATCACATACATTTAGCACATGTACGTCTACCGTACTACATAGTTCACACATATCATGCTAGAAGAGATAGGAAGAGGTTCACATACCTCGCGACGATTATCGACTAAATAGCAAAACGCTCCAAGTACCTCAAACCGCCGGCTACTCCCTAAGCCAAGTAGATCGCGCCACGCATAGTACTTCAACCTATAAGGCCACAAGGCGCTTATTAACATTTAGATCTCATCGTAGAACATTCTACCGAAAATTCGGCAGCACCTCCCCCCCCCCGCAACAGCGTAAATCTCCTCCTCTATCGAGGCCGGCTACCAAGCCAACCAGGGGGGGGGGGTTATGCATCTAACCCTAACGGGTACAATTCTACTCCACGGTACTACTACACAAGTCTACTGTAATACAACCCTATGTAATTACAGTTCAGTACTCCTCTTTAAATTCAGGCTTAAGTCAAAAGACATTGCCAATAACTACGTTCAGTTCTAATATATAGTATACTTCAACTATATATTCAAGCAATCATGTAATTTCCAATTACAATAGAGGGACAAGATAATTACCTCGATAAGCCCATAATTATCCTAGCTTAAAGTCGATCCTGGGCAATCGTTTAGCTCCAACTCCGAGCGCTCCAACCCGCTCTAAACCACCCTTAGAAGTTCTAACCAACTTCTACACAATACTCCAACGGACTATGGAGATTTCCTAGGTTTTGGTTTGGTGACTGACGGGAAGTATAATAGTATATCTGGGCTTTTGTAAAGGTATAACCTTAGAATACTACAAGGTATTGGCTAAGGAAATTTGGGCATTATAACAATACTTTTGAGAGTATTTCTACCAAGAGAGGGGGGTATTATACGGAAACAACTAGGCTAGGGGGGGGGTACCCCACGGCTAGCACCCCAAGGAGGGGGGGAACTCTCGGCCAAGGGGGAGGGGGAAGGCTTTTGGACGAGAACCTCTAGAAGGGAGAGGGAGGGATTTTAACACTTAGAATATTTTTTTGGATGAAGAAGTTCATCAAAGGGAGGGGTATTTATAGGTCAAGGGATGGCCAACCAAAGGCCAAGATCAATCCATGTGTTAGGCAAGTGTAGGGCTAGGATTTACCAAACACAAATATCCTACCTACCCTTGACTTTGTGCCAAGGCACAAAACGCGTGCTTAGCCATTTTCGTCCAATGGACGATTTGAAGTCCACCAATGAGAGGGTGCCAAGTGGCGCCCTCTTGTTGGTCCAACACGTTTCGTCTCTTGGAAAAAATCCGCAAAAATTAAAAATGACATAGCCGGAAATTCCCCTACGAAAGCTGTGAAAACGTTTCGTCGAAAAACGACTCTAAACGGGTGTTGTGAACAAAATTAATTCGGCCAAGCCTTAATACAAGTTCAAATTTTCACGACGCCCACACGCATACATACTGAAATACGAGTATAACAGTGCAGTAGTACCGTTGCAAGTGTGGTTTGTAAAAGGGATTAAAACTGTTCATGTTGGAAAAAGTTGTTATTTATATATATGCCGAAAGGCAAGTTTTTCTCAGATTATTGTTTCATATTTCATAATATGTCTCGTATTGTTTTATGTTCCACTGATTACTCTGATGTTGTATCTCTAGGGTGCCCGGTAGGCACTACCACGTCTTAATCGGTCGTGATAAGATTATTCGAGCTTAAGTCAAAAGACATTGCCGCACAATTATAATGTTCGCACTATATATAGTATACATCAACTATATATTCTACAACATGTAATTTCCAATTACAATAGAAGGTCAAGAGTGTTTCATCAGAACGACTCGCCCGGTTCAAGTATCGTGCCTTATCCCGCACCCTAGTGATACAACATCGAGAAAACGGCGTAAAATAAAACATGAGTCATGAAACCAGAGATATAATAATAAGCAGGCCAACCAAAGCGGTTGCCTTCGATATACATAAAACTCGAGCAGCTTTAATCCTTTACAACCCCGCCACAACAAGCATTTCATGCACCTCTAAGATTTACAACGACTATGACGGACAGGGCCCGCCATACCCTCGAATGTACAAGAACCTACAATTCAGGAACACATACTAAAAGATAAGCCTCAAGAAACGGAGCTTCCCAATATCTCGAATCGTGATCCTAAGAGCGGGATCCACGGCCGATGTACCTCTACTGCGGCATGAACGCAGCCCCGAAGGAGGTCGATAACAGTACCAAGTATGTGAAATCAGAAAAATCGTAATGAAATCATACTAGTCTATATAAAGCAGGAGACATGTATGATAACCAAACTACAGTTCACAACATAAAAGCAGTCATATCCAGTCAGGGACTCACGCCCTCAAGTCATCACTCAAATATAACTATGGGTCTCACGCCCACAACATCAATCATGTTCGCATCATGGCTGCATGCCCGAATCTGCATCGGTGTAGACATGTCCATGATGCAACAATAATACCAATGCCCCACGGCCACATGCCGGAATTCTACCTCGGTGTAGACACGTCCATGTGACATCAACAATAATATACTGGGTGATCAACCCTGCCGCATGGCCACATGCCCCCGGAATTCTACCTCGGTGTAGACATGTCCATGTAACCACAATAACAATATATCGGGTAATCGACCCGACCGCATGGCCGCATGCCCCCGGAATTCTGCATCGGTGTAGACATGTCCATGTGACATCAACAACAAGACAGTAATCAAAATGGAAAACATACCCGTGGAATTCTCCATCACTGCCAGCACGTCCAAGTAAGTTCTCAACAAGTCGACCGGCCCTCTATCGAGAGACGCGGTAACACAGAAATACCACACTTGCACAACAAAGGCTATCATCACAAGCATAGGCAAGTTTCACAGCAACAAGCATAGGCAAGTTTCACAACAACAAGCATAGGCAAGTTTCACAACAACAAGCATAGGCAAGTTTCACACAACTCAAAGTACTTTCATTTTATGCCAAGGTCCGGGTTTTTAACCCCAAGGTACTACATACGTTAAGTTCTTTTAAAAGAGATCCATTTCTTTTATAAAAGTCACCCGATACCCGTAGTATTAGAATGACCAACCCACCTTCCTTTTCAAAACCAAGTAACAACATTCTTTTCCTAAGTTCCAGTTTGCCTAGTTTCAATTACTCAAGCTTCTCATTTTCAAATGGTTTCATAGTTCCCAAACTTAATCACTTGATTCCTTTTTAGAACAATCGAGTAACATATGTCATATATGTGAGTAGTTTATTCTTGTTTATAACGATCTTATTACAGCAGCCATGATCTAGAAAATGTAATATCATTTTGTCTTATCTTAGCTTCTATGCAGATGGAGGTTTCTACTGGTTTTAATACAACACATCATTATTCAATACATTTTCCTTTTATTAACGCTGCAGTGGTCTGTCGATACACATTCTGATTCCCGAAATCAGTAAAACATTATCCCTTTAAAAACCAAGTACTCATTACTCACGAATGAGGTTTCACACAAACATCCACATTAAAACAAATAAGTTAAGTCTCTTATCTTCTAACATCAGTAAACCATTTTCACTTACATAAGGTCGTTATAACTAACTTCCCATAAAGCTATTATAACACCCTATGTTTTAAACCAACCAAATCACTTAGCACATGTACGTCTACCGTACTACATAGTTCACAACAATCATGCTAGAAAAGATAGGAAGAGGTTCACATACCTCGCGACGATTTATCGACAATAAGCAAAATGCTCCAAGTACTACAACCTTGCTAGCCCTTTCCACTCCTCGAGTAGAATACGCTACTCTTAGTACTTTCACCTATAAAGGTAAACTCGTCTTTTAACCCCAAAACACAAGTTTCTATCTTTCTATAGAAAATTCGCAGACCTCCCCATAACAGCTTAAATCTCCTCCTCTATCGAGGCCGGCTACAAAGCCAACCCGGGGGGGGGGGGGTTTACACGTCTACCCGGACGTGTACAATTCTACTCAGTAATACTACACAAGTCTACTGCAATACACCCTATGTAAATACGATTCGATTCTTTATTCTTCAGCTTAAGTCAAAAGACATTGCGAATACTAAGTATAGTTCCATATATAGTATACCTCAACTATATATTCTAACAAACATGTAATTTCCAATTACAATAGAGGACAAGATAATTACCTCGATAAGCCCAAAATTATCCAAGTTATAATGTCGGTCCCGAGCAAGGTTTAGCTCCACTCGTGCGCTCCAAACCACTCCAAACAACCCTTAGAAGTTCTAACTAACTTCTACTCAAATACTTCAACCAACTATGAAGATTTCCTTAGGGTTTCGGTTTGAGACTCCAAAGGACAAAAGGTAGTATTTCCGGACTCTACGTAAAGAGGTATCTTTGGAATACTACAAGGTACAAGGCTAAGGTATTTTGGGCATTATAACAATACTAGGGAGTATTTCTATACCACAACAAGGGTATTATACGAAAACAACTAGGCTAGTGGGTACCACTGGCTAGCACCACAAAGTGGGGAACCTTCTCGGCCACCGGCCACACGGAGGAGGGCGGGGGAGAGGCTTAGGACGAGAGCTACTAGAGGAGGAGGGATTTCAAGACTTAGACAAAGTGAGGAGTGAATGAATAAGTCTTCACAAGGGAGGGGTATTTATAGCAAAACCAAAGGTCAACCAATGGCCAAGATTAAGCCATGTGCAAGGCAAGTGTAAGGCCAAGATCAAGCCAAGTGCACCCTAGCCCCTACTCCTTAAAACCCTCACAAATATCTACACAAATATCTAGCACCCCATGCCCCCTCAATTCGGCCAAGAGCCGCCCCACTTGTCTCCATTGTGAGGGTGACACATGTCACCCTCCCGTTGGTCCAAAATGTTTCGTCTCTCGGAAAAATCCGCAAAAAAACAAAACGACATAGCCGGAATTTTCCCTTCGCAAGTTACGCAAAACGTTTCGTCGAAAAACGACTCCAACCGGGTGTTGTGCACAAATGTAAAATCGGCCAAGGGTGCCACATGGGGGTGACACGTGTCGCCCCCTGATTCGCCCAGAATATTTCGTCTTCCGAAAATATCCAAATTACCGGAAATCTCAAAAACAAAGCGGGCCCCACAAAACCGTAAATTTCTCCCGTGGGCCCCACGTGACCATTTCCGAAAATAAAATCTCAAAATTCTAATATAATCTATGAAGTCCAAATACCAAATCTGGGAATCCAATTCCCATTAACGAACCTTTTTCTTCACAAATAACCGGAAACTTTTCCAGTGAAAACTCACATCTTTCTTTCTTTTCAAAATTTTCTCATTGCACTGCACGTACGTCCTCACATACATACCCTGCAACTACGGGGTATAACATTCTCCCCTCCTTAGAAACATTCGTCCCGAATGTTCCTTCTCAAGACGGATATCGATGAAGTTCCTCTAACAAGTTGCCAACGCCACAGCTTGGCCACGAGATAACACACGTTATCTTCCTCCCTTACTCGTTGTACCCTTCTCGAACACTCGAACTCTCCCAGTACGTACCATACTTCAGTCATTACTTCCGTTCCCGAAAATCTCTGGAGTCACTACCTCCAAACTTGGTCATCTTACTAACCTCAAACTTCATTAAGGCCATTCCCGGCCTTTACGAACCGCTTCTGGTCGAACGCGTCCACGAACTCATACGATGATCATACAAACTTGGGCCTAGCATCCTCGTGACCCTACCACCTGGCGGGACCACCCAGAACTGACCCCACCCCAAACCGGGTTACGGGTTGACCCGCAAATGGTCCTCAACCCGACCCCCAACCGCGCCAAACTCTTGTTCCCCGATCCGGAACAATCTTACTAATTCACATCATGAAAGCTACCACTTCCATCTCACACTACCCACGGACTTATCACACAAATAAATCCCACGTATACTACTACTCTGATAAGGGTCAAAAATAAATCTTTAACTCAAGACGACCTTACCCCTAAGGTCTCAGTCGTGACATAGTCTAAGGTTCACACTTACCATGCCCCCATACGTATCCTCCCAACTAAGCATGTTTTCAAACTCACAATTAACACAACGCTATTCGTACATAGCACAATATAATGAGACCATCATAACAAGCATACCAAAACTCTAGAGGGTTAAGGATATACAATACAAGCTCCACTCCTAATCATAGGCACGCATGCGCGCATAATAGAAGGCGATGAACCAGCCACTGATCCGGTAGGCTGAGTCGTAACATCCGTGCTACCCTTGGTCGGACAGTTCTGTTATACCCCGTAGTTCCAGGGTATATAGGTGAGGATGTACGTGCGAGAATACGACAGAAATTTTGGAAAGAAAGAAAGATGTGATTTTTCGACGGAAAAGTTTTCGGGTTTTGTGAAGGAAAAAGGTTCGTTGATGGGAATTGGATTCCCAGATTTGGTATTTGGGCTTCTTGAATTATATTAGACTTATGGAATTTTATTTCCGGAATTGGTAACGTGGGCCCAGGAGAAATTTACTGGTTTTGTGGGGCCCACTTTGTTTTCGAGATTTTTGCCTTTATGGATATTTTGGAAGATGAAATATTTTGACCAGTAGGAGGCGACACGTGTCACCCCTAGGTGGCCTCATGGCCGAAATTTGCTAACAAGTGGCAAGACAAGTGGCCTTGTCTTGCTAGATATATTGTGTGGACAAGTGGCCAAGTCTTGCTAGATATTTTGTGTGGACAAGTGGCTTGTGGGACCCACACACACTTGTCCCCAATCTCAACCACACACTTGCCTTCATCCTAGCCCTTGGTTGTCCTATATATGCACCCTTAGTTGATGAAAACTTCCACACTTAACCATTTCAAGACAAGAAATTCCCTCCTTCTCCCTTGACCTTGCTCGTTTTTGAGCCCATTTCTTGACCTAAATTTGTCCAACAATTCTTAAACTCTCAAGTGTTCTTCCTAAGGTGTTAGGAAGATTGTGTACCAAGAGTTGGAAAAGATTTCACACCCTAACCTATTGTTCATGCCTTGGCCGAAACTTACTAGTTGGAAACCCTAAGTGTTCTTCACTTTTTGGAGTTAGTTCTTGAAGAGAAGTTGGTTAGGAGCTTCATGGGTTGCTTGTAGCGGATTGGAACGGAAAGATTTGGAGCTAAGACTTGCTTGGAGCGACATTAAGTTCTTGGATAATTTTGGGCTATTTGAGGTAGTAAACCTTAACCTCTTTGTGAATTGGTCATTATACATATATTATAAGTATATTATGGAGTATATAAAATATGGAGTAAAGTTTGGAAAAATTGGATCTTGTTAACTTGTTAAAAGAAAGGATTGGCCGTTTGCCATTAAAATGGTAAAAACGTATCTTACTTGTGAAGAAGTAATTAACAAAGTAACTATAACTTATATTAAGATGGAATATAAGTTGGATGACTAATGAAGTAATTGGATAAGTAAAATGGACAAAGTTGGCCAAGGACCCCAACTTAAGGATCAGATTTACTTTGGACATGATTTACTTTGACCGTATTTACTTTGGATCAGATTTACATTTCATAAGGGGAAGATTGTTCAATCGCGTTCCGTTTGGGCGTGTGATCCCCTTTTTAATTATTGTATTGTTATGAAGGCGTGATAGTAAACCGCGTTACCGTTTGGGCGCGTAATCCCCTTCTTTTACTTGTTGTTATTATGGAGGCGTGATAGTAAACCGCGTTACCGTTTGGGCGTGTAATCCCCTTCTTTATGTTGTTTAATTATTACGCCTTATATATATATATATATGGTATATATATTACGGTTATTCGGGCCTTGGAGAAAGATGGAAAAGTGAGTAAAACCGGGAAGTCTGTAGAATTTTCCGTAGAATTAGAGGGCTTTTTATTGGTATAAGTCTTCAATGGTAAGAAAGGTTTGATAGAAGTACTATGACCATTTTAGGAGTGGAGTACTACGTGTGGCGTGATCTACTTGGCTTAAGGAGTAGCCGACGGGTTGAAGTACTTGGAGCGTTTTGCTATTTGTCGATAATCGTCGCGAGGTATGTGAACCTCTTCCTATCTTTTCTAGCATGATTGTTGTGAACTATGTAGTGCGGTGACGCATACGTGCTAAGTTATTTGGTTGGTTTAAAACATAGGGTGTTATAATAGTTTTATGGGAAGTTAGTTATAACGACTTTATGTAGGTAAAAGAATGGTTTATTGATTGTAGAAAGATAAGAGACTTGATCTTGAAAGATAAGAGACTTGACTTATACACGACTTGATTTTGAAAGTTAAGAGACTTGATCTTGAAAGATAAGAGACTTGACATAGTTTGACTTGTTATGAATTTTGTTAAAATGTTGTAAAAACCTCATTCGCGAGTAATGAGTAGTTGGTTTTAAAAGAATAATGTTTTACTGATTTCGGAAATGAGATTAAGTATCGAACAAACCATTGCAGCGTTAATAAAAGAAATGTATTGACTAATTGTTATTAAAACCAGTAGAAACCTCCATCTGCATAGAAGCTAAGATGAGACAAAATGATATTACATTTCCTAGATCATGGCTGCTTTTATAAGATTGTAATAGACAAGAACAACCTACTCACATAAGACATATGTTTCTCAAATTTGTTTTAAAGGAGAATTATATTCTTAAGTGATTAAAACTATGAACTACTAAACCTTTCGAAAATGAGAACCTTGAGCATTTGAAATTAGGCAAACTTGAACGTTTGGAAAATAATGTGTTACTTGATTTTACAAGGAAGTGTTTTGGTTTACTTAAAAGATAGTCACTCTATTTTATACTACGAACATCATTGTGTGACTTTTGTGAAAGAAACGTATCTTTTAAAAGAGTTAATGTATGTAATACTTTAGGTCGAACCGGATTTTGGCATAAAATGATAGTACCTTAAGTTGTGTGTAACTTGCCTATGTTTGCGTGTGATAGCCTTGTTGTGCAAGTATTGTATTTTACTCGACTACCGGTTCATGGGATGAACCGGGAATGTATTTCACTCGACTACCGCGTTCATGGGATGAACCGGGAATGTATTTCACTCGACTACCGCGTTCATGGGATGAACCGGGAATGTATTTCACTCGACTACCGCGTTCATGGGATGAACCGGGAATGTATTTCACTCGACTACCGCGTCCACGGGATGGACCGGGAATGTATTCCATCCGACTACCGAGTTCATGAGATGAACCGGGAATGTATTCCACACGTTTCTATACTGGGTCCATGAGATGGGCCGAGACATGTTATACGTATCACATGGTTTGTACCTAGACTGCCGGCAGTGAGGAAGGAGTTCCACGGGCATGAGGGATGACTTTGAGGGCGTGAGTCCCTGACTTGACATGACTGCTTTTATGTTATGAGCTGTAGTTTGGTTATCATACATGTCTCCTGTTTTATATAGACTGTTATGATTTCATTTACAGTATTTTTCAGTTTCACATACTTGGTACCTGTTAGATCGACTCCTTCGGTGAGCGTATAAAGAGGCGAGCCTCTACCACGAATGCACTGCAACCGTGGCTCTCCGTATGGCACATCCTGAGAAGGGCCGTAGGGCATGCCTCAGGGATCGCAAGCAGCCCGGTACCATTTGTTGGGTCGTCGGAGCAAGGCTCGCGACAAAGTGACAAAAGTGGTATCAGAGCAGTTAGTCCTCGGAAAGTGTCTACAGACCGTGTCTAGTAGAGTCTTGATTATCGGTGTGTTGTGCACCACATCTATAATCAGGAGGCTGCAGGACATTTAGGATTGGTTTCTATTCTTCTTACTCTGAGATCGTGCCTTAGAGTTGTGTTATAAGTTGGACTCCCTCTGACGTATTCTTATGTGCCAGTTATGCCTCCACGCAAGGCAATCGGGGCCCAGAAGGGCAAGGCAGCCGAGGGAGTTGTGAGTAGAGCACGGAGGGTTACCGGGGCAGAGGCCCAGTCGTTACCTGAGATAGTGCTTCCGACGGCGAAGCGGCGACGCCGCCAGCGGCAGAGTTTAGAGCCGCAGCAGCGCTGGGCCGAGACTACAAGACTGAGCCTCCATCCCACACCGGAGCGGATGAGACGGGTACAAGGAGATGGCCCGCCATCGCCGTGGTCGTGGCGATATGAGGAGAGGCTGATGCAGCAGTTCGCCCCAGAGAACCCGTAGTTCTCTCCCGAGCGCATAGATTTGAGACTACGGGACTTTCGAGTTGTAGCCCGCCACGTTTCTATGGATCGAGCCGAGGATGACCTCGGGAGTTTATCCGACAGCGACGCCGATCATGAGAGTGATCGAGTCTCGAGGCGAGTCGGTGGTATTGGGTTCGCATCACCGCGTGATACCGCAGCCGATCGTTTGATTCACGGGAATCGCCCCGAGGGGAACATGCGCTCCCAGCATGGGGCGAGTTCTCAAGGGCATTTCTTGCACATTTCTTGCCTCCACAGATGAGCGAGGGCTCGGCCGACAGATTTTTGACGTTAAGGCGCGCATCGGCGCACGGTTAGGGAGTACAACGTGGAGTTTGACTCGTTGGCTCGGTATGTCCCCGCCTTAGTGACCGATATGGAGGGCGAGTGCACCGCCACGCCACCGCTCGATGATTATTTGGCGAGAGGCTTGTTCGGGTAGCTCTTCACCGGCATGGACATTGCCCGCACGCAGCTCATGCACTTGGATGTGAGGCACGCAGAGTCGACGGAATGACCGGATCGCAAGAAGGCGAGCAGGTCCTTTGGTAACTTGCGAGGCGGACCGCCAAGAAGCTAGTTATGCACCTTCGCCAAAGACAGAGTGGTCCTCCGCGCCTTCGTGACGCTCGGTATTCGAGCCGGTCGTGGCTCCAGTGGCTTCGTTCACGTGATATACGTGAGTTCTAGCCGCAGGATTCATGTCCCCTCGGTGTGCACGATGTGCGTGCGTTATCCCGGAATGTCGCTTTTTATCGGTGCTTGTTTCACTGCGCGTCCGTGGCCATGTGACGAGAGAATGTGCTTATAGGAGGGGTACCGGCAGCATGACGCAGCCTACCGGATCAGTGGCAGGTTCATCGCCTTCTACAGCTATGCGCCCTGCAGGGCAGGCCTATGATTAGAGTGAAGCGGTAGATACAGGTATATCCTTAACCCTCTAGAGTTTTGTTTGCGCGATATGATGATCTTATTATTGTGTGCTATGTACAGATAGCATTGTGTTAAGTATAACTTAGAGAACATGACTAGTTGAAGAGGTAAGTTTGGGGTCATGGAAGGTGTGAACCTTAGAATATTATAAGTGGAGACCTTAGATGCGAGGCCGTCTTGAGTAAAAGATTTGTTTACGATTGACCTTTGTCGGAGTGCATAGTATACGAGGGGTAAAAAAAAAATTGTGTGATAAGTCCCCGAGTGGTGTGAATTATATAAGGATAGTTATGATAAGAAGACCACTAGGTTTGCGTAACTTGATTAGTGAGATTGTTCCGGATCGGGGAACAAGAGTTTGGCGCGGCAAATGGGTCGGGTTGAGGCAAGGTTGTGTGTCAACCCGCAGCCCGGTTTGGGGGTCGGTTCGAGGTGGTCCCGCGGTGGTAGGGTCACGAGGTGCTAGGCCGAGTTTAGGTAACCATCGTGACGGGTTCGTGGACGCGTCGACGAATCGGATCGTGAAGGCCGAATGGCCTTAGAGTAAATTGAAGCTAGTGGAGTTGTGAGATTAGAAATGATTCCTCGTTGGCTTGGATTTGAGTTTTGCGCACATGTTATATTCTCGCCATTGGTGGCGTGATCGGTTTTGTAAGTATAGTAGTGAAGACTATACCGACGCAGTACGTTTGGAGACTTAGAAGGAACATTCAGGACGAATGTTTCTAAGGGGGGAAGAATGTTATACCCCGTAGTTCCAGGGTATATAGGTGAGGATGTACGTGCGAGAATACGACAGAAATTTTGGAAAGAAAGAAAGATGTGATTTTTCGACGGAAAAGTTTCCGGGTTTTGTGAAGGAAAAAGGTTCGTTGATGGGAATTGGATTCCCAGATTTGGTATTTGGGCTTCTTGAATTATATTAGAATTATGGAATTTTATTTTCGGACTTGGTCACGTGGGGCCCACGGGAGAAATTTACGCTTTGTGGCCCACTTTGTTTTGAGATTTTTGCCTTTATGGATATTTTAGGAAGATGAAATATTTTGGACAAGTAGGAGGGCGACACGTGTAACCCCCCTAGGTGGCCTCATGGCCGAAATTTGCTAACAAGTGGCAAGACAAGTGGCCTTGTCTTGATAGATATTTTGTGGACAAGTGGCCAAGTCTTGCTAGATATTTTGTGTGGACAAGTGGCTTGTGGGACCCACACACACTTGTCCCCAATCTCAACCACACACTTGCCTTCATCCTAGCCCTTGGTTGTCCTATATATGCACCCTTAGTTGATGAAAACTTCCACACTTAACCATTTCAAGACAAGAAATTCCCTCCCTTCTCCCTTTGACCTTGCTCTCGTTTTTAGCCCATTTCTTGACCTAAATTTGTCCAACAATTCTTAAACTCTCAAGTGTTCTTCCCTAAGGTGTTAGGAAGATTGTGTACCAAGAGTTGGAAAAGATTTCACACCACAACCTATTGTTCATGCCTTGGCGAAACTTACTAGTTGGAAACCCAAGTGTTCTTCACTTTTTGAGTTAGTTCTTGAAGAGAAGTTGGTTAGGAGCTTCTATGGGTTGCTTGTAGCGGATTGGAACGGAAATATTTGGAGCTAAGACTTGCTTGGAGCGACATTAAGTTCTTGGATAATTTTGGGCTATTTGAGGTAGTAAACCTTAACCTCTTTGTGAATTGGTCATTATACATATATTATAAGTATATTATGGAGTATATAAAATATGGAGTAAAGTTTGGAAAAATTGGATCTTGTTAACTTGTTAAAAGAAAGGATTGGCCGTTTGCCATTAAAATGGTAAAAACGTATCTTACTTGTGAAGAAGTAATTAACAAAGTAACTATAACTTATATTAAGATGGAATATAAGTTGGATGACTAATGAAGTAATTGGATAAGTAAAATGGACAAAGTGGCCAAGGACCCCAACTTAAGGATCAGATTTACTTTGACAAGATTTACTTTGGTGATTTACTTTGGATCGTATTTACATTTCATTAAGGGGAAGATTGTTCAATCGCGTTCGCTTTGGGCGTGACACCTTTTTAATTATTGTATTGTTATGAAGGCGTGATAGTAAACCGCGTTACCGTTTGGGCGCGTAATCCCCTTCTTTTACTTGTTGTTATTATGGAGGCGTGATAGTAAACCGCGTTACCGTTTGGGCGTGTAATCCCCTTCTTTATGTTGTTTAATTATTACGCCTTATATATATATATATGGTATATATATTACGGTTATTCGGGCCTTGGAGAAAGATGGAAAAGTGAGTAAAAACGGGGGAAGTGCTGCCGAATTTTCCGTAGAATTAGAGGGCTTTTTATTGGTATAAGTCTTCAATGGTAAGAAAGGTTTGATAGAAGTACTATGACCATTTTAGGAGTGGAGTACTACGTGTGGCGTGATCTACTTGGCTTAAGGAGTAGCCGACGGGTTGAAGTACTTGAGCGCTTTTGCTATTTGTCGATAATCGTCGCGAGGTATGTGAACCTCTTCCTATCTTTTCTAGCATGATTGTTTTGAACTATGTAGTACGGTAGACGTTGATGTGCTATTTTTTTTGGTTGTTTTAAAACATAGGGTGTTATAATAGTTTTATGGGAAGTTAGTTATAACGACTTTATGTAGGTAAAAGAATGGTTTATTGATTGTAGAAAGATAAGAGACTTGATCTTGAAAGATAAGAGACTTGACTTATACACGACTTGATTTTGAAAGTTAAGAGACTTGATCTTGAAAGATAAGAGACTTGACATAGTTTGACTTGTTATGAATTTTGTTAAAATGTTGTAAAACCTCATTCGCGAGTAATGAGTAGTTGGTTTTAAAAGAATAATGTTTCTTCGATTTCGAAATGAGATTAAGTATCGAACAAACCATTGCAGCGTTAATAAAAGAAATGTATTGACTAATTGTTATTAAAACCAGAGAAACCTCCATCTGCATGAAGCTAAGATGAGACAAAATGATATTACATTTCCTAGATCATGGCTGCTTTTATAAGATTGTAATAGACAAGAACAACCTACTCACACATAAGGCATATGTTTCTCAAATTTGTTTTAAAGGAGAATTATATTCTTAAGTGATTAAAACTATGAACTACGAAACCTTTCGAAAATGAGAAACTTGAGCATTTGAAATTAGGCAAACTTGAACGTTTGGAAAATAATGTGTTACTTGATTTTACAAGGGAAGTGTTTTGGTTTACATAAAAGATAGTCACTCTATTTTATACTACGAACATTGTGTGACTTTTGTGAAAGAAACGTATCTTTTTAAAAGAGTTAATGTATGTAATACTTTAGGGTCAGAACCGGGATTTTGGCATAAAATGATAGTACCTTAAGTTGTGTGTAACTTGCCTATGTTTGCGTGTGATAGCCTTGTTGTGCAAGTACTGTATTTTACTCGACTACCGGTTCATGGGATGAACCGGGAATGTATTTCACTCGACTACCGCGTTCATGGGATGAACCGGGAATGTATTTCACTCGACTACCGCGTTCATGGGATGAACCGGGAATGTATTTCACTCGACTATCGCGTTCATGGGATGAACCGGGAATGTATTTCACTCGACTACCGCGTCCATGGGATGGACCGGGAATGTATTCCATCCGACTACCGAGTTCATGAGATGAACCGGGAATGTATTCCACACGTTTCTATACTGGGTCCATGAGATGGGCCGAGACATGTTATACGTATCACATGGTTTGTACCTAGATCGCTTCAGCTGAGGAAGGAGTTCCACGAGCATGAGGATGACTTTGAGGCGTGAGTCACGACTTGACATGATCGCTTTTATGTTATGAAATGTAGTTTGGTTATCATACATGTCTCTGCTTTATATGATCGTTATGATTTCATTTACTGATTTTTTCAGTTTCACATACTTGGTACTGTTATCGACCTCCTTCGGGGCTGCGTTCATGCCGCAGTGAGGTACATCGGTTGTGGATCCTCGCTCATAGGATCACAGTTCAGAGTATAGGTAAACCCCGTTTCTCGAGGCTTATCTTTTGGTATGTTACCCCGAGTGCAGAGGTTCTTGTACATTCGTGGTATGGCGGGCCTGTCCCCGTCATAGTTATTGTCACTTCTTAGAGTTCTGTAGTACTTTTGTGGGCAGAGTTTGTAAAAAGGATAATTGTTCGGGTTTTATGAATATATACGTAAGGCAACCGCTTTTGGTTGGCTCGCTTTATTTATCATGTCTCTTGTTTCATGTTTATGTTTTTATTTCCGCCGATTCTCTCGATGTTGTATCATGAGGTGCCCGGTAAGGCACGACCACGGCCCCTGCTCGTCGTGACAAGTTCCTCGCAAAATGGCCCCGCTGCCGCAAAATAACAAGCTCCTCGCACCACGACACTCGAAATGCGTCTACCACATCGACCACACCGAGGTAGGGTGACCGATCCGCCAACACCCTTACTTCCTCGAAACTGAACCTGGAGCCCCGACCGCCCCGAATACTCGAAGGTTGTGGAGGACCACTCGCACCGGCGGAGGTGCAAAACTAATATCTCGAGGCGGTCCACCTCGAAAGTCGCCAAAGACCACGATGTCTGCCCTCTTCGCGATCTGTGTCATTCCGCCGACCTCTCCGTACTCACATCCTAGTGCATGAGCTCGCATGCGGCAATGTCCATGCCGGTGAAGGCTACTCCCGAACATGCCTCCGACATGTAATCATCGAGCCTGAACATATCGGTGCACTCGATCCTCCATACTAGCTACCAACGCCGGACGCACGCCAATGAGTCGAACTCCACATTGTACTCCCGAACCGCACGCCCGCCTCGCTAAGCATCAAAATCTGTCGCCGTGCCTCCTCATCCGCGGAGGCAAGAAGTGCGTGAGGAAAGCCCCAAAAACTCATCCCATACTGCTGAGGTGCATGCTCTCCCGGAAAGCTCCATGAATCAAACCAATCGATTGCGGTATCACGCAGCCGATGCGAACCAAAGGTCACGCACTCGGTCTCAAGCCTTGATCACCCGCATGATCCGTCAGAATCGCCGGATGAACTCTCGCGATCATCCTCGTGCCTCGACCCATAAAACTGGCGGGCTACAACTCGTAAAGTCCCGTAGCCTCAAACTATTCGCTCGGGGTGAACCATCGGTGCATCGAATCGAATCGCTGCGATCAACCTATCCTCATATCGGCCACGACCACGCCAAGAATCGCCATCTCTTGTAACCCATCTCTCTCGCCTGCATCGGGACCGAGGCTCGTGTATCAGAGTCTCATCGCCACGGCCGCGCTCTAAACTCGCTGGGCCGGGCGGCACAAAACCCGGGCCGTCAAGCACAACCTCAGTATTGTCCGGCTCGCGCTGCATTCCTCAGTATCTCACTAGCGTAACCTCGGCTGCCTTGCCCTTATGGGCTCTGGTTGCCTTGCGCTGAGGCATAACTGGTAAAATCGAGATAAGTCATAGTGGACCAAATTACAACACGACTCTAAGGCACGATCTCGTAATGAGAAAATGGAAACCAATCCTAAATGTCTCAGCCTCCTCGATTATAGATGTGGTGCACAACACATCGATAATCAAGACTCTACTAGACACGATCAGTAGACACTTTCCGAGGATTAATCGCTCGATACCACTTTTGTAACGACTCCGCCCGGTTCGCATCGTGCCTTATCCGGCACCCTAGTGATACAACATCAGAGAAAACCAGCGGAAAATAAAACATGAGTCATGAAACCAGAGATATAATAATAAAAAGGTCAACCAAAACGGTTGCCTTCAAAGATATACATAAAACACGAGCAGCTTTAATCCTTTACAACCCCGCCACAACAAGATTACATGCACTTAAGATTTACAACGACTATGACGGACAGGCCCCGCCATACCCCGAATGTACAAGAACCTACAACTCAGTGGAACACATACCAAAAGATAAGCCTCCAAGAAACGGAGCTTCCCAATATCTCGAATCGTGATCCTAAGCGGGATCCACGACCGATGTACCTCTACTGCGGATGAACGCACTTCAAGGAGGTCAAGACAACAGTACCAAGTATGTGAAATCAGAAAATATCAGAATGAAATCATACTAGTCTATATAAAGGTGAGACATGTATGATAACCAAACTACAGTTCACAACATAAAAGCAGTCATATCCAGTCAGGGACTCACGCCCTCAAGTCATCACTCAAATATAACTATGGGTCTCACGCCCACAACATCAATCATGTTCGCATCATGGTCGCATGCCCCCAGAATTCTGCATCGGTGTAGACATGTCCATGATGCAACAATAATACCAATGCCCCATGGCCACATGCCCCCGGAATTCTACCTCGGTGTAGACACGTCCATGTGACATCAACAATAATATACTGGGTGATCAACCCCGCCGCATGGCCACACGCCCCGAATTTACCTCGGTGTAGACATGTCCATGTAACCACAATAACAATATATCGTAATCGACCGACCGCACGGCCGCATGCCCGGTCTGCAGACGGTGTAGACATGTCCATGTGATATCAACAACAAGACAGTAATCAAAATGGAAAACATACCCGTGGAATTCTCCATCACTGCCAGCACGTCCAAGTAAGTTCTCAACAAGTCGACGCCTCTATCGAGACGCCAGAATACGTAAATACCACACTTGCACAACAAAGGCTATCATCACAAGATAGGCAAGTTTCACAAAGAACAAGCATAGGCAAGTTTCACAACATCAAGCATAGGCAAGTTTCACAACAACAAGCATAGGCAAGTTTCACACAACTCAAAGTACTTTCATTTTATGCCAAGGTCCGGGTTTTTAACCCCAAGGTACTACATACGTTAAGTTCTTTTAAAAGAGATCCATTTCTTTTATAAAAGTCACCCGATACGTAGTATTAGAATGACCAACCCACCTTCCTTTTCAAAACCAAGTAACAACATTCTTTCCTAAGTTCGGTTTGCCTAGTTTCAATTACTCAAGCTTCTCATTTTCAAATGGTTTCATAGTTCCCAAACTTAATCACTTGATTCCTTTTAGAACAATCGAGTAACATATGTCATATATGTGAGTAGTTTATTCTTGTTTATAACGATCTTATTACAAAGACCATGATCTAGAAAATGTAATATCATTTTGTCTTATCTTAGCTTCTATGCAGATGGAGGTTTCTACTGGTTTTAATACAACACATCATTATTCAATACATTTTCCTTTTATTAACGCTGCAGTGGTCTGTCGATATACATTCTGATTCCCGAAATCAGTAAAACATTATCCCTTTAAAAACCAAGTACTCATTACTCACGAATGAGGTTTCACACAAACATCCACATTAAAACAAATAAGTTAAGTCTCTTATCTTCTAACATCAGTAAACCATTTTCACTTACATAAGGTCGTTATAACTAACTTCCCATAAAGCTATTATAACACCCTATGTTTTAAACCAACCAAATCACTTAGCACATGTACGTCTACCGTACTACATAGTTCACAACAATCATGCTAGAAAAGATAGGAAGAGGTTCACATACCTCGCGACGATTTATCGACAATAAGCAAAATGCTCCAAGTACTACAACCTTGCTAGCCCTTTCCACTCCTCGAGTAGAATACGCTACTCTTAGTACTTTCACCTATAAAGGTCAAAACGTCTATTAACCCCAAAACACAAGTTTCTATCTTTCTATAGAAAATTGGCAAAGACTCTCCCCAACAACAGAAATCTCCTTCTCTATCGAGGCCTACCAAGCCAACCAGTGGGGTTTACACGCCTACCCGACGTACAATTCTACTCAAGAATACTACACAAGTCTATCGCAATACATCCCATGTAAATACAATCTGATTCGCTTCTTATTCTTCAGCTTAAGTCAAAAGACATTGCCGAATACTAAGTATAGTTCCATATATAGTATACCTCAACTATATATTCTAACAAACATGTAATTTCCAATTACAATAGAGGACAAGATAATTACCTCGATAAGCCCAAAATTATCCAAGTTATAATGTCGGTCTGAGCAAGGTTTAGCTCCACTCAGTGCGCCCAAACCACTCCAAACAACCCTTAGAAGTTCTAACTAACTTCTACTCAAATACTTCAACCAACTATGAAGATTTCCTTGGGTTTGGTTTGAGACTAAAGGACAAAAGGTAGTATTTCCTGACTCTACGAAAGAGGTATCTTTGGAATACTACAAGCGACACGGCTAAGGTATTTTGAGCATTATAACCATACTCGGGGAGTTTTTCTATCCCACAACACGGGGTATTATACGAAAACACCCAGGCTCGGGGGGGGGGGTACCCCACGGCTAGCACCACAAAGTGTGGGAACCTTCTCGCCAAAGGCCACAAGGAGGAGGGAGGGGGAGAGGCTTAGGACGAGAGCTACTAGAGGGAGGGGAGGGATTTCAAGACTTAGACAAAGTGAGGAGTGAATGAATAAGTCTTCACAAGGGAGGGGTATTTATAGCAAAACCAAAGGCCAACCAATGGCCAAGATTAAGCCATGTGCAAGGCAAGTGTAAGGCCAAGATCAAGCCAAGTGCACCCTAGCCCCTACTCCTTAAAACCCTCACAAATATCTACACAAATATCTAGCACCACATGCCCTCATTCGCCAAGAGTCGCCCACTTGTCTCATCACAGGGTGACACTTGTCACCCTCCGGTTGGTCCAAAATGTTTCGTCTCTCGGAAAAACCCGCAAAAAAACAAAACGACATAGCCGGAATTTTCCCTACGCAAGTTACGCAAAACGTTTCTTCCAAAAACGACTCCAACCGTGTTGCACAAATGTAAAATCGCCAAGGGTGCCACATGGGGTGACACGTGTCGCCTCGATTCGCTGAGAATATTTCGTCTTCCAAAATATCCAAATTACCGGAAATCTCAAAACAAAGCGGGCACAAAACCAGAATTTCTCCCGTGGGCCCCACGTGACCATTTCCGAAAATAAAATCTCAAAATTCTAATATAATCTATGAAGTCCAAATACCAAATCTGGGAATCCAATTCCCATTAACGAACCTTTTTCTTCACAAATAACCGGAAACTTTTCCGTCGAAAACTCGCATCTTTCTTTCTTTTCAAAATTTTCTGCCGTACCCTCGTACGTACGCCCTCACATACATACCCTGCAACTACGGGGTATAACATTTACCTCGATAAGCCCAAAATTATCCGAGTTTATATGTCGATCCTGAGCAAGGTTTAGCTCCTACTCCGTGCGCTCTAACCCGCTCCAACCAACCCTTAGAAGTTCTAACCAACTTCTACTTATAACTTCAACTACGGGTGAAGATTTACTTAGGGTTTCGTTTTTGAGACTGAGGGAAGTATAATGGTATTTTCTGGGCTTGTATAAGTGTAACCTTGGGAATACTACAAGGTATTTGGGCCAAGGTATTTGGACATAACAACAATACTAGGAGAGTATTTCTATACCACAACAAGGGGTATTTATACGAGACAACTAGGCTAGTGGGTGTACCCACGGCCAAGCCTCAACAAAGGGAGGGTAGGTTTCGCCAAGGCCTTCAAGAGGGAGGTGTGTGGTGACGAGATCACAAGAGGAGAGGAGGGTTTGAGACTTAGAAAGATTGCTCAATTTTGGATGAAGAATGTCTTCAACTAGAGGGTATTTATAGGTCAAGTGAAAGCCAACCAATGGCCAAGATGAAGACAAGTGTGGTGCAAGTGTAGGATAGATTTCAACCATGTGGACCTTATCCATCTACCACACCAACTCGCACACATACCCTACCTAACCAAGGCACAAAAAACGTGCCTTTGCGTGCCTAGGCCGTCCACGTCTCACGTCCAATGTCAGGGTGACAACTGGCACCCTCCCGTTGGTCCAAAATGTTTCGTCTCTCGGAAAAATCCGCAAAAATTATAAATGACATAGCCGAATTTTCCTTCAAAGTCATGGAAACGTTTCGTCGAAAAACGACTCCTTTTGGTAGCTATGCACAAATTCGAACCTATGCCTACTTTAAGGCTCAAATTGTATACGTACGCCCTCACGTATATACTCTGGAAAATACGGGGTATAACACACACGTACGTCTACCGTACTATATATATTCTTTTAAAATATCATGCTCAAGAGGATAGGAAGAATCACATACCTCGCGACTATTATCGACAATTAGCAAAACGCTCCACGGCTATAACCCGGCTAGCCTTGTCCACCTTTCAAGTAGAACATGCTACTCACAGAACCTTCAACCTATAAAGGCCATACACGTCTATCAACGTCTAGACTACTCTGTAGAACATTCTAAGCAGAGGCTTCTCTATTCAACGGAAAATCGGGCAGCACTTCCCTACCCGTTAAACTACACAAGTCTACTGCAAATACAGTCCTATGTAAGTACATTTTAATATTCTTCTGATGCGATTTCAGTTCAATTCTCTTCTGTAATATCCTTCTATTACAGTTCAATCTTCTTCTTTAATGCCCTTCTATATCTTATACTCAATTCTATGCTACAATGTGTAATTTCCAATTACAATAGAAGGACAAGATTATTTACCTCGATAAGCCCAAAATTATCCAAGATTAAAGTCGATCCTGAGCAAGGTTTAGCTCCTATTCTGAATGCTCCAATTCGCTCCAAGAAACCTTAGAAGTTCTACACAACTTCTACTTTAATACTTCAATCACTTATGAAGATTTTCCTTAGGGTTTCGTTTAGTGGCTAAAGGAAAGTATAGTAGTATTTTTCCAAGGCTTTCAGATAGAGGTTCTTGAAATACTACAAAGGTTTTGGGCTAGAGTATTTGGAATTATAACAATATTTGAAGAAGTATTTCTCTACCAAGGGGGGGGGGGGTATGTCTCGGCTAGGCTTGACAAAGGAAGAGGGGGTGGTTTCGGCCAAGGCTCACAAAGGGGGAGGCTTGGACGAGAACTACTAAAAAGGGGGGAGGGATTTTTAAGACTTGGAAATGTCTAAGTGTGGATGAAGAAGTTCATAAACTAAGGGGGGTATTTATAGGCCAACCAATGGCCAAGATCAAGACAAGTGGTGGGCAAGTGTAGGGTCAAGATTTGGACAAGTGTTTGTGGGTCCCACTTGCTCATCAACTACACAAAATATCTACAAAATATCCTACCAACTCCTTGACCAAAAATCAACACAAAAAACGTGCCAAGAACTCCCATGGCTTGCCGTCCACTTGAGGGCCAAGTGTCGCCCTCTCGTTGGTCCAAAATATTTCATCTCTCGGAAAAATCCGCAAAAATAATAAATGACATAGCCGTAATTTTCCCTTCGCAAAGTTTGGAAAACGTTTCGTCGGAAAACGATTCTTTTCGTGGGTTGTGAACAAAATTTCGACCCTTGCCTACTTAAGGCTTAAACTTTTATACGTACGCCCTCACGTACATACTCTGGAAATACGGGGTATAACAGTATTTATAGGACAACCAAGGGCCAAGATCAAGACAAGTGGTAGGCAAGTGTAAGGTCAAGATTTGGGCAAGTGTACCTTATCCATCTACCACCAAAAATATTCTACCAACTCCTTGACTAAAATTGAGCAAGAAAAATGCCCCAATTCGTCCACTTTGAGGGTGACACATGTCACCCTCCCATTGGCCCAAAATATTTCATCTCTCGGAAAAATCCGCAAAAATAATAAAAGACATAGCCGGAATTTTCCCTTCGCAAGTTCTGGAAAACGTTTCGTCGGAAAACGATTCTTTTTGCTAGTTGTGCACAAAATTTCGTCCCTTAGTCTTCTTTAATGCTTAAACTTTTGTACGTACGCCCTTACGTACATACTCTGGAAATACGGGGTATAACATTCTCTCTTCCTTAGAAACATTCGTCCCGAATGTTCCTTCTAAGTCTCAAAACATACATGCGCCCGTATAGTCTTCACTACTATACTTACGAAAACAATCATGCCGTACCTGGTCATAACATAACACACGCGCAATTACTCAACTTCAAGTCCACGAGGAATCACCTCCATCACTACAAAAGCTCCCACCCAAGGTCCAAAAGATACTCCCGCCGCACCTTTTCTTTACAAACGAAATGATCTCTTTTGTTTTGCTAACACACGTTCACCTCTTTCCTCACTCGTCGTACTCTTCTCGAACACTTGAACTCTTCTAGTATACGTACCATACTTCAGTTTCCAAAATCTCTGGAGTCACTACCTCCAAACTTGGTCGTCTTACTAGCCTCAATCTCTTTTAAGGCCGTTCCCGGCCTTTACGATCTGATTCTGGTCGAACACATCCACGAACTCATACGATGGTTACCTAAACTTGGGCCTAGCACCCTCGTGACCCTACCAACTGGCGGGACCACCTCGAACTGACCCCACCACAAAACAGGCCGCGGGTTGACCCGCGAATGGTCCTCAACCCGACCCGCTATCGCGCCAAACACTTGTTCCCCCGATCCGGAACAATCTCACAAATCAAGTCACGAAAACCTAGTGGTCTTCTTAGCTCGACTACCCTCTCATTTTATACCACTCAGGGACTTATCACACAAATATATCCCACGTACTATGCACTCTGATAAAGGTCAACAAAAACATAAATCTTTTACTCAAGACGGCCTTACATCTAAGGTCTCAATCGTGAAATATTCTAAGGTTCACACCTTCCCTGCCCCCCATACTTATCCTTCCAACTAACCATGTTTTCTAACTCACAAATAATACAACGTTATCCGTACATAGCACACAATAAGATCATCATATCAAGCATACAAAACTCTAGAGGGTTAAGGATATACCTGTATCTACCGCTTCACTCTAATCATAGGCCTGCCCTGCAGGGCGCATAGCTGTAGAAGGTGATGAACCAGCCATAGATCCCGTAGTCTGTGCTGCCCCACCAGTGCTACCTCCGGTCGGACAGTTTCTCGCAAAATGGCCCTGCTGGCCGCATGTAAAACAAACTCCCGAACTAGCACGACACTCCCCAAAATGGAGTCTACCACATCGGCCACAACGAGGTAGGGGTGGCTTCAGCTGGCTAACACCCCTGCTCTCCCGAAAATCTGAACCCTTGGAGCCCTGACCTGCTCCTGAATACTCTGGATGCCCAGAAGATTGTGGAGGACCACTCTGTACTGGCGGAGGCGCATAACTAGTCTGCTGCTGAGGCGGTCCGCCTCGAAAGTCGCCAAAAGACCCTGTTGTTCTGGCCCTCTTCTGCTGATCTTGGTCATTCCGTCGACCTCTCCGCTCCTCACACCCAAGTGCATAAGCCTGCATGCGGGCAATGTCCATGCCCGGCTGAAGAGCTACACCCGAACAAGCCTCTGCCAAGTAGTCATCAAGACCGGTGACGTAGCGGTGCACCCTGTCCTCCATGTCGGCTACCAAAGCGGGGACGTACCGAGCTAATGAGTCAAACTCCACATTGTACTCCCGAACCGTACGCCCGGTCTGCCTCAACGTCAAAAATCTGTCGGCCCGAGCCCTTCTCATCTGTGGAGGCAAGAAATGTGCAAGAAATGTCCCTGAGAACTCGTCCCATACGGCTGGAAGTGCATACTCTCCCCGGGACAGCTCCCACGAATCAAACCAGTCGACTGCAGTATCACGCAGCCGATGCGAACCTAAGACCACCGACTCGGTCTCCGAAGCCTTGATCACTCTCATGATCCAGAATCGCCGAATGAACTCCTCGCGGATCATCCTCGTGCCTCGACCCGTAGAACTCTGGCGGGCTACAACTCAGAAAGTCCCGTAGCCTCAAACTATCCGATCTTGGGTGAACCATGGGTACTCGAATCGAATCGCCGATCCACCTATCCTCATGTCTTGCCACTATCCCGCCAATAATCGCCATCTCTTTGTAACACATCTCCTCTGCTCCAGCCGGGGACCGAGGCTCGTATCGTGGTCTCAGCACCGCCGCGCTCCTAAACTCGCTGGGGTTGGCGGCGCAAAACTCGCCGTCAAGCACTATCTCGGGTAATGATCGGGCTCGCGCCCGCATGCTCTCAGATACTACTAGCAGCTCCCTCGACTGCCTTGCCCATCTGGGCCCGGGTTGCCTTGCGCGGAGGCATAACTGGTAAAAACGAGATACGTCAGAGGGGTCCAACTTACAACACAGCTCTAAGGCACGATCTCAGAATGAGAAGAATGGAAACCAATCCTAAATGACCTGCAGCCTCCTGATTATAGATGTGGTGCACAACACACCGATAATCAAGACTCTACTAGACACGGTCTGTAGACACTTTCCGAGGATTAATCGCTCGATACCACTTTTGTCACGACTGCCTGCTCGTGGATCGTGCCTTACCCGGGCACCCAAGTAGTCATACATCAGAGTAATCAGCGGAACATAAAAACAAGACATGAAACAATTGTAAAATAAAACACATTTTATCTCGAGAGAAAGTCGCTTTTCGATATATATAAATACAAAGTTTGAGCTTTAATCCTTTTTACAAACCCCGCCACAACAAGATTACAGCCTCTAAGAATGTAACGACAACTATGGCGGACAGTGGCCCCGCCATACCCCGAATGTACAAGAACCTGCTGCACTCGTGGTAACATACCAAAAGATAAGCCTCCGAGAAACGGAGCTTCCCAAAAACGCTGATTTGTGATCCTAGAAGCGAGGATCGACAACCGATGTACCTACCGCGGCATGAACGCAGCCCCGAAGGAGGTCGATAACAGTACCAAGTATGTGAAATCAAAATATCAGAAACGAAATCATAACAGTCTAAACAAAACAGGAGACATATATGATAACAAAACTACAGTTCATAATATAAAAGCAGTCATGTCAAGTCAGGGACTCACGCCCTCAAAGTCATCACTCAAATATAACCCGCACAACGACCGCATGCCCCGACATCTTACCTCGGTATAAGCATGGCCATGGAACCATCCTAATGGAAGCATACCCGTGGGCCACCCATCGTGTCAGTATGTCCAAAGGAAATAACAAGGTAACAATCAGAATGGAAGCATACCCGTGGGCCACCCATCGTGTCAGTATGTCCAAGCCAATAACAAGATAACACTCCTAATGGAAGCATACCCGTGGGCCACCCATCGTGTCAGTATGTCCAAAAGGAAGTAACAAGATAACAATCAAAAATGGAAGCATACTCGTGGGCCACCCATCGTGTCAGTATGTCCAAAACAAATAACAAGATAACACTCCTAATGGAAGCATACCCGTGGGCCACCCATCGTGTCAGTATGTCCAAAAGGAAGTAACAAGATAACAATAAAAAATGGAAGCATACTCGTGGGCCACCCATCGTGTCAGTATGTCCAAAACAAATAACAAGATAACACTCCTAATGGAAGCATACCCGTGGCCACCCATCGTGTATGTCCAAAAGGATCGACAGTGGAAGCATACCCGTGGGCCACCCATCGTGTCAGTATGTCCATCAATCAATCAGATAGCCGGCCCTCCAACGAGAGACGCGGTAGCACAGAAATACAACACTTGCACAACAAAGGCTATCACCACAAGCATAGGCAAGTTTAATCATACCCACAAACATTTATTTTATTTCAACAAATCCGGGTTTTAACCCCAAAGTACTACATACATTAATCCTTTCAAAAAGACCTCTTTTTACGTAGAAACAACTCGATACTATTATCCGTAGTATCAACTACGTTCATGTTTTAAAATCAAGTACTTTACACTATTTTAAACCAAGTGGCTTACACTTTTTAGAACAACGTCAAGTAACAACATTCTTTTCCGAAAGTTCAAGTTTGCCTAATTTCAGATACTCAAGTCTTTTAGTTTCGAAAGATTTCATAGTTCATAGTCTTAATCAAATAACATACTCTCTTTTAAAACAATTAAGCCTTACGTGTGAGTAGGTTATTCTTATTCATAATCAATCTTATTAAAGCAGTCATGATCTAGGAAATGTAATTTTGTCTCATCTTAGCTTCTATGCAGATGGAGGTTTCTACTGGTTTTAACAATACTTAATTATTCAATACATTTCCCTTTATTAGCGCTGCAGTGGTTTGTTCGATACTTATTCTGATTTCCGAAATCAGTAAAACATTATTCCTTTTAAAAATCAAGTACTCATTACTCACGAATGAGGTTTCACACTTTTTAACAAAATTCATATTAATTCAATTAAGTCAAGTCTCTTATCTTTTAAGATCAAGTCTCTTAAGTCGTTATACCTAACTTCCCATAAAGCTAGTATCACTCTTAAGCTTTTAAAACCAAGTATTTCTCTTCTTTCAAAAAGGTTTCTTAATTCTTTTGAAATACTTCAAGATTCTTATTATTCAGGCTTAAGTCAAAAGACATTGCCGTAAAACTACGTTCAGTTAACACACGTACGTCTACCGTACTATATATATATATACTTTTAAAATATCATTCTCAAGAGTATAGGAAGAATCACATACCTCGCGACGATTATCGACTATAAGCAAATAGCTCCAAAGTACTGTAATCCGGCTAGCCCTTTCCACCCTTCTCGAGTAATACGCTACTTGCGATTTCAACCTATAACGGTCATATAAGTCTATCAATGTCTAGACTACTCTGTAGAATAATTCTACGGAAAATTTGGGCAGCACTTCCCTACCCGTCCAACTACACAAGTCTACTGTAAATACAGTCTTAAGTAAGTACAGTTCAGTCTTCTTCTTTAATATTCTTCTGATGTGATTTCAGTTCAATTCTTTTCTTTAATATCCTTCTATTACAGTTCAACTCTCTTCAGTAATATCATTCTATGAATCTTATATTCAATTCTATACTACTACAGTATGTAATTCCAATTACAATAGAAAGACAAGAGTATTTACCTCGATAAGCCCAAAATTATCCAAGTTTATATGTCGATCCTGAGCGACGTTTAGCTCCTACTCTGGGCGCTCCAACCCGCTCCAAACAACCCTTAGAAGTTCTACGCAACTTCTACTTAACACTCCAACCGGCTATGAAGATTTCCTTAGGATTTCGTTTTGATCAAGGAAGTATAATAGTATTTCTGGGCTTTTAGTATAGGTGTAACCTTGGAATACTACAAGGTATTTGGGCCAAGGTATTTTGGATTTATACAACAATACTTGGAGAAGTATTTTTCTACCAAGGGAGGGGTATTTCACAAAAACAACAAGGCAAGGGGAGGGGGGTGTACTTCGGCCGAGGGCCTCTCAAAGGGGGAGGGTGTGGCGGACGAAAACACTAGAAGGGAGGGAAGGGTTTTTGCCTTGGAATTTATCAAGAGAGGATGAAGAATAAGTCTTCAACTAAGGGGGTATTTATAGGACAACCAAGGGCCAAGATCAAGACAAGTGGTAGGCAAGTGTAAGGTCAAGATTTGGGCAAGTGTACCTTATCCATCTACCACCAAAAATATCCTACCAACTCCTTGACTAAAATTGAGCAAGAAAAACGCCCCAATTCGTCCACTTTGAGGGTGACACATGTCACCCTCCCGTTGGTCCAAAATATTTCATCTCTCGGAAAAATCCGCAAAAATAATAAAAGACATAGCCGGAATTTTCCCTTCGCAAGTTCTGGAAAACGTTTCGTCGGAAAACGATTCTTTTTGCTAGTTGTGCACAAAATTTCGTCCCTTAGTCTTCTTTAATGCTTAAACTTTTGTACGTACGCCCTTACGTACATACTCTGGAAATACGGGGTATAACATCCTTGAACAAAAATTGTGCAAGAAAACGCCCACAAAGTCGTCCACTTGAGGGTGACAAGTGTCGCCCTCTCGTTGGTCCAAAATATTTCATCTCTCGGAAAAATCCGCAAAAATAATTAATGTTGCAACCGTAATTTTCCCTTCGTAAAATTTGGAAAACGTTTCGTCGGAAAATAATTCTTTTCGCTAGTTGTGCACAAATTTCGTCCCTTTGCCTACTTAAGGCTTAAACTTTTATACGTACGCCCTCACGTACATACTCTGGAAATACGGGGTATAACACTAACACTCAATATCAGATATCCTTTCATAGCCTATCTCTAAGACTATAAATAATAAGGGGAGGGGATGGCATAAGCCTTACAATAAGGGATGACATTCACATATGTTCTATACACGACCCGCACCTTCGGTAATAGGGTAATATATATTCCCCATTCACACAACAAACTCACTTGCACTTCTCGGTCACGTTGTTACTTTGCCTCCACGCAAAGTACCAACTCTCCAGTTATTAGGATCGTGCCACATGTACTCGTGGGTCCCACATGGTCTTTGGGATGATGCGCAACACTTAGATAATGACCCGTACCATTTCTTGATCCTGTATGAACATGACAAGCCTCAAATATCTCTAATCAGACATGTATTTTCACGTTTGTCGAGTAACTCTTAAAACCGGGAGTATTTACCTTAGCATGTAGTAATTACTTCTCCCCACCTTTTAATTTACTCACCACGTGTTCCAACGGTCTTGTTACACCCCGTAATTCCAGGACATGAATAAGAGAATAGACGCGAGAACACAAGACTTAAAAATTGGTACGAAAGAAAGAATTGTTTTTCCGACGGAAAATCTTCCGAACGTCGGAAAGGAAAAATGTTCGTTGGTGAGAATTAGATTCTCAAAATGCATTATTTGAAGAGTATAGAATGTATTATCATATTGGAAATTTATTTTGACGGATTTGGTCACGTACGGCCCACCCGAGAAATTTTACGTTTTGTGGGGCCCGCGAGGGTTACGAAATTCTATGGACGAATGGAAGGGCGACACGTGTCACCCCTACTTATTCTTGTTCAAAATTTCCAAGGGTAAAATGGTCATTTGACCAAAGTATTGATGACCAAAGTCTTGCAAGCTAAGAGCTTGATTTATTTGACTAAGTCAAAGAGCCACTTGGCTTGATATCTTTCATCCAAACCTAACAAGTGTTATAATCTAGACCCTCCAATGTGTTATATAAGCACACTAGTAGCAAGACAAGTTTTCCAACACTTAGAAAAAATTTAGAGAGCTTGTGTGCTCTTAGTGAAGCTCTCGGGTTTGACACTATTCCCACACAATTTCTTTTTACTTTGTGGTTCATTATTCACAAGACTTTAACCCAAGGTTCCTAAGGGTATTGTAAGGATATCTCAATAGAAAGATCTCAGAAAAACGACATTTTTACGTTAGTCGCAAGGCGAAACCCTAAGGTGTTCTTCAACTTTGAGGATGGAACTTGAAGAGGAGTTCTTCATGAGCTTCTAAGGAGTGCTTGGAACGGATTGGAACATAATAAGAGGAGCTAAAAGTTGCTAAGGATCGACTTTTACGCTTGGACATTATTAGGGCTTATTGAGGTAAAATCTTCATCTTCTTAATGTAATTGAAGATTACATGTTATAGTAGTTAAGAAATGAGCATGTTGTATATATAATGAAGTTTGAAAAGATTTGGATCATGTCAACATGTTAAAAACCGAAAATGGACAAGTTAGCCATTAATGTTGTAATTAATTGGGACGGTAGTTACAATCGTCACATGTTAAGGAAGAAAGGATTTATAGTTGTTGTAATTGTTATTATGTATATAACATGTTGGAATAACAACTTGGATTGAAAAATGAATTGAAAGGAAATTGATAATTGTTGTGACATTGTAGCCGAATAGGGCTTGGAATTATCGACGCTTTATATTGATTGTGGGGCAGAATTTTACACGTCCTATTAGGCGTGTAATCCCCTTTGTATTTGCTGAATTGTTGGGCCTTAAATGTGGCATTTGGTTATTGATTTTCGGGCCTTGAAAAAGGTGGAAAAGTATGTAGAAACAAAGGAAGTGCTGCCCGATTTTCCGTAGAATAAGAGTCCTTATACTTAGTATGATTCTACGTTTAAAAAGGGTGGAGTTGATAGACATGTTATGATTAATATAGGTTGAAGTACTACGAGTAGCGTATTCTACTTAAAGGATGGAATAACTGTCACGACCCGACCCCGGGCCCGCGACTGGTGCCCTACCTGGGCACCCTTACAGGTATACATCAGAGAAAATCAGCGGAACATACATGAAACTTATAAAATAAAACAATGTATAAAACAATAGGTTAGCCGATAGGCTACCTTTCCCGACATATATATACAACCAAGCAGCTTGCCTCATTTCTTTCTGCATCGACCCACAATATGTGACTACTGCACTTAAGAGTTTTAACATAACAACTGTGGGACAGGCCCCGCCATACCCTGAATATACATGAATCTACAACCTCGGGGAAACTGCACAAGAGATAAGCCTCCGAGCAAATGGAGCTTTTCCTAAATCAACCGAGATCCTAAGAGCAAGGCTCACCAACTGTGCACCTAATACTGCGGCATGAACGCACTTCGGCGGGTCGATAACAAAAATTTAATATGGAACATAAATAAACTACAGTAAACAGATCATAACTGTACTAAAGAATGAAAGGGCAAGTATAAAAGAAGTACATAAAAGATCCTGTCGTGTCGTTACCACTTATGAACTTAATCGTACCTTATTATCTTTTCCCATTTTCAATAAAAGTTATAGTCACTTTCTTACGTACATGTTTGGGAAAAATCGTCAAGTTCATTACCATATAACTTACTTATCTTTCAAAACATAATCCGACCCTTTATGAGGACGCCATACTACCCGACCCAATCTGGGACGCGATCAAATCACACAAATATCAAAGCGTGCCCGTGGAATCCCCCATCACTGCCGACAGCTATAAGTGTAAAATATATCCATGTGACACGCCCGTGGCATCCCACCTCACCGCCGGGCGCATACATACACAATACATATATATATCTCCCGCCGTGGAATCCCACATCATCGCCGACACCGTAGGTGTAACATATAACCATGTGACGCGCGTGGCATCCCACCTCACCGCTTGCAGACACATACACAACACATATATATATATATATATATATATATAACGTGGCCGCATGCCCCGGAATCCCTCATTGTATAAGCATGGCCATAACGTGCCCTTGGCATCCCTCATCGTAGCGCAGTCTTCGCCAGGAGCTAGCCCATGGAGTAATAATATAACATGCCCCCGGAATCCCTCATCGTGGGTACATGTCTTCATGGGGAGCTAGCCCATGGAGTAATAATCGTACATAGCATGGTCGCATGCCCCAGAATCCCTCATCGTATAAGCATGACCATGGGTAATAAAACAAATCCGGGAATCTAACCCGCCTCCTGGTCACATGCCCCGGAATCCCACATCGTATAAGCATGTCCAAGGATCAATCATAATGGAAGCATACCCGTGGAATCCCACATCACTGTCGGTACGTCCAAGTAAACTTACATCAAGACAGCCGGCCCTCCAACTGAGAGTCACGACAACGTAAACATATAATACTTGCACTCAAAGCTATCACAAGCAAACATAGGCAAGTTCATTAAACCTTTAGACTTCCATTTTTATAAACTCATGACACTTTCGTTTCACACATAAAAATCCGGGAATTTAACCCCAAGTACTACGTACTTCCATTCTTTTCAAAAGATTCCTTTTTATATAAAACCCCAAGATACTAACACCCGTAGTATCAAGGCTTGTGTACATTTCACATAAGTCACTATACTTTAGAAATACATTTCTCGGCTTCTAAATCAAGTGACCCTTACTTTAAAGCTTTAAACAAGTGATACCCTTAAATCAAATTGCCCTTCCTTAAATCAAGTTATTTCTTTGCTTACCTTATTAGAGAAAACCATTCTCTTAACCTTCCATAAAGCCGTTATAACCAACTTCCCATAAAGCCGTTATAACCCTTTATGGTTTTAGACAAACTCATTCCTTTTATAACCAAGAGACTTATACTTTTTAAAACCAAGTATTAAATACTTTCAAATCAATTCTCTTAACCTTTAAAATACAATTAGTCTCTTAACTTTCAAGAAAATAAGTTTCTTAACTTTAGAAATCAAGTCTTTCCAAATCGAGTATTCTATACTTGTAAATCAATTCATTTCTTCCTTTAAGAATCAAGTCTCCTAACTTGAAAAATAAAGTCTCTTAACTTTAAAGAATTTGAGCTCCATAGCCTTAAAACTTCATACGTAAATTTTTATAAGTTAAGTAACATATACTTTGGTGCGTTGTGAATAAGTTATACTTATATATAACGATCTTATTCAAGTAGCCATGATCTAGAAAATGTAATACGATTTTGTCTTATCTTAGCTTCTATGCAGATGGAGAATTCTACTCATTTTAACATAATTGATTGTCATTAAATTTTCCTTTATTAACGCTGCAATGGCTTGCTCGATACTTATTCTCATTCGTGCCATAAATTAGCCAAGTCAACTTGGCTCCAAAGTACCTCCTAACGACTCTTACCAACATCCCCCATAAGACTCGGTAAAGACTTAGGATAACCTTGACATAAACTTTACATAGAGTAAATCACACACATACCTCTTAACTTCTAAGAGTAGAAGGAAACATAAAATAATACCACATGTATATTCCATACATAGAATCATTCCAAAGGAAGGAAGAGGTTCACATACCTCGCGACGATTATCGACAAGTAGCAAAATGCTCCAAAGTACTTCAACCTTGATAGCTATTCCGTCCTTCAAGTAGGGTATGCTATACTTAGTAATTCAACCTAAAATGGTCACAATACGTCCATTAACCTCTTACTTCAAACGTAGAATATTCTAAGTGCTAAGTCACTAAATTCTACGGAAAATCGGACAGCACCTCCTTTGTTTCTACTTACTTTGCCACCTTTTTCAAGGCCGAATTCAATAACCAAACACGCCACATTTAAGGCCCAATCAACACAATTAATCAATAGGGGATTACACGCCTACTAGACGTGTAAAATTCCGCCCACAATTGATATCAACTAATACAAACTACTAGGCCAAATTCGGCAACAATGAGATACAACACTACCAATTCTTATCCAATTTCCTTTTCAATCCAAGTTGTTAGCATAACATGATATGTCACGACCCGATCCCGGGCCCGTGACTGGTGCCTTACCCCGGGCACCCTAGTTATACTATATTAGAGAAATAAATCAGCGGAAATAAAAACTTAAACATGAAACAAGAGATATGATAATAAAACAGGCCAACCAAAACGGTTGCCTTCTTGCATATATACAGAAATTGAACAGTTACATCCTTTACAACCCTGCCCACAACAAGATTACTGCACTCTAAGAATGTAATAACAACTATGACGGACAGGTTCGCCATACCTCAATGTACAAGAACCTACAACTCAGGGAAACATACCAAAAGATAAGCCTCCGGAGAAACGGAGCTTCCCAATACGCTGAACTGTGATCCTATGAGCGAGGATCAACAACCGATGTACCTCTACCTGCGGCATGAACGCAGCCTCGGGCGAGGTCAAGATAACAGTACCAAGTATGTGAAATCAAAATATCAGAATGAAATCATAGTAGTCTATATAAAACAGGAGACATATATGATAACCAAACTACAGTACGTAATATGTAAGCAGTCACGTCAAGTCAGGGACTCACGCCCTCAAAGTCATCACTTAAATATAACTATGGGTATCACGCTCACCACATCATTCGTGCCCGTGGAATACCTTCCTCACTGCCGGCAGTCTATGATAACAACACCAAAGGGTACATGAACACCGTGTCCCACTGTGGTCATAAAACCGTGACGGCAAGTACGGCTAACTACGGATACCAAAGCCGCATCATCAATCGAACGGCAAGTACGAAAGCCAACTACCGATACCGAGCCGCATCAACAAATCTATATAACCATACCACGGCCGACCAGGCAACGAAAAGCCAACTACCGATACCACCGCGCACGAATGGGCGGCAAGTACGAAGACTAACTACCAGATACCAAGCCGGAATCACGAGACTTCATCACAAAACTGAACGGGGCAAGAACTACACTCCCCCTTATGGATTTTACCACAACAGCCACACTGAGGTAAGGGTGGCCTCATCTGGTCAACACCTCTACTCCCGAAACTCAACCTCGAGCCCCGACCTACTCTCGAATACTCGATGCTCAAGATCAGAGACCACTCAGATCGGGCGAGGCACATAACTAGTCTGTACCGAGGCACCCGCCTTGAAAGTCGCCAAAAGACCCGCTGCTCGCCTCTCGCTGATCCCGGCCATTCCGCCGATCTTCCGCCTCACACCTGCGCATAAGCTCGCATGCGGCAATGTCCATGCCCGGTGAAAAGCTACACCGAGCAAGCCTCGCCAAGTAATCATCGAGCCCCGCGTGACGGTGCACTCGCCCTCCATATTTGCCACTAACGCTGGGACATATCGCCAACGAAGTCGAACTCCACGTTGTACCCAACCGCACGCCCGCCCCGCCAACATCAAAAATCTTACGCCGAGCCCTCTCATCCGCGCAAGAAATGTGCAAGAAATGTCCCCGAGAACTCGTCCCATACACCGGAAGCGCATGCTCCCGACGCTTCCCATGAATCAAACCACGATCGCAGATCACGCAAACGACGCGAACCCAATACCACCGACTCGCCTCGAGGCCTTGATCACTCATGATCCGTCAGAATCGCTTGATAAACTCCCGAGGGTCATCCTCGCCTCGATCCATAGAACATCGTGGATCGCAACTTAAGTCCCGAAGTCTCCAACTATCGCCCTGGGTGCACTCATCGTACCACCGCCCCGCTCGCCCTCAAGTCTCGCCATAAACCTAACTAGTAATTGGGCCATCTCCTTGTAACCCATATCCTCTCGCCTCGCCGTGGATCGAGGCTCGATATCGTGGCCTCGTGAGCTACCGCTGCCGCTCTAAACTTGGGCCGGGCGGCATCGTAGAATCCGCCGTCGTAGCACCACCTCGTAAAGATCGGGCCTCTGCCCCGTAACCTCCGTGCTCTACTCGCAGCCTCCTCTCGTTGCCTTGCTTCGGGCTCGTTGCCTTCATGCGAGGCATAATCGATATAAAAGAATACGCCGAGGAGTCCAACTTACAACACGCCTTCTAAGGCACGATCTCGTAATGAGAAGAATGGAAACTAATCCTAAATGTCTCAGCCTCTCGATTATAGATGTGGTGCACAACACATCGATAATCAAGACTTACTAGACACGGTCAGACACTTTCCGAGGATTAATCGCTCGATACCACTTTTGTCACGACCGATCCGGCCGTGATCGTGCCTTACCGGGCACCCTAGTGATACTACATCGAGAAACAAATCGGCGGAAATAAAACTTAAACATGAAACAAGAGATATGATAATAAAACAAAGCAACCAAAACGGTTGCCTTTCTTGCATATATACAGAATTGAACAAGCATATCCTTTACAACCCCGCCCACAACAAGACATGCACTTCTAAGAATGTAATAACAACTATGACGACAGTGGCTCGCCATACCCCTGAATGTACAAGAACCTACAACTCAGGGAAACATACCAAAAGATAAGCCTCCGGAGAAACGGAGCTTTCCAATACGCTGAACTGTGATCCTAAGAGCGAGGATCAACAACCGATGTACCTCTACCGCAGATGAACGCACTTCAAGGAGGTCGATAACAGTACCAAGTATGTGAAATCAAAATATCAGAAATGAAATCATAGTAGTCTATATAAAATAGGAGACATATATGATAACCAAACTACAGTACGTAATATGTAAGCAGTCACGTCAAGTCAGGGACTCACGCCCTCAAAGTCATCACTTAAATATAACTATGGGTCTCACGCCCACCACATCATTCGTGCCCGTGGAATACCTTCCTCACTGCCGGCAGTCTATGATAACAACACCAAAGGGTACACATGAACACCAGGTCCCACCTGTGTCATAAAAACCGTACGGGGCAAGTACGAAGGCTAACTACCAGATACCAAAGCCGCATCATCAACTGACCGGGGCAAGTACGAAAGCCAACTACCAGATACCAGAGCCGTACCAACAAATCTATATAACCATACCACGAAGCTGACCCAGGGCAAGTACGAAAGCCAACTACCAGATACCACCTGCGCCACGTAGCTGGCCGGGGCAAGTACGAAGACTAACTACCAGATACCAAGCCGGAATCACGAGACTTCGTCACAAAACTGAACGGGGCAAGTACGAAGGCTAACTACCATATACCAAGACAAATCAGCCACGACTTTGGGGCAATTACGAGAGCCAACTACCAGATACCAAGCCGAATCAGTAAAACCTCATGGAGAGCTAGTCCATGGAATAATAATCACGTGCAGCATCTGTGGAATGCTCGTCATCACGACGCGTCCAAGTAAGATCATAACAAATCAGCCGGCCCTCCATCGAGAGACGCGGTGGTATAGAAATACAATACTAGCACGACAAGGCTATCACACGCAAACATAGGCAAGTTACACACAACTCAAGGTACTCTCATTTTATGCCAAAGTCCAGGTTTTAACCCCAAGGTACTACGTACGTTAAATTCTTTTAAAAGATCCATTTCTTTTACAAAGGTCACTCGATACCCGTAGTATCAAAATAGAGTGATTAACATTTTAAGTAAACCAAAACAACTTCCATACTTTCCTTTTAAAACCAAATTAAGACAATACCATGCATTCTTTTTAAACCAAAACACTTCTCCTTTTAAAGTCAAGTTACCATTTTAAAACCAATGATAAAACCATTCCATTGTTTTCATAAAGTCGTTATAACTAACTTCCCATAAAGCTGTTATAACATTTTATGTTTTAAACCAAAAACTCTTCAATTCCTCAAGTCTCTTTTCTTTTAGAAATCAAGTTCCTTACTTTGGAATTTTAAGAAAATTAATGCTTGTTTATAATGATTCTTATTAAAGCAGCCATGATCTAGGAAATGTAATACAATTTTGTCTTATCTTAGCTTCTATGCAGATGGAGGTTTCTACTGGTTTTAATAGTAATTAATTAGTCAATACATTTTCCTTTATTCACGCTGCAGTGGTTTGTTCGATACTTATTCTCATTTCTGAAATCAATATAATATTATTCCTTTTAAAACCCAAGTACCCATTTCTCATAAAAGCGGTTTCACAACTGTTTAACACAAACCAAGTCCTTAATATTTCACATCAAGTCATTTATAAGTCAAGTCTCTTATTTTTTTTTTAAAAACCACAAACCATTTCTTTACCTACATAAAGTTGTTATAGCAAACTTCCCATAAAGCCGTTATAACACTTTATGTTTTTAACCAACCAAATTCATTTAGCACATGACGCTCACCGTACTACATAGTTCACAACAATCATGCTAGAAAATATAGGAAGAGGTTCACATACCTCGCGACGGTTATCGACAATTAGCAAAACGCTCCAAGTACTATAACCTTGCTAGCCTTTTCTACCCTTAAAGTAGAATACGCTACTCGTAGTACTTCAACCTATAATGGCCACAAAACGTCTATCAACTTCTAGATCTCTTCGTAGAATATTCTAAATACAAGATTCCTTATTCTACAGAAAATTCGGCAGCACCTCCCCCCGTAACCACATAAATCTCCTCCTCTACTCAGGCCCGCTACCAGGCCAACAACTCCCAGGGGATTACACGTCTAACCGGACGTGTTCAATTCTACTCCACAAAATACTACAAGTCATCAGAATACAGTCCAATGTAAATACAGTTCAATCCTTACCAATATTCATTCTATATATAGTATACTCAACTATACATTACTATAACATGTAATTTCCAATTACAATAGGGGGATTAAGATCATTACCTCGATAAACCCAAAATTATCCAAGATTAAATGTCGATCCTGAGCAACGTTTAGCTCCAATTCCTTACGCTCCAACCCGCTCCAAGCAACCCTTAGAAGTTTCTAAACAACTTCTTTTAACACTTCATCTCCAAAAAGTGAAGAACACTTAGGCTCTAAATGTGGCAACTCTCGGCCAAGGGGTAATTTAGGGGCTAGAGGTGTGAAATCTTTTCTAACTCTTGGCTACTAATCTTCCTAATACACTAAGGAAGAACACTTAAGAGGTTAAGAATTTTTGGACAAACTTTGGTTAAGGGGGAGGCTCAATGGACGAGAACAATAACAAGGGGAGAGAGTATTTCAAGCTTGGAAATCTCAAGTGTGGATGGATTTTAGTCTTGCACTAAGGGGTATTTATAGGCCAATCAATGGTCAAGATCAAAGCAAGTGTGAGGTCTAGATTGAGCCATGTGTGTGTGGGTCCCACTTATCCATCTACTACACAAAATATCTTCAAGACTTTGACCAAATATTTATGGCATTTTCCATGCCAAAAACGTGTGAAACATGTCCATCAAATCGTCCACCAAGTGTCACCTAGGGGTGACACATGTAGCCCTCCTATTGGTCCAAAATATTTCATTTTCCGAAAATATCCGTAATGCTAAAAATCCGAAAATAAAGTGGGCCCCACAAAACCGTAAATTATCCCGTGGGCCCCACGTGACCAATTCCGGAAAGAAACAAATTCCATAATTCTCAAATATTCCAAAAAGTCCGAATACCGAATCCGGGAATCCAATTCCCATTACGAACCTTTTTCCTTCACAAAAGCCGGAAACTTTTCCGTCGAAAAATCACATCTTTCTTCCTTTCAAATTTTCGTGTCGTATTCTCGTACGTACGTCCTCACATACATACCCTGGAACTACGGGGTGTAACATGATATTAAGTCGCAATCGATTATAACTACTATAATCTTCAAGTAAGTAACATGCGACGATTATAAATACGACCAAATTGTAATCCAACTTCAAATGGCTAATATGTCATTTCGGATTTTAGGCTACAACAATCCATAACACTTATAAGACTTCAACACATATACTTCATGCTAGCAAAAATGTAAAGCTAACAACAATACATAATCTTGTAACACTTAAGAGCCAAGATTATTACCTCAACGATTCTTAGTCCAACTCCAATTCCGAAGTCGCTCCTTAGCACTTAGAGCTTATTCTAGACACTTCAATCCACCACTTGAGATCCTTAGAATATGACAAACCACTTCCCTTAAAACTTCCAATCAAAACCTAGAAAAGCAACTAGGTTTTCATCTTGCGACTAATACGAAAACTATCTTTTTCCGGGATTTTTCTATTGAGATACCCTTACAATACACTTAGGAACCTTGGTTTAAAGTGGAAAGATTATTGGACAACAAACAATTTTTTTTCCTTTACTAATTGCTAGAACCCGAGAGCACATTGCTCTTGTTCTTCAAATTCTCTTGAAACTTTGGCTAAGTGTGGACTTGTCTCACTACTAGTAGTATTATATAGTAACATGGAGGGTTAAGATGTTCACAAATGGGTGGCTAGGATGAGGTTCTCTTAAATATCAAGCTTGTGGACCCATTGACTAAGTCAATTATGTCAAGCTTTACTACTTGCAAGACTTGTCTTCCTAACAAGGGTCAAATGACCCTTGTGCCCATGTAATTTCGTCCAAGACATCCAATAAGGGGGTGACACGTGTCGTCCTCCCATTCATCACAAAATTACATTTTCCGACAAATTCCATAATTTCGTTAAATTTTTACAAGTCTCTAATCTTAACATTTGGGATTCTTACGTACGTTCTTAAAACATGTCCTGTAAATACGGGGTGTAACATTCTTCCCCCCTTAGAAACATTCGTCCCCGAATGTTCTTTCGGAGTCAAACTTATAATTAGCGACATAGTTTCCTTTCACAACCCCGACATACCAACAATGCCACACATGGCCCTAATACCTCGCACACGCATAACTGTCCATCATAAGCCCAAAAGAGATTATCTTTTCGTACTTCCAACTCCTTCTAACATATACATAGTCTCAATATAATCTGTTCATGACACTTAAACATACCACAACTTTATCATGCATATAAGTTCTAAAGGGCCAAAGACATACCTGAAATCATATAGGCGGTTCAAAGGACCGCTAAAACTGGGAACTTCCACCACGACCACTGTCACGGCCTGCCGGTGCATAAACATCCTGCCTAGCTATGGAAGGCGAAGAACCCGCAATCGATCCAAAGAGATCGCGCTTATCCCACCATGCCACCTCCTCGGACGGTCTCTCACGAAATGGCCCGCTGGCCGCAGCATAACAAGTCGAAGTAGTACGACACTCCCCAAAATGGAATCTACTACAGTGACCACACCGGGGCAAAGGTGGCTTCCCCTGGCTACTATTCTCGAACATCTGTGAACCTGTAGCCCTGGAGCCCTGACCTGCTCCCGAATATTCCCGGCGACCAAACCTCCGGCCAGAAGACCGGGAAGGAGCACTCTGTGTCGGCTGAAATGTGGACCTACTCTGCTGCTGAGGCTGTCCGCCAGGCGAATTGCCCTGGAACCCTGTTGTCCTCGCCTCGGGCCGGGCCTGAGTCTAGCCGACTCTCTTTCTCTCGCCCTCTATCCTCGCGCATAAGCTGCATCTCCGCAATATCCATACCGGGTGAAGGCGGCCACTCCTGTGCATGCAGTAATCATATAATTGTCTAGCACCATCACATAGCGGTTAACTCGTCCGCCATATCACCACAATAGTGCGCGATACCGCCAACGAGTCAAACTCCAGGTTGTATTCCCTGATGGTCCCCCATTCTGCCTCAATGACAAGAACCTATCAACACGGGCTCTCATCATTTCAGGAGGCAAAAAGTGATCGAGAAAGGCCTCCGTGAACTCATCCCAAACTGCCGGACGAGCACCCACACCTCTCGACAGCTCCCAAGACTTAAACCAGTTCAACGCAATATTGCGTAACCGGTAAGAAGCTAACACAACTGACTCTGTCTCCGAGGCCCTAAGCACCTGCATAGTCCGCTGTAGCTGTCGAACGAACTCTTGAGGATCATCCTCAGATCTCGAACCATAAAACTCGGGTGGACTACAACCCAGAAAATCCCGAATCCTCAAACTGTCGGCTCTAGGGTTAGCTACCTGCTCCTGTCGGCGCTGCCCTACCACTATGCTAGTCAATAGTCTGATTTTCTCTCCTTAATCTCTAAATTCTTCCCCTAGTTGCGGAACTGGAGGCTCGGGTACCGGAACCTCTGGAGCTACTGCCGCTCCCGGCTCCTCTAATATCTCCGGTGTGGCTGAGCTCGCCGATCCGCCTACTACCTCAGGCATAGTCTGTGCCCGAGTCCTGGTAACCCTCTGCGTACCACTAGCGACTCCCGCCGCTTTGCCCTTCTCGGGCCCCGGTCGCTCGCGAGGCATAATCATACATAAGAAGGGGTCAGAGAGGATTCAACCTACTAGGACAGCTCTACTGCACGATCTCAAAGAGAGAAGAATGGAAACCAATCCTAAATGTCCTGCAGCCTCCTGATTATAGATGTTGTACACAACACACCAATAATCAAGACTCTACTAGACACGGTCTGTAGACACTTTCCGAGGACTAACTGCTCTGATACCACTTTTGTCATGACCCGACCCCAGGCCCGCGACTGGTGCCCTACCTGGGCACCCTTACAGGTATACATCAGAGAAAATCAGCGGAACATACATGAAACTTATAAAATAAAACAACAGAAGTAAAACAACAGGTTAGCCGATAGGGCTACCTTCCTGGACATATATATACAACCGAAGCAGTTGCCTTCTTTCCTTTATAGACTGACGCACAATATGTGACTACAGACCTCTAAGAGTTTTAACATAACAACTGTGGCGGCACAAGGCCCCGCCATACCCCTGAATATACATGAATCTACAACCTCAGGGGAAACCGTACCAAGAGATAAGCCTCCGGAGCAAATGGAGATTTTCCCAAAACTGAACCGAGATCCTAAGAGCAAGGATCACCAACTTGTGCACCTAATACCTGCGGGCATGAACGCAGCCTCGGGGGGTCGAGACAACAGTACCGAATATGGAATGTAAATAAAGTACAAGAAATGTGATCATAATCAGATAAAAGAATGACAGGGCAAGTATAAAAGAAGTACATATCAGATCCTGCCGTGTCGTTACCACTTATGAACTTAATTGTACCTTATTATCTTTTCCCATTTTCAATAAAAGTTATAGTCACTTTCTTACGTACATGTTTGGGAAAAATCGTCAAGTTCATTACCATATAACTTACTTATTTTTCATAACATAATCCGACCCTTTATGGAGGGACGCCTATACTACCCGACCCAATCTGGGACGCGATCAAATCACACAAATATCAAAGCATGCCCGTGGAATCCCCCATCACTGCCGACAGCTATAAGTGTAAAATATATCCATGTGACGCGCCCGTGGCATCCCACCTCACTGTCGGCGTACACATACACAATACATATATATATCTCCTGCCCGTGGAATCCCACATCACTGCCGACAGCCGTAGGTGTAACATATAACCATGTGACGCGCCCGTGGCATCCCACCTCACTGTCGGCGTACACATACACAACACATATATATATATATATATAACGTGGCCGCATGCCTCGGAATACTCATTGTATAAGCATGGCCATAACGTGCCCTCGGCATCCCTCATCGTAGGTGCAGGTCTTCATGGGGAGCTAGCCCATGGAGTAATAATATAACATGCCCCCGGAATCCCTCATCGTGGGTACATGTCTTCATGGGGAGCTAGCCCATGGAGTAATAATCGTATAGCACGGTCGCATGCCGGAATCCTCATCGTATAAGCATGGTGTCACGACCAACTCGCCCGTGGATCGTGCCTTACCCGGCACCCTGGTGATACAACATCGAGAAAATCAGCGGAAATAAAACATGAACATGAAATAAGAGATATTATAAGTAAACAAAGCCAACCAAACAGCTTGCCTTCTCGTATATAGACATACAAACCCGAGCAGCTTTAATCCTTTTTACAACCCCGCCACAACAAGATTTCTGCACTTAAGATTTATAACGACTATGACGGACAGGCCCGCCATACCACGAATGTACAAGAACCTACAACTCAGTGGAACACATACCAAAAGATAAGCCTCCAAGGAACTGAGCTTCCCAATATCTGAAGGGTGATCCTAAAGCGGGATCGACACCAACGATTTCTACTCGCAGATGAACGCAGCTTCAAGGAGGTCAAGATAACAGTACCAAGTATGTGAAATCAAAATATCGTAGTTAAATCATAACGTCTATATAAAGCGAGACATGTATGATGACCAAAATACAAGATGTAACATAAAAGCGATCAAGTCGTGACTCACGCCTCAAAGTCATCACTCAAATATAACTATGGGTCTCACGCCACAACACCAATCATGTTCGCATCATGGCCGCATGCCCCGAATTCGTGACGGCAGAGACATGTCCATGATGCAACAATAATGACAATGCTGCATGGCCACATGCCCCCGGAATTATGCATCGGTGTAGACATGCTCATGTAACCTCAAGAACAATATACTGGGTGATCAACCATGCCGCATGACCACATGCCCCGACTCAGACGGTGTAGACATGTCCATGTGAACACAATAACAATATCTCGGGTAATCAACCCCTGCCGCATGGCCACATGCCCCCGGAATTCTGCATCGGTGTAGACATGTCCATGTAACCACAATAACAATATATCGGACAACCAGACAATCACAAACAAGGTGAAGCAAATTACCATACTTCTAGACTTTTATAAAAGATCCACTCTTTCTCAAGAAGTCACTTGATATCAACATTTGCACCACAAAGGCTATCACAACAAGCATAGGCGAGTTACACAACAACAACATAGGCAAGTTATACACAACTCAAGGTACTTCCATTTTATAACAAAGTCCGGGTTTTAACCCTAAAGTACTACGTACGTTAAATTCCTTTTAAAGAGATTCATTCTTTTTATAAAAGTCACCCGATACCCGTAGTAGAAAATAGAGTGACTCACATTTTTAGGTAAACGGAACACTTTCCTTTTCAACAACATTCTTTCCCTAAAGTTCCAGTTGCCTAATTTCATTTACTCAGTCTCTTTATTTTAGAAAAGTTTCATAGTTCATAGTCTTAATCATTTAAGAATATAATTCTCTTTTAAACACTCGAGAAAACATATGCCTTATAAGAGTGTACGTTATTCTGCTCATAATCAAAATTAAGCAGCCATGATCTAGAAAATGTAATATCATTTTGTCTCATCTTAGCTTCTATGCAGATGGAGGTTTCTACTGGTTTTAATATAATACTTCTTTTATTCAATACATTTTCCTTTGTTAACGCTGCAGTTGGTTTGTCGATACACATTCGATTCGAATCAAGAAACATTATTCCTTTTTAACAACCAAGTACTCATTACTCACGAATGAGGTTTTACACAAAACTCATATTAATACATTCAAGTCAAGTCTCTTATCTTTTTAAGATCAAGTCTCTTAACTTTTAAAACCAATAAACCATTCATTTTTACCTCCCTTAAGACGTTATACCTAACTTCCCATAAAGCTAGTATAACTCTTATGTTTTCAAAACCAAGTATTACTCTTCTTTCAAACAAAGGATTCTTAATCTTTAGAAATACTTCAAGTTCTTTATGGTCACACATTAAGTCAGTTATAAGTCAAATCGCTTACCCTTTTAAAACCACAAGGCATTTCTTAAGCTACATAAAGTCATTATGACCAACTTCCCATAAAGTCGTTATAACCCTTTATGTTTTAAACCAATCAAATACATTTAACACATGTACGCTACCGCATTACATATAGTTATACACATATCATGCCGAAAGGATAGGAAGAGGTTCACATACCTCGCGACGATTATCGACTATAAGCAAAACGCCCAAGTACCTCAAACCGCTGGCCACCTTAAGCCAAGTAGACCACGCCACACGTAGTACTTCAACCTATAGAGGCCACAAGGCACCTATTAACATCTAGAGCTCAAAGTAGAATATTCTATAAAAAATCCGGCAGCACCTCCCCCCCCCGCAATAGCGTAAGTCTCCTCCTTTATCGAGGCCGCTACCAAGCCAACCAGTGGGGTTAACACGCCTAACCGGACGTGTACAATTCTACTACACAAGAATGCTACACAAGTCTATCAGAATACACCCTATGTAATTACAGCTCGATTCTTCTTTAATTCAGGCTTAAGTCGCAAGACATTGCCGTAAGTATTATTCAGGCTTAAGTCAAAAGACATTGCCGCACAACTATGATCAATTCTATATATAGTATACCTTAACTATATATTCCTACAACATGTAATTTCCAATTACAACAGAAGGTCAAGAATGTTTACCTCGATATGCCCAAAATTATCCGAGTTTATATGTCGATCCTGAGCAAGGTTTAGCTCCTACTCCGTGCGCTCCAAAACGCTCCAAGAAACCATTAGAAGTGTCTACACAACTTCTACTTAATACTTCAACTACGGGTGAATATTTTTCCTTAGGGTTTCGTTTAGTGGCTAAAGGAAAGTATAATAGTATTTTCCGGGCTTTTCGTATAAAGGGTACTTTGGAAAGTACTACAAGGTATTAGGCTAAAGTATTTTGGGCATTATAACAATACTAGGAGAGTATCTCTATACCACAAAAAGGGGTATTATACGAAAACCACTAGGCAGTGGGGTACCCTCTACTAGGGCACCAAAAAGTGGGGAGGGGTTTCGCCAAGGCCTTCTCAAGGGAGAGGGCTATTGGACGCGAGCAAGCAAGAGGGAGGGGGACAGGCTTTCAAGACTGAGACACTTGTTGGATGACGAAGTTCCTCAAGTGCGGGCGGGTATTTATAGGTCAAGAAATGGCCAACCAATGGCCAAGATTCATCCAAGTGTTAGGCAAGTGTAGGCTAGGATTAAGCCATGTGCACCTTATCCATCTACCACACCAACTTGCACAAATATCCTACCTACTCCCACTCAAGCAAATCGTCCCAAGCCAATGGCCATGTTTGCCGTCCAAGTTCTTCCAATGTGAGGGTGACACTTGTCACCCTCCCGTTGGTCCAAAATGTTTCGCCTCTAAAAATCCGCAAAAATTAGAAATGACATAGCGGAATTTTCCCTACGAAAGTGGGAAACGCTTTCACGTAAAACGACTCTAATCGGGTGTTGTGCACTAATTTCGAAACTTGCCTAACTTAAGGCTCAAATTATTATATGTACGCCATCACGTACATACTCTGGAAATACGGGGTATAACATTCTTCCCCCCTTAGAAACATTCGTCCCGAATGTTCCTTCTCAGTCTCAAAGCAAATACGTGCCGGTATAGCCTTCACTACTATACTTACGAAACCAAACATGCCACATCTGGCCACAAAGATAACATGCGCGCGAAAACCCAAATCCAAGCCAACAAGGAATTACCTCTGTTCATCACAAGAGTTCCCACCAAGGTCTAAAAACATAATCCCTTCGCACATTCATTTCTCAAAAGAAACGATCACACACGTTCACTTCTCCCCTATCTCGTTGTACCCTTCTCGAACACTCGAACTCTCTCTAGTATATATACCATACTTCAGTTTCCAAAACTTTGGAGTCACTACCTCCAAACTTGATCATCTTACTAGCCTCGATCTCCTCTAAGGCCATTCTCGGCCTTCACGAACTGATTCTGGTCGAACGTATCCACGAACTCATACGATGGTCATCTAATCTTGGGCCTAGCACCCTCGTGACTCGCCACGGCGGGACCACCCAGAGCTGACCCCACCTCGAACAGGCCGCGGTTGGCCCGCAACATGGCCCCAACCCGACCCACTATCGCCAACTCTTGCTCGCCGACACGAACAATCTTGCTAAAACACATCATGAAAGCTACCACTTTCATTTACCCAACCCAGGGACTTATCACACAATACATTATCATAACATCAATACATACAAGTCTCTAGAGGGTTAAGGATATACCTGAAACTACCGCTCCACTCTAATCATAGGCACACTGCAGGCGCATAATCAGAGATGCGATGAACCACCCATCGATCTCGGCGTCGAGTCGTAACATCCGTGCTACCTTGGTCGGACAGCTTCGCAAAATGGCCCCGCTGGCCGCAAAAATAACAAGCTCCCTTGGCACCACGACACTCCCCGAAATGCGGTCTACCACATCGACCACACCGAGGTAGGGGTGACTGCATCTGGCCAACACCCCTACTCCCCTGGAAACCTGAACCCATGGAGCTCTGACCTACTCCCGAATACTCTGGATGCCACAAGGTTGGGAGGACCACTGCTACCGTGGCGGAGGTACAAAACTAGGCCGCCGAGGCGGCCCGCCTCGAAAGTCACCAAAGGACCTCGCTGCTCGCCTCTTCTCGCCGATCTCGGCCATTCCGTCGATTTCTCCGCCTCACACCAAGTGCATAAGCTCGCATGCGGGCAATGTCCATGCCCGTGAAGAGCTACACCAACAACTCTGCTAGGTAGTCATCAAGCCTCGTAATATATCGGTGCACTCGATCCTCCATACTAGCTACTAATGCGGAACATACCGCCAATGAGTCAAACTCCACATTGTACTCCCGAATCAGACGCGGCTCGCCTCAACATCAAAAATCTGTTTACCGAGCCCTCTCATCTGTGAGGCAAGAAATGTGCCGGAAGGCCTCAAAACTCGCCCCAAACGGCCGGAAGTGCATTCTCTCCCGACAGCTCCCACGAATCAAACCCGATCGCGTATCACGCACCGACGCGAACCTAAGACCACCGACTCGGTCTCAAGCCTCGATCACTCATGATCCGTCAGAATCGCTTCGGATGAACTCCTGCGGATCATCCTCGTGCCTCGACCGTAGAACTCGCGCTACATCTCGTAAAGTCCTCGTAGCCTCAAACTATCCGATCTAGGTGAACCATCGTGCATCGGAATCGCCGGCCCACTTATCCTCATATCTGCCACGACTCGCCAAGAATCGCCATCTCCTTGTAACCCATCTCTTCGCCTGCATCGTGGACCGAGGCTCGCGTATCAGAGTCTCGGCAGCCACCGCCGCGCTCTAAACTCTTTGGTCGGGCGGCGCCGCGAAACTCGCCGGCTCTTTGGCATCGTTCGTGCATCGACGCTCGCGCTGCATTCTCTCAGACTCACTAGCAGCCTCCTCGCCGCTTGCCCACTGGGCCCGGTTGCCTTACGCGAGGCATAACCGATAAAGGAAAGGAATACGTCGAGGGTCCAACTTATCACACAACTCTAAGGCACGATCTCGTAATGAGAAGAAATGGAAACTAATCCTAAATGTCTCGCCTCCTCGATTATAGATGTGTGCACAACACATCGATAATCAAGACTTACTAGACACGGTGCAGACACTTTCCGAGGACTAATCGCTCGATACCACTTTGTCACGACCAACCGGGCGTGGATCGTGCCTTACCCCGCACCCTAGTGATACAATATCGTAGAAAATCAGCGGAAATAAAACATGAACATGAAATAAGAGATATTATAAGTAAACAGCCAACCAAAACAGCTTGCCTTCTGCATATAGACATACAAACCCAACAGCTTAATCCTTTTTACAACCCCGCCACAACAAGATTATCTGCACTTAAGATTTATAACGACTATGACGACAGTGGCCCCGCCATACCACGAATGTACAAGAACCTACAACTCAGTGGAACACATACCAAAAGATAAGCCTCCAAGGAACGAGCTTCCCAATATCTTTGGGCGGTGATCCTAAAAGCGGATCGACAGCCAATGTACTTCTACCGCGATTTAACGCAGCTTCGGCGAGGTCAAGACAACAGTACTAAGTATGTGAAATCAAAATATCGTAGTTAAATCATAATACCATATAAAGCGTAAGACATGTATGATGACCAAAATACAGTATGTAACATAAAAGCAGTCAAGTCAGGGACTCACGCCCTCAAAGTCATCACTCAAATATAACTATGGGTCTCACGCCCACAACACCAATCATGTTCGCATCATGGCCGCATGCCCCGACTCAGACGGTGTAGACATGTCCATGATGCAACAATAATGACAATGCCGCATGGCCACATGCCCCGACTCAGATCGGTAGACATGCCCATGTAACATCAACAACAATATATTGGGTGATCAACCCCGCCGCATGACCACATGCCCCGAATTCGCAGATCGGTGTAGACATGTCCATGTGACCACAATAACAATATCTCGTAATCAACCCCGCCGCACGGCCACATGCCCCGACCTGCATCGGTGTAGACATGTCCATGTAACCACAATAACAATATATCGGACAACCAGACTATCACAAACAAGGTCAAGCAAATTACCATACTTCTAGACTTTTATAAAAGATCCACTCTTTCTCAAGAAGTCACTTGATATCAACATTTGCACCACAAAGGCTATCACAACAAGCATAGGCGAGTTACACAACAACAACATAGGCAAGTTATACACAACTCAAGGTACTTCCATTTTATAACAAAGTCCGGGTTTTAACCCTAAAGTACTACGTACGTTAAATTTCTTTTAAAGAGATTCATTCTTTTTATAAAAGTCACCCGATACCCGTAGTAGAAAATAGAGTGACTCACATTTTTAGGTAAACCAGAACACTATCCTTTTCAACAACATTCTTTCCCCTAAAGTTCCAGGTTGCCTAATTTCATTTACTCAGGTCTCTTTATTTTAGAAAAGTTTCATAGTTCATAGTCTTCACTCTGAGAAAACATATGCCTTATAAGAGTGTACGTTATTCCTGTTCATAATCAAAATTAAGCAGCCATGATCTAGAAAATGTAATATCATTTTTTCTCATCTTAGCTTCTATGCAGATGGAGGTTTCTACTGGTTTTAATATAATACTTCTTTTATTCAATACATTTTCCTTTGTTAACGCTACAGTGGTTTGTCGATACACATTCTGATTCCCGAATCAGTAAAACATTATTCCTTTTTAACAACCAAGTACTCATTACTCACGAATGAGGTTTTACACAAAACTCATATTAATACATTCAAGTCAAGTCACTTATCTTTTTAAGATCAAGTCTCTTAACTTTTAAAACCAATAAACTATTCATTTTTACCTCCCTTAAGACGTTATACCTAACTTTCCATAAAGCTAGTATAACTCTTATGTTTTCAAAACCAAGTATTACTCTTCTTTCAAACAAAGGATTCTTAATCTTTAGAAATACTTCAAGTTCTTTATGGTCACACATTAAGTCAGTTATAAGTCAAATCAGTTACCCCTTTTTAAAAACCACAAGGCATTTCTTAAGCTACATAAAGCTGTTATAACCAACTTCCCATAAAGCTGTTATAACCCTTTATGTTTTAAACCAATCAAATACATTTAACACATGTACGTCTACCGTACTACATAGTTATACACATATCATGCTGGAAAGGATAGGAAGAGGTTCACATACCTCGCGACGATTATCGACTATAAGCAAAACGCTCCAAGTACCTCAAACCGTCGGCTACACCTTAAGCCAAGTAGACCACGCCACACGTAGTACTTCAACCTATAGAGGCCACAAGGCGCCTATTAACATCTAGAGCTCAAAGTAGAATATTCTATAGAAAATCCGGCAGCACCTCCCCCCCCGCAACAGCGTAAGTCTCCTCCTTTATCGAGGCCGGCTACCAAGCCAACCAGGGGGGGGGGTTAACACGTCTAACCGGACGTGTACAATTCTACTACACAGTAATGCTACACAAGTCTACTGTAATACAGTCCTATGTAATTACAGTTCAGTTCTCTTCTTTAATTCAGGCTTAAGTCGCAAGACATTGCCGTAAGTATTATTCAGGCTTAAGTCAAAAGACATTGCCGCACAACTATGATCAATTCTATATATAGTATACCTTAACTATATATTCCTACAACATGTAATTTCCAATTACAACAGAAGGTCAAGAATGTTTACCTCGATAAGCCCAAAATTATCCGAGTTTATATGTCGATCCTGAGCAAGGTTTAGCTCCTACCGCGGCGCTCCAAAACGCCCAAGAAACCCTTAGAAGTGTCTACACAACTTCTACTTAATACTTCAACTACGGTGAATATTTTTCCTTAGGGTTTCGTTAGTGGCTAAAGGAAAGTATAATAGTATTTTAAGACTTTCAGATAAAGTGGTACTTGGGAAAGTACTACAAGGTATTAGGCTAAAGTATTTTGGGCATTATAACAATACTAGGAGAGTATCTCTATACCACAAAAGGGGTATTATACGAAAACCACTAGGCTGTGGGGTACCTCGGCTTAGGGCACCAAAAGAGGAGGGGTTTCGGCCAAGGCCTTCTCAAGGGGGAGGGGCTATTGGACGAGAGCAAGCAAGAGGGAGGGGGAAAGGTTTTCAAGACTTAGACAATTTTTGGATGAAGAAGTTCATCAAGTTAGGGGGGTATTTATAGGTCAAGAAATGGCCAACCAATGGCCAAGATTCATCCAAGTGTTAGGCAAGTGTAGGGCTAGGATTAAGCCATGTGCACCTTATCCATCTACCACACCAACTTGCACAAATATCCTACCTACTCCCACTCAAGCAAATCGTCCAAGCCAATGGCCATGTTTGCCGTCCAAGCCCTTCCAATGTGAGGGTGACACTTGTCACCCTCCCGTTGGTCCAAAATGTTTCGTCTCTCGGAAAAATCCGCAAAAATTAGAAATGACATAGCCGGAATTTTCCCTACGAAAGCTGTGAAAAGGTTACGTAACAACACGACTCTAATCGGGTGTTGTGCACTAATTTCAAACTTGCCTAACTTAAGGCTCAAATTATTATCGACGCCATCACGCATATACTGAAATACGGTATAACATACGGCTACGGGTAATAAAACAACCGAATCTAACCCGCCTCCGGTCACGTGCCGGAATCCCACATCGATAAAGATGTCCAAGGATCAATCATAATGGAAGCATACCCGTGGAATCCCACATCACCGCTTGCACGCCCAAGTAAACTTACATCAAGACAGTACGCCTCCAACTGAGAGTCACGACAACGTAAACATATAATACTTGCACTCAAAGCTATCACAAGCAAACATAGGCAAGTTCATTAAACCTTTAGACTTCCATTTTTATAAACTCATGACACTTTCGTTTGACACATAAAAATCCGGGAATTTAACCCCAAGTACTACGTACTTCCATTCTTTTCAAAAGATTCCTTTTTATATAAAACCCCAAGATACTAACACCCGTAGTATCAAGGCTTGTGTACATTTCACATAAGTCACTATACTTTAGAAATACATTTCTCGGCTTCTAAATCAAGTGACCCTTACTTTAAAGCTTTAAACAAGTGATACCCTTAAATCAAATTGCCCTTCCTTAAATCAAGTTATTTCTTTGCTTACGTTATTAGAGAAAACCATTCTCTTAACCTTCCATAAAGCCGTTATAACCAACTTCCCATAAAGCCGTTATAACCCTTTATGGTTTTAGACAAACTCATTCCTTTTATAACCAAGAGACTTATACTTTTTAAAACCAAGTATTAAATACTTTCAAATCAATTCTCTTAACCTTTAAAATACAATTAGTCTCTTAACTTTCAAGAAAACAAGTTTCTTAACTTTAGAAATCAAGTCTTTCCAAATCGAGTATTCTATACTTGTAAATCAATTCATTTCTTCCTTTAAGAATCAAGTCTCCTAACTTGAAAAATAAAGTCTCTTAACTTTAAAGAATTTGAGCTCCATAGCCTTAAAACTTCATACGTAAATTCTTATAAGTTAAGTAACATATACTTTGGTGCGTTGTGAATAAGTTATACTTATTTATAACGATCTTATTCAAGTAGCCATGATCTAGAAAATGTAATACGATTTTGTCTTATCTTAGCTTCTATGCAGATGGAGAATTCTACTCATTTTAACATAATTGATCACATTACATTTTCCTTTATTAACGCTGAGGGCTTGCTCGATACTTATTCTCATTCGTTATAAATTAGCCAAGTCAACTTGGCTCCAAAGTACCTCCTAACGACTCTTACCAACATCCCCCATAAGACTCGGTAAAGACTTAGGATAACCTTGACATAAACTTTACATAGAGTAAATCACACACATACCTCTTAACTTCTAAGAGTAGAAGGAAACATAAAATAATACCACATGTATATTCCATACATAGAATCATGCCAAAGGAAAGAAGAGGTTCACATACCTCGCGACGATTATCGACAAGTAGCAAAATGCTCCAAAGTACTTCAACCTTGATAGCTATTCCGTCCTTCAAGTAGGGTATGCTATACTTAGTAATTCAACCTAAAATGGTCACAATACGTCCATTAACCTCTTACTTCAAACGTAGAATATTCTAAGTGCTAAGTCACTAAATTCTACGGAAAATCGGACAGCACCTCCTTTGTTTCTACTTACTTTGCCACATTTTTCAAGGCCGAATTCAATAACCAAACACGCCACATTTAAGGCCCAATCAACACAATTAATCAATAGGTGATTACACGCCTACTAGACATGTAAAATTCCACCCACAATTGATATCAACTAATACAAACTACTAGGCCAAATTCGGCAACAATGAGATACAACACTACCAATTCTTATCCAATTTCCTTTTCAATCCAAGTTGTTAGCATAACATGATATTAAGTCGCAATCGATTATAACTACTATAATCTTCAAGTAAGTAACATGCGACGATTCTAAATACGACCAAATTGTAATCCAACTTCAAATGGCTAATATGTCATTTCGGATTTTAGGCTACAACAATCCATAACACTTATAAGACTTCAACACATATACTTCATGCTAGCAAAAATGTAAAGCTAACAACAATACATAATCTTGTAACACTTAAGAGCCAAGATTATTACCTCAACGATTCTTAGTCCAACTCCAATTCCGAAGTCGCTCCTTAGCACTTAGAGCTTCGTCTAGACACTTCAATCCACCACTTGAGACCCTTAGAATATCACAAACCACTTCCCTTAAAACTTCCAATCAAAACCTAGAAAAGCAACTAGGTTTTCATCTTGCGACTAATACGAAAACTATCTTTTTCTGGGATTTTTCTATTGAGATACCCTTACAATACACTTAGGAACCTTGGTTTAAAGTGGGAAGATTATTGGACAACAAACAAATTTTTTTCCTTTACTAATTGCTAGAACCCGAGAGCACATTGCTCTTGTTCTTCAAATTCTCTTGAAAATTTGGCTAAGTGTAGACTTGTCTCACTACTAGTAGTATTATATAGTAACATGGAGGGTTAAGATGTGCACAAATGGGTGGATAGGATGAGGTTCTCTTAAATATCAAGCTTGTGGACCCATTGACTAAGTCAATTATGTCAAGCTTTACTACTTGCAAGACTTGTCTTCCTAACAAGGGTCAAATGACCCTTGTGCCCATGTAATTTCTTCCAACACATCCAATAAGGGGGGGGGGGGGTGACACGTGTCGCCCTCCCATTCGTCACAAAATTACATTTTCCGACAAATTCCATAATTCCGATAAATTTTTACAAGTCTCTAATCTTAACATTTGGGATTCTTACGTACGTTCTTAAAACATGTCCTGTAAATACGGGGTGTAACAATAACTATCAAGGTTGAAGTACTTTGGAGCATTTTGCTACTTGTCGATAATCGTCGCGAGGTATGTGAACCTCTTCCTCCTTTTGGGCATGATTCTATGTATGAAATATACATGTGGTGTTATTTCATGATTCCTTCTACTCTTAGAAGTTAAGAGGTATGTATGTTGATTTACTCTATGTGAAAGTTACGTCTCAGTTATCCTAAGTTCTTACCAAGTCTTATGGGGGATATTGATAAGAGTCGTTAGGAAGTATTTGGAGTCGAGTTGACTTTGCTAATGTCACGACCCGACCTCGGGCCCGCGACTGGTGCCTTACCCCGGGCACCCAAGTGATACTACATCAGAGAAAAACCAGCGGAAATAAACTCATAGACATGGAACATTATAAAATAAGAAACAGGCTAACCAAAACGGTCACCTTTCTGCATATATATATCAAAACCTGAACAGTTACATCCTTTACAAGCCCAACTCACAACAGGACTACAGACCTCTAAGAATTTGATATAACAACTATGACGGGACAGGGCCCCACCATACCCCTGAATGTACAAGTACCTACAATGACAGGAAACCATACCAAAAGATAAGACTCCGGAGAAACGGAGCTTCCCAATACGCAAAACTGTGATCCTATGAGCGAGGATCAACAACCGGTGTACCTCTACCTGCGGCATTGTCACGACCCGACTTCGGGCCCGCGACTAGTGCCCTATCTGGGCACCCTTACAGGTATACATCAGAGATAATCAGCGGAACCTACATGAAACTTATAACATAAAACAACGAGAATTTAAACAACAGGTTAGCCGATAAGGCTACCTCCCTGGACACATACACATATACATAAACAACAGCAGTTATATCCCTTTCTTTTTTACAAACCGACCCACGATGTGACTACTGCACTTAAGAATTACAAATGTGGCGGGACAGGGCCCCGCCATACCCCTGAATGTACATAAATCTACAACATCAGGGAAACCGTACCAAAAAGATAAGCCTCCGGAGTGAATGGAGCTTCTTCCCAAAAACTGAACAGAGATCCTAAGAGCAAGGATCACCAACATGTGTACCTAACACCTGCGGGCATGAACGCACCCGAGAGTCGCATAACAAAAATTGCAGTATGGAGCGAAATAAGGTGCAACAACCAAATCATAAATGTATAAAAGAATGTCATTTTAACTCCTGAAATCAATCGTATATTAACCGTTCCTTTCCCTCTTTCAATAAGATTTAACATCATATTCTTACATACATACTTAAGAATTTAATCAAGCTTTTCCACATAACTTACATATCTTACATAACATAATCCGGCCCTTTATGGAGGGACTTCTTATTTGGAAGCTAACTTTGCTTATTCATACGTGATAACATAATCCGGCCCATTTGCGGGACACGGTGTACTGATGAATCATGTGACATAATCCGACCTTCCTGTGGGGCTCGGTGTACTGTGGAATCATGTAGCATAATCTGGCCCGCCTGTGGAGCTCGGTGTACTGTGGAATCATGTAGCATAATCCGGCCCGCCTGTGGAGCTCGGTGTACTGTGGAATCATGTAGCATAATCCGGCCCGCCTGTGGAGCTCGGTGTAAGATGACGTAACCCGGCCTATGTGTAGGCTCGGGGTAATATGGCGTAATCCGGCCTATGTGTAGGCTCGGTGTATCTCATAACGTAATCCGGCCTATTTGTTGGCTCGGTGTATTTCATAACGTAATCCGACCTATTTGTAGGCTCGGTGTATTTTCCTTACATAACATTTTAAATCGTATTATTACTTCTTCTTAAGTCGTTATAACAACTTCCCATAAAGCTATTATAACAACCTTTCATTTTAGAGAACTTAAGGCATTTTATTCTTGCAACATTAGGGAAACTAAACCCAAAAATACTACGTACATACATACTTAAAAAAATCATAAAACTTCTTTCTTTTTAAAGCTCAAGTCACATACTCTTTTGGAAACCATCTCCTTAACTTTTTGATATAAATTAAGAAGCCATACTTTTTAAAGTTTAGTCATTTCCACTCATAAGATCAAGGCTTATAGTATTAACACCTCGTAGCATACACTCTTTAAAATTATGTCATCAATACTTTAGAAATCAAGTCCCATAACTTGAAAAATAAAGTTTCAAAATCCTTAAAAGACAACCAAAGTTCATAGTCTTAAAACTTCATAACATACATTCTTTAAAGTCCATTTACTTATACTTCTCAAAAAAAAAAAAATATAAAGTTCCATACACTTCCAAAACCAAGTAACTTATTCTCTTAAAATCATATAACTCCACTTTTAAAATCAATCCCCTTTTTACATATAAATTCAAGTCATTTTCGAACATAAAATCCACTTCCTTACTTTAAATAAATCAAGACACATAACTTTAAATCAAATCTCATATTTTCCTAACCATTCTTACCAACATCTCCATAAGACTTGGTAAGGACTTAGGACAATTTAACATACTTATAACTCATGATCAACAATGTGAATACTTCTTAACTTCTAAGAGTAGAAGAAATCATGAAATACTATCACATGGATATTTCATACGTAGGATCATGCCAAAGAAAGAAGGGGTTCACATACCTTGCGACGACTAGCGACAAGTTGCAAAATGCTCCAAAGTACTATAACCTTGCTAGCCTTTCCACCCCTCAAGTAGAATACACTACTCGTAGTACTTCAACCTATAAAAGTCATAGCACGTCCATTAACCTCTAGCTTCAATCGTAGAATATTCTAAGTGTAAAGTCTCCAAATTCTACGGAAAATCGGACATCACTTCCTTTGTTTCTACTTACTTTGTGTTATACCCCGTATTTCCAGAGTATGTATGTAAGGACGTACGTACGAAAGTTTGAGCCTTAAGATAGGCAAGGATCGAAAATATTTGTTCACAACTACCGAAAAGAATCATTTTTCGACGAAACGTTTTACAAAGCTTGCGAGCGGAAAAATTCGGCTATGTCATTTATAATTTTTGCGGATTTTTCCGAGAGATGAAATATTTTGGACCAACGAGAGGGCGACACTTGTCACCCTCAAGTGGGCGGTCTTGTGGCCGGTTCTTGGCACGATTTTGTGCCTTATTTTGTGCCTTATTTTGTGCCTTGTTTGGTGCCTTGTTTTGTGGAGTAGGGATAGGGGGCACTTGGGCAAATCTTGGCCCTCCACTTGCCCCCCACATGGCTTGATCTTGGCCATTGATCTTCCTATAAATACCCCCCCCCCCCTTTGAAGACTTCTTCATCCACAATAATTTCCAAGTCTTGAAATCCTCCCTCCCTTCTTGTTGGTTTCGTCCCCCCCCCTCCCCCTTCGAGAAGGCCTTGGCCGAGGGGTACACCCCCCCTCCTAGAGGCCTTGGCCGAGGGGTACACCCCCCCTCCTAGTGGTGTGGCCGAGAGGTACCCCCCCTCTTGGTAGAAAATACTCTCCAAGTATAGTTACTATACCAAAATACCTTAGCCTTATACCTTGTAGTATTCCAAAGATACCTCTATACGTAGAGCCCGGAAATACTACCTTATGCCCTTTTTGTCTCAAAACGAAACCCTAAGGAAAATCTTCATAGTCGGTTGAAGTGTTAAAGTAGAAGTTGCGTAGAACTTCTAAGGGTTGTTTGGAGCGGGTTGGAGTGCCCAGAGTAGGAGCTAAACGTTGCTCAGGATCGACATTTAAACTTGGATAATTTTGGGCTTATTGAGGTAAATATCTTGTCTCCCTATTGTATTAGAGTTTACATTCTGTTGAAGTATAAGTTATATACAAGGAAGGTATATAAGAAGGGTATTGAACTGTACTTACATAGGACTGTATTTACTGTAGACTTGTGAAGTTTGACGGGTAGGGAAGTGCTGCCAAATTTTCCGTAGAATCTTGTATCTAGATTTATTCTACCGAGTAGTCTAGACATTGATAGACTTGTATAACCGTTATAGGTTGAAGTACTGCGAGTAGCGTATTCTACTCGGAGGGTGGAAAAGGCTAGCCGGACTACAGTACTTTGGAGCTATTTGCTTATAGTCGATAATCATCGCGAGGTATGTGATTCTTCCTATCCTCTTGAGCATGATATTTTAAAAGAATATATATATAGTACGGTAGACGTACGCGTGTAACTGAACGTAGTTTTACGGCAATGTCTTTTGACTTAAGCCTGAATAAAAAGAATCTGAGGTAATTCAAAAGAGTTAAGAAACCTTTTTGAAAGAAGAGTAATTCTTGGTTTTAAAAGCTTAAGAGTTATACTAGCTTTATGGGAAGTTAGGTATAACGGCTTAAGAGAAGTAAAAAGAATGGTTTACTGATTTTAGAAGTTAAGAGACTTGATCTTAAAAGATAAGAGACTTGACTTAATTGAATTAATCTGAATTTTGTTAAAAAGTGTGAAACCTCATTCGTGAGTAATGAGTACTTGGTTTTTAAAAGGAATAATGTTTTACTGATTTCGGAAATCAGAATAAGTATCGAACAGACCACAGCAGCGCTAATAAAGGGAAATGTATTGACTATTTAAGTATTATTAAAACCAGTAGAAACCTCCATCTGCATAAAAGCTAAGATGAGACAAAATGATATTACATTTCCTAGATCATGGCTGCTGTTATAAGATTGTTATGAACAAGAATAACCTACTCACACATAAGACATATGTTTCTCAAATTGTTTTAAAGGATTAAAACTATGAACTACGAAACCTTTCAAAATGAGAAACTTGAGCATTTGAAATTAGGCAAACTTGAACGTTTGGAAAATAATGTGGTTACTTGATTTACAAAAGGAAGTGTTTGGGTTTACTTAAAAAGATTGTCACTCTATTTTTATACTACGAGTATTGTGTGACTTTTGTGAAAGAAATTGATCTTTTAAAAGAGTAAATGTATGAAGTACTTTGGGGATAAAAACCCGAACTTGTTTAACATAAAGTAGAAAGTACCTTGTGTGAATAAACTTGATTGTGTTGGTTTGTGATAGCCTTGTAATACTTTCTTGTTGGTTTGATAAGTAAACATGTTAGGATGCTACGTGTGTTAGTATCTTGTGATGTTTGTGTAAAGGGGTTTCCCTCGATCGCGCTTATGTTGTTTAACGATCAGCCGTTATGTTGGTACTGTACCACTCACCTTGACATGATCCCGGGGGTTAAGCTGCCCTCCGATGCGGGGTATATCTCAGGCGGTCTGGGACCATGATTCGAGAATACCTCATGCGGGTCCAGGGGACCTATGGGGAGCTACGAGTTCCGGTTAGTGTGCGGCCCTTGTGGTCACGCGTCTATGTGGCTACGCGATCGCGAGTCGGGGCGATGCCGGAGTAGCTACCCTTGATGCGGAATACCTCATGTGGGCCATTGGAGTGGCCTATGCGGAGTGCGGAAGTTCTGTGGCTAGACGCGCACATTAGATATCGCGCGAGTGGCGGCTTTGATCATGTGACGGCCCAGACAGATCTCATGATCTGATTTATGACTTTGTTGGTGCTGTGGGTTTTAGTAGTCGGCTATGCCTTCGCATTTACCTCAGACGGTTTTATGATGACACAGTGGGACACGTGTTCATGTGTATTCCTTGGTGCTTTTATATCATAGATCGCGGCGTGAGGAAGGTATTCCACGCATGATTGATGTTGTGGCGTGAGACCCATAGTTATATTTGAGTGATGACTTTGAGGCGTGAGTCCCGACTTGACATGATCGCTATTTATTGTGAATCGTAGTTTGGTTATCATACATGTCTCTGCTTTATATAGACTACTATGATTTCATTTACGATTTTCGATTTACATACTGGTACTGTTATCGACCTCCTTCGGGCCGCGTTCATGCCGCGGTAGAGGTACACGACCATCGATCCTCGCTCTTAGGATCACAGTTCAGCATTTTGGGAAGCTCCGTTCCTCCGGAGGCTTATCAGTGGTATAGTCCCCTGTCGTAGTAGGTACTTACATTCAGGGGTATGGCGGGGCCCTGTCCCGCCATTGTTGTCGTATCATTCTTAGAGGTCTGTAGTACTGTTGTGGGCAGAATTGTAAAAAGGGATATAACTGTTCTAGTTGATATATATATATGCCGCAAGACAAGTTTTCTCAGATGAACTGTTTTTATTTCATGTCTTGTTTTATTTTTTCCGTTGATTACTCTGATGTATGTCTACTTGGGTGCCCGGGGTAAGGCACCAGTCACGGGCCCGGGTTCGGGTCGTGACAAAAGTGGTATCAGAGCAGTTAATCCTCAGAAAGTGTCTACAGACCGTATCTAGTAGAGTCTTGATTATCGGTGTGTTGTGCACCACACCAATAATCAGGAGGCTATAGGATATTTAGGATTGGTTTCCATTCTTCTCACTCGAGATCGCCCCAGAGTCAGATGTAAGTTGGACCTCTAACGTATTTCTTTCCTTACCGCTACGCCTCCGTAAGGCAACCCGCCCGAAGGGCAAGGCAGCGAGGAGCCGCGAGTAAATCTGAGGGTTACGAGGGCACAGGCCCAACCATCACCTGAGTTGATGCTTCATTCGGGGAGTTCTGCGGCGTCGCCAGTCCCAGCAGAGTCTAGCACAGCGGCAGCAGTTCCTACTGCGGCCATGATATTCGAACCTTCAGTTCCACGACCGGTAGCAGAAAGTATAGATTGCAAAGAGACGACCCTGTTACTAACTAAGGATGTAGCTACCAGAGTGTATTTTATGTACCGATTTATCACGGGTCTTGAGGACTATCTAAAGAAAGGTTGTGCCAGAGTAGCTCTTCAGTCAGGCATGGATATTGCCCGCGTACAGGCGTATGCGCAGCACGAAGAGGAACGTAGAGATCGATGGATTAACCAAGATCAGCAGAAGAGGGCCAGAACAATATGGTCGTTTGGTAACTTTCGAGGCTGACCGCCTCAGCAGCAGATTAGATATGCGCCTCCGCCAGTGCAGAATGGTCCTCCACAGGGTTCAGGACGTTCGGGGTATGCAGGAGTTGGTCAGGGCTCCAGGGCTTCTAATTCACAGATATTCGGTTGCCGGCCGATTCGTGGTTCGGAGGAAGGGTGTTAGTTGAGAGAGGCCACCCCACCGGTGTGGCGTTGTGGTAGGTGTCATTGTGGGAGTGTCGGCTTCTTCGACAACTTGTTATACTTACGGCAGCGGGCCATTTTGCGAGAAATTATCCGACGCAGGTGGCGCGATGTAGAAACTCGACGCCCGGGATCAGTGGCTAATTCATCATCTTCCCTAGCTATGCGCCCAACAGGGCAGGATTGATTAGAACGACAAAGGGAAGTGAAGCAGTAGATGCAGGTATATCCTTAACCCTCTAGAGATGGGTATGTGTGATAAGATGAGTGTATCTTAAGTGCTATGTTCTGATAGCAGTGTGTTAATTGTGATTAGAAATCATGGTTAGTTAAAAGGGTAAGATTGGGGATAAGGAAGTGTGAGCCTTAGAGTTTTATACGTAGAGACCTTAGAGGCAAGGCCATCTCGAGTTGGAGATTTATATATTTTTATGTGTTTGACCCTTATCATAGTGCATGGTACACGTGAGCTATGTTTGTGGGATGAGTCCCTGAGTAGTGTGAATAAAAGAGGGTAGTTGAGCTAAGAAGACCGCTAGGTTCTCGTAACTTGATTAGTGAGATTGTTCCGGATCGGGGAGCAAGTGTTTTGCGCGAAAGAGGGTCGGGTTGGGGCCATGTCGCGGGTTAACCCGCAGCCTGTTTTGTGGTGGGGTCAGTTCGGAGTGGTCCCGCCAGGTGGTGGGGTCATAAGGATGTTAGGCCCAAGTTTAGTTAACCAGCGTACGAGTTCGTGGATGCGTTCGACCAGTAGTCGGGCCGATGAGGTCAGCCCATCTTGTCTTTCAGTCAGGACCGTTTACTCGGCAGAGGGTTATACGTGATGATTATATCAGGAAGGTTGTGAGGCTGCACGAGGTGCCTACTTTCACCTTATGGCGCGGAGCCAGTGTTACGCTTATTTCTTTTCCTGGAAGTTTTACCAGGCAGGGTTAGGAACTCAGGTGAGTCTCCGTATCACATTCATCCTCGGGCCAGTGTTTGGATTTCAGGGGTAGCTATGAGGATTGTTGCCTCCTGTCGAGGGAGTGTTTTTAGCTACCATTTCAGTGTTCGGATATTACCTTATGAAGTCTTGTAGGGGCGGAAATGTAAGTTGCCGATCGATTGGTTCGATGTTGGCAAGGGTCAGATAGTTGGTTCATACTTGTTTCAGCAGAATGTGGATAGGGTGAAGCTTATCCAGAAGAGGTTATTGGCAGCTCAGAGTCAACAGAAGTCGTCCGAATAATCTGCGACAACACTTGGAGTTCAGGTTGATGGTGGGTTTTATTGAAGGTACCACCCCGGAAAGGGTGTGACGAGTTTTGGGAACAGAGGGAACTTAGCCCGAGTTACTTTGAGCCTTTCAGATCATGTGAAGAATAGGCCAGGTTGCCTATAAGTTAGCTTTGCCGTCCGACGTAGGAGGCGGTACGTCCGGTCTTTCGTGTTGTTATGTTCGGAAAAGTATCGGAGATCCATCCGGAGTGTTCCCAGTTAATGATGACCAAGTTGGGGTAGTAACCCAGAGGTTTAGAAGCTGAAGCAGTAACAGAAATGTGGTAAGTTATGAGAAAGAGTTCGAGTGTACGAGCAGGGTACGACGAGTAAGGGAAGAAGCGAGCATGTGTTAAGAACAGAGGTGTGATCATTTTGTTTGTAAAGTGAAGGTACGAAGGAAGTATATTTTAGACCTCGGGTAGGAGCTTTGGTTATGTTAGAGGTGATTCCTCGTGGACTTGGATGTTAGTATTTGCGCGTGTGTTATTTTATGGCCAGGTGTGGCGTGATTGTTTTCGTAAGTATAGCAGTGAAAACTATACTGGCGCATGTGTGTTTTGAGACTTAGAAAGAACATTCGGGACGAATGTTTCTAAGGAGGGGAGAATGTTATACCCCGTATTTCCAGAGTATATACGTGGGGACGTCACGAAAAGTTTGAGCCTTAAGATAGGCAAGGATCGAAAATATTTGTTCACAACTACCGAAAAGAATCGTTTTTCGACGAAACGTTTTACAAAGCTTGCGAGGGGAAAAATTCGGCTATGTCATTTATAATTTTTGCGGATTTTTCCGAGAGACGAAATATTTTGGACCAACGAGAGGGCGACACTTGTCACCCTCAAGTGGGCGGTCTTGTGGCTGGTTCTTGGCACGATTTTGTGCCTTATTTTGTGCCTTGTTTGGTGCCTTGTTTTGGGGAGTAGGGATAGGGGGCACTTGGGCAAATCTTGGCCCTCCACTTGCCCCCCACATGGCTTAATCTTGGCCATTGATCTTCCTATAAATACCCCCCCCTCTTTGAAGACTTCTTCATCCACAATAATTTCCAAGTCTTGAAATCCTCCCTCCCTTCTTGTTGGTTTCGTCCCCCCCCCTCCCCCTTCGAGAAGGCCTTGGCCGAGGGGTACACCCCCCCTCCTAGAGGCCTTCGCCGAGGGTACACCCTCCTAGTGGTGGCCGAGAGGTACCCCCTCTTGGTAGAAAATACTCCAAGTATAGTTACTATACCAAAATACCTTAGCCTTATACCTTGTAGTATTCCAAAGATACCTCTATACGTAGAGCCCGGAAATACTACCTTATGCCCTTTTTGTCTCAAAACGAAACCCTAAGGAAAATCTTCATAGTCGGTTGAAGTGTTAAAGTAGAAGTTGCGTAGAACCTCTAAGGGTTGTTTGGAGCGGGTTGGAGTGCCCAGAGTAGGAGCTAAACGTTGCTCAGGATCGACATTTAAACTTGGATAATTTTGGGCTTATTGAGGTAAATATCTTGTCTCCCTGTTGTATTAGAGTTTACATACTGTTGAAGTATAAGTTATATACAAGGAAGGTATATAATAAGGGTATTGAACTGTACTTACATAGGACTGTATTTACAGTAGACTTGTGAAGTTTGTGGTGGGAAGTCTTTGCCAAATTTTCCGTAGAATCTTGTATCTAGATTTATTCTACCGAGTAGTCTAGACATTGATAGACTTGTATAACCGTTATAGGTTGAAGTACTGCGAGTAGCGTATTCTACTCGGAGGGTGGAAAAGGCTAGCCGGACTACAGTACTTTGGAGCTATTTGCTTATAGTCGATAATCGTCGCGAGGTATGTGATTCTTCCTATCCTCTTGAGCATGATATTTTAAAAGAATATATATATAGTACGGTAGACGTACGCGTGTAACTGAACGTAGTTTTACGGCAATGTCTTTTGACTTAAGCCTGAATAAAAAGAATCTGAGGTAATTCAAAAGAGTTAAGAAACCTTTTTGAAAGAAGAGTAATGCTTGGTTTTAAAAGCTTAAGAGTTATACTAGCTTTATGGGAAGTTAGGTATAACGGCTTAAGAGAAGTAAAAAGAATGGTTTACTGATTTTAGAAGTTAAGAGACTTGATCTTAAAAGATAAGAGACTTGACTTAATTGAATTAATCTGAATTTTGTTAAAAAGTGTGAAACCTCATTCGTGAGTAATGAGTACTTGGTTTTTAAAAGGAATAATGTTTCTTGATTTGAAATCGGAATAAGTATCGAATGCACCACAGCGCTAATAAAGGGAAATGTATTGACTATTTAAGTATTATTAAAACCAGTAGAAACCTCCATCTGCATAAAAGCTAAGATGAGACAAAATGATATTACATTTCCTAGATCATGGCTGCTGTTATAAGATTGTTATGAACAAGAATAACCTACTCACACATAAGACATATGTTTCTCAAATTGTTTTAAAGGATTAAAACTATGAACTACGAAACCTTTCAAAATGAGAAACTTGAGCATTTGAAATTAGGCAAACTTGAACGTTTGGAAAATAATGTGGTTACTTGATTTACAAAAGGAAGTGTTTGGGTTTACTTAAAAAGATTGTCACTCTATTTTTATACTACGAGTATTGTGTGACTTTTGTGAAAGAAATTGATCTTTTAAAAGAGTAAATGTATGAAGTACTTTGGGGATAAAAACCCGAACTTGTTTAACATAAAGTAGAAAGTACCTTGTGTGAATAAACTTGATTGTGTTGGTTTGTGATAGCCTTGTAATACTTTCTTGTTGGTTTGATAAGTAAACATGTTAGGATGCTACGTGTGTTAGTATCTTGTGATGTTTGTGTAAAGGGGTTTCCCTCGATCGCGCTTATGTTGTTTAACGATCAGCCGTTATGTTGGTATTGTACCACTCACCTTGACATGATCCGGGGTTAAGTCGCCTCCGACGCGGTATATCTCGGTGATGCAGGACCATGATTCGAGAATACCTCATGCGGGTCCAGGGGACCTATGCGGAGCTACGAGAGTTCCAGGTTAGTGTGCGGCCCTTGTGGTGTTATACCCCGTATTTCCAGAGTATGTATGCGAGGACGTACGTACGAGAATACGGCAGAAAGATTGGAAAGGAAGAAAGAGGTGATTTTTCCACGGAAAAGTTTCCGGTTTTTGTGAAGGAATACGGTTCGTGAATGGGACTTGGATGCCGGGTTGTGGTATTCGGACTTGCTGGAGTCTTAGAGAATTATGGAATTTTATTTTGGAAATGGTCACGTGGGCCCACGGAGAAATTTACTGTTTTGGGGCCCGCTTTGTTTTTGAGATTTCAGAAATTGGATATTTTGGAAGACGAAATATTCAGGCGAATCGGGGCGACACGTGTCACCCCACGTGGCACTTGGCCGATTTTACATTTGGGCACAACACCCTTAGAGTCGTTTTCGACGAAACGTTTTCGTAACTTGCGAAGGAAAATTCGGCTATGTCGTTTTGTTTTTGCGGATGTTTCCGAGAGACGAAACATTCTGGACCAGCGGGAGGGTGACATGTGTCACCCTCACAATGGAGACAAGTGGGGCGGCACTTGGCCGAATTAAGGGGGCAAGTTGGGCTTGATATTTGTGTAGATATTTGTGAGGGTTTTAAGGAGTAGGGTCTAGGGTGCACTTGGCTTGATCTTGGCCTTACACTTGCCTTGCACTTGGCTAGATCTTGGCCATTGGTTGCCTGGGTTTGCTATAAATACCCTCCCTTGTGAAGACTTATTCATTCACTCCTCACTTTGTCTAAGTCTTGAAATCCTCCCCTCCTCTAGTAGCTCGTCCTAAGCCTCCCTCCCTCCTCCTTGTGGCCTTTGGTAGAAGGTCCCCTTTGTGGTGCTAGCGGGGTACCACTGCCTAGTTGTTTTCAGATAATACCCCTTGGTGTGGTATAGAAATACTCCTAGTATTGTTATAATGCCCAAAATACCTTAGCCTTGTACCTTGTAGTATTCCAAAGATACCTCTTTACGTAGAGCAGGAATACTACCTTTTGTCCTTTTTAGTCTCAAACCGAAACCCTAAGGAAAATCTTCATAGTTGGTTGAAGTAATTGAGTAGAAGTTGGTTAGAACTTCAAGGGTTGTTTGGAGTGGTTTGGAGCGCACGGAGCGAGCTAAACCTTGCTCAGAGCGACATTAAACTCGGATAATTTTGGGCTTATCGAGGTAATTATCTTGTCCTCTATTGTAATTGGAAATTACATGTTTGTTAGGATATATAGTTGAAGTATACTATATATGGAACTATACTTAGTATTCGCAATGTCTTTTGACTTAAGCTGAAGAATTAAGAACCGAACTAAATCTGTATTTACATGGGATCAGATGCAGAGGCTTGTGTAGAATTGTACACGTCAGGTTAGGCGTGTAAAACCCCCACTGGTTGGCTTGGTAGCGGCCTCGATAGAGAGAGAGATTTACGCTGTCATGGGAGAGTCTGCACGAATTTTCTATAGAAAGATAGAAACTTATGTTTTGGGGTTAATAGACGTTTGTGACCTTTATAGGTGAAAGTACTAAGAGTAGCGTATTCTACTCGAGGAGTGGAAAGGGCTAGCAAGGTTGTAGTACTTGGAGCATTTTGCTTATTGTCGATAAATCGTCGCGAGGTATGTGAACCTCTTCCTATCTTTTCTAGCATGATTGTTGTGAACTATGTAGTACGGTAGACGTACATGTGCTAAGTGATTTGGTTGGGTTAAAACATATGGTGTTATAATAGCTTTATGGGAAGTTAGTTATAACGACCTTATGTAAGTGAAAATGGTTTACTGACGTTAGAAGTTAAGAGACTTAACTTATTTGTTTTAATGTGGATGTTTGTGTGAAACCTCATTCGTGAGTAATGAGTACTTGGTTTTTAAAGGGATAATGTTTTACTGATTTCGGGAGTCAGAATGTGTATCGACAGACCACTGCAGCGTTAATAAAAGGAAAATGTATTGAATAATGATGGGTTGTATTAAAACCAGTAGAAACCTCCATCTGCATAGAAGCTAAGATGAGACAAAATGATATTACATTTTCTAGATCATGGCTGCTGTAATAAGATCGTTATAAACAAGAATAAACTACTCACGTATATGACATATGTTACTTAATTGTTCTAAAAGGGAATCAAGTGATTAAGTTTGGGAACTATGAAACCAGTTGAAAATGAGAAGCTTGAGTAATTGAAACTAGGCAAACTGGAACTTAGGAAAAGAATGCTGTTACTTGGTTTTGAAAAGGAAGGTGGGTTGGTCATTCTAATACTACGGGTATCGGGTGACTTTTATAAAAGAAATGGATCTCTTTTAAAAGAACTTACGTATGTAGTACTTTGGGGTTAAAACCCCGGACTTTGGTATAAAATGAAAGTACTTTGTGTTGTTGTGAAACTTGCCTATGCTTGTTGTTGTGAAGCTTGGCTATGCTTATTGTGATAACCTTTGTTGTGCAAAGCGTTGTATTTACGTATTACCGCGTCTCGATGGAGGTCGGTTGACTTGTTGAGAACTTACTTGGACGCGTCTTCAGCGACGAGAAATTCCGCATGCGTTCGTTGATAGTATTATTGTTGTTAATCACTTTGGACATACCGACCACGATGCGTAGCGCACGGGTATGCTTCCATTTTGGTTAAGGTCTTGTGGTTAATCGCTTTGGATATACTGACACGATGCGTAGCGCACGGGTATGTTTCCATTTTGATTATCGCCTTGTGATTTCCTTGTTGGACATCTCGACACGATGCGTAGCGCACGTATCGTCCATTTGGAATGCCGTTCTATTGTTTCCTCTGGACATACCGACACGACGCGCGTAGCGGGTATCGTCCATTTGGAAAGTTGTCTTATTGTTTCCTTTGGACATACCGACACGATGCGTAGCGCACGTATGCTTCCATCTGGATTGCTGTCTTGTTGTTGAGGTCACGTGGACATGTCTACACCGATGCAGTATTCCGGGGGCATGCGGCCATGATGCGACCCTGATTGATGTTGTGGGCGTGAGACCCATAGTTATATTGGAGTGATGATCGCTTTTATGTTGTGAATCGTAGTTTGGTTATCATACATGTCTCTGCTTTATATAGACTAGTATGATTTCATTTACTTTGTCAGATTTCACATACTTGGTACTGTTATCGACCTTCGGGCTGCGTTCATGCCGCAGTAGAGGTACATCGGTCGTGGATCCTCGCCATAGGATCACGATTCAACAGCATTCAAGCTCCGCTTTCCGAGGCTTATCTTTTAGTAGGTGTTCTCGAGTTGTAAGTTCTTGTACATCTGTGGGGTATGGCGAGCCCTGTCCGTCATAGTCATCAGTATATCTTAAGGTCTGTAGTAATCTTGTTGTGGCGGGGTTGTAAAAGGATTAAACTGTTCAGGTTTTATGTATATACTGAAGGCAACTGTTTTGGTTGGCCTGTTTATTTATTATATCTCTTGTTTAATGACTCATGTTTTATGTTCCGCTGATTTTCTCTGATGTATGTATCGCTAGGGTGCCCGGGGTAAGGCACCAGTCACGGGCCCGATTTTCGTGGTGTGACATAGTGGTATCGAGCGATTAATCCTCGGAAAGTGTCTACGCACCGTGTCAGTAAGTCTTGATTATCGGTGTGTTGTGCACCACATCTATAATCAGGAGGCTATAGGACATTTAGGATTGGTTTCCATTCTTCTCATTCTGAGATCGTGCCTTAGAGCTGTGTTGTAAGTTGGACCCCTCTGACGTATCTCGTTTTACCAGTTATGCCTCCGCGCAAGGCAACCAGCCGAGGGCAAGGCGCCGAGGGTGCTGCTAGTGAGATCTGAGGAGTACGAGGGCGCAGCCCGCATAAGACGAGGTTGTGCTTGACGGCGGGTTTCGCGACGCCACAAAGACCAGTGAGTTTAGAGCCGCCGTGGGCGATGAGACTCTGATACGAGCCTCGATCCCACACCGGGCGAGGAGATGGGTTACTGAGAGATGGCCCGATTGTTGGCCGTGGTTGTGGCAGATATGAGACAGCCGACGCAGCTAGCCTTGCCCAGAGCACGATGGTTCACCCCGAGCGAATAGTTTGAGGCTACGGACTTTACGAGTTGTAGCCCGCCGAGTTTTACTGGTCGAGGCACGAGGATGATCCGCAGGAGTTCATCCGGCGATTCTGACGGATCACGCGGTGATCAAGGCTTGAGACCGAGTGCGTGACCTTTGGTTCGCGACGCTGCGTGATACCGCGATCGATTGGTTTGATTCATGGGAGCTTTCGGGGAGAGCATGCACCTCCAGCGGTATGGGATGAGTTTTCGGGGCTTTCTCACGCACTTCTTGCCTCCGCGGATGAGGAGGGCACGCCGACGATTTTTGTTCTTGAGACAGAGGGCGACCGTCGGGAGTACAATGTCGAGTTCGATTCTTTGGCTCGATATGTCCTGCGCTAGTTGCGAGATATGGAGGATAGGTGCATCGCTACGCCACCGCTTGATGATTATATGGCCGAAGTCTTGTGCGGGTGTTTCTTCACCGGCATGGACATTGCCCGCACGCAGCTCATGCACCAGGATGTGAGGCACGGAGGGTCGGCGGAATGACTGGATCGCCAGAAGAGGCCGGGCGGCGGCAGGTCCTGGTGGCTTTCGAGGCGGACCGCCTCGAAAGAGCTAGTTATATACCCCCACCGATGCAGTGGTCCTCCACCGTCTTGAGAGCAGTCGTGGGCTCGAGGTTCAGATTTTCGAGCGCGGTGTTAACCACCAAGCCACCCTACCTCGTTGTGACCATTGTGGTAGACTCCATTTTGGAGAGTGTCGTGCTAGATTGGGAGTTTGTTTTGCATGCGGCCAGCAGGGCCATTTTTCGAGGAACTGTCCGACCAAGGGAAGCGCGGATGTTACGACTCAGCCTTCAGGATCTGTGGCTGGTTTATCACCTTCTACAGCTATGCGCCCTGCAGGGCAGGCCTATGATTAGAGTGGAGCAGTAGCTTCAGGTATATCCTTAACCCTCTAGAGTTTTGGTATGCTTGTTATGATGATCTCATTATTGTGTGCTATGTACGGATAGCATTGTGATATTGTGAGTTTGAAAACATGTTTAGTTGGGAGGTTACGTATGGGGGCATGGTAAGTATGAACCTTAGACTATGTCACGACTGAGACCTTAGGGGTAAGGTCGTCTTGAGATTAAAGATTCGTTTTATGTTTGACTTTTATCAGAGTAGTAGTATACGTGGGATTTATTTGTGTGATAAGTCCGTGGGTAGTGTGAGATGGAAGTGGTAGCTTTCATGATGTGAATTAGTAAGATTGTTCCGGATCGGGGAACAAGAGTTTGGCACGGTTGTGGGTCGGGTTGAGGACGTGATACGGGTCAACCCGTAGCCCGGATTAAGGTGGGGTCAGTTCTGGGTGGTCCCGCGAGGTGGTAGGGTCACGAGGATGCTAGGCCCAAGTTTGTATGATCATCGTATGAGTTCGTGGACGCGTTCGACCAGAAGCGGTTCGTAAAGGCCGGGAATGGCCTTAAGGAAGTTTGAGGTTAGTAAGATGACCAAGTTTGGAGGTGGTGACTCCAAGGTTTTGGGAACTGAAGCGATGACTGAAGTGTGGTACGTATGCTAGAAGAGTTCAAGTGTTCGAGAAGGGCACGACGAGTAAGGAAGGAAGATAACGTGTGTTATTTCGTGACCAAGCTGTGGCGTTGGCAATTTGTTAGAAGAGCTTCTTCGATATCCGTCTTGTGAAGGAACATTCGGGACGAATGTTTCTAAGGAGGGGAGAATGTTATACCCCGTATTTCCAGAGTATGTATGCGAGGACGTACGTACGAGAATACGGCAGAAAGATTGGAAAGGAAGAAAGAGGTGATTTTTCCACGGAAAAGTTTCCGGTTTTTGTGAAGGAAAAGGTTCGGTACTGGGCAGTGGATTCCCAGATTTGGTATTCGGACTTCCTGGAATATTAGAGAATTATGGAATTTTATTTTCGGAAATGGTCACGTGGGGCCCACGGGAGAAATTTACGGTTTTGTGGGGCCCGCTTTGTTTTTGAGATTTCCGGTAAATTGGATATTTTCGGAAGACGAAATATTCTGGGCGAATCGGGGGGCGACACGTGTCACCCCCATGTGGCACCCTTGGCCGATTTTACATTTGGGCACAACACCCGGGTAGAGTCGTTTTTCGAAGCGTTTCGCGTAACTGCGAAGGAAAATTCGGCTATGTCGTTTTGTTTTTTTGCGGATTTTTCCGAGAGACGAAACATTCTGGACCAACGGGAGGGTGACATGTGTCACCCTCACAATGGAGACAAGTGGGGCGGCACTTGGCCGAAACAAGGGGGCAAGTTGGGCTTGATATTTGTGTAGATATTTGTGAGGGTTTTAAGGAGTAGGGTCTAGGGTGCACTTGGCTTGATCTTGGCCTTACACTTGCCTTGCACTTGGCTAGATCTTGGCCATTGGTTGGCCTTTGGGTTTGCTATAAATACCCCTCCCTTGTGAAGACTTATTCATTCACTCCTCACTTTGTCTAAGTCTTGAAATCCCTCCCCTCCCTCTAGTAGCTCTCGTCCTAAGCCTCTCCCCCTCCCTCCTTGTGGCCTTTGGCGAGAAGGTCCCCCTTTGTGGTGCTAGCCGTGGTACCCCTAGCCTAGTTGTTTTCGTATAATACCCTTGTTGTGGTATAGAAATACTCCCTAGTATTGTTATAATGCCCAAAATACCTTAGCCTTGTACCTTGTAGTATTCCAAAGATACCTCTTTACGTAGAGCAGGAAATACTACCTTTTGTCCTTTTAGTCTCAAACCGAAACCCTAAGGAAAATCTTCATAGTTTGTTGAAGTAATTGAGTAGAATTTGGTTAGAACTTCTAAGGGTTGTTTGGAGTGGTTTGGAGCGCACGTAGTGGAGCTAAACCTTGCTCAGGAGCGACATTAAACTCGGATAATTTTGGGCTTATCGAGGTAATTATCTTGTCCCTCTATTGTAATTGGAAATTACATGTTTGTTAGGATATATAGTTGAAGTATCCTATAGATGGAACTATACTGAGTATTCGGCTATGTCTTTTGACTTAAGCTGAAGAATTAAGAACCGAACTAAAGCGTATTTACATAGGGTGTATTGCGGAGGCTTGTGTAGAATTGTACACGTCAGGTTAGGCGTGTAAAACCCCACGGTTGGCTTGGTAGCCGGCCTCGATAGAGGAGGAGATTTACGCTGTTGCGGGGGGGGGAGGTGCTGCCGAATTTTCTATAGAAAGATAGAAACTTATGTTTTGGGGTTAATAGACGTTTGTGACCTTTATAGGTGAAAGTACTAAGAGTAGCGTATTCTACTCGAGGAGTGGAAAGGGCTAGCAAGGTTGTAGTACTTGGAGCATTTTGCTTATTGTCGATAAATCGCGAGGTATGTGAACCTCTTCCTATCTTTTCTAGCATGATTGTTGTGAACTATGTAGTGCGGTGACGCATACGTGCTAAGTGATTTGGTTGGGTTAAAACATATGGTGTTATAATAGCTTTATGGGAAGTTAGTTATAACGACCTTATGTAAGTGAAAATGGTTTACTGACGTTAGAAGTTAAGAGACTTAACTTATTTGTTTTAATGTGGATGTTTGTGTGAAACCTCATTCGTGAGTAATGAGTACTTGGTTTTAAAGGGATAATGTTTCCGATTTCGAGTCGAATGTGTATCGATGGACACCGCAGCGTTAATAAAAGGAAAATGTATTGAATAATGATGGGTTGTATTAAAACCGGAGAAACCTCCATCTGCATAGAAGCTAAGATGAGACAAAATGATATTACATTTTCTAGATCATGGTCACTGTAATAAGATCGTTATAAACAAGAATAAACTACTCACGTATATGACATATGTTACTTAATTGTTCTAAAAGGGAATCAGTGATTAAGTTTGGGAACTATGAAACCATTGAAAATGAGAAGCTTGAGTAATTGAAACTAGGCAAACCGGAACTTAGGAAAAGAATCATTACTTGGTTTTGAAAAGGAAGGTGGGTTGGTCATTCTAATACTACGTATCGGGTGACTTTTATAAAAGAAATGGATCTCTTTTAAAAGAACTTACGTATGTAGTACTTTGGGGTTAAAACCGGACTTTGGTATAAAATGAAAGTACTTTGTGTTGTTGTGAAACTTGCCTATGCTTGTTGTTGTGAAGCTTGGCTATGCTTATTGTGATAACCTTTGTTGTGCAAAGCGTTGTATTTACGTGTTACCGCGTCTCGATGGAGGTCGGTTGACTTGTTGAGAACTTACTTGACGCGGCGTGCAGTGGCGGAGAAATTCCGCACGCGTCGCTGATAGTATTATTGTTGTTAATCACTTTGGACATACCGACACGACGCGTAGCGCGGGTATGCTTCCATTTTGGTTAAGGTCTTGGTTAATCGCTTTGGATATATCGACACGACGCGTAGCGCACGCGGTATGTTTCCATTTTGATTATCGCCAGTGATTTCCTTTTGGACATACCGACACGATCGTAGCGCACGGGTATCGTCCATTTGGAATGCCGTCCTATTGTTTCCTCTGGACATACCGACACGATCGTAGCGCACGGGTATCGTCCATTTGGAAAGTTGTCTTATTGTTTCCCTTTGGACATACCGACACGATCGTAGCGCACGGGTATGCTTCCATCTGGATTCTTGTCTTGTTGTTGAGGTCACATGGACATGTCTACACCGATGCAAGATTAGGGGCATGCGCCATGATCGACCACGATTGATGTTGTGGGCGTGAGACCCATAGTTATATTGGAGTGATGATCGTTTTATGTTGTGAATCGTAGTTTGGTTATCATACATGTCTCCCGCTTTATATAGACTAGTATGATTTCATTTACTGACTTTATGCAGCCACATACTTGGTACTGTTATCGACCTCCTTCGGGGCCGCGTCACGCCGCAGGTAGAGGTACATCGATCGTGGATCCTCGCTCATAGGATCACAGTCAACAGATTGAAGCTCCGTTTCTCCGAGGCTTATCTTTTAGTAGTGTTCCCGAGTTGTAAGTTCTTGTACATTGTGGGTACGTATGGGCCCCGTCCGTCATAGTCGTGTATATCTTAAGGTGCTGTAGTACTGTTGTGGGCAGGGTTGTAAAAGGATTAAACTGTTCAGGTTTTATGTATATACGGAAGGCAACCGTTTTGGTTGGCCTGTTTATTTATTATATCTCTTGTTTAATGACTCATGTTTTATGTTCCGCTGATTTTTCTCTGATGTATGTATCGCTAGGGTGCCCGGGGTAAGGCACCAGTCACGGGCCCGATTTTCGGGGTGTGACATGTGGTCATGCCGTCTATGTGGCCATGCGGACTGAGAGTCCAGGACGATGTCGGGGAGTAGCTACCCTCGTCACGGAATACCACGCGGGCCATCGAGTGGCCTATGCGAGCTACGGGAAGTTCTGTGGCTAGACGCGCACATTAGATATCGCGGCGAGTGGCGGCTTTGATCATGTGACGGCAGACAGATCTCATGATACAGTTTATGACCTTGTTGGTACTGTGGGTTTTAGTAGTCGGCTATGCCTTCGTACTTACCCCGTACGGTTTTATGATGACACAGGTGGGACCTGGTGTTCATGTGTATTCATTGGTGCTTTTATATCATAGACTGCCGACAGTGAGGAAGGTATTCCACGGGCATGATTGATGTTGTGGGCGTGAGACCCATAGTTATATTTGAGTGATGACTTTGAGGGCGTGAGTCCCTGACTTGACATGATCGCTATTTATTGTGAATCGTAGTTTGGTTATCATACATGTCTCCTGCTTTATATAGACTACTATGATTTCATTTCTGATTTTCAGCCACATACTTGGTACTGTTATCGACCTCCTTCTGGGTGCGTTCATTCCGCAGGTAGAGATACACGCCATCGATCCTCGCTCTAGGATCACGATTCAGCGTTTGGGAAGCTCCGTTCCTCGGAGGCTTATCGATGGTATAGTCCTCGTCGTAGTAGGTACTTACATTCGGGGTATGGCAAGGTGGCCCCGCCATTGTTGTCGTATCATTCTTAGAAGTGCATGTAATGCTGTGCGCGTAATTGTAAAAAGGGATATAACTGTTCTAGTTGATATATATATATGCCGCAAGGCAAGTTTTCTCAGATGAACTGTTTTTATTTCATGTCTTGTTTTATTTTTTCCGCTGATTACTCTGATGTATGTCTACTTGGGTGCCCGGGGTAACGCACCAGTCACGGGCCCGGGTTCGGGTCGTGACACTTTGCCACCTTTTTCAAGGCCGAATTCAATAACCAAACACGCCACATTTAAGGCCCAATCAATGTCATTAACAATAGGGGATTACACGCCTACTAGACGTGTAAAATTCCGCCCCACAAAAGATATCAAACTAATACAAGCTACTAGTCCAATTTCGGCCACATTGAGTACAATAACACCAATTCTTATCCAATTTCCATTTCAATCCAAGTTGTTAACATAACATGATATCAAGTCGCAATCGATTATAACCACTATAATCTTCAAGTAAGTAACATGCGACGATTCTAATAAACGACCAAATTGTAATCCAACTTCACAAGGCTTAAATGACATTTCGGATTTAAGGCTGCAATCAATCCATAATACTTCAACACATAAACTTCATGCTAGCAACATGTAAAGCTAACAACAATATATATAATTTTGTAACACTTTTAAGGGGCAAGATTATTACCTCAACGAATCCTAATCCAACTCCATATCTGAAGTCGCTCCTTAGAAACTTAGAGCCTCTCGAAGACACTTCAATCCGCTACTTGAGACCCTTAGAACAATACCAACAACTTTCCTTCAAACTTCCAAACAAAACCTAGAAAAACAACTAGGTTTTCACCTTGCGACCAATACGAAAACTATCTTTTTCCGGGATTTTTCTATTGAGATACACTTACAATACACTCATGAACCTTGGTTTAAAGTGTGGAGCTTAAAGAATAAGAAACAAAAATTTTTCTTTCCTTTCCTTAGTGAACCCGAGAGCAACTATTGTTGTGTCTTCAAATTCTTGAAATATTTCTAAGTGTTGGACTATGTCTTGCTACTAGTAGTATTATATAGTAACTTGGAGGGTCAAGATGTAAACAAATGGGTGGTTTGGATGAGGTCTTACTAAATATCAAGCCTTGTGGACCCATTGACTAAGTCAATTTTCTCAAGCTCACTACTTGTAAGACGTAGTCCTCCTACAAAGGTCAAATGACCCTTAAGTCCTTGCCCATTTTCGTCCAAGGCATCATAAGGGGGGGGGGGGGGTGACACGTGTCGCCCTCCCATTCGTCACAATATTCGTTTTCCGACAATTTCATAATTCCGATAAATTTTTACAAGTCTCTAATCTTAACATTAGGAATTCTCACGTACGTTCTTAAAACATGTCCTGTAAATACGGGTTGTAACAGGCATGAACGCAGCCCCCCGAAGGAGGTCAGTACAACAGGTACCAAGTATGTGAAACTGAAAGTACTGTAATGAAATCACATTTCATCATTTTTAAAAGACTATTTCACAATAAATAAACAGTTATGTCAAGTCAGGGATGCATGTCCTCAAAATCATCACTCACACATAACTACGGGTCTCACGCCCATAATATCAATCATGCCCGTGGAACTCCTTCCTCACTGCCGGCAGTATATGATGTAAAACAACATCCCTATGTATACCTGAACACTAGATCCTGCCTGCGTCATAAAACCAATCGGGCCAAGTAGAATAGCCAACTACCAGATCCAATTCCTGCATCATAAAACTTTACGGGCCAAGTACGGAAGCCAACTACCAGATCCAATTACTGCATCACGCAACTGACCGGGGCAAGTATCTTAAGCCAACGTACCAGAGCCTACCGCTTCACGAGATATGACCGGGGCAAGTATCTTAAGCTATCTACCAGAGCCTGCCGATACACGAGAAATGACCAGGACAAGTATCTAAAGTGTGCCTGTAACCACATGTACAAATCAAGCCCGTGACCACTCATCACTGCGGCAAGCTTCATGGATTAGTCGTCCATGGACTAATAACATAACCCGGGAATTTAACCCGCACCATGGCCGCATGCCCCCAGCATCTTACATCGGTGAAAGCATGGCCATGGAATAATCCGAGTGGACGCATACCGTGGACCATCCAGCGTGTCAGTATGGCCAAAGGAACAATATAGTGGAAGCATACCCGTGGGCCACCCAACGTGTCAGTATGTCCAAGGAAATAACAAGATAACAATCATAGTGGACGCATACCCGTGGGCCACCCAACTTGTCAGTATGTCCAAGTAAATAACAAGATGACCGACCCTCAATCGAGAGACGCGGTAACATAAGAATACAACACTTGCACAACAAGGCTATCACAAGCAAGCATAGGCAAGTTACCATACTTCTAAACTTTCATTTTATGCCAACAATCCGGGTTTTAACCCCAAAGTACTACATACTTTATTTCTTTCAAAAAGATCTTTTTTTTATGTAAAAACAACACGATACTAATATCCGTAGTATCAAAACACGTTCATGTTTAAATCAAGTATTTTATACTTTTTAAACCAAGTGGTTTACACTTTTAAAACAACGTCATGTATACTTTTAAAACCCAAGTAACTCACTCTTTTCAAAACAAGTAACTTATACTTTTAAATCAAGTTACTTCTTCTTTTCCAAAATCAAGTCGTTTATAAGTCAAGTCTCTTATCTTTCAAGATCAAGCCTCTTAACTTTCAAAATCAAGTCTCTTAATTTTTAGAAAAATCAAGCCATTCTTTCATCTTCCTAAAGTCGCTATAACTAACTTCCCATAAAGCTATTATAGCACTTTATGTTTTAAACCAACCAAATTCATTTAACACACGTACGTCTACCGTACTATATAGTTCACAACAATCATGCTCAAGAGTATAGGAAGAATCACATACCTCTTCGGCTTAATCCACTAGCCAAGCCGAGTATGTCGCGCGTAGAATATCCACCTATAACAACCATAACACATCTATCAACTTCTAGATCTCTTCGTAGAATATTTCTAAGTAAAGCGTCTCTTATTCTACGGAAAATCGGGCAGCACTTCCCCTATAACTACGTACTTTTCCACCTTTTTCAAGGGCCCGATATCAATAGCCAACATGCCACATTTTAGGCGCAATAATACAACAACTCGAAGGGGATTACACGCCTAACTGGACGTGTAAAATTCTGCCCCACAATATATAAATTTGTCCATTTCTTTTCAATCTTCCTTCCACATATAATATACTCAACTATAAACTACTACAACATGTAATCTCCAATTACAATAGAAGGACAAAGATCATTACCTCGATAAGCCTAAAATTTTCCAATGATTAAAAGTCGATCATGTTACACCCCGTATTTACAGGACATGTTCTAAGAACGTACGTAAGAACTCATAAGTGTCAAGATTTGAGACTTGTAAAAATTTATCGGAATTATGGAATTGTCGGAAAACAAATTATTATGACGAATGGGAGGGCGACACGTGTCACCCCCCCTTAAGTGAGCTTGGACGATTTCAAAATGGACACAAGGGTCATTTGACCCTTGTTAGGAAGACAAGTCTTGCAATATAGTGAGCTTGACATAATTGACTTGGTCAATGGACCCACAATAGTCTTGATATTTAGTAAGACTTCATCCTAACCACCCAATTGTTCATATCTTGACCCTCCATTGTGCTTTATATTACTACTAGTAGCAAGAGTGAACTTAACACTTAGTAAAATTTTCAAGAATTTGAAGACTCCACATTGAGAGCTCTCGGGTTCATGGCACTTTGAAGAGAAAAAATTTTTGTTTCTTGTTCTTTAAGCTCCACACTTTAAACCAAGGTTCATGAGTGTATTGTGAGTGTATCTCAATAGAAAAATCTCGGAAAAAGATAGTTTTCGGGTTAGTCGCAAAGTGAAAACCTAGTTGCTTTCTAGGTTTTGGATTGGAAGTTTGAAGGAAAGTTGTTGGTATGGTTCTAAGGGTCTCGAGTAGCGGATTGAAGTGTCTTGAAGAGTCTCTAAGTTGCTAAGGAGCGACTTCGGATTTGGAATTGGATTGAGATTCGTTGAGGTATAATCTTGTCTCTTAATTAGTGTTACAAGATTATATATATGTTGTTGTTGTTAGCTTTACGTGTTGCTAGCATGAAGTTGATATGTTGAAGTTCATAAGTATTATGGATTGCTTGTAGCTTAAATCCGAAATGTTATATTAGCCACTTGAAGTTGGATTACTAATTGGTCGTTTATTAGAAATCGTCGCATGTTGTTTACTTGAGGATTATAGTGGTTATAATCAATTGCGACTTGATATCATGTTAGGCTAATAACTTGGATTGAAATGGAAATTGGATAAGAATTGATGTTGTAGTACTTCAAGTTGGCCGAAAATGGGCTAGTAGTTGTTGTAGTTTGTTATCTATTGTGGGGCGGAATTTTACACGCCCGTAGGCGTGTAATCCCTATTGTTGATTGCATTGTTTGGGCCTTAAATGTGGCATGTTTGGTTATTGTATTCGGCCTTGAAAAAGTGGCATAGTAGTAGAAACAAAGGAGGTCTTTGTCCGATTTTCCGTAGAATTTGGCGACTTAGCACTTAGAATATTCTACGTTTGAAGTAAGAGGTTAATGGACGTATTGTGACCATGATAGGTTGAAGAACTAAGTATAGCGTATCCTACTTGAAGAATGGAATAGCTCAAGGTTGAAGTACTTTGGAGCATTTTGCTACTTGTCGACAATCGTCGCGAGGTATGTGAACCTCTTCCTTCCTTTGGCATGATTCTATGTATGGAATATACCTGTGGTATCATTTCATGTTTCCTTATACTCTTAGAAGTTAAGAGGTAGTTGTGTGACTTACTCTATATAGAACTTTTCCTATCTTTTGAGCATGACTAGTTGCACGTATGTAGTACGGTAGACGTACAACACCTTGATATCCTTTACTAGTTTTATGAATAACCAAGTCGGGTGAGTTAGGAGATTTACTCACTTCTTTGAAAGAATAAAGGATGTCTTAAGTTTTATTAAGTTAAGGGACTTGAAGATTTTTAAAGTATGTGATACTTGTTCTGTTTTAAACGTATAAGTCCCTTGGATAGGAAATGGTATTTGGCTAAGGCATAAAGTGAATATAACGACTTTATGGGGAGTTGGTTATAATTGCTTTATGGAAAGATAAATGACTTGATTTTAGTGAAAAGGCAACTTGATTTTAAGGCATCAATTGCCTAAGGTTTTATAATAAAAGGAGTCACTTGAGTTCTAAAGGTTAAGAGACTAACTGTATTTTTGAAAGTTAAGAGAATTGATTTGAAAGTATATAATACTTGGTTTCAAAAAGTAGAAGTCTCTTGGTTATAAAAAGAATGAATTAGTTTAAGGCATAAAGTTAGTATGACGGCTTTATGGGAAGTTAGTTATAATAACTTTATGGGAGGTTAAGAGAATGGTTTTCTTCAGTAACATAAACAAGAAATGATTTGAAATAAAGAAGGGCAAATTGTTTTAAAGGTACCAATTGCTTAAGGTTTTTAAGAAAGAAGTCACTTGATTTAGAAGCCGGTAATTGTATTTCTAAAAAGGTATTGTGACTTGTCCTGAAAGGTAGAGATGACTTGATACTACGGTTGTTAGTATCTGGGAAGTTTTAATTGAAAAAGAGTCTTTCTAAAGGAGTAGAGGTGCGTAGTACGTTGGGTTAAATTCCCGGGTTTTATATGACATTATCGACCCAGAGATGGGCCGGGCAGTATACCTTTACGGGCAGACTATATGACATTATCGACCCAGAGATGGGCCGGGCAGTATACCTTTACGGGCAGACTATATGACATTATCGACCTAGAGATGGGCCGGGCAGTATACCTTTACGGGCAGACTATATGACATTATCGACCCAGAGATGGGCCGGGCAGTATACCTTTACGGGCAGACTATATGACATTATCGACCCAGAGATGGGCCGGACCCAGAGATGGGCCGGGCAGTATACCTTTACGGGCAGACTATATGACATTATCGACCCAGAGATGGGCCGGGCAGTATACCTTTACGGGCAGACTATATGACATTATCGCGTCCCAGAGATGGGCCGGACAGTATACCTTTAGGGGCAGACTATGTGACTTTATCGCGTCCCAGGTTGGGCCGGGCAGTATAGGTGTCCCTCCGTAAAGGGCCGGACTAGGTTGTGTAAGGTAAGTAGGTTATATGGTAGTGAACTTGATGATTTTCCGAAGTAAGTACGTAAGGAAGTGACTATAACCTTTATTGAGAAATGGGAAAAGATAATAAGGTACGATTAAGTTCACGAGGGGGTAATGACATGGTAGGCTCAGGTATTTACTTCTTTTACACTTACCCCTGTCATGCTTTTATACAGATATGTTTTAATTGTTGTACCTTATTTCCGTTCCATATTCGGTACCTGTTGTACTGACCCCCTTCGGGGGGCTGCGTTCATGCCCGCAGGTTTTAGGTACCCAGGTTGGTGATCCTTGCTCTTAGGATCTCGGTTCTGTTTGTGGGAGAAAGCTCCATTTATTCCGGAGGCTTATCTCTTGGTACGGTTTTCCCTGAGATTGTAGATTCATGTATATTCAGGGGTATGGCGGGGCCCTGTCCAGCCACAGTTGTTATGTTAAAACTCTTAGAGGTCTGTAGTCACATATTGTGGGTCAGTTTGTAAAGGAAAGGAGGCAACTGCTTCGGTTGTTTATATACATGTCCAGGAAGGTAGCCCTATCGGCTAACCTGTTATTTTATTTCTGTTGTTTATTTTTAAAGTTTCAAGAATGTTCCGCTGATTATCTCTGATGTATACCAGTAAGGGTGCCCAGGTAGGGCACCGGTCGCGGGCCCGGGGTCGGGTCGTGACAGATCATTAGGAATCTTAGCTCCAATTCCTTACGTTCCAATCCGCTCCAAGCAACCCTTAGAAGTTCCTAACCAACTTCTCTTCAAGATCTAACTTCAAAAAGTGAAGAACACCTTAGGTTCCAAACCTACAAGTTTCGGCCAAGGGGGTGTGTTTAGGCTAGGGGTGTGAAATCTTGTCTAACACTTGGTTAAAAACATTCCTAACACATCAAGGAAGAACACTTAAGAGTGTAAGGATTTTTGGACAACTTTTGGTCAAGGGGAAGGCCAATTGCCGAGAGCTCAAGGGAAGGGAGGGAGTTTTCAAGTATTGTAATCTCTAAGTGTGGGATAAAGTCTTGCAATCCAAAGGGGGGGGGGGGTATTTATAAGACAACCAAGGGCTAAGATCAAAGCAAGTGTGTGGATGATATTAGGGACAAGTGTGTGTGGGTCCCACAAGCCACTTGTCCCTCAAATGAGTTGAGACAAGTGGCTTGCCACTTGTCTCACCATTTCGGCCAAGGCCACATGTCCACTACATTTCGGCCAACATGGCCACATGGGGGTGACATGTGTCACCCTCCTACTCGTCCAAAATATTTTCATCTCTCGAAAACATCCCTATTGGCCAAAAATCTCGAAAATAATGTGGTCCCCACAAAACCGTAAATTTCTCCCGTGGGCTCCACATGACCAATTTCGAAAAATAAAATCCATAATTCTCTAATATTCCAAGAAGTACAAATACCAAATCTGGGAATCCAATTCCCATTTACGAACCTTTTTCCTTCACAAAATCAGGAAAATTTTCCGTCGGAAAATTAAATCTTTCTTCCTTTCCAATCTTAATGTCGTATTCTCGTACGTACGTCCTCACATACATACTCTGGAACTACGGGGTGTAACATTCTTCCCCCCTTAGAAACATTCGTCCCGAATGTTCCTTCTAAGTCTCCAAACATACATGCGTCGATATAGTCTTCACTACTATACTTACAAAACCAATTATGCCACACATGGCCATAATATAACACACGCGCAATACTTACATCCAAGCCAACGAGTAATCACCTCTAACGTGTATAACATCACAATTAGCTCCCACTCATGGTCTAAAGGGTACTCTCTTCGCACCTTCACTTCACAAAAATGATCACTTCCATTCTTTTAACACATGTTCACTTCTTTTCTTACTCGACGTACCATTCTCGTATACCCAAACTCTTTCTAGTACACGTACCACATTTCCGTCATTGCTTCAGTTTTTAGCACCTTGGAGTTACCACCTTTAAACTTGGTCATTACTAGCTTCAATTTCCCTTAAGGCCATCCTCGGCCTTTACGACCCGATTCTGGTCGAACGCGTCCACGAACTCATACAATAGCTACCTAGACTTGGGCCCTGCACCCACGTGACCCTATCACCTAGCGGGACCACCTCAAACTTACCCCACTTCATTCCGGGTTGCGGGTTGACCCAAGATTGGTCCTCAACCCGACCCATCATCGTACTAAATCCTCATTCCTCGTCTGGAACTAATCTCACTATTCAAGTCACGAAAGCCTAGTAGTCTTCTTAGCTTAACTACTCACCTTCATATCACACTACTTATGGACTTATCACACAAATATTGTCACGAACCGACCTCGGGCCCGCGACTGGTGCCTTACCCCGGCACCCTAGTGATAAAACATCAGAGAAAATCAGCGAAAATAAAAACTTATAGACATGAACCAATATGAAATAAGAATCAGGCTAACCAAAACGGTCACCTTTCTGCATACATATAAAACCCGAATAGTTATCCTTTACAAGCCCAGCTCACAACAGTACTACAGACCTCTAAGAGTTTTTATAACAACTACGACGGGACAGGGCCCCACCATACCCCTGAATGTACAAGAACCTACCATCTCAGGGAATCATACCAAAAGATAAGCCTCCAGAGAAACGGAGCTTCCCAATACGCAGAACCGTGATCCTATGAGCGAGGATCAACAACTGGTGTACCTCTACATGCGGCATGAACGCAGTCCCCCGAAGGAGGTCAGTACAACAGGTACCAAGTATGTGAAACTGAAAGTACTGTAATGAAATCATAACATTCTAAAACAAATCCACAGACATGTATATAAAAAAAACCAATTAACAGTACATAGTGCCATAGTATAAACAAGAGCAAATAGGTGTAACCCAACCGGTTCTTTCTAGACCGCCAATGATCGGAGTAGGTCCATTCTCCCTTAGTATCATTGTGCGAGTCCTAATCCTGGACTCCCATAGTCCGCATAGGTCACGTGGACCCGCATGAGGTACTCCTCGCATCGGGGGTATCTAACCGGCGGCATTCCTGGACTTCTGCAATCCGCATAGGCCACATGGACCCGCATGAGGTATTCCTCGCATCGGGGTAACACACCCGGAGTGATTCCTGGACTCCCGTAGTCCGCATAGGCCACATGGACCCGCATGAGGTATTCCTCGCATCGGGGTAGCTAACCCGCGGCATGTGAACAATGTAACAAGTCAGGGGGGGTATGTGATATAATACAATCACAACCGGCTTATCGTAAACAACATAAGCACAACAAGAAAACCCCCTTAACACAAAAGTCTCAAGACACTAACGCCCGTAGTATCATAACAGTCTATATAAAACTGGAGACATGTATGATAACCAAGCTACAGTACACAATATATAAGAAGTCATGCCAAGTCAGGGACTCACGTCCTCGAAGTCATCATGCCCGTGGAACTCCTTCCTCACTGGCGGAAGTCTATGATATAATATAACACCAAAAAGTACACATGAACACCAGGTCCCACCTGTACCATAAAACAACCGTACGGACCAAGTAGGAAAACTACACCCCAGATCCAGCCTGCATCATAAAACTGACCGGGGCAAGTACGAAAGCCGACTACGTAACCACCTGCATCAAGAACGCATCGGCAAGTACGGGGCTAACTACGAGATCACGCTGGCTATCAACCCCATGGAGAGCTAGTCCATGACATAACAATAATAATGTCCAGCTAAACAACAAGATAACCGGCCCTCCATCGAGAGACGCGGTAGCATAGAAGTAAAACACTTGCACAACAAAGGCTATCACAACTAGCATAGGCAAGTTTAACGTACTCTTAGACTCTCATTTTATGCCAAAAATCCGGGTTTTAACCCTAAAGTATTACATACTTCAACTCTCTTTAAAAGATCATTTTTAAAGTAAAAACCACACGATACTAATACCCGTAGTATCAAGACACTCTTATGTTTAAATCAAGTACTTTATACTTTTTTAAACCTAAGTGGCTTACACTTTTAAAACAACGCCAAGTATACTTTTAAAACCCAAGTAACTCACTCTTTTAAGATCAAGACACTCACACCCTTTTAAAATCAAGCCACTTATACTTTTCCAATCAAGAAAAGTTAAAAACAAGTTACTTACAAACAAATAACCTATACACTTTCCAAAACAAGTAACCTATACTCTTAAATCAAGTTACTTCTTCTTTTTAAAGTCAAGTAACAATATACTTTTCAAAATAGTTTAAGCTTCATAACTTCAAATTCTCAAGTCTCTTCTTATCTTTAGAAATCAAGACCTTACATCAAAGTCTCATAATCTTTAAATCAAATCTCGTAACTTTGAAAACCAAGTCTCATAACTTTTAAAAATATGAAGTTACCGTTTTAAATCCAATAATAAAACCATTCTTTCGTTTTCATAAAGTCGTTATAACTAACTTCCCATAAAGCTATTATAACACTTTACGTTTTAAACCAACCAAGGACAACTACTCTCATTTCCGAAATCAAGATAACTTTATTCTTTTTAAAGACCAAGTACCCATTTCTCACGAATGAGGTTTCAGAACTTTTTAACACAATTCAAGTCCTTAACATTTCATATAAAGTCACTTAACTTTAGAATCAAGTCAAGGACACAAAAAGGAAATCAAACTCCTTTAACACACGTGCGTCTACCGCACTATATATTTCACAAATAATCATGCTCAAGAGAATAGGAAGAATCACATACCTCTTTGGCTTAAACCACTAGCCAAGTCGAGTATGCCGCGCGTAGAATATCCACCTATAATAACCAAACACGTCTATCAACGTCTAGATCTCTTCGTAGAATAATTCTAAGTATAAGGTTCCTTATCCTACGGAAAATTGGGCAGCACTTCCCCTGTATTTACTTACCTCCTACCTTTTTCAAGGCCCGATATCAATAGCCAACATGCCATATTTAAGGCACAGTAATACAACAACTCAAAGGGGATTACACGTCTAACTGGACGTGTAAAATTCTGCCCCAAAATATACTAAACAGTCCATTCCTTATCAATCTTCCTTCCACATATCATACACTCATTTATAAACTACTACAACATAAAATCTCCAATTACAATAGAAGGACAAAGATCATTACCTCGATAAGCCCAAAATTTTCCAATGATTAAAAGTCGATCCTTAGGAATCTTAGCTCCAATTCCTTACGTGCCAATCCACTCCAAGCAACCCTTAGAAGCTCCTAACCAACTCCTCTTCAAGATCCAACTCCAAAAAGTGAAGATCACCTTAGGCTCAAACTTGGCAAGTTTCGGTCAAGGCAAGATTTAAAGGCTAGGGGTGTGAAATCTTTTCTAACACTTGGTTAACAACCTTCCTAACACATCAAGGAAGAATACTTAAAAGTTTACGAATTTTTGGGCAACATTTGGTCAAGGGAAAGGGCCAATGCCGAGAACACTCAAGGAAGGGATGGAGTATTTGCCTTGGAAATCTCTAAGTGTGGGATGAAGTCTTGCAATGCCAAGGGGTGTATTTATAGGGCAAGCAAGGGCTAGGATGCAAGCAAGTGTGTGGTGATATTGGGGAACAAGTGTCTGTGCCCACAAGCCATTTGTCCAAACAAGACAAACTTGAGACAAGTGGCTAGCCACATGTCTCTCCAAATCGGCCAAGAGGCCACATGTCACAAGGTTTCGGCCACATGCCACCTAAGGGGGTGACACGTGTCGCCCTCCTATTCATCCAAAATATTTCATCTCCCAAAAACATCCCTATTGACCAAAATCTCGAAAATAATGTGGGCCCCACAAAATCGTAAATTTCTCCCATGGGCCCCACATGACCAATTCCGGAAAATAAAACCCATAATTCTCTAATATTCCAAGAAGTTAAAATACCAAATCTGGGAATCCAATTCCCATTTACGAACCTTTTTCCTTCACAAAAATCCGGAAAATTTTTCCGTCGGAAAATCAAATCTTTCTTCCTTTCCAATCTTAATGTCGCATTCTCGTACGTACGTCCTCACATACATACCCTGGAACTATGGGGTGTAACATTCTTCCCCCCTTAGAAACATTCATCCCGAATGTTCCTTCTAAGTCTCCAAACACACATGCGTCGGTATAGTCTTCACTACTATACTTACAAAACCAATTATGCCACACATGGCCATAATATAACACACGCGCAAAACATAAATCCAAGCCAACGAGGAATCACCTCTAAAGTGTAACATCATTATTAGCTCCCACTCATGGTCTAAAGGATACCTTCTTCGCACCTTTACTTCATATAAAAAAAATGATCACTTCTATTCTTTTAACACATGTTCGCTTTTTTTCTTACCCGTTGTACCCTTCTCGTACACCCGAACTCTTTATAGTACACGTACCACATTTTCGTCATTGCTTCAGTTTTCAGCACCTTGGAGTTACCACATCCAAACTTGGTCATTACTAGCTTCAATTTCCTTTATGGCCATTCTCGGCCTTTACGACCCGATCCTGGTCGAACGCGTCTACGAACTCGTACAATGGTTACCTAAACTTGGTCCTAGCACCCTCGTGACCCTACCACCTAGCGGGACCACCTCAAACTTACCCCACTTCTTTTCGGGTTACGGGTTGACCCGCGATTGGTCCACAACCCGACCCATTATTGCATTGAATCCTCATTCCTCGTCCGGAACAAATCTCACTATTCAAGTCATGAAAGCCTAGTGGTCTTCTTAGCTTGACTACCCACTTTCATATCCCACCACTTATAGAATTATCACACTACTGTACTCCACGTATATAATGTACTTCGACAAGGATCTGTCACGACCCGTTCCGGGGCTCGTGACTGGTGCCTTACCCGGGCACCCAAGTAGTCATACATCAGAGTAATCAGCGGAATATAAAAATAAGACATGAAACAAATGTAAAATGAGACACAGTTTATCTGAGAAAAAGTCGCCTTTCGGCATATATATATAAACCAAGTCTGGCAGTTACATTCCAACTGTACAATAGGACTACAGACCTCTAAGGAAGTAAACAACTATGGCGGGACAGGGCCCCGCCATACCCTGAATGTGCAAAACTATCTACAACAACAGGGAGATCATACCCAAAAGTCGAGCCTCCGGAGAAGATGGAGCTCCTGACACCAAAGTACAGATCCTAAGGATGCGGATCTAGCACCTGCTTTCCCTTACCTGCGGCATGAACGCAGCCCCCCGAAGGAGGTCAGTACAACAGGTACCAAGTATGTGAAACTGTAAAGTACTTTAAATGAAATCATATCATTTTAAAACCAATTTTACAAATATGTACGAAACAACCAATGTAACCGCACATAGTGCCACATCACAAACAAGAGCAATAATAGGTAAAGCGTAATGTATTTTCTAGGTGCGAATGATCGAGCAAGGCCAATCGCGTAGTATCATTATGCATGCCTAATCACGACTCCGCGATCCGCATAGGCCACCTAGGCGCGCATGAGGTATTCCCGCATCGAGGGTAGCTACTCTCAAGATCGCCCCGACTCTCGTAGTCGCGTGGCCACATAGACCGCGTGAGGTATTCCCCGCACACTAACACGAACTCGTAGCTCCGCATAGGTCCCCTGGACCCGCATGAGGCATCCCTCGCATCGGGGGGGCAGCTTAACCCCCGGTATAACATGTCAAGAGGTGAGTGGTATAATACTATCATAACGGCTTATCGTTAAACAACATAAGCACAATAAGAATAACCTCTTTATACAAACGTTTACAAGACACTAACACACATAACATCATGATATGTCTACTCATCAAACCATCTTACTATACTTTCCAGAAATCAATACAAGTCTTTCATAAACACATAAGTAAACCGTTCCTTTTATCTTTCTTAAGTCGTTATACCTAACTTCCCATAAAGCTAGTATAACTCTTAAGCTTTTTGTTTAAAAACCAAGTGTTACTCTTCTTTAAAAAATGATTCATAATTCTTTTGAAATACTTCAAGATTCTTTATTATTCAGACTCAAGTCAAAAGACGTCAAGTAAAACCATGTTCAGTTAACACACGTACGTCTACCGTACTATATATATATATATTTAAAAATATCATGCTCAAGAGGATAGGAAGAATCACATACCTCCTTGGCGAAATCCACCTGCCAAGTCGAATATGTCGCGCGCAGAGTATCAACCTATAATAGTCAAATACGTCTATCAACGTCTAGACTACTCTGTAGAAAGTTCTAAGCAGAGGGTTCTCTATTCTACGGAAAATTGGGCAGCATTTCCCTACCCGTCAAACTACTCAAGTCTACTGTAAATACAGTCCTATGTAAGTACAGTTCAATTCTTCTTTTATATTCTTCTGATGTGATTTCAGTTCAATTCTATTCTTCAATGTAATTACAGTTCAATTCTCTTCTTTAATATCCTTCTATGTATCTTATACTTATTTCTATACTACTACAGTATGTAATCTCCAATTACAATAGAAGGATAAGATTATTTACCTCGATAAGCCCAAAATTATCCAAGATATAAGTCGATCCTGAGCAAGGTTTAGCTCCTAATCTGTACGCTCCAATCCGCTCCAAGAAACCCTTAGAAGTTTCTACACAACTTCTTCTTACTACTTCAACCAACTATGAAGTTTCTCCTAGGGTTTCGTTTAGTGACTAAAGGAAGTATAGTAATATTTCTGGGCTTTTAGTATAGAGGTGACTTGGGAATACTACAAGGGATTTGGGCTAAAGTATTTTGGCATAGCAACAATACTTGAAGACAATTTTTCTACCAAGGGAGGGGGTATGTTTCGGCTAGAACACAAGGAAGGGGGGGGGAGAAGAGCTTGGACGAAAAGCTCACAAAGGGAGAGGGGAGTTTTTGAGACTTGGAAAATATTTTTGTGGATGAAGAATTCTTGCAACTTAGGGGGGGGTATTTATAGGACCTTCAAAGGCCAAGATTAAGGCAAGTGGAGGGTGTAGATTTGCACATATGTACCTTATCCATCTACTCCACAAAATATCTAGCAAACATTGACCAAATGTTTAAGGCCTTTTCCTTGAAAAAAACGTGCCAAGATTTCCTTACCCAAACCGTCCACTTGAGGGTGACACATGTCACCCTCTCGTTGGTCCAAAATATTTCATCTCTCGAAAAAATCCGCAAAAAATAAATTATTGAACACGCAAAATTCCCTTACAAGGTTCGGAAAATTGTCCGTCGGAAAAACAATCTTTTTCGCTAGTTGTGCACAAATTTCGTCCCTTATGTCTACTTAAGGCTTGAACTTTTGTACGTACGTTCTCACATACATACTCTGGAAATACGGGGTATAACATTCTCCCCTCCTTAGAAACATTCGTCCCGAATGGTCCTTCCTAAGACAGATAACGATAAAGTTCCTCCTAACTTAAACAGTTTACAAATGCCACACATGGCCACAATACAACATTTAAGTACATATGTCAAAGAAAATTTACAAGTAGGAAAGTGAGTTACCTGGAGGTGTGGGGAATAAGTTAGGATACCTCTGCCTCATGTCCTCCTCTGCTTCCCACGTCATCTCCTCCCTGTTCTCGTTCCGCCATAAGACCTTGACGGAAGCCACATCCTTCTTCCGCAACCTCCTAATCTGACGATCGAGTATCGCTATGGGACTCTCCTCATACGATAACCCCTCGGTCACCTGGACATCGTCAATCGGGTGTACCCTAGATGGATCCCCGTTACATCTCCTCAGCATAGAAACATGAAAAACCGGATGCACTGCCTCCAAATCGGACGGCAGATCCAACTCATAGGAAACCTTTCCTACCCTGCGGACAATCTGATAAGGCCCAATGTACCTTGGGCTGAGCTTCCCTTTCCTCCCAAATCTCATCACACCCTTCATGGGTGACACCTTCAGGAAAACCCAATCATCAACCTCAAACTCCAGATCTGACGGCGATGATCTGCATACGACTTGGCCGACTCGAGCTATCGAACCGCTCTGGATAAGCTTTACCTTATCCATCGTCACTGAACTGTGTCTGGTCCCACTAACTGCACCTCGCCCACATCAAACTAGCCTATCGGCGATCTTCACTTCCTCCCATACAAGGCCTCATAAGGCGCCATCTGAATACTGGAGTGCTAGCTATTATTATACGCAAACTCAACTAGAGGCAAATGATCCTCCCACTACCCGAAGTCAATAACACAAGCTCGCAAAGATATCCTCAAGAGTGCGGATAGTGCGCTCTGCTCGTCTGCTCGAGGATGGAATGCGATACTCAAGCTCACTGCGTCCTAAACCCTTCACGAAAGACCTCCGGAAGTTAGCGTAAACCGGGCTCTCTGCGATATGATAGAAATAGGGACCCTGCGATGCTCGACGATCTCGGATGTAAAGTCCGGAATAATCCTCGTGAAAAGTCATCATGGAAGAAAGTGGGCTGATTTCGTCAGCCTGTCGATGATAACCCAGATAGAATCATGCTTCCTCTGAGTGCGAGGTAATCCTGTGATAAAGTCCATGTTGATCACCTCCCACTTCCAGGTCGGGATCTCTATCGTCTGCAATAATCCACCAGGCCTCTGATGCTCTACCTTCACCTGCTGACAACACGGGCACTGAGCCACAAACTCTGCAACGTCCCTCTTCAAGCCATCCCACCAATACACATATCTGAGGTCGTGGTACATCTTTGTCGACCCCGAATGGATAGAGTAACGCGCGCTGTGTGCTTCCCCTAGAACCTACTGCCGAAGTCCTGCAATATCTGGAACACACAACCTGCCCTCAAACCTTAGCACCCCATCAGGTGCTACCTCAAAAGGACCTTCCCCACACGAAGAGCCTTATCACGGTACCGTGTCAAAACCGGATCCTCAAACTGTTGCCTCTTCACCTCCTCGACGATGGAAGACTCGGCAACCTCTCGAACTCGAACCCCACTGCTATCAGAACCAATCAATCGGACTCCAAGGCTCGCTAACTGATGCAACTCGCGGACCATGCCCCTCCTCTCTGGCTGTACGTCTGATAGACTCCCCATCGACCTACGACTAAGGGCATCTGCCACAACATTGGCCTTCCCTGGGTGGTACAGGATATCGACATCATAATCCTTGAGTAACTCTAACCACCGTCTCTGTCGTAAGTTCGACTCCTCTGTCGAAGATATACTGGAGGCTCTTGTGGTCGGTGTAAATATCCACATGAACCCCATACAAATAGTGCCTCCAGATCTTCAAGGCGTGAATCACCGCTGCCAACTCCAAATCATGGGTGGGGTAGTTCCTCTCATGCTTCTTAAGCTGTCGGGATGCGTATGCTATAACCTTGCCCTGCTGCATCAACACACATCCAAGCTCGATGCCTGACGCATCACAATACACGACATAGCAGTCTGGACCCTCTGGAAGAGTAAGAACGGGCGTCGCGCTCTCCTTCAAGAATCGGAAACCCCGCCACAAGCATCACCCATCGAAACTTAGCCGCTTCTCGAGTCAGCCTAGTCAATGGTGCGAGATAGAAGCAAACTTCTACGAACCGCCGATAATAACTGCGAGGCCTAAAATCGCGCACTCGCCGGTGTAGTAGGTTCAGGACAAGTCTCGATCGCTCGATCTTGGCGTATCCACCAATACCATCGGCCCCTACAATGTGCCCAAGAAAAGCCACCGAAGTCAACCAGAACTCACACTTCGAAAATTGGCGTACAACTGCTGGTCCTGGAGAACTCTCAGCACAGTCCTCAAATGCTCCGCATGCTCCTGCTCAGAGCGGGAATAAACCAAGATGTCATCAATGAATACTATCACAAACGTATCCAAAAATGGCTTGAACACTCGGTTCATCAAATCCATAAATACCGCCGGAGCATTGGTCAAACCGAAAGACATGACCCTGAACTCATAGTGCGCATCTGGTCCGAATGCGATCTAGGGACATCCGCCTCTCTAACTTGCACCTGATGATAGCCCGATCGCAGATCAATCTTGGAGAAACATCTCGCGCCCTGCAACTGGTCGAATAAATCATCAATCCTGGGAAGGGGATATCTGTTCTTAATGGTCACCTTGTTCAGCTGCCTGTAATCAACACACATGCGCAGCGTCCCGTCCTTCTTATTCACGAACAATACCGGCACTCCCCAGGGAGAAACACTATGTCACGACCCGACCAAGCCTGGATCGTGCCCTACACCGGGCACTTACTGTAAACATCAGAGATAATCAGCGGAACATACATGAAACTTATAAAATAAAACAACAGAAATAAACAACAGGTTAGCCGATAGGGCTACCTTCCTGGACATATATATATAACCGAAGCAGTTGCCTCATTTCTTTACAAACAGACCCACAATATGTGACTACAGACCTCTAAGAGTTTTAATATAACAACTGTATGGACGGGGCCCGCCATACCTGAATATACATGAATCTACTACCTCGTGGAAAACTGTACCAAGAGCTAAGCCTCCGAGCAAATGGGCTTTCTCAAAATCGAACCGAGATCCTAAGAGCAAGGATCGCCAACTGGTACCTAAACTGCGGCATTTAACGCACTGGGCGGGGCCGCATAACAAAAATTTGAATATGGAACAGAAATAACGTACAGTAAACAAATCATAACTGTACAAAAGAATGACAGGGACAAGTATAAAAAGTACATACCAGATCCTGCCGTGTCATTACCACTTATGAACTTAATCGTACCTTATTATCTTTTCCCATTTTCAATAAAAGTTATAGTCACATTCTTATGTACACGATTAGGGAAAATCATTAAGTTCATTACTATAACTTACTTATCTTCCATAAGTATAATCCGGCCCTTTAAGGAGGGCACATTTACGACCCGGCCCAATCCAGGACGCGATCAAGTCACACAAAATAGCAAAGTGTGGCCGTGGAATCCCCCATCACTGCCGACAGCTATAAGTGTAAAATATAACCATGTGACGCGCCCGTGGCATCCCACCTCACTGTCGGCGTACACATACACAATACATATATATATCTCCTGCCCGTGGAATCCCACCTCACTGTCGACAGCTATAAGTGTAAAATATAAACATGGGTCTCTTGCCCATAACATCAATCAAGCAGGTGGTGCAACGTCTTGGGGGTTACCCCTCATTTATACTCTTACCCTGGAGCAGGTGGTATAGCGTCTTGGGGTTTACCCCTCACTGATACTCTTACCGTGGAGAAGGTGGTAAAGCAGGTGGTATAGCGTCTTGGGGGTTTACCCCTCACTGATACTCTTACCCTGGAGAAGGTGGTATAACGTCTTGGGGGTTTACCCCTCATTTATACTCTTACCCTATCTCGACCGACCATCTAACAATACATAAGCACTACCATGTCCTTTATAAAAAAATCCGGGAATTTAACCCAAGTACTCCAAATAACGGAAGCATACCCGTGGAATCCCACATCACCGCTTGCATGCGTCCAAGTAACTTACAACAAGGCAAATGGAGTCGCAAGAACGTAATAAAACATAATACTTGCACTCAAAGGCTATCACCAAAGACATATAGGCTAATTCTCAATTAACCAAGCCAAAGTACTTATCAAGGCACACATAGAATAATTCTCATTTAACAAGCCAAAGTACTTATCAGGGCACAAATAGAATAATTCTCATTTAACAAGCCAAAGTACTTATCAGGGCACAAATAGAATAATTCTCATTTAACAAGCCAAAGAACTTATAAGGTCACAAATAGAATAATTCTCATTTAACAAGCCAAAGTACTTATCAGGGCACAAATAGAATAATTCTCATTTAACAAGCCAAAGTACTTATCAGGGCACAAATAGAATAATTCTCATTTAACAAGTCAAAGTACTTATCAGGGCACAAATAGAATAATTCTCATTTAACAAGCCAAAGTACTACGTATGTACATTCTTTTCAAAAGACTCCTTTCCAAATAAAACTTCCCCGATACTAACAACCCTAGTATCAAGTCCTATCCACCTTTCAAGTCAAGTCACAATACCTTTTTAGAAATACAATTACCGACTTCTAAATCAAGTGACTTCTTTATTAAAAACCTTAAGCATTTGGTACTGTTAAAACAATTTGCCCTTCCTTAATACAAGTTATTTCTTTGATTTCTTCATTAGAGAAAACCATTCTCGTAACCTTCCATAAAGCCGTTATAACCCTTTATGGTTTAGACCAACACGTTCCTTTTATAACCAAGAGACTTCTACTTTTTGAAACCAAGTATTATATATTTTCAAATCAATTCTCATAACTTGCAAAAACCAAGTATTGATGCCTTAAAAACAAGTTGCCTTTTTACTAAAATCAAGTCATTTATCTTTCCATAAAGCAAATATAACTAACTTCCCATAAAGCCGTTATATTCACTTTATACCTTAGCCAAAAACAATTTCCTATCCAAGGGACTTATACGTTTAAAATGGAACAAGTATCACATACTTTAAAACTCTTCAAGTCCCTTAACATTAATAAAACTTAAGACATCCTTTATACTTTCAAAGAAGTGAGTTAATCTCCTAACTCACCCAACTTGGCTATTTACAAAACTAGTAAAGGATATCAAGGTGTTGTACGTCTGTTATACCCCGTATTTTCAGAGTATGTACGTAAGGACGTACGTAGAAATTTGAGCCTTAAAGTTAGGCAAGGTTCGAATTTTGTGCACAACACCCGGTTAGAGTCGTTTTCGACTAAAGCGTTTCCATGACTACGAGGGAAAATTCCGCTATGTCCTTTTTAATTTTTGCGGATTTTTCGAGAGACGAAACATTTTGGACCAACGGGAGGGTGACATGTGTCACCTCACATCGGAAGCTAGGCAACCCTTGGACGAAATGGGCTACTTTATGGCCTTGATTTGTGCCTTGTTTTGTGGCTTGTTTTTTGGAGTGTTTTGTGGAGTAGGGTTAGGGTGCACTTGGCTTGATCATGGCCTTACACTTGCCTTGCACATGGCTTGATCTTGGCCATTGGTTGGCCTTTGCTTGGCCTATAAATACCCCTTGAAGTGAAGACTTCTTCATCCACTCCTCTCTTTGTATAAGTCTTGAAACCCTCTCCTCCCTCTTGTTGACTCTCGTCCAAGAGCCCCCCCCCTCCCTAGTAAAGGCCCTTGGCCGAGAAACCCTACCCCTTTGTGTAGCCTTAGCCGATAACACCCCCCACTTCCCTTGGAGTTGTTCTCGTGAGATACCCTCCCCCCTTGGTTGAGAAATACTCTCCAAGTATTGTTATTATGCCCAAAATACCTTGGCCTTATACCTTGTAGTATTCCAAAGTTACCTCTATACGTAGAGCCCAGAAATACTACCTTTTGTCCTTTTAGTCTCAAACCGAAACCCTAAGGAAATCTTCATAGTTGGTTGAAGTATGTAAGTAGAAGTTGGTTAGAACTTCTAAGGGTTGTTTGGAGCGGATTGGAGCGCGCGGAGTAGGAGCTAAACCTTGCTCAGGATCGACTTTTATCTCGGATAATTTTGGGCTTATCGAGGTAAATAATCTTGTCCCCCTTTGGTAATTGGAAATTACACGTCGTTGTAATATATAGTTGGAGTATACTATATATAGAACTGAAATTATTATTGTGGCAATGTCTTTTGACTTAAGCCTGAATTTAAAAGAAAAGAAGCGAATCAGATTTACATAGGATCAGACATGAGACTTGTGTAGCTTATCTTGTGTAGTAGGATTGTACACGCCGGATTAGGCGATAACCCCCTGGTTGGCTTGGTAGCAGCCTCGATAGAGAGGAGAGATTTACGCGGCATGGGGAGGTGCCGCGAATTTTCTGTAGAGTATGGGAACCGTGTGTTTAGAAGTTAATAAGCGCCTTGTGGCCTTATAGGTTGAAGTACTACGTGTGGCGTGATCTACGTGGCTTAAGGAGTAGCCGACGGGTTGAGGTACTTGGAGCGTTTTGCTATTAGTCGATAATCTTCGCGAGGTATGTGAACCTCTTCCTAGTTCTTCTAGCATGATATGTGTATAACTATGTAGTACGGTAGACGTACATGTGTTAAAAGTATTTGATTGGTTTAAAACATAAAGTGTTATAACGGCTTTATGGGAAGTTGGTTATAACAGCTTTATGTAGGTAAGAAGTTTGTGGTGTTTAAAAGGTAACTGGCTTGATGTGTGATAATAAAGAACTGGAAGTATTTCAAAAGATTTATGAATCATTTTGAAGGAAGAGTAATACTTGGTTTTGAAAACATAAGAGTTATACTAGCTTTATGGGAAGTTAGGTATAACGTCTTAAGAGAAATAAAAAGAATGGTTTACAGATTTTTAGAAGTTAAGAGACTTAATCTTAAGAGATAAGAGACTTGACTTAATTGAATTAATATGAGTTTTGTGTGAAACCTCATTCGTGAGTAATGAGTATGTGGTTTTTAAAAGGAATAATGTTTTACTGATTTCGGAAATTAGAATGTGTATCGACAAACCACTGCAGCGTTAATAAAGGAAAATGTATTGAATAATGAAGTATTACTAAAACCAGTAGAAACCTCCATCTGCATAGAAGCTAAGATGAGACAAAATGATATTACATTTTCTAGATCATGGCTGCTTAATAAGATTGATTATGAATAAGAATAACCTACACTCATATAAGGCATATGTTACTCAATTGTTTTAAAAGAGATTAAGACATTGAACTATGAAACTTTTCTAAAATAAAGAGCCTTGAGTAATTGGAATTAGGAAAACTGGAACCTTAGGGAAAAGAATGTGGTTGAAAAGGGAAGTGTTTTGGTTAACCTAAAAATGTGAGTCACTCTATTTTTATACTACGGGTATCGGGTGACTTTTATAAAAGGAATGGATCTCTTTTAAAAGGAATTTAGCGTACGTAGTACTTTAGGGTTAACGCCCGGATTTTGACGTAAAATGAAAGTACTTTGAGTTGTGTATAACTTGCCTATGCTTGTTGTTGTGTAACTTGCCTATGCTCGTTGTGGATAACTTGCCTATGCTTATTGAGATAGCCTTTGTTGTTGTTATACCCCGTATTTCCAAAGTATGTACGTAAGGACGTACGTAGAAAATTTGAAACTTTTAATATTGGCTTGGCCGAAAATTATTTGTGCACAACACCCGTTTAGAGTCGTTTTTCGACGAAACGTTTTCACAGCTTTCGTAGGGGAATTTCCGGCTATGTCATTTTTAATTTTTGCGGATTTTTCCGAGAGACGAAACGTGTTGGGCCAACAAGAGGGCGCCACTTGGCACCCTCCCATTGGCGGACGTGAGGCTCGGTTGTGGCCGATTGGAATGGCTTTAGTTGGTAGGATATTTGTGTGTTAGTTGGTTAAGGGGCACTTGGCAAGATCTTGGCCCTACACTTGCTAGGCACTTGGCTAGATCTTGGCCATTGGTTGGCCTTGGCTTGTGCTATAAATACCCCTCTAAGGTCAAGACTTCTTCATCCAAAATGCCTAAGTCTTGAGAGCCTTCCCCCGCCCCTTTTCGTGAGGGCCCCGTGGCCGAGCGTTTTGCCCCCCTCGTGGGGTGGGCCGAGGGGTCGCCACCCCCCCTCCTAGTAGTGTGGTCTGGGTACCCCACTAGCCTTGTTGATTTCGTATAATACCCGCCTCTTTGTGGTGTAGAAATACTCTCAAAAGTATTGTTATTATGCCCAAAGTACCTTAGCCATATACCTTATTGTATTCTAAGGTTATACCTATACGAAAAGCCCAGAAAATACTATTATACTTCCTACCACAAACCGAAACCCTAGGAAAATCTCCATAGTCCGTTGAGTATTGTGTAGAAGTTGGTTAGAACTTCTAAGGGTGGTTTAGATGGGTTGGGCGCTCGAGTTGAGCTAAACGATTGCCCGGATCGACTTTAAGCTAGGATAATTATGGGCTTATCGAGGTAAATATCTTGTCCCTCTATTGTAATTGGAAATTACATGTTGTTAGAATATATAGTTGAAGTATACTATATATAGAACTGAACGTAGTATCGGCAATGTCTTTTGACTTAAGCACGAATCGAATAATACTTACGGCAATGTCTTGCGACTTAAGCCCGAATTGAAAGAAGAATCGAACCGTAATTACATAGGGTGACATTACGATGAGACTTGTGTAGTAGTACAGTGAAGTAGAATTGTACTGTTAGGTTAGATGTATAACCCCGGTTGGCTTGGTAGCCGCCTCGATAGAGAGGAGATTTACGCCATGGGGAGGTCTTGCCGAATTTTCGGTAGAATGTTCTACGATGAGATCTAAATGTTAATAAGCGCCTTGTGGCCTTATAGGTTGAAGTACTACGTGTGGCGCGATCTACTTGGCTTAAGGAGTAGCCGACGGTTGGATGTACTTGGAGCGCTTTTGCTATTAGTCGATACTGCCGCGAGGTATGTGAACCTCTTCCTATCTCTTCTAGCATGATATGTGTGAAATATGTAGTACGGTAGACGCATACGTGCTGAACGTATTTGATTGGTGTAAAACATAAAGTGTTATAACGGCTTTATGGGAAGTTGGTTATATGACTTTATGTTGGTAAGAAAATACATGTGGTTTTTAAAAGGTAACTGATTTGAACTATAACTGGCTTGTTAGGTGTTAATAAAGAACTTGAAGTATTTCAAAAGATTTTTGAATCATTTTGAAAGGAGAAGTAATATTTGGTTTTGAAAACTTAAGAGTTATACTAGCTTTATGGGAAGTTAGGTATAACGGCTTAAGAATGTTTCTTGATTTGAAATCGAATGTGTATCGACAAACCAACTGCAGTTGTTAATAAAAGGAAATGTTTTGAATAATTAAGTATTATTAAAACCAAGAGAAACTTCCATCTGCATAGAAGCTAAGATGAGACAAAATGATATTTCCTAGATCATGGTCTTTGTAATAAGATTGTAATAAACAAGAATATCCTACTCACATATAAGGCTTGGGTTTCTCAGATTGTTTAAAGGAGAATTATATTCTTAAATGAATAAGACTATGAACTACGAAAACTTTCTAAAAATGAGAAACTTGAACATTGGAAATTAGGCAAACTTGAACATTGTAAAATAAAGTTGCTACTTTATTTTACAAATAGAATTAATTGATTTACTTTAAAAATATAATCACTCATTTTTCATATACTACGTATTGTGTGACTTTTGTGAAAGCAACGTATCTTTTAAAGAGTTAATGTATGAAGTACTTTGGGGATAAAACCCGATCTTGTTAATCATATAGTAGAAAGTACCTTGTGTGAACAACTTGATTGTATTGGTTTGTGATAGCCTTGTAATACTTCTTGTTGCTTTGATAAGTAAACGTGTTAGGATGCTACGTGTGTTAGTATCTTGTGATGTTTGTGTAAAGGGGTTTCCCTTGATTGTGCTTATTAACTATCAGTCGTTATGATAGTATTGTGGCATTCATCTCGAGATGATTCCGGTTGTCGCCGACGCGGGGTAGACTCGGTGATGCAGGACCATGATTCGAGAATACCTACGCGGTCACGGGGCCTGCGCGAGCTACGAGTTCGTGTTAGCGTCGTCCCTTTATGGGCATGCGGTCCTTGTGGCCACGCGGACTCGGAAGTCGGGGCGACGCCGGGAGTAGCTACCCTCGACGCGGGAATACCTCATGCGGGCCGATGAGATTGGCCTACGCGGAGTCTGCGGAGTTCCAGTGGTTAGACGCGACATCGATATCGCGGGCAAGTGGCGGCCTTTGATCATGTGACGGTCCAGACAGATCTTATGATACGCCATGACCTTGTTGGTACTGTGGGTTTTTAGTAGTCGGCTATGCCTTCGTACTTACCGCACAGTTTTATTATGACACGTGGACACGTGTTCATGTGTGTTCCTTGGTGCTTTTATATCATAGATCGCTGGCGGTGAGGAAGGTATTCCACGCATGATTGATGTTGTGGCCCGAGACCCCTTGTTATACTAGAGTGATGACTTGAGGCGTGAGTCACGACTTGACACGATCGCTTGTTGTAAATCGTAGTTTGGTTATCATACATGTCTCTGCTTTATATGACTACTATGATTTCATTTACGATTTATTTTCGATTCACATACCTGCACTGTTAGATCGACCTCCTTCGGGCCGCTCATGCCGCGAGTAAAGGTACACGATCGTTGATCCTCGCTCTAGGGTCACAGTCGGCTTGGGAAGCTCCGTTTCTCCGAGGCTTATCTTGTATAGTCCCTGTTGTCGTAGTGCTTACATTCGTGGGTATGACGGGCCCTGTCCGTCGTTGTTATCATATCTTTCGTAGAGGTGCAGTAGTAATGCCAGGCGGGGTTTGTAAAAAGGATTAAACTGTTCATGTTGAAAAAGTTGCTATTTATATATATACCGAAGGTAACCGCTTTTGGTTGCTTTGTCTTCTTATTTCACCGTCTTATTACATCGTTTCATGTATTGTCTTTATGTCCCTGATTACTCGATGTATGTCTACTGGGTGCCCGGTAAGGCACGACCACGCGGGGTTCGGTCGTGACAAAAGTGGTATCGAGCGATTAATCCTCGGAAAGTGTCTACGCACCGTATCGATGAAGTCTTGATTATCGGTGTGTTGTGCACCACACCAATAATCAGGAGGCTATAGGATATTTAGGATTGGTTTCTATTCTTCTCACTCTGAGATCGTGCCTTAGAGCTGTGTTGTAAGTTGGACCCTCTAACGTAAATTCTTTCCCTTATCGTTATGCCTCCGCGTAGGGCAACCCGCCCGTGAGGGCAAGGCGCCGGCAGGAGTCGCGAGTAGAGTACAGAGGTTACGTGGGCACAGCCCAATTATCACCTTAGGGTGCTTCGTTCGGGAGTTCTGCGACGCCACTAGCCCCATCGAGTTTAGCACGGCAGCCTCATCTGCGGCCATGATATTTGTACCTTCGCCCACGACCAGAGCAGAGAATATGGATTGCAAAGAGGCGACCCTGTTACTAGCTATGGATTTAACTACCAGAGAGTATACCGATGTACCGCGAGTCTTGATGAATATCAACGAGAGGGTTGTGCAAGAGTAGTTCTTCAGTTAGGCTTAAGCATGGCCTGTGTACGAGCTTATACACAGCAGGCCGAGAAACGTAGAGATCGACGGGTTAACCAAGGACAGCAGAAGAGGGCCAGAACAGCAAGGTCCTTTGGTAACTTTCGAGGCGAGTCACCTCACCAGCAGATTAGATTATGCACCTCCGCCAGTGCAGAGTGGTCTTCTACAAATTTCAGGACGTTCGGGGTGTGCAGGAGTTGGTCAGAACTCCAGGGCTTCCGGTTCACAGTGTGACAGACGTCATCCCGGGGAATGTCATCTTTTAGGTTGGTACTTGTTGTACCTATGACCGTCAGGGTCTGGTGTCGAAGAGTGTCCTTGTAGGAGGACTTAGCCTTCAGGATCGGTGGGTAGTTTGTCATCTCCTCACTATGCTTCTACAGGCGAGTTTGATTAGAACGACTAAGAGGAGTGAAGCGAGATATAGATATATCTTTAACCTCTAGAGTTTTGTTTATGTGATAAGTGAGTATACCTTAAGTGTTATGTTCTGATAGCAGTGTGTTAGTTGTGATTAGAAATCTTGGTTAGTTAACCGAGTAAGATTTTGGGGGGATAGATAAGGTGTGAGCCTTAGAATGTTTTACGTAAAGACCTTAGAGGTAAGGCCATCTCGAGTAAAGGTGTAGTGTTATGTTTGATCCTTATAGGAGTGCATAGTGCACGTGAGCTACGTTGTGGGATAAGTCACGAGTAGTGTGAAAAGAAATAGCGTAGATGAGCTATGACGACCGCTAGGTTTTCGTAACGTGATTAGTGAGAGTTTTCCTTGGGAACTAGTGTTGTGCTCGTTGACGGGTCGGATTGAGGCCATGATGCGGGTCAACCCGCGGCCGGTTTGGTGGTGGGGTCAGTTTGTGGTGGTCCCGCCTTGTGGTAGGGTCACGAGGGTGTTAGGCCCAAGTTTAGATAACCAGCGTACGAGTTCGTGGATGCGTTCGACCAGTGGTCGGGCCGATGGGGGCAGCCCATCGTGTCCTTCGGTCAGGACCGGTTACTCGGCTGTGTTGTTTGATCGTAAAGGTTGTAAGGCTGCACGGTGCCTACCTTCACCTTATGGCGCATGGAGCCAGTGTTACGGCTGTTTTGTTTCAAAGTTTTGCCAAGCATGTGTTAAGAACTTCGGTGAGTCTCAGATCGCATTCGCCCTCGGGCCAGTGTTTGGATTTCAGGGATAGTTGTGGGGATTGTTGTCTCCTGTGGAGGTAGTGTTTAAGCTACCATTTCAGTGTTCGGATATCGCCTTATGAAGCCTTGTAAGGGCGGAAGTGTAAGATGCCGGTCGATTGGTTCGATGTTAACAAGGTTCAGACAGTTGGTTCAGGCTTGTTCCAGCAGACTGTGGATAGTGAGAAGCTTGTCTAGAAGAAGTTCCGCACGGAGGAATCGTATGGATAATCGCGACGACGCCAGAGTTCAGGTTGACGGTCGGTCTTCTTGAAAGTACCACCCCGGGGTGGGTGTGACGAGTTTTGGAAGACAGAGGGAACTTAACCCGAGTTACTTTGGGCCTTTTGAGTTCATGTGAAGAATAGGCCAGGTTGCCTATATGATTAGCTTTTGCCGTCCGACTTAGGAGGCTGTACGTCCGGTCTTTCGTATTGTTATGATCGGGAAAAGTATCGGAGATCCATCCAGAGTGTTCCCACTTAATGATGACCACGTTAGAGATAGTAACCCCGAGTTTTGGAAACCAAGCGATTTAAATGTGGAAAGAGTTCGAGTATACGACATCCTCAGGGATCGCATGCAGTGGTACCATTTGTTGGGTCGCCTGAGAAGGTTAATGCCTCAGGCAAAGTGACAAAAGTGGTATCAGAGCATGTATGGCGAGCATAGATGTGATCATTTCTTTTGTAAAGAGAAGGTGCGAAGGAGGTATATTTTAAACCCCGGTGAGAAGTGTTTTATGGTGATGTTAGAGGTGTTTCCTCGTGGACTTGGATGTAAGCTTTTTGCGCAAGTTGTTTCTGTGGCCATGTGTGGCAAGGATTGTTCTCGTAAGTATAGTAGGGAAGCCTATACTGGCGCATGTTTATTTTGAGACTTAGAAGGAACATTCGGGACGAATGTTTCTAAGGAGTGGAGAATGTTATATCCCGTATTTCCAAAGTATGTACGTAAGGACGTACGTAGAAAATTTGAAACTTTTAATATTGGCTTGGCCGAAAATTATTTGTGCACAACACCCGTTTAGAGTCGTTTTTCGACGAAACGCTTTCCAAATTTTCGTAGGGAATTTCCGCTATGTCATTTTTAATTTTGCGGATTTTTCCGAGAGACGAAACGTGTTGGGCCAACAAGAGGGCGCCACTTGGCACCCTCCCATTGGCGGACGTGAGGCTCGGTTGTGGCCGATTGGAATGGCTTTAGTTGGTAGGATATTTGTGTGTTAGTTGGTTAAGGGGCTTGGCAAGATCTTGGCCCTACACTTGCTAGGCACTTGGCTAGATCTTGGCCATTGGTTGGCCTTGGCTTGTGCTATAAATACCCCTCTAAGGTTGAAGACTTCTTCATCCAAAATGCCTAAGTCTTGAGAGCCTTCCTCCCCTTTTGAGGCCCTCGTCGAGAGTTTTCCCCAGTGGGGTAGGCCGAGGTAGCCACCCTCCTAGTAGTGTGGCGTGGGTACCCCTAGCCTTGTTGCTTCGTATAATACCCCCTCTTGTGGTGTAGAAATACTCAAAAGTATTGTTATAATGCCCAAATTACCTTAGCCATATACCTTATTGTATTCTAAGGTTATACCTATCTGAAAAGCCAGAAAATACTATTATACTTAGTCCACAAATCCGAAACCCTAGGAAAATCTCCATAGTCCGTTGGAGTATTGTGTAGAAGTTGGTTAGAACTTCTAAGGGTGGTTTAGAGCGGGTTGGAGCGCTCAGAGTTGGAGCTAAACGATTGCCCAGGATCGACTTTAAGCTAGGATAATTATGGGCTTATCGAGGTAAATATCTTGTCCCTCTATTGTAATTGGAAATTACATGTTGTTAGAATATCTAGTTGAAGTATACTATATATAGAATCGAACGTAGTATCGGCAATGTCTTTTGACTTAAGCCCGAATAATACTTACGCAATGTCTTGCGACTTAAGCTGAATTGAAAGAAGAATACCGAATTGTAATTACATAGGGTCAGACATGAGACTTGTGTAGTAGTACCGTGAAGTAGAATTGTACCGTTAGGGTTAGATGTATAACCCCTGGTTGGCTTGGTCGCCTTCACCTATAGAGGAGGAGATTTACGCTGTTGCGGGGGGGGGGGGGAGGTGCTGCCGAATTTTCGGTAGAATGTTCTACGATGAGATCTAAATGTTAATAAGCGCCTTGTGGACTTATAGGTTGAAGTACTACGTGTGGCGCGATCTACTTGGCTTAAGGAGTAGCCGACGGTTGGATGTACTTGGAGCGTTTGCTATTAGTCGATACTCGTCGCGAGGTATGTGAACCTCTTCCTATCTCTTCTAGCATGATATGTGTGAAATATGTAGTGCAGACGCATACGTGCTGAACGTATTTGATTGGTGTAAAACATAAAGTGTTATAACGGCTTTATGGGAAGTTGGTTATAACGACTTTATGTTGGTAAGAAAATACGTGGTTTTTAAAAGGTAAATCGATTTGAACTATAAGCGGCTTGTTATGTGTTAATAAAGAACTTGAAGTATTTCAAAAGATTTTTGAATCATTTTGAAAGGAGAAGTAATATTTGGTTTTTGAAAACTTAAGAGTTATACTAGCTTTATGGGAAGTTAGGTATAACGGCTTAAGAATGTTTTACTGATTTCGGAAATCAGAATGTGTATCGACAAACCACTGCAGTGTTAATAAAAGGAAATGTTTTGAATAATTAAGTATTATTAAAACCGAGAAACTTCCATCCGCATAAGCTAAGATGAGACAAAATGATATTTCCTAGATCATGGCTGTTGTAATAAGATTGTAATAAACAAGAATATCCTACTCACATATATAAGGCTTGGGTTTCTCAGATTGTTTAAAGGAGAATTATATTCTTAAATGAATAAGACTATGAACTACGAAACCTTTCTAAAAATGAGAAACTTGAACATTGGAAATTAGGCAAACTTGAACATTGGAAAAGAATGTTGCTACTTGATTTTACAAAGAGAAGTAATTGATTTACTTTAAAAAGATAATCACTCTATTTTCATATACTACGGGTATTGTGTGACTTTTGTGAAAGCAACGTATCTTTTAAAGAGTTAATGTATGAAGTACTTTGGGGATAAAACCCGATCTTGTTAATCATATAGTAGAAAGTACCTTGTGTGAACAACTTGATTGTATTGGTTTGTGATAGCCTTGTAATACTTCTTGTTGCTTTGATAAGTAAACGTGTTAGGATGCTACGTGTGTTAGTATCTTGTGATGTTTGTGTAAAGGGGTTTCTTGATTGTGCTTATTAACTATCGGTCGTTATGATAGTATTGTGGCATTCATCTCTTGAGATGATTCCGGGTTAAGCCGCCTCCGACGCGGTAGACTCAGCGGTGATGCAGGACCATGATTCGAGAATACCTCATGCGGGTCACGGGGCCTATGCGAGCTACGAGTTCGAGTTAGCGCGGCCCTTTATGGGCACGCGGTCGCGCCACGCGGACTCGGAAGTCGGGGCGATGCCGGAGTAGCTACCGACGCGGGAATACCTCATGCGCCGATGAGATTGGCCTACGCGAGTCTGCGGAGTTCGAGTGGTTAGACGCGCGACATTGATCTCGCGGGCAAGTGGCGGCTTTGATCATGTGACGGTGCAGACAGATCTTATAATCTGATTCATGACCTTGTTGGTACTGTGGGTTTTAGTAGTCGGCTATGCCTTCGCATTTACCCCGCATGCTTTATTATGACACAGTGGGACTGGTGTTCATGTGTGTTCCTTGGTGCTTTTATATCATAGATCGCGGTGAGGAAGGTATTCCACGCATGATTGATGTTGTGGGCCCGAGACCCTTGTTATACTTGAGTGATGACTTGAGGCGTGAGTCACGACTTGACATGACCGCTTTGTTGTAAATCGTAGTTTGGTTATCATACATGTCTCCCGCTTTATATGACTACTATGATTTCATTTACGATTTATTTTCGGTTTCACATACTCATTTTTGTTATCGACCTCGGGGGCCGCGTTCATGCCGCAGTAAAGGTACACCGCCGTTGATCCTCGCTCTTAGGGTCACAGACTTTGGGAAGCTCCGTTTCTCGAGGCTTATCTTGGTATAGTCCCCTGTCGTAGGTGCTTACATTCGAGGTATGACGGCCCCGCCCGTCGTTGTTGTCATATCTTTCGTAGGTGCAGAGTAATCTTTGGGCAGGTGGTTTGTAAAAAGGATTAAACTGCTCATGTTGAAAAAGTTGCTATTTATATATATATCTGAAGGTAACCGCTTTTGGTTAGCTCGCTTCTTATTTCACCTGTCTTATTACACCGTTTCATGTATTGTCTTTATGTCCCATTGATTACTCGATGTATGTCTACTGGTGCTCGGTAAGGCACCGCCACGCCGGGGTTCGGTCGTGACAACAGTAAGAATTGTGTTTCTATATTACCGCGTCTCGATGGCGGTCGGTTGACTTGTTGAGGACTTACTTGGACGATCGGCGGATGGAAGATTCCACGGGTATGCTTCCATTATTATTGTTACATGGGCATGACTACACGATGATGTGGACATGTGACCATTCCGTTATTTACTGGCGAAGTATCGTGACTTACGGTTGTGGATCGCGCGTAGCTGCTTACTTGCCCGCCGCCACGTGACGCAGTGGATCTGGTATAGGTTATTGCACCGCCACGTGTCGCCTTCGCGAGTCGGTGTTTGGATGGAGCTGCGTGACTTACGGATGTGATCCGTGCGAGTCGATTCACTTGCCCCCGCCACGTGGCGCAGTGGAGCCGCGAGGCTATTGCACCGCCACGTGTCGGCCATGATATGGTTGTACAAGATTATTGTACGGTCGGACCGGTAGTTATACTTGCCGCAGACGGTTTTTATGGCACAGTGGGACACGTGTTCATGTATACTCCTTGGTGTTGTTATATCATGGATCGGCGATGAGGAAGGAATTCCACGCATGAGTGATGAATCGAGGCCGAGTCCCCGACTTGATATAATCGCTTATTTGTTGTATCGTAGTTTGGTTATCATGCATGTCTCCCGCTTTATATAGATCGTTATGATTTCATTTCTGATTTACTGATTTCATACTTAGTACTGTTAGATCGACTCCTTCGGCCGCGTTCACGCCGCAGTAGAGGTACATCGGTTGTCGATCCCCGCTTAGGATCACATTTGAGCGTGTTGGAAGCTCCGTTCCTGAGGCTTATCTTTTGGTATGTTACCCGAGTGCAGAGGTTCTTGTACATTCGTGGTATGGCGGGCCCTGTCCGGCCATAGTTGTTGTAAAAATCTTAGAGGTGCAGTAGCACTTGTAGGTGGTTGTAAAAGGATTAAACTGTTCGGGTTTTATGTATATACTGAAGGCAACTGTTTTAGTTGGCCTGTTTATTTATCATACCTCTTGATCCATGTCTATTTGCATGTTTAAGTTTTATTTCCGCTGGTTTTCTCTGATGTTGTATCACTAGGGTGCCCGGGGTAAGACACCAGTCACGGGCCCGGGTTCGGGTCTTGACAAAGTGGTATCAGAGCAGTTAGTCCTCGGAAAGTGTCTACAGACCGTGTCTAGTAGAGTCTTGATTATCGATGTGTTGTGCACCACATCTATAATCAGGAGGCTATAGGACATTTAGGATTGGTTTCCATTCTTCTCATTCTGAGATCGTTCCTTAGAGCGTGTGATAAGATCGACCCTCCGACGATCTCGCTTTTACGATTATGCCTCCGCGCAAGGCAACCCGCCCGTGGCAAGGCAAAGCAGAGGAGTCGCGAGTAGAGCAAATGGCAGAGACCACAAGACTGAGCCTCGATCCCGCAGCCGGAGCAGAGGAGATGAGTTACAAGGAGTGGGCCCGACGGCCGTGGTCAGGCGAACTTGAGGATAGGCCGACGCAGCAGCCCAAAGAGCACCAGGTTCACCCAGAACAGATAGTTCGAGGCTACGGGATTTTCCGAGTTGTAAACCGCCGAGTTTTATGGGTCGAGGCCCGAGGATGATCCGCAGAGTTCATCCGACGCGATTCTGGATCATGAGAGTGATCAAGGCATCGGAGACCGAAGTCGGTGGTCCTAGGTTCGCATCGGCCGCGTGATACCGCAATGATCGTTTGATTCGCGAGCTGTCCCGGAGAGCATGCACTTCCACCGTGGTGGAACGAAGTTCTCGAGTCCTTTCTTGAACATTTCTTGCCTCCCGGATGAGGAGGGCTCGGGCCGGCGATTTTTGGTGTTGCGCGAGCCGCGCATTCGGGAGTACAATGTGGAGTTCGACTCATTGGCGTGACGTCCCGCTGGTAGCTAGTATGGAGGATCGAGTGCACCGATATGTTACAGTGGCTCGATGATTACCTAGCAGAGTTGTTCGGTGTAGCTCTTCACCGGGCATGGACATTGCCCGCACGCAGCGCATGCACTGATGCGGCGAGCGGATAAATCGACGGAATGACCAAGGTCGCAGAAGAGGGCCGAACAGCAGGTCCTTTGGTAACGCTCGAGGCGGACCGCCAAAGAAGCAGACTAGTTATGTACCTCCGCCAAGACAGTGGTCCTCCACGACGCTCGACCTTCGATATTCAGAGCGGTCGGCTCCTGTGTTTCAGATTTTCGAGGAGTAGAGTATCACGGATGAGGCCACCCGTATCTCGGTGTGACCATTGTGGTAAAGCCCATAGGGAATGTCGATCGGTTTGGGAGATTGCTATACTTGCGGCCGATGTGGCTATTTGACGAGACTGTCCGACTGTGGGTAGCACCGGGTAGGATAGCACAGACTACTAGATCGCCATGGTTCTTCACCTTCCATAGCTAGGCAGGATGTTCATACACCGGCAGCTACCAGAGAGGTCGCGGTGGAAGTTTCCAGTTTTAGCGGTCCTTTGAACCGCCTATTTTCAGGTATATCCTTAACCCTCTAGAGTTTGTATGTATTGATGTACTGATGATGTGTTTAGTGTTATGATCGGGTAGCTTTGTGCTAAAATGTGATTTAGAAACCTGGTTAGTGAAAAAGGGTAAGTCCCTGGGTAGTGTGAAATGGAAGTGGTAGCTTTCATGACTTGTATAGGTAAGATTGTTCCATATCGAGGAGCAAGTGTTGGCGCGACAGTGGGTCGGGTTGGGGGCCATGTCGCGGGCCAACCCGCGGCCTGTTTCGAGGTGGGGTCAGCTCTGGGTGGTCCCGCCAGGTGGTAGGGTCACGAGGGTGCTAGGCCCAAGTTTAGATGACCATCGTATGAGTTCGTGGATATGTTCGACCAGAAGCGAATCGTGAAGGCCGAGAATGGCCTTAAGGGAGATTGAGGCTAGTAAAATGACCAAGTTTGGGGGTGGTGACTCCAAAGTTTTGGAAACTGAAGCGATGACTGAAGTGTGGTACGTATACTAGAAGAGTTCAAGTGTTCGAGAAGGGCACGACGAGTAAGGAAGGAAGAGAACATGTGTTATTTCGTGGCCAGGCGTGGCGTTGGCAACTTGTTAGAAGGACTTCATCGTAATCCGTCTTGAGAAGGAACATTCGGGACGAATGTTTCTAAGGAGGGGAGAATGTTATACCCCGTATTTCCAGAGTATGTACGTGGGGCGACGTAGAAATTTGAGCCTTAAAGTTAGGCAAGGTTTGAATTTTGTGCACAACACCTTGGTTAGAGTCGTTTTCGACGAAACGCTTTCCATTTACGTAGGAAAATTCCGGCTATGTCCTTTTTAATTTTTGCGGATTTTTCCGAGAGACGAAACATTTTGGACCAACGGGAGGGTGACATGTGTCACCCTCACATTGGAAGCTAGGGGCGGCAACCCTTGGACGAAATGGGCTACTTTATGGCCTTGATTTGTGCCTTGTTTTGTGGCTTGTTTTGTGGAGTGTTTTGTGGAGTAGGGTTAGGGTGCACTTGGCTTGATCATGGCCTTACACTTGCCTTGCACATGGCTTGATCTTGGCCATTGGTTGGCCTTGCTTGGCCTAGAAATACCCCTGAAGTGAAGACTTCTTCATCCACCTCTCTTTGTATAAGTCTTGAAACCCTCTCCTCCTTGTTGACTCTCGCCCAAGAGCCCCCTCCCTAGTAAAGGCCCTGGCCGAGAAACCCTACCCCTTTGTGTAGCCTTAGCCGATAACACCCCCACTTCCTCGAGTTGTTCTCGCGAGATACCCTCCCCCCTTGGTTGAGAAATACTCTCCAAGTATTGTTGTTATACCCAAAATACCTTGGCCTTATAGCTTGTAGTATTCCAAAGTTACCTCTATACGTAGAGCACAGAAATACTACCTTTTGTCCTTTTAGTCTCAAACCAAACCCTAAGGAAATCTTCATAGTTGGTTGAAGTATGTAAGTAGAAGTTGGTTAGAACTTCTAAGGGTTGTTTGGAGCGGATTGGAGCGCACGGAGTAGGAGCTAAACCTTGCTCAGGATCGACTTTTATCTCGGATAATTTTGGGCTTATCGAGGTAAATAATCTTGTCCCCTTTGGTAATTGGAAATTACACGTCGTTGTAATATATAGTTGGAGTATACTATATATAGAATCGAACTTATTATTGTGGCAATGTCTTTTGACTTAAGCCCAATTTAAAAGAAAAGAATCGAATCAGCATTTACATAGGATCAGACATGAGACTTGTGTAGCCATCGTGTAGTAGGATTGTACACGCCCGGATTAGACGTATAACCCCCGGTTGGCTTGGTAGCCGCCTCGATAGAGAGAGATTTACGCGTCATGCGTGGGAGGTCGCGAATTTTCGTAGAGTATGGGAACCGTGTGTTTAGAAGTTAATAAGCGCCTTGTGGCCTTATAGGTTGAAGTACTACGTGTGGCGTGATCTACGTGGCGAAGGAGCCGACTGCCGAGGTACTTGGAGCGTTTTGCTATTAGTCGATAATCTTCGCGAGGTATGTGAACCTCTTCCTAGTTCTTCTAGCATGATATGTGTATAACTATGTAGTACGGTAGACGTACATGTGTTAAAAGTATTTGATTGGTTTAAAACATAAAGTGTTATAACGGCTTTATGGGAAGTTGGTTATAACAACTTTATGTAGGTAAGAAGTTTGTGGTTTTTAAAAGGTAACTGGCTTGATGTGTGATAATAAAGAACTGGAAGTATTTCAAAAGATTTATGAATCATTTTGAAGGAAGAGTAATACTTGGTTTTGAAAACATAAGAGTTATACTAGCTTTATGGAAAGTTAGGTATAACGTCTTAAGAGAAATAAAAAGAATGGTTTACTGATTTTTAGAAGTTAAGAGACTTAATCTTAAGAGATAAGAGACTTGACTTAATTGAATTAATATGAGTTTTGTGTGAAACCTCATTCATGAGTAATGAGTACGTGGTTTTTAAAAGGAATAATGTTTTACTGATTTCGGAAATCAGAATGTGTATCGACAAACCACTGCAGCGTTAATAAAGGAAAATGTATTGAATAATGAAGTATTACTAAAACCAGTAGAAACCTCCATCTGCATAGAAGCTAAGATGAGACAAAATGATATTACATTTTCTAGATCATGGCTGCTTAATAAGATTGATTATGAATAAGAATAACCTACACTCATATAAGGCATATGTTACTCAATTGTTTTAAAAGAGATTAAGACATTGAACTATGAAACTTTTCTAAAATAAAGAGCCTTGAGTAATTGGAATTAGGCAAACCGGAACCTTAGGGAAAAGAATGTGGTTGAAAAGGGAAGTGTTTTGGTTTACCTAAAAATGTGAGTCACTCTATTTTTATACTACGGGTATCGGGTGACTTTTATAAAAGGAATGGATCTCTTTTAAAAGGAATTTAGCGTACGTAGTACTTTAGGGTTAACGCCCGGATTTTGACGTAAAATGAAAGTACTTTGAGTTGTGTATAACTTGCCTATGCTTGTTGTTGTGTAACTTGCCTATGCTCGTTGTGGATAACTTGTCTATGCTTATTGAGATAGCCTTTGTTGTGCAAGAATTGTGTTTCTATATTACCGCGTCTCTCGATGAAGGGCCGGTTGACTTGTTGAGGACTTACTTGGACGTACTGGCAGTGACGGAAGATTCCACGGGTATGCTTCCATTATTATTGTTACATGGGCATGACTACACCGATGATGTGGACATGTGACCATTCTGGTTATTTACGGCGAAGTATCGTGACTTACGGTTGTGATCGCGCGAATGCTTTACTTGCCCCCGCCTACGTGACGCAGTGGATCCGGTATAGGTTATCGCACCGCCACGCGTCGCCTTCGCGAGTCGGTGTTTGGATGGAGCCGTGACTTACGGATGTGATCCGCGCGAGTCGATTCATTTGCCCCGCCGCCTACGTGGCGCGGAGCCGGTGGAGGCTATCGCACCGCCACGTGTCGCCTTCATGATATGGTTGTACAAGATATTGTACGGTCGACCGGTAGTTATACTTGCCCCAGACGGTTTTTATGGCACGCGTGGGACTCGTGTTCATGTATACTCCTTGGTGTTGTTATATCATGGATCGCCGGTGAGGAAGGAATTCCACCGCACGAGTGATGAATCGAGGGCGTGAGTCCTCGACTTGATATAATCGCTTATTTGTCAGGTAATCGTAGTTTGGTTATCATGCATGTCTCCCACTTTATATAGATCGTTATGATTTCATTTACTGATTTACGCCACATACTTGGTACTGTTATCGACCTCCTTCTGGGCCGCGTCACGCAGTAGAGGTACATCTACCGTCGATCCCCGCTTAGGATCACATTTCACGTGTTGGAAGCTGCTCTTCTGAGGCTTATCTTTTGGTATGTTACCCTGAGTCTGTAGGTTCTTGTACATTCAGGGGTATGGCGGGGCCCTGTCCCGTCATAGTTGTTGTAAAAATCTTAGAGGTCCAGAGTAATCGTTGTGGGCAGGGTTGTAAAAGGATTAAACTGTTCGGGTTTTATGTATATACTGAAGGCAACTGTTTTGGTTGGCCTGTTTATTTATCATACCTCTTGATCCATGTCTATTTGCATGTTTAAGTTTTATTTCCGCTGGTTTTCTCTGATGTTGTATCACTAGGGTGCCCGGGGTAAGGCACCAGTCACGGGCCCGGGTTCGGGTCTTGACAACGTCTACCGTACTACATACGTGCAACTAGTCATGCTCAAAGATAGGAAAAGTTCTACATAGAGTAGGTCACACAACTACCTCTTAACTTCTAAGAGTAACAGGAAACATGAAATGATACCACAGGTATATTCCATACATAGAATCATGCCAAAGGAAGGAAGAGGTTCACATACCTCGCGACGATTATCGACAAGTAGCAAAATGCTCCAAAGTACTTCAATCTTGATAGCTAATCCATCCTTCAAGTAGGATACGCTATACTTAGTACTTCAACCTAGTATGGTCACAATATGTCCATTAACCTCTTATTTCAAACGTAGAATATTCTAAGTGCTAAGTCGCTAAATTCTATGGAAAATCGGACAGCACCTCCTTTGTTTCTACTAACTTTGCCACCTTTTTCAAGGCCGAATACAATAACCAAACACGCCACATTTAAGGCCCAATCAAAGTAATCAACAATAGGGGATTACACGCCTACTAGACGTGTACAATTTCGCCCCACAAACGATATCAAATTAATACAACTTACTAGGCCAATTCGGCTACCTTGAATTACTACCACATCAATTCTTATCAAATTTCCATTTCAATCCAAATTGTTAGCAATACATGATAACAAGTCGCAATCGACTATAACTACTATAATCTTCAAGTCAACAACATGCGACGATTCTAATAACGACTAAATTAGTAATCCAATTTTCAAGTAGCTTGTATAACATTTCGGATTTCCAAGGCTAAAATCGATCCATAATCATTATAACTTCAACACATATACCTCATGCTAGCAACAAGTAAAGCTAACAACAAAATAAATAATCTTGTAACACTTTCAAAGAACAAGATTATACCTCAACGATTCTTAATCCAATCTTCAAAACCGAAGTTGCTCCTTAGCAACCTAGAGCCTCTTCAAGACACTTCAATCCGCTCCTTGAGACCCTTAGAACAACACCAACAATTTTCCTTCAACTTCTAAGAAAAACCTAGAAAGACAACTAGGTTTTCGCTTTGCGACTAACCCGTAAACTACCTTTTTCCAAGATTTTTCTATTGAGATATGCTTACACTACCCTCAAGAACCTTGGTTTAAAGTGGGGAGCTAAAAGAACAAGGATCAAAGATTTTTCCTTTTCTTCCAAGAGGAACCCGAGAGCTTCCCTTCTATGCTCTTCAATTTTTGTGCAAATATGGCTAAGTATGGAACTTGTCTCACTACTAGTAGTATAATAAAGGGACATGGAGGGTCAAGATGTGTACAATTGGGTGGCTAGGATGATCTCTTATTAAATATCAAGGCTTGTGGGACCTTTGACTTTGGTCAATTTTCTCAAGCTCACACTTGCAAGGCTTGTCTTGCAACAAAGGTCCAATGACCATTTAGCCCTTGCTAGATTTCATCCAAGGCATCATTTAAGGGGGGTGACACGTGTCGCCCTCCCATTCGTCACAATAATACGATTTCCGACAATTTCATATTTCCGATAAATTTTTACAAGCCTCAAATCTTAACACTTGCGAGTTCTTACGTACGTTCTTAAAACATATCCTGTAAATACGGGGTGTAACATTCTTCCCCCCTTAGAAACATTTGTCCTCGAATGTTCTTTCGGAGTACAATCTGATTAACGTGCGACATAGTCTCCTTATACTACACCCTTCTTACAACATATGCCACCCATGGCCACATAACAATATTTATTCTAAGCTGTCAACCTTGGCACTCACGAAGTCAACTAGCCCATACTTATAATGACCTCCAAGTCTGTCATAATCCTCTCTACTAGGTCTACTAGGGTCTAAGGACTGTATCATCACCGGGAAAACCTCATATCCCCGCTCAGCTACCACCCCAAATACTCACGGGTGTAGTTACCTCGAAAGGTTCTTATGGATTCAGGCTCTATTCCTTTACACTTGGTTTTTATCTTTCTTACTGGTCGTACTCTTTCCGTAGTTCCAACTCACACTAGTATCCATAACTTCCATACCGATGCTGGCCTCCAATCTTTGGAGTCACTCTATAAAACAATATAAGGCCATTTCCGCCACTACTGGTTCTGGGAACGCGTCCACGAACCCGTAAAACAATTAACTAGACTTGGGCCTTGCACCCTCGTGACCCTGTCACATAGAGGAACTACTACCAACTGATCCCACTCCATTCCAGGCCATGGGGAGACCCGTAACAGGTCCTCAACCCGACTCAACGTCGCACTTAACTCTTATTCTTGGTCTATAATAAATCTTTCTACCCGAGAAGACCTTGTACATCTAATGTGTTATACCCCGTATTTCCAGAGTATGTACGTGAGGACGTATGTAGAAAAGTTTGAGCCTTAAAGTAGGCAATGGCCGAAAATGTTGTTCACAAGTACCGAAAAGAATCGTTTTTCGACGAAACGTTTTGCAAGACTTGCGTAGGGAAAATTCCGGCTATGTCATTTAAAATTTTTGCGGATTTTTCCGAGAGATGAAATATTTTGGACCAACGGGAGGGTGACATGTGTCACCCTCAAAAGTGGACGGCCAAATGGCATTCCTTGCACGTTTTTTGTGCCTTGGTTGTGGTCAAGGGGTTGGTAGGATATTTTGGTGGTAGATGGATAAGGTACACTTGCCCAAATCTTGGCCTTACACTTGCCTAGCACTTGGATTCATCTTGGCCATTGGTTGGCCATTGGTTGGCCTATAAATACTCCCCTAACTTGAAGGTTTCTTCATCCCTCAATTGATTTCTAAGTCTTGAAATCCCTTTCCCTTCGAGAGCTTTCCAGCCAGAGCCTCCTTCTTCCCCTTAGTGTAGTTTCTTCCAAGTCCTCCCCTTTGAGAGGCCTTGGCCGAGAAGTATCCCCTTGCCTAGTTGTTCTCGTGAAAATACCACCCCTTGGTTGAGAAATACTTCTCCAAGTATTGTTTTAATGCCAAAATACTCTAGCCCAAAACCTTTGTAGAATTTCCAAGTACCTCTTTACGAAAAGCCCTAAAATACTACTATACTTTCCTTTAGCCACTAAATGAAACCCTATGGAAAAATCTCCATAATTGGTTGGAGTACTTAGTAGAAGTGTGTAGAACTTCTAAGGATTGTTTGGAGCGGGTTGGAGCACCGAGTAGGAGCTAAACCTTGCTCAGATCGACATTAAACTTGGATAATTTTGGGCTTACCGAGGTAAATAATCCTATCCTTCTATTGTAATTGGAAATTACATCTGTAGTTATATAGAAATGATTATAAGATTCATAGAAGAGAATTGAATAATAGAAGGATATTACGTAAAAGAATTGAATCGAAATCACGTCGTAAGAATATTAAAGAAGAAGTTTGAATCAGATTTACATAGATTTGTATTTACTGAGACTTGTGTAGCTTAACGGGTAGGGAAGTGCTGCCCGATTTTCCGTAGAATAGAGAACCTACTGCTTAGAATATTCTACAGAGTAGTCTAGACTTTGATAGACTGGTATAACCTTTATAGGTTGAATGTTCTGCGAGTAGCATGTGCTACTTAAAAGGTGGACAAGGCTAGACGGGTTATAGCCGAGCGCTTTTGCTAATAGTCGATAATCGTCGCGAGGTATGTGATTCTTCCTATACTCTTGAGCATGATATTTTAAAGTATATATAGTACGGACGACGTGTGTTAATCGAATAATAATTACGCAATGTCTTTTGACTTAAGCCTGAATAATCTTGAAGTATTTCAAAAGAATACTGAATCATTTTTAACAGAAGAGTAATATTTGGGTTTAAAAGCTTAAGAGTTATACTAGCTTTATGGGAAGTTAGGTATAACGGCTTAAGAGTGATAAAAAGAATGGTTTATTAATTTTAGAAGTTAAGAGACTTGATCTTAAAAGATAAGAGACTTGACTTAATTAAGATTAATATGAATTTTGTGTGAAACCTCATTCGTGAGAAATGAGTACTTGGTTTTTAAAAGAAATAATGTTTTACTGATTTCGGAAATCAGAATAAGTATCGAACAAACCACAGCAGCGCTAATAAAGGGAAATGTTTTGACTAATAAAGTATTATTAAAACCAGTAGAAACTTCCATCTGCATAGAAGCTAAGATGAGACAAAATGATATTACATTTCCTAGATCATGGCTGCTATAATAAGATTGTTATGAACAAGAATAACCTACTCACTTATAAGGTATATGCTTCTCAAATTGTTTTAAAGGAGAATTACATCATTAAGTGATTAAAACTATGAACTACGAAACCTTTCGAAAATGAGAAACTTGAGTAATTGAAATTAGGCAAACTTGAACGTTTGGAAAAGAATGTTGTTACTTGATTTTACAAAGAGAAGTGTTTTGATTTACTTCAAAAGATAGTCACTCTATTTTCATATACTACGGGTATTGTGTGACTTTTGTGAAAGTAACGTATCTTTTAAAGAGTTAATGTATGAAGTACTTTGGGGATAAAAACCCGATCTTGTTAATCATATAGTAGAAAGTACCTTGTGTGAATAACTTGATTGTGTTGGTTTGTGATAGCCTTGTAATACTTTCTTGTTGAATTGATAAGTAAACATGCTAGGATGCTACGTGTGTTAGTATCTTGTGATGTTTGTGTAAAGGGGTTTTCCCTCGATTGCGCTTAAGTTGTTTAACTATCAGCCGTTATGTTGGTATTGTACCACTCACCTTGACATAATCCCGGAGGTTAAGTCGCCTCCGACGCGGGTAGACTCAAAGTGTCTGTGACCTATGATTCGAGAATACCTCACGCGGGTCCCGGCCTATGCGAGCTACGAGAGCTCCAGTGTTAGTGTGCGGCCTTTATGGTCATGCGTCTATGTGGCTACGCGGATCGCGAGTCCAGCGGACGCCGGGAGTAGCTACCCTCGATGCGGGAATACCTCACGCGCCTATGAGGTTGGCCTATGCGAGTCTGCGGGAAGTTCCAGGGCTAGACGCGCACATTAGATATTGCGGGCGAGTGGCCAGCTTTGATCATGTGACGGTCTAGACAGATCTCATGGTACAGTTTATGACCCTGTTGGTACTGTGAGTTTTAGTAGTCGGTTATGCCTTCAGACTTACCCCGCAGCTTTTATGATGACACAGTGGGACCCGTGTTCATGTGTATTCCTTGGTGCTTTTATATCATAGATCGCGGTGAGGAAGGTATTCCACGCATGATTGATGTTGTGGCGTGAGACCCATTGTTATATTTGAGTGATGACTTTGAGGCGTGAGTCACGACTTGACATGATCGCTATTTATTGTGAATCGTAGTTTGGTTATCATACATGTCTCCCGCTTTATATAGACTACTATGATTTCATTTACGATTTTCGATTTCACATACTTGGTACTTGCATCGACCTCCTTCGAGGCTGCGTTCATGCCGCAGTTGAGGTACACCGCCGTTGATCCTAGCTCGTGGTCACAGAGCGTTGGGAAGCTCCGCTTTCTCCGAGGCTTATCAGTGGTATAGTCCCGTCGTAGTAGGTGCTACATTCGTGGTATGGCGGGGCCCTGGCCCGCCCTTGTTGTCATGTCACTCTTAGAGGTCTGTAGTACTGTGGTGGGCAGAGCTGTAAAAGTGCTGTAACTGTTCGGATTTAAGTGTTATATATTATGCCGAAAGGAAAATTTTCTCGATAACTGCTTTACACTTCTTGATATTTCATGTCTTGTTTTATGTTCCACGACATTACTGATGTATGTCTACTGGGTACCGGTAGCACGACACCACGCCCGGTTCGGTCGTGACAAAAGTGGTATCGTGAGCGCTTAATCCTCGGAAAGTGTCTACAGACCGTATCTAGTAGAGTCTTGATTATCGGTGTGTTGTGCACCACACCAATAATCAAGAGGCTATAGGATATTTAGGATTGGTTTCCATTCTTCTCACTCTGAGATCGTGCCTTAGAGCTGTGTTATAAGTTGCACCCCTCTAACGTATTTCTTTCCCGTACCTGTTATGCCTCCGCGCAAGGCAACTCGGACCCAGAAGGGTAAGGCAGCCGAGGGAGCTGCGAGTAGAGTACAGAGGGTTACTAGGGCACAGGCCCAATCATCATCTGGGGTGGTGATTCATTCGGGGAGTTCTGCGACGTCGCCAGCCCCAGCAGAGTTTAGCACAGCGGCAGCAGTTCCTACTGCGGCCATGATATATGAACCTTCAGTTCCACGACCGGGAACAGAGAGTATAGATTGCAAAGAGGCGACCCTGTTACTAGCTGAGGATGTAGCTACCAGAGAGTATGATGTATCGATTTATCACGGGTCTTGACGACTATCTTAGAGAGGGTAGTGCAAAAGAAATTCTTCAGTTAGGCTTGAGCATGGCCTGTGTACGGTCTTATGCGCCTCAGGCCAAGAAACGTAAAGATCGACGGGTTAACCAAGGACAGTAGAAGAGGGCCATAACAGCAAGGTCCTTTGGTAACTTTCGAGGCGAACCGCCTCAGCAGCAGATTGGTTATGCGCCTCCGCCAGAGCAGAGTGGTTCTCCAAAGGGTTCAGGATGTTGGGGTATGCTGGAGTTGGTCAGAGCTCCAGGGCTTCCGGTTCACAGTGTGGCAGGCGTCATCCCGGGGAATGTCGTCTTTTAGTTGGTACTTGTTTTACCTGCGGCCGTCAGGGCCATGTGTTGAAAGGATGTCCTAGTAGGAGGGATGTAAGTAGGAGGACTCAGCCTTCATGATCAGTGACCAGTTCATCATCTTCCCTAGCTATGCGCCTTACGGGGCAGGTTTGATTAGAACGACAGAGGGTAGTGAAGCAGTAGATACAGGTATATCTTTAACCCTCTAGAGATTAGTATATGTGATAAGATGAGTATATCCTAAGTGTTATGTTCAGGTAACATAAGTGTTAATTGTGATTAGAAATCATGGTTAGTAATAAGGGTAAGATTGGGGTTAAGGAAAGTGTGAGCCTTAGAGTTTTATACGTAAAGACCTTAGAGGTAAGGCCATCGCGAGTATAAGATGTATTTTTATGTTTGACCCTTATCAGAGTGCATAGTTCACGTGAGATATACTTGTGTGATAGGTCCCTGAGTGGTATGAAATGAAAGAGGGTAGTTGAGCTAAGAAGACCACTAGGTTTTTCGTGACTTGCTTAGTGAGATTGTTCCGGATCGGGGAACAAGAGTTTTTGCGCGATAGCGGGTCGGGTCAGGATCACCGCGTCAACCCGCGACCTGTTTTGTGGTGGGGTCAGTTCGGGGTGGTCCCGCCAGGTGGTAGGGTCATGAGGGTGTTAGGCCCAAGTTTAGTTAACCATCGTACAAGTTCGTAGATGCGTTCGACCAGTAGTCAGGCCGATGAGGTCAGCCCATCTTGTCCTTCGCCAGATCGCTTTACTCGCAGAGTTATGCGAGATGTTTTTATCGTGAAGGTTGTAAGGCTGCACGGTGCCTACTTTCACCTTATGACGCATGTGAAGCCTGTGGTGGCTATTTCGCTCGAAGTTTTACCAGCAGGTTAGGAACTCAAAGTAGTCTTATTATCGCCCTCGGGCCAGTGTTTGGATTTCAGGGGTAACTGTGAGGATTGTTGCCTCCTATTGAGGGAGTGTTTTTATAACTACCATTTAAGTATTCGGATATCGCCTTACGAAGCCTTGTAGGGGCGGTAGTGTAAGTTGCCGGTCGATTGGTTCGATGTTGGCAAAGTTCAGATAATGGTTCATACTTGTTTTACAGGATGTGGACGGGTGAAGCCTATCCGGGAGGTTATCGGCAGCTCGAGTCAACGGAAGTCGATGGATAATCGGCGACGACGCTTGGCGTTTAGGTGGACGGTGGGTCTTCTTGAAGGTACCACCCCGGAAAGGGTGTGACGAGTTTGGGAAACAGAGGAAACTTAGCCCGAGTTACTTTGGGCCTTTCAGATCATGTGAAGAGTAGGCCAGGTTGCCTATATGTTAGTTTTTGCCGTCCGACTTAGGAGGCAGTATGTCCGGTCTTTCATGTTGTTATGTTCGGAAAAGTATCGGAGATCCATCCAGATTGTTCCCAGTAATGATGATCAAGTTGGAGGTAGTAACCCAGAGATTTTTGAAATTGATGCAAGAATGTAAATGTGGTAAGTTATGAGAAAGAGTTCGAGTGTGCACGACGAGTAAGGGAAGAAGCGAGCATGTGTTGAGAGCATAGATGTGATCTTTTCTTTTGTAAAGTGAAGGTGCGAATGGAGTATCTTTTAGCCCTGGGATGGGAGCTGTTGTAGTGATGGAAGTGATTCCTCGTAGACTTGGACGTAAGTATTTGCGCGTGTGGTATTGTGTCCAGGTGTGGCATGATTGTTTTCGTAAGTATAGCGGTGAAGACCATCGGCGCATGGTTCTTTGAGACTTAGAAGGAACATTCGACGAATGTTTCTAAGGTGGGAGAATGTTATACCGTATTTCCAGAGTATGCGTGAGGACGACGAGAAAAGTTTGAGCCTTAAAGTAGGCAATGGCCGAAAATGTTGTTCACAAGTACCAAAAGAATCGCTTTTCGACGAAACGCTTTTGCAAGATTTGCGTAGGGAAAATTCCGCTATGTCATTTATAATTTTTATGATTTTTCCGAGAGATGAAATATTTTGGATCAACGGAGGGTGACATGTGTCACCTCAAAAGTGGACGGCCAAAGGGCAGTCCTTGCACATTTTTTGTGCCTTGGTTGTGGTCAAGGGGTTGGTAGGATATTTTGGTGGTAGATGGATAAGGTACACTTGCCCAAATCTTGGCCTTACACTTGCCTAGCACTTGGCTTCATCTTGGCCATTGGTTGGCCATTGGTTGGCCTATAAATACTCCCTAACTTGAAGGTTTCTTCATCCTCAATTGATTTCTAAGTCTTGAAATCCCTTTCCCCTCTTGAGAGATTTAGCCAGAGCCTCCTTCTTCCCCTTAGTAGTTTCGCCCAAGTCCCCTCCCCTTTGAGAGGCCTTGGCCGAGAAGTATCCTCCCCTTGCCTAGTTGTTCTCGTGAAAATACCACCCCTTTGTTGAGAAATACTTCTCCAAGTATTGTTTTAATGCCAAAATACTCTAGCCCAAAACCTTTGTAGAATCTCCAAGTACCCTCTTGACGAACAGCCCGGACACTACTACTATACTTTCCTGTAGCCACTAAATGACACCCGCTCGAAACATCTCCATAAGTGGGGGGAGTACTTAGGAGAAGTCTGGAGACCGTCTAAGGGTTGTTTGGAGCGGGTTGGAGCACCGAGTAGGAGCTAAACCTTGCTCAGGATCGACATTAAACTTGGATAATTTTGGGCTTACCGAGGTAAATAATCCTATCCTTCTATTGTAATTGGAAATTACATACTGTAGTTATATAGAAATGATTATAAGATTCATAGAAGAGAATTGAATAGAAGGATATTACGTAAAAGAATTGAACCGAAATCACGTCGGAAGAATATTAAAGAAGAAGTTTGAATCAGATTACATAGACCGTATTTCTGAGACTTGTGTAGCTTAACGGGTAGGGAAGTGCTGCCCGATTTTCCGTAGAATAGAGAACCTACTGCTTAGAATATTCTACAGAGTAGTCTAGACTTTGATAGACTGGTATAACCTTTATAGGTTGAATGTTCTGCGAGTAGCATGTGCTACTTAAAAGGTGGACAAGGCTAGACGGGTTATAGCCGTGGAGCGTTTTGCTAATAGTCGATAATCGTCGCGAGGTATGTGATTCTTCCTATACTCTTGAGCATGATATTTTAAAGTATATATAGTACGGTAGACGTACGTGTGTTAACTGAATAATAATTACGGCAATGTCTTTTGACTTAAGCCTGAATAATCTTGAAGTATTTCAAAAGAATACTGAATCATTTTTAACAGAAGAGTAATATTTGGGTTTAAAAGCTTAAGAGTTATACTAGCTTTATGGGAAGTTAGGTATAACGGCTTAAGAGTGATAAAAAGAATGGTTTATTAATTTTAGAAGTTAAGAGACTTGATCTTAAAAGATAAGAGACTTGACTTAATTAAGATTAATATGAATTTTGTGTGAAACCTCATTCGTGAGAAATGAGTACTTGGTTTTTAAAAGCAATAATGTTTTACTGATTTCGGAAATCAGAATAAGTATCGAACAAACCACAGCAGCGCTAATAAAGGGAAATGTTTTGACTAATAAAGTATTATTAAAACCAGTAGAAACTTCCATCTGCATAGAAGCTAAGATGAGACAAAATGATATTACATTTCCTAGATCATGGCTGATGTAATAAGATTGTTATGAACAAGAATAACCTACTCACTTATAAGGTGTTATACCCCGTATTTCCAGAGTATGTACGTGAGGGCGTAAGTATATAAATTCAAGCCTTAAGATTAGGCAAGGTTCGAAATTTTGGCACAAGTGCCGAAAAGAGTCGTTTTTCGACGAAACGTTTTACTAAACTTGCGAAGGGAAAATTCCGGCTATGTCATTTATAATTTTTGCGGATTTTTCCGAGAGACGAAACATTTTGGACCAACGGGAGGGTGACATGTGTCACCCTCACATTGGAAGAGGTCACGGCAAAGTGGACGAAAATTGTGGCTTGTTTTGTCAAGTAGTTGGTAGGATATTTTGGTGGTAGATGGATAAGGTGTACTTGGCTTGATCTTGGCCTTACACTTGCCTAACACATGGATTAATCTTGGCCATTGGTTGGCCATTGCTTGACCTATAAATACCCCTCTATGTTGATGAACTTTTTCATCCAAAATTGTTCTAAGTGTTAAATTCCTCCCTCCCCTCTTAGTGAGCTTTCCCACCACACCCTCCCCTTTGAGAGCCCTTGGCCGAGAGCCTCCCCCCCTCCCCCCCCTTGGGTGAGGCTTGGCCGAGAGGGTACCCCCCGTAGCCTAGTTGTTTTCGTATAATACCCCCCTTTGTGGTATAGAAATACTCTCCAAGTATTGTTATAATGCCCAAATACCTTGGCCCAAATACCTTGTAGTATTTCCAAAGTACCCTCTATACGGAAAGCCCGGAAAATACTATTATACTTTCCCTCAGTCACAAAAACGAAACCCTAAGGAAAATCTTCATTGATAGTTGAAGTATTTGAGTAGAAGTTGGTTAGAACTTCTAAGGGTTGTTTGGAGCGGATTGGAGCACTCGGAGTAGGAGCTAAGCGTTGCTCAGGAGCGACATTAAACTTGGATAATTTTTGGGCTCATCGAGGTAAATAATCCTATCCTTCTAGTGTAATTGGAAATTACATACTGTAGTTGTATAGAAATGAATATAAGATTCATAGAAGAGAATTGAACTGTAAAAAAAAGGATATTACAGTAAGGACTTGAACTGAAATCACATCAGAAGAATATTAAGGTAGAAGATTAAACTGTACTTACATAGGACTGTATTACAGTAGACTGATAACATTTATTGGTTGAATGTTTTGCAAGTAGCATGTGCTACTTAGAAGGTGGACAAGGCTAGCCGGGTTATAGCCGTGGAGCGTTTTGCTTATAGTCGATAAATCGTCGCGAGGTATGTGATTCTTCCTATACTCTTGAGCATGATATTTTAAAGGAAGATATATATAGTACGGCAATGTCTTTTGACTTAAGCCTGAATAATAAGAAACTTGAAGTATGTCACAAGAGTTAAGAAACCATTTTTGAAAGAAGAGTAACACTTGGTTTTAAAGGTTTTAAAAAGAGTTATACTAGCTTTATGGGGAGTTAGGTATAACGTCTTAAGAGAGGTAAAGAAAATGGTTTACTGATTTTAGAAGTTAAGAGACTTGATCTTATAAGATAAGAGACTTAACTTAAATGAATTACTATGAGTTTTGTGTGAAACCTCATTCGTGAGTAATGAGTACGTGGTTTTTAAAAGGAATAATGTTTTACTGATTTCGGAAATCAGAATGTGTATCGACAAACCACTGCAGCGTTAATAAAGGAAAATGTATTGAATAATGAAGTATTATTAAAACCAGTAGAAACCTCCATCTGCATAGAAGCTAAGATGAGACAAAATGATATTACATTTCCTAGATCATGGTTGCTTAATAAGATTTATGAACAAGAATAACCTACTACTTTATGGCATATGTTACTCAATTGTTTTAAAAAGAGATTAAGACATTGAACTATGAAACTTTTCTAAAAAGAGACTTGGGTAATTGAAATTAGGCAAACTGGAACTTTAGGGAAAAGAAAGGCATTGTGTTGTCTTATAACAGCTTTATGGGAAGTTGGTTATAACGACTTTATGAAAACAAAAGGAGGGTTTTTATCATTGGTTTTAATGTGGAAACTTGACTTTAAAAAGAGAAGTTGTTTTGGTTTGCTTAAAAGATGTAAGTCACTCTATTTTATACTACGGGTATCGGGTGATTTTCATAAAAGAAATGGATCTCTTAAAAGGAATTTAACGTACGTAGTACTTTAGCGTTAAAACCCGGACTTTGGCATAAAATGAAAGTACTTTGAGTTGTGTATAACTTGCCTATGCATGTTGTTGTGAAACTTGCCTATGCTTGTTGTTGTGAAACTTGCCTATGCTTGTTATGGTGAAACTTGCCTATGCTTGTAGTTGTGAAACTTGCCTATGCTTGTTATTGTGAAACTTGCCTATGCTTGTTGTGATAGCCTTTGTTGTGCAAGAATTGTGTTTCTATACTACCGCGTCTCTCGATGGAGGGTCGGTTGACTTGTTGAGAACTTACTCGACGCGTCTACAGTGACGAGAAATTCCACTCGCACGCTCCTCGCCGATAGTGTTACTTTTGCTAATCACTTTGGACATACTGACACGATGCGTAGCGCACGGGTATGCTTCCATTTTGATAACGATAAGATTCTTCATAACTAAAACAGTTGCAAATGCCACACACGGCCACAAAACAACACTTAGGCAGAAACGATAACGAAAATTTACAAGTAGGAAAGTGAATTACCTGGAGGTGTGGGGAATAGGTGAGGATACTTCTGCCTCATGTCCTCCTCGGCTTCCCACGTCATCTCCTCCCTGAGCTCGTTCCGCCACAAGACTTTGACGGAAGCCACGCCCCGTCCGCAGACGCCTAACCCGACGATCGACTATCGCTATGGGAATCTCCTCATACGATAACCCCTGGCCACCGACATCGCCAATCGGTGTACCCTAGATGGATCCCCGATACATCTCCTCAAAGATAGATACGTGAAAACCGGATGCATCGCCCCAGACGGACGGCAGATCCAACTCATAGGCAACCTTGCCTACCTCGCGACAACTGAAATGGCCCAATGTACCTGTGGCCGAAGCTTCTTCTTCCCGAATCTCATCACACCCTTCATGGGTGACACCTTTAGGAAAACCCAATCATGAACCTCAAACTCAAGATGCCGACGACGATGATCTCGCATACGACTGGCCGACTCGAAGTCAATAGCCGCCTCGGATAAGCTTCACCTTATCCATCGCTCGCCGTATCAAATCTGTCCCACTAGCCGCACTCTCGCCCACCTCGAACCAACCTATAGGCGACCGCACTTCCTCCCATACAAGGCCTCATAAGGCGCCATCCGAATCTCGGAGTGGTAGCTATTATTATACGCGAACTCAACTAGAGGCAAATGATCCTCCCAACTACCATCGGTCAATAACACAGCTCGCAAAGATATCCTCAAGAGTCCGGATAGTGCGCTCGCCTGTCCGTCTGCTCTGCGTGGATGAAATGCGACTCGTGCTCACCGGCCCCTAAACCCTCTCGAAGGACTCTCGGAAGTTAGCCGAAACCGGGCTCCACTCGATATGATCAAGTAGGGACTCCATGCACCGACGATCTCTGATGTAAAGTCCGCATAATCCTCACCAAAAAGTCGCCCCGACGGAAGAAAGTGGGCTGATTTCGCCACCGTCGACGATAACCCATATAGAATCATGTCTCCTCCGAGTGCGAGGTAATCCCGTGATGAAGTCCATGTTGATTACCTCCCACTTCCGTGACGGATCTCAATCGCTCAGAACAAACCACCGTGCCTCGTGCTCTACCTTCACCTGCTGACAACACGGGCACTGAGCTACGAACTCTGCAACGTCCCTCTTCAAGCCATCCCACCAATACACAGATCTAAGGTCGTGGTACATCTTGGTCGACCCTGGATGGATAGAGTAACGCGCGCTATGTGCTTCCCAAGAACTCACTGACGAAGTCCTCAAACATCCGGAACACACACCGCCTCAAACCTTAGCACCCCATCAGTGCTACCTCAAAAGCGACCCTTGCCCTCACGAAGAGTCAGATCACGATATCGAATCAAAGCCGGATCCTCGAATCGTTGCCTCTTCACCTCCTCAACGATGGAAGACTCGGCAACCTCACGAACTCTAACCCCACCGCTATCGTAATCAATCAAACGGACACCAAGGCTCGCTAATCGATGCAAATCACGAACCATGTCCCTCCTCTCGAGCTGCACATCGCATAGGCTCCCCATCGACCTACGACTACGACCATCTGCCACAACATTGGCCTGCCCCGGGCGGTACAGGATATCAACATCGTAATCCTTAAGCAACTCTAACCACCGCCTCGCCGTAAGTTCACTCCTCTGGTCAAGATATACCGGAGGCTCTTGTGGTCGTGAAAAATATCCACGTGAACCCCATACAAATAGTGCCTCCGCATCTTCAAAGCATGGATCACACCGCCAACTCCAAATCATGGGTGGGGTAGTTCCTCTCGTGTTTCTTCACCGCCGGGATGCATATGCTATAACCCCGCCATGCCGCATCAACACACATCCCAACCCGATGCCCGACGATCACAATACACGACATAACCATCCGACCTCCGGAAGAGTAAGAACGGGCGGTCGCCGCCTCCTTCAAAGAATCGGAAACCCCGCCACAAGCATCACCATCAAACTTGGCCGCCTTCGAGTCACCTAGTCAATGGTGCGTAGATAGAAGCAACCTTCTACGAACCGATAATATCCTCGCAAGGCCCGTAAAATCGCGAACCTCTGCCGAGTAGTAGGTCTAGGCCAAGTCCCGATCGCCGATCTTGGCCGTATCCACTGAATGCCATCAGCCCCGACAATATGCCCAAGAAACGCCATCAAGTCAACCAAAACTCACATTTGGAAAACTTGGCGCATAATCGCCGTCCCGAGAATCACAAGACAGCCTCGTTCGCATGCTCCTACTCTGAGCGAGAATAAACCAAGATATCATCAATGAACACTATCACAAACGTGTCCAAAAATGGTTTGAACACTCGGTTCATCAAATCCATGAATATCGCTGGAGCATTTGTCAACCCAAAAGACATGACCACGAACTCATAATGCCCGCATCGTCCGAATGCGATCTAGTGGACATCCACCTCTCGACTCGCACTTTGATGATAGCCCGATCGCAGATCAATCTTGAGAAACATCTCGCACTCGCAATCGGGTCGAACAAATCATCAATCTCGGAAGGGGTATTCGTTTAATGGTCACCTTGTTCACCGTCAGTAATCAACACACATGCGCAAAGGCCCCGCCCTTCTTCTTCACGAACAATACCGGCGCCTCCTGCGAGAAACACTAGCCCGATGAAGCCCTTCTCTCCAAAGAAATCTCTAAGCTGATCCTTCAACTCTCTCAACTCGGCATGTGACATTCTGTATGGCGGAATGAAAATAGGCATAGTGTCTGGCAATATGTCAATACAAAACTCAATCTCCTCTCGTGAGGGATACCCGGAGGTCATCCGAAACACGCCCGGGAACTCACGACCATCGAATCGATCGAAAATCTGGTACCGCAGCCTTCAAGATCAAACACCCGAACGAGATGGTAGATATACCCTTCTCGCACCATCTTCCTAGCCTTGAGGTAGGAAATAAACCTACCCTACGATACCGCGCTCTCCCACTCAACAACCGGCTCCTCAGAAACCGGAACTGCATTACTCTCTCTGCAGTCTACATTGGGGTAGCAAGAAGCTAGCCAATCCATCCCCATGATCACGTCAAGTCAATCATCTCCAACTCTATCAAGTCGGCTAGGTCCGACGATCGAAATGGTCACAGACAAGCTCTATATACCCGCCGAGCTACCACCGAATCACCATCGGCGTAGCTACCTCGAAAGGGTCTATGGACTCGTGCTCTATCCCTATCCTACTAGCAACAAGGGAGATATATAGACAGAGTAGAACCCGATCTATCAACGCATACACATCAAACCTAAACCGAGCAAAAGTACGTGACGACATCAAAGTGAGGCCTCCGATCCCGCTGGCCGACAGCATAAATGCGGTTCGAGGACCGCTAGAATCGACCCGAGCCACGACCGCCGCGACACTGGCCGACCCACGAGTACCTCGCCCGGGCGAGTAATCAGGAGATGAAGAAGACCGCGAAAGAACTCGTAGGATGACTCTACCATCAAGATCGCCTTGGTTGGACAAGCCGCATAGTGACCCCGCTGCCACAATCAAACAAACTCCCGCATCACAACTCCCGGTGGGATCTACCGACGGCCACACCGGCGGGTGGTCCCGATCGCCGCACTCCGCCGCCTCGACGCTCAAGTCTCGGGGCCTCGGTTCGCCTCGAATATCTCGCCGGCCAAGACGGCAGGAGTGCTCGGCCGGGCTGTGGTGCACCCTAGATCGCTGCCGAGGCCGCCACCACGATAGCCACCAAAAGACCGCGCCCCGTCTTCTTCTCGCCGTCACAACCTTGGCGGTCTCTACGCCTCACATCCAAGAGCATGAGCCTGCATGCGGGTAATGTCCATACCCGGCTGGAGAGAAACCCCCGCACATGACTCGGCCATATAGTCGTCTAGCCCGTGACATAGCGGTGTACCCTATCCTCCATATCTGCTACCAATGCTGGGACATATCGAGCCAATGAATCAAACTCGACATTGTACTCCCGACAAAGGCCTCTCGCCTCAGAGTAAAATCTATCACCCGCGCCTCCTCATCCGCGGAGGCAAGAAGTGAGTGAGGAAAGCCTCCGAGAACTCATCCCAAGTAGGGACGCGCGTGCTCTCCCGGATAACTCCCATGAATCAAACCAATCGATCGCGGTATCACGCACCGATGCGAACCAAAGGTCACAGACTGCCTCCGAGGCCTTGATCACCCTCATGATTCTCTCAGAGTCGACGGATGAACTCCTCGCGATCATCCTCCGCCTCGACCAGAAAAAACTCGGCGGGCTACAACTCAAGAAATCTCGTAGTCTCAAACTATTCGCCTCGGGTGCACCACGGCGCGACCGAGCCGAGCCGAACCGAACCGCCGTGATCCAATCTCTCTCGTATCGGGCCACAACTTTAGCCAATAGTCGGGTTATCTCCTTGTACCTAACTCTCCGCCCAGCCGTGGGACGAGGTGTGGGTACCGTGGTCTCGCTGGGTTGGCGGCGCCATAGAACTCGCCGCCTCGTATAGATCGGGCTCGAGCCTCGTGACTCGGGTGTCTCGCTAGCGCCTCCTACGCTTTGCCCTTCTCGGGCCCGGGTTGCCTTACGTGGAGGCATAATCATTACAGAAAGGAATACGTTAGAGGGTCCAACCTATAACATGACTCTAAAGCACGATCTCGTAATGAGAAGAATGGAAACCAATCCTAAATATCCTATAGCCTCACGATTATTGCGTGGTTCACAACACACCGATAATCAAGACTCTACTAGATACGGTCAGACACTTTCCGAGGATTAATCGCTTCGATACCACTTTTGTCACGACTGCCCGGCCCGTGGATCGTGCCTTACCGGCACCCAAGTAGTCATACATCGAGTAATCACGGAAATATAAAGCAAGACATGAAACAGCTTTATAAAATAAGACACGCTTTATGTGAGAAAACATCGCTTTCGCATATATATAAAAACATGGTTTAACAGCTACATCCGACATCGCATAACATGACTACTGCACTCTAAGGAAATATACAACTATGGCGGACAGTGGCCCCGCCATACCTCGATCAGCACAAAACTATCTACAACAGGAGATCATACCCAAAAGTAGAGCCTCCTAAAAGATGGAGCTCCGACACCAACGTAGAGATCCTAAGAATGTGGATCTAGCACTGCTTGCCCTTACCGCGCATGAACGCAGCCCCGAATGAGGTCGATAACAGGTACTAAGTATATGAAACTGTAAAATACTTAAATGAAACATATCATTTTAAAAACAGTTTTGCAAGTATAAAACAACCAAGGAAACCGCACATAGTGCCACATCACAAACAAGAGCAGCAATAGGTAAATCAGAATGTGTCTTTTCTAGGTCGCGAATGATCGGGCAGGCCAATTGCCCGTAGTATCACCTGCAAGCCTAATCTCGACTCCGTAGTCCGCATAGGCCAATCACATAGGCCCGCATAGGGTATATAACCCCGCATCGAGGTAGCTACTCCTGGCATCGCCCCGACTCGCCGTCCGCATGGCCACATAGATCGCATGAGGTATAACCCCGCACACTAACTCGAACTCTGTAGCTCCACATAGGTCCTTGGACCCGCATGAGGTATTCTCGAATCATGGTCCTGCATCACCGAGTCTACCCGCATCGGAGGGCAGCTTAACCCCAGGTAATATGTCAAGAGGTGAGTGATGTTACACTAACCTAACAGATTATCGTTAACAACATAAGCACAACAAGAATACTCTTTTACACAAACGTTACAAGACACTAACACACATAGCATCATATCATGTCTACTTATCAAACCATCTTATTATTCTTTTCACAATTCAATATAAGTCTGTTATAAACACATAGGCAAACTGTTTCTTTTATCAATCTTAAGTGGTTATACTTAACTTCCCATAAAGCTAGTATAACTCTTAAGCTTCTGTTTAAAAACCAATTAGTTCTCTTCATAAAAGTGATTCAAGATTCTTATGAAATGCTTTCGATCTTTATTATTCAAAGCTTAAGCCGAGGCATCGCGTAAGTGTTATTCGTGCTTAAGCCGTGAGGCATTGCCGTAAGTATTATTCAGCTTAAGTCAAAGACATTGCCGTAGTTATTATTCGCTTAACACATGTACGCTCACCGTACTATATATATTGTAAAATATCATGCTTTAGGAAGAATCACATACCTTCTCAAATAAAACCACCGCCAAGTCAATATGTCATACGCAGAGAGTCATCATAATAGTCACGCACATCTATCAAAGACTACTCAAGGTCATTCTAAACAGAGGGTTCACAATTCTATGGAAAGTTTGGCGATTTCCCTACCCTGAGCTATATAAGTTCATCGTGAAAACAAACCATGTAAGTACGCTTTTGATTATTCTTCTTTAAACCCTTCTACTGTGGTAACAGTTCAATTCTATTCGTGATATTCTTCTAAGTATTTAATACTTATTCTAATACTACAACAGAAGTATTCTCTAATTCAAAAGAGGGTTAGGATTAGTTACCTCAAGAAGCCCAATAATATCCTAGATAAAGTCACATCGAGCAAGGTTTAGCTCCTAAGTTGTACGCTCCAGAGCTCTAAGAAACCTTAGAAGTTCTTCACAACTTCTACTAAGTACTAAGGGATTTGGGCTAGGTATTTTGGGCATTATAACAATACTAGAAGACAACTTTTCTACCAAGGGAGGGGGTAGATTTTTGGCTAGGCTAGGGGCCTCGCCAAACTACTAGGCTGTATGTGGGGGTATTCGCCAAGGGCCTTCACAAGGGAGGGGGAGGTGTTGGACTAAAAGGCTACAAAGGGAGAGGAGAGGATTTTCAAGACTTGAAAGATTTGTGGATGAAGAACTCTTCATCTCTGGGCGGGTATTTATAGGTCAAGAAGTGGCCAACCAATGGCCAAGATTAAGACAAGTGCAAGGCAAGTGTAGGTGAGGATTAACTATACACAAATATCCTACCAACTCCTTGACTTGTGCACAAGGCACAAAAACGTGCTCACCATATTGTCCAAATCGTCCAAATGGACGATTTCAAGTCCATCAATTGGAGGGTGACAAGTGTGTCCCTCCCGGTGGTCCAAAATGTTTCGACTCTCGGAAAAATCCGCAAAAATTAGAAATGGCATAGCCGGAATTTACCCTACGAAAGCTGTGGAAACGCTTCGTCGGAAAACTATTCGCTTTGTGAGTTGTGCCCAAAAAAACGCTTTTGCCTAAACTTTAAGGCTAGATTTTGTACGTATTCCCTTACGCATACATACTGGAAATACGGTATAACAAGATCGTAGTTTGGTTATCATATATGTCTCTGCTTTATATAGACTACTATGATTTCATTTACGTGATTTTCGGCCACATACTTGGTACATTGTCAGATCGACTTCGGGCCGCGCTCATGCCGCAGGTAGAGGTACACCGCTTGTTGATCCTCGCCATAGGATCACAGCGTTTGGGAAGCTCTGCTTCTCGAGGCTTATCTTTGGTATAGTCCTGTCGTAGTACTTACATTCAGGTGGTATGGCCCCGTCCCGTTGTTATAACATTCTTAGAGGTCTGTAGTACTGTTGTGGGCAGAGTTTGAAAAAGGGATGTAACTGTTCGGGTTCAAGTTTTATTTATATATTCAGAAAGGTAACCGTTTTGGTTAGCCTGTTTTCTTATTTCATTATTGTATATCTTGTTTCATGTGTAAGTTTTCATTTCCGCTGATTTTCTCTGATGTTGTATCACTAGGGTGCCCGGGGTAAGGCACCAGTCGCGGGCCCGTGGTCGGGTCGTGACAAAAGTGGTATCAGAGCAGTTAATCCTCGGAAAGTGTCTACAGACCGTATCTAGTAGAGTCTTGATTATCGGTGTGTTGTGCACCACATCTATAATCAGGAGGCTGCAGGATATTTAGGATTGGTTTCCATTCTTCTCACTCTGAGATCGTGCCTTAGAGCTGTGTTATAAGTTGGACTCCCTCTGACGTATTCTTTTCACCCGTTATGCCTCTACGCAAGGCAACCAGAGCCCAGAAGGGCAAGGCAACAGAGGGAGCTACGATTTGAACACAGAGGGTTGCGAGGGCACATGCCTGGTCATTACCTGAGATAGTACTTCAGACGACGAGTTTTATGACGCCGCTAGCCCCAAAGAGAGTTTAGAGCGGCAGCAGCTTTCATCGAGGCCACGATACACCGAGCCTCCGCCACGACCAGAGCCGAGGATATGAGTTACAAGGAAATGGCCTGATTAGCTAGGCTTGTGGCTAGGAATGAGGATGACGAGAGTCTGAGGTTCCAGCAGATCAGTAGTTCACCCTAGATCCGATAGTTGAGATTTCGGACTTCGAGTCAGTACCACCCGAGTTCTATGGATCTAGAACAGAGGAAGATCATCGAGTTTATTCGACAACAGCGGATCATGAAAGTGATCAAGACCTCGAGGCATTTCTTACACTTCTTGCCCTCGCAGATGAGAGCTCGGCAGATAGATTTATGAGGTCGAGGCGAACGGGCGGTTCGGGAATACTGATAGAGTTTGACTTATTGGCTCGTTATGTCCCCGCATTAGTGCGCATGTGAGGAGATAATATCCGAGTAGTATGGATACAGGTGGGATGACTTAGCCTACTGTGTCGGGCCATGGATTCAAGTGGATCGGAGGAAGGGGTGTTAGCTGAGAGGCCACCCCCACCTCGGTATGGTCGTTGTGGTAGGGGTTCTTATGGGGAGTGTCGTACTACTTAGATAGCTTGTTAGGCTTGCGGCCAGCAGGGCCATTTTGCGAGAAATTGTCCGAACAGAGGTGGCGCAGATGTTACGACTCAGCCTTCGGGATCAGTGGCTGGTTCATCACCTTCTGTGGTTATGCGCCCAGCAGAGCAAGATTTGATTAGAGCGGCAAAGGGAAAGTGAGGCAGTAGTTACAGGGAGATCTTCAGCCTTAAGAGACTTGTTTAGGTTGTTATGGTAGATACATGTGGAGTGCTATGTTCGGTTAGCATGGTGTAAGTTGTGATAAATCCATGGGTAGTGTGAGATGGAAGTAGTAACTTTCATGACGTGAACTGGTAAGATTGTTCCGGATCGGGGAACGAGAGTTTAGTACGAAGTTGGTCGGGTTGAGGCCATTTCGCGAGTCAACCCGCAGCCCGGAATGTGGCGGGGTCAGTTTGAGGTGGTCCAGCTAGATGATAGGGTCACGAGGGTGTTAGGCCCAAGTTTAGATAACCATCGTATGAGTTTGTGGATGCGTTCGACCAGTAGTAGTGTCACGACCCGATCCCGGGCCCGTGACTGGTGCCTTACCCCGGGCACCCTAGTGATACAACATCAGAGAAAACCAGCGGAATATAAAACTTAAACAAGAAACAAGATATACGATCATAAACAAAGCAACCAAACGGTTACCTTCCAATAAAATATATATAAACAACTCTTTCAAAACGAGCTTTAATCCTTTTACAAGCCCCCGCCACAACAAAGATCTGCACTCTAAGAGTTTTTATACAACATGACGGGACAGGGCCCCGTCATACCCCTGAATGTACAAGAACCTACAACTCAGGGTAACATACCAAAAGATAAGCCTCCGGAGAACGGAGCTTCCCAATACGCTGAACTGTGATCCTATGAGCGAGGATCCACTACCGATGTACTCCTACCTGCGGCATGAACGCAGCCCCCCGAAGGAGGTCAGTACAACAGGTACCAAGTATGTGAAACTGAAAAATACTGTAAATGAAATCATAACAGTCTTATATAAAAACAGGAGACATGTATGATAACAAAACTACAGTTCACAACATAAAAGCAGTCATGTCAAGTCAGGGACTCACGCCCTCAAGTCATCACTCAAATATAACTATGGGTCTCACGCCCACAACATCAATCATGTTCGCATTATGGCCGCATGCCCCCGGAATTCTGCATCGGTGTAGACATGTCCATGATGCAACACTAATAACAATGCCCCATGGCCACATGCCCCCGGAATTCTGCATCGGTGTAGACACGTCCATGTGACATTAACAACAATAATAACAATGCCCCATGGCCACATGCCCCCGGAATTCTCGTGACGGTAGACACGCCCATGTGACATTAACGACAATATCGGGTGATCAACCCCGCCGCACGCCACACGCCCGAATGCAGACGGTGTAGACATGTCCATGTAACCACAATAACAATATATCGGGTAATCAACCCTGCCGCATGGCCACATGCCCCCGGAATTCTGCATCGGTGTAGACATGTCCATGTGACATCAACAATAATATACCGCACAACCAGGCTATCACAAACAAGCTCAAGCAAATTACCATACTTCTAGACTTTTATAAAAAGATCCACTCCTTCCCAAGAAGTCACCTGATATCAACACTTGCACAACAAAGGCTATCACAACAAGCATAGGCGAGTTACACAACAACAAGCATAGGCAAGTTACACAACAACAAGCATAGGCAAGTTACACACAACTCAAGGTACTTCCATTTCGTATCAAAGTCTGGGTTTTAACCCTAAAGTACTACGTACGTTAAATTCCTTTTTAAGAGATCCATTCCTTTCATAAAGGTCACCCGATACCCGTAGTATAAAAATAGAGTGACTCACATTTTTAGGTAAACCAAAATACTTCCCTTTTGTAAAATCAAGTAACAACATTATTTCCCAAACGTTCAAGTTTGCCTAATTTCAAATGCTCAAGTTTCTCATTTTATAAGTGTTACATAACTCATAGTCTTAATCTATTTTAATACAATTGAGTATCATATGTCTTGTACGTGAGTCGCTTATTCTTGTTTACAACAATCTTGTTACAAATGACCATGATCTAGGAAATGTAATACAATTTTGTCTTATCTTAGCTTCTATGCAGATGGAGGTTTCTACTGGTTTTAATAACAATTAGTTATTTGTCAATACACTTTCCTTTATTAGCGCTGCTGTGGTTTGTTCGACACTTATTCTCATTTCCGAAGTCAATAAAACATTATTCTTTTTAAAACCAAGTACTCATTACTCGCGAATGAGGTTTCACAACACATTTAACGAAATGTTAATAACCAAGTAAAACAAGTTAAGTCTCTTATCTTTCAAGATCAAGTCTCTTAACTTCTACAATCAATAAACCCATCTTTTACCTACATAGAGTCGTTATAACTAACTTCCCATAAAACTATTATAACACCCTATGTTTTAAACCAACCAACTCATTTAGCACATGTACGTCTACCGTACTACATAGTTTACAAAGCATCATGCTAGAAGGATAGGAAGAGGTTCACATACCTCGCGACGATTATCGACAATAAGCAAAACGTTCCACAGTACTGTAACCCGGCTAGCCGTTTCCACTCTTCAAGTAGAATACGCTACTCGTAGTACTCCCACCTATAAGGCCACAAACGTCTATTAACTTCTAACCGCACGGTTCCATATTCTACGTAAAATTGGCAAAGACTCTCCCCGCAACAGCAGAAATCTCTCCTCTTCATCGAGGCCGCTACCAAGCCAACCGTGGGGTTTATACGCCTAACCTGACGATACAATTCTACTATACAAGAATACCACAAGTCTATCAGAATACACCCCTATGTAATTACAGTCGCTTCTTTTTATTATATTCAAGCTTAAGTCAAAAGACATTGCCGCAAAGCTATGTTCAGTTCTATATATAGTATACTTCAACTATATAATCCTACAACATGTAATTTCCAATTACAATAAAGGGACAAGATTATTTACCTCGATAAGCCCAAAATTATCCGAGATAAAAGTCGATCCCGAGCAAGGTTTAGCTCCAACTCCGCTACCCCAATCCGCCTCCAACAACCCTTAGAAGTTCTAACCAACTTCTACTTAAATACTTCAACCAACTATGAAGATTTCCTTAGGGTTTCAGTTTGAGATTAAAGGACAAAAGGTAGTATTTCCTGACTCTACGATAGAGGTAACTTTTGGAATACTACAAGGTAAAGTCTAAGGTATTTTGGGCATTATAACAATACTTGGAGGAGTATTTCAATACCACAAAAGAGGGGTATATTTCTCGAACAACTAGGCTAGGGGGGGTACCCCTCGACCAAAGGCCACTAGGAGGGGGAAGGGGAGGCTCTCGGCCACAAGGCCTCACAAGGGGGGGGGGGGAGGAGAGGCTAGGACGAGAACTACACTCAAAGGGAGGGAGAGGGACTCAAGACTTGGAAGATTTTTGGATGAAGAAGTCTTCAAGCTTAGGGGGGTATTTATAGGAAACCCAAAGGCCAACCAATGGCCAAGATCAAGCCATGTGCAAGGCAAGTGTAAGGCCAAGATCAAGCCAAGTGCACCCTAACCCTACTCCACAAAACACTCCACAAAACAAGGCACAAAACAAGCCCCAAATCAAGGCCATTCGTCCAAGGCCAAACCGCCCACTTTAGGCGTCCACTTGAGGGTGACAAGTGTCACCCTCTCGTTGGTCAAAAACATTTCGGAAAAATCCGCAAAAATACAAAACGACATAGCCGAATTTTCCTACGCAAGCTCAGAAACGCTTCGCCAAAAACGACTCTAACCGGGTGTTGTGCACAAATTTCGAACCTAAGCCAAACTTTAAGTCTCAAACTTTCGTACGTACGTCTCCACGTACATACTCTGGAAATACGGGGTATAACATTCTCCCCTCTTTAGAAACATTCGTCCCGAATGTTCCTTCTCAAGACGGATATCGATGAAATTCCTCTAACAAGTTGTCAACGCCACAGCTTGGCCACGAAATAACACACGTTCTCTTCCTTCCTTACTCATCGTGCGATACCACTTTTGTCACTTTGCCGCGAGGTTCTAGTGTCACTCCGGCGACCCAACAAATGGTACCGAACTGCATGCGGTCCCTGAGGTTCTAGTGTCACTCAGGACGTGCCATACTTCACCATCGCCTACTTCAAAGCGTGGAGTCACTACCTCCAAACTTGGTCATCTTACTAACCTCATGTTATACCCCGTATTTCCAGAGTATGTACGTAAGGACGTACGTAGAAATTTGAACTTGTGATTTAGGCTTGGCCGAATTCTTTTTGTTCACAACACCCGATTTGAGTCGTTTTTCGACGAAACGTTTCCACTTTCGTAGGGAATTTCCGCTATGTCATTTTTAATTTTTGGATTTTTCCGAGAGACGAAACATTTTGGATCAACGGGAGGTGACATGTGTCACCTCACATCGAAGCGCGGCGCAACCCTTGGCCGAATTGGGCTACTTTATGGCCTTGATTTGTGCCTTGTTTTGTGCCTTGTTTTGTGGAGTGTTTTGTGGAGTAGGGTTAGGGTGCACATGGCTTGATCTTGGCCCTACACTTGCTATGCACTTGGCAAGATCTTGGCCATTGGTTGGCCTTGGCTTGTGCTATAAATACCCCTCTCCCTTTGATGAATTCTTCATCCTTTCCACAAATCTTCTAAGTGTTAAAATCCCTCCCTCTCCCCTCTTGTTTGTTATACCCCGTAGTTCCTGGGTATGTATGCGAGGACGTACGTACGAGAATACGACAGAAAGATTGGAAAGGAAGAAAGAGGTGATTTCTCCACGGAAAAGTTTCCGGTTTTTGTGAAGGAAAAAGGTTCGTTAATGGGAATTGGATTCCTAGATTTGGTATTCGGACTTCCTGGAATATTAGAGAATTATGGAATTTTATTTTTGAAATGGTCACTGGGCCCACGGAGAAATTTACTTTTGTGGGGCCCACTTTGTTTTCGAGATTTTGGCCATTGTGGATATTTTCGAAGATGTTTTATTTTGGGTAATATGAGGGTGACACGTGTCACCCCGCCTAGGTGGCTTGGGCCGAATGGCATTTGTGCACAACACCCTGCTAGAGTCGTTTCGACTAAACGCTTTACATAACTTGCAGGGAAAATTCGGCTATGTCTTTTCTTATTTTTATGGATTTTTCCGAGAGACGAACATTTTGGACCAACGAGAGGGCGCACTTGGCACCCTCTCATCAGGGCAAGTGGGCGGCTGACGACTTTGGGTCAAGTGGTAGATATTTTTGTGTAGATATTTGAGGGTTTTAAGGAGTAGGTCTAGGGGCACTTGGGTGAATCTTGGCCTTACACTTGTGTAGCACTTGGCTAGATCTTGGCCATTGGTTGGCCTTGGCTTGTAGTATAAATACCCCTCCCATTGATGAACTTCTTCATCCATAAATTTGCCTAAGTCTTGAAAGCTCTCCTTCTCCCTCCTTGTGTTGAGTTCGCCAAGGGCCTCCTCAGGGCCGAGAGCACCCCTCTGTGGGTGCTAGCCGAGAGTGTAACCCCTAGCCTAGTTGCTTTGATAATACCCCCCCCTTTGTGGTGTAGAAATACTCTCAAAAGTATTGTTATAGTGCCCAAATTACCTTAGCCGTATACCTTGTTGTATTCTAAGGTTATACCTATACGAAAAGCCCAGAAATACTATTATACTTCCCGTCACCACAAAACCGAAACCCTAGGAAAATCTCCATAGTCCGTTGGAGTATTGTGTAGAAGTTGGTTAGAACTTCTAAGGGTGGTTTAGAGCGGTTGAGCGCCTGAGTTGAGCTAAACGATTGCCCAGATCGACTTTAAACTCGGATAATTATGGGCTTATCGAGGTAATTATCTTGTCCTCTATTGTAATTGGAAATTACATATTGTTAGAATATATAGTCAAGTATACTATATATAGAATCGAACGTAGTTATCGGCAATGTCTTGCGACTTAAGCTCAAGAATCGAATCAATCGTTTTTACATAGGATCAGATGAGGCTTGTGTAGCTTTTCTCGTGAAGTAGAATTGTACCGTTCGGGTTAGATGTAACCCTCGGTTGGCTTGTAGCCGCCTCGTTAAAGGAGGAGATTTACGCTGTTGGGGAGGCCCGAATTTTCTGTAGAATGTTCTGCGATAAGGTCTAAATGTTAATAAGCGCTGTGGCCTTATAGGTTGAAGTACTACGATGGCGCGATCAAGCAAGGAGTAGCCGACGGTTTGAAGTACTTGAGCGCTTTGCTATTAGTCGATACTCGTCGCGAGGTATGTGAACCTTTTCCTACCTCTTCTAGCATGATATGTGTGAACTATGTAGTACGGTAGACGCATACGTGCTAAACGTATTTGATTGTTTAAAACATAAAGTGTTATAACGGCTTTATGGGAAGTTGGTTATAACACTTTATGTTGGTAAGAAAGTACTTGTGGTCTTGAAAAGGTAATCGATTTGAACTATAATCGCTTGTTATGTGTTAATAAAGAACTTGAAGTATTTCAAAAGATTTTTGAATCATTTGAAAGAAGAAGTAATATTTGGTTTTGAAAACTTAAGAGTTATACTAGCTTTATGGGAAGTTAGGTATAACGGCTTAAGAATGTTTTATCGATTTCGAAATCGAATGTGTATCGACAAACCATCATAGCGTTAATAAAAGGAAATGTTTTGAATAATTAAGTGTTATTAAAACAGAGAAACTTCCATCCGCATAGAAGCTAAGATGAGACAAAATGATATTTCCTAGATCATGGTCTGTAATAAGATTGTTATAAACAAGATATCCTACTCACATATAAGGCTTATGTTTCTCAGATTGTTTAAAGGAGAATTATATTCTTAAATGAATAAGACTATGAACTACGAACCCTTTCAAAAAAATGAGAAACTTGAACATTGGAAATTAGGCAAACTTGAACATTGGAAAAGAATGTTGCTACTTGATTTTACAAAGAGAAGTAATTGATTTATCAGAAAAGATAATCACTCTATTTTCATATACTACGTATCAGGTGACTTTTGAATGTAACGTATCTTTTAAAGAGTTAATGTATGAAGTACTTTGGGGATAAAACCCGATCTTGTTAATCATATAGTAGAAGGTACCTTGTGTGAACAACTTGATTGTATTGGTTTGTGATAGCCTTGTAATACTTTCTTGATTGCTTTGATAAGAAAACGTGTTAGGATGCTACGTGTGTTAGTATCTTGTGATGTTTGGGTAAAGGGGTTTCCCTTGATTGTGCTTATTAACTATCAGTCGTTATGATAGTATTGTGGCATTCACCTCTTGAGATGATTCCGGTTAAGTCGCCTCCACGCGGGTAGACTCAGCGGTCGATGGACCTATGATTCGAGAATACCTCACGCAGTCCCGGGCCTATGCGGAGCTACGAGTTCCGTGTTAGTGTACGCCCTTACGGGGCACGCGTCCATGTGGGCTACGCGGATCGCGTCCGTGACGACGCCGGAGTAGCTACCTCGATGCGGGAATACCTCACGCGGGCCGATGAGATTGGCCTACGCGAGTCGCGGGAGTTCCGTGGTTAGACGCAGACATCGATATCGCGCAAGTGGCCAGCTTTGATCATGTGACGGTCTAGACAGATCTTATGATACAGTTCATGACCTTGTTGGTACTATGGGTTTTAGTAGTCGGCTATGCCTTCGTACTTACCCCGTACAGAGATATTATGACACAGGTGGGACCTGGTGTTCATGTGTGTTCCATGGTGCTTTTATATCATAGATCGCCAAGTGAGGAAGGTATTCCACGGCATGATTGATGTTGTGGGCCTGAGACCCATTGTTATACTTGAGTGATGACTTGAGGGCGTGAGTCCCTAACTTGACATGACGGCTTGGTTGTAAACTGTAGTTCGTTATCATACATTTTCTTGCTTTATATGATCGCTATGATTTCATTTACGATGTATTTTCAGTTTCACATACTCTGCACTGTTGTATCGACCTCCTTCTGGGCCGCTCATGCCGCATGTTGAGGTACACCGATCGTTGATCCTAGCTCGTGGTCACAGCTTCAGCTATTGGGAAGCTCCGTTTCTCCGAGGCTTATTCGTATAGTCCCCTGTCGTAGGTGCTTACATTCGTGGGTATGACGGCCCCGCCCCGTCGTTGTTGTCATATCTTTCGTAGAGGTGCGTAGTACCGTTGTGGCGTGGTTGTAAAAGGATTAAACTGTTCATGTTGAAAAAGTTGTCATTTTTATATATGCCGAAAGGCAAGTTTTTCTCAGATCATTGTTTCATATGACTTGTATCGTTTTATGTTCCGCTGATTACTCTGATGTTGTATCACTAGGGTGCCCGGGGTAAGGCACGACACGCCCGGATCGGTCGTGACAAAAGTGGTATCGAGCGATTAATCCTCGGAAAGTGTCTACGCATCAGATCCAAGAGTCTTGATTATCGGTGTGTTGTGCACCACACCAATAATCGTGAGGCTATAGGATATTTAGGATTGGTTTCTATTCTTCTCACTCGAGATCGTGCCTTAGAGCCGTGTTGTAAGTTGGACCTCCGACGAAATTCATTCCTTATCATTATGCCTCCGCAGGGCAGCCCGCCCAGAGGGCAAGGCACCGGCGGAGCCGCGAGTTGAGTTCAGAGGGTGCGAGGGCACAGCCCAATCATTACCTAGGTAGTGCTTCATTCGGGATTTTCGCGACGTCACTAGCCCCAGCAGAGTTTAGCACGGCGACGGCAGTTCCATCTGCGTCCATGATATTTGAACCTTCGCCCACGGCCAGAACAATGAATATAGATTGCAAAGAGGCGACCTGCATTAGCTATGGATTTGGCTACCAGAGATTATACCGATGTACCACGAGTCTTGATGACTACCTAAGAGAGGGGTGTGCAAGAGTAATTCTTCAGTTGGGCTTGAGCATGGCCTGTGTACGGGCTTATGTGCAGCAGGCCGAAAAACGTAGAGATCGACGGGTTAACCAAGGACAGCAGAAGAGGGCCAGAGCAGCAAGGTCCTTCGGTAACTTTCAAGGTGAGTATACCTTAAGTGCTATGTTCTGATAGCAGTGTGTTAGTTGTGATTTGAAATCATGGTTGTTTAACCGAGTAAGATTTTGGGGGATAGAGAAAGTGTGAGCCTTAGAGCTTTATACGTAGAGACCTTAGAGGTGAGGCCATCTCGAGAAAAAGGTGTAGGGTTATGGTTGACCCTTATCGGAGTGCATAGTGCACGTGAGTTATGTTGGGACAGGTCCCTAGTAGTGTGGAATGAAAGAGGGTAGTTGAGCTAAGAAGACCGCTAGGTTTTCGTAACGTGATTAGTGAGATTGTTCCGGTTCGGGAAGCTAGTATGATGCGCTGCTGTCGGGTTGAGGCCACGTTGCGGGTCAACCCGCGCGATTTGGTGGTGGGGTCAGTTTGTGGTGGTCCCGCCTTGTGGTAGGGTCACGAGGGTGTTAGGCCCATGTTCGCTAACCCAGACGAGTTCGTGGATGCATTCGACCGGTGGTCGGTCGATGGGGCAGCCCATCGTGTTCTTCGCTCGAACCATTTACTCTACCGTGTTGAGTTATCCGAAGGTTGAAAGGCTGCACGGGTGCCTACCTTCACCTTATGTCAGCGGTGAAGCCTGTGTCAGTGGCTATTTTCGTTTTCTAAAAGTTTACTGTGCAGGTTAGGAACTCAGTGAGTCTCGATCGCATTCGCCTCGGCCGTTGTTTGGATTTCGTGATAGTGGGGATTGTTGTCTCCGTGGAGGTAGTGTTTGATCTACCATTTCGGTGTTCGGATGTCGCCACGGCCTTGTAGGGGCAGAAGTGTAAGTTGCCGGCCGATTGGTTCGATGTTGGCAAGGTTCGAGATAGTTGGATCAGCTTGTTCCCAGACCGTGATAGGTAAAGCTCGCCTAGAAGGAGTTCCGGCATTTCGGAGAATCGTGGCGATAATCGGCGGCCACGCCAGAGTTCAGTGCCGACGGTCGGTCTTCTTGAAAGTACCACCCTATTGGTGTGACGAGTTTTGGAAATGAATGAACTTAGCCCGAGTTACTGGGGCCTTTAAGAGTTCATGAAGAATAGGCCAGTTGCCTATATGTTAGCTTTGCCGTCCGACTTGAGGCAGGACGTCCGGCTTTTCAGATTGTGATGTTCGGGAAATATCGAAGATCCATCCAGTGTTCCCGATTAATGATGCCCACGTAAAGAGATAGTAACCCGAAGTTTTGGAAACTAAAGCGATCGTAAATGTGGTAAAGGGTTCGGTGTCACGGCCTTCAGTGATCGCATGCGGCCGGTACCATTTGTTGGGTCGTCGAGCAAGGCTCGCGACAAAGTGACAAAAGTGGTGATGTTAGAGGTGTTTCCTCGTAGACTTGGATATAAGTATGTTGCGCAAGTATTTTCGTGGCTGTATGGCGGGATTGTTTCGTAAGTATAAAAGTGAAGACTATCTCGCGCACGATGTTTTGAGACTTAGAAGGAACATTCGGACGAATGTTTCTAAGGGGAAGAATGTTATACCGTAGTTCCCGGGTATGTATGCGAGGACGCATTTGCGAGAATACGACGTAAAGATCGGAAAGGAAGAAAGAGGTGATTTCTCCACGGAAAAGTTTCCGGTTTTGTGAAGGAAAAGGTTCGTTAATGGGAATTGATTCCGATTTGGTATTCGGACTTCTGGAATATTAGAGAATTATGGAATTTTATTTTTGAAATGGTCACGTGGGCCCACGGAGAAATTTACGCTTCGTGGGCCCGCTGATTTTGAGATTTTGGCGCTTTTGGATATTTTCTAAGACGAAATATTTTTGATTTAATCGGGGCGACACGTGTCACCCCCATGTGGCACCTTTGGGTAAATATGTTTGTGCACAACACCTTGCTAGAGTCGCTTTTCGACGAAACGTTTTCACGACTTCGTAGGGAATTTCCGCTATGTCATTTAGTATTTTTATGCGGATTTTTCCGAGAGACGAACATTTTGACCAACGAGAGGCGGCACTGCACCCTCTCATGGTGGGCAAAGTGGGCGTATGGACGATTTGGGGGCAAGTGGGAGATATTTTTGGTAGATATTTTGTGTGCAAGTTGGCTAGACACTTGGGTGAATCTTGCCCTACACTTGCTAGGCACTTGGCTAGATCTTGCCATTGGTCGGCCTTGGCTTGTGCTATAAATACCCTCTAAGGTTGATGAACTTCTTCATCCATTCCAAATATTTCCTAAGTGTTAAAGTCCCTCCTCTCCCCTCTTGTTTGACTCTCGCCCAAGAGCCCTCCTAGATAGGCCTTTGGGCCGAGAGCCTCCCTCTCCCCTCAGGTGTGCGTGGGTACCCCTAGCCTAGTGTTTTCGTGATAAATACCCCTCTTGGTAGAAATACTCTCAAAAGTATTGTTGTTATGCCCAAATTACCTTAGCCTTATACCTTGTTGTATTCTAAGGTTATACCTTTACGAAAAGCCCGTAAATACTATTATACTTCCCACACTACAAAACCGAAACCCTAGGAAAATCTCCATAGTCCGTTGGAGTATTGTGTAAGTTGGTTAGAACTTCTAAGGGTGGTTTAGAGCGGGTTGGAGCGCCGAGTCGAGCTAAAACTTTGCTAAGGATCGACATTAAACTCGGATAATTATGGGCTTATCGAGGTAATTATCTTGTCCTCCTATTGTAATTGGAAATTACATGTTGTTAGATTATATAGTAGAAGTATACTATATATAGTCTGAATCGTAATTACATAGGACCGTATTACATGAGACTTGTAGTAGTACAGTGGAGTAGAATTGTACAGTTAGGTTAGATGTATAACCCCTGGTTGGCTTCGTAGCCTACTCGTTAGAGAGGAGGTTTACGCTGTCATGGGGAGTCTTCCGAAATTTACGTAGAAAGTTCTACGATGAGACCTAAATGTTAATGTCGCTGTGGCCTTATAGGTTGAAGTACTACGTGTGGCGCTCTACTTGGCTTAAGGAGTAGCCGACGGCGAGGTACTGAGCATTTTGCTATTAGTCGATAATCGTCGCGAGGTATGTGAACCTCTTCCTATCTCTTCTAGCATGATATGTGTGCACTATGTAGTACGGTAGACGTACTTGTGATAAATGTATTCGATTGGTTTCAAACATAAAGTGTTCTAACGGCTTTATGGGAAGTTGGTTATAAACTTTATGTAGATAAGAAAACACTTTGTGGTTTTTAAAAGGTAAATGATTTGTTTATAATCGCTTGATGTGTGATCATAAAGAACTTGAAGTATTTCAAAAGATTTCAAATCGCTTTGAAAGAGAAGTAATACTTGGTTTTGAGAACTTAAGAGTTATACTAGCTTTATGGGAAGTTAGGTATAACGGCTTAAGAACGCTTTACCGATTTTGGAAATCGTGATGTGTATCGACAAACCATCGCTAAGCGTTAAAAGGAAATGTTTTGAATAATTAAGTATTATTAAAACCAGAGAAACTTCCATCTGCATAAGCTAAGATGAGACAAAATGATATTTCCTAGATCATGGTCAGTAATAAGATTGTTATAAACAAGAATGTCCTACTACATACAAGGCTTATGTTTCTCCGATTGTTTAAAAGAGAATTATATTCTTAAATGAATAAGACTATGAACTACGAAACCTTTCTAAAATGAGAAACTTGAACATTGGAAATTAGGCAAACTTGATCATTGGAAAAGAATGTTGCTACTTGATTTTACAAAGAGAAGTAATTGATTTACTTTAAAAGGATAGTCACTCTATTTTATACTACTGTATTGTGTGAATTTGTGAAAGTAACGTATCTTTTAAAGAGTTGATGTATGAATTAATTTGTGGATAAAAACACGATTTTGTTAATCATATAGTATAAGGTACCTTGTGTGAACAACTTGATTGTATTGGTTTGTGATAGCCTTGTAATACTTTCTTGATTGCGTTGATAAGTAAACGTGTTGGGATGCTACGTGTGTTAGTATCTTGTGATGTTTGTGCGGGGGTTTCCTTGATTGTGCTTATTAACTATCGCGTTATGATAGTATTGTGGCATTCATCTCTTGAGATGATTCCGGGTTAAGTCCTCCACGCGGTAGACTCAGCGGTCGATGGACCTATGATTCGAGAATACCTCGCGCAGTCCCGGCCTACGCGGAACTACGAGAGTTCCGTTAGTGTCGCCCTTACGGGCACGCGTCTCAGGGCCATGCGGATCGCGAAGTCGGGGACGATGCCGGGAGTAGCTACCGACGCGGGACGCCATGCGGCCGATGAGATTGGCCTATGCGAGTCGCGGAAGTTCGGTGACTAGACGCGCACATTAGATACTGCGGGCAAGTGGCCAGCTTTGATCATGTGACGGTCTAGACAGATCTTATGATACAGTTCATGACCTTGTTGGTACTGTGGGTGTTAGTAGTCGGTTATGCCTTCGTACTTACCCCGTACGGTGTTATTATGGCACAGGTGGGACCTGGTGTTCATGTGTGTTCCTTGGAACTTTTATATCATAAATCGCCAAGATGAGGAAAGTGTCCCACGCACGATTGATGTTGGGCGTGAGACCCATCGCTATGTTCTTTGGTGATGACTTGAGGCGTGAGTCACGACTTGATATGATCGCTTAGTTATTGTAAAATCGTAGTTTGGTTATCATACATGTCTCCCGCTTTATAGACTATTATGATTTCATTTGCGATTTTTAGTTTCACATACTCTGACTCGCCAGATCGACTCCGGGCCGCGCTCACGCCGCAGGTTGAGGTACACCAGCCGTTGATCCTAGCTCTCAGGGTCACAGTTCAGTGTTTGGGAAGCTCCGTTTCTCCGGAGGCTTATCACGTGTAGTCCCCGTCGTAGTAAGTGTTTACATTCGTGGGTTTGGGCCCCGTCCCGCCATTGTTGTCATATCATTCTTAGAGGTCTGTAGTAATGCTGTGGGGGAGTTTGTAAAAAGGATTAAACTGTTCATGTTAAAAGTTGTCATTTATATATATGCCGAAAGGCAAGTTTTCACAGATTATTGTTTTATACTTCTGTTATCTCATATTGTTGTGTTTGTTCCGCTGATTACTCTGATGTATGTCTACTTGGGTGCCCGGGGTAAGGCACCAGTCACGGGCCCAGTTTCGGGTCGTGACAAAACCCCTGAATGTAAACACTTACTACGACAGGGGACTATACCACTGATAAGCCTCCGGAGAAACGGAGCTTCCCAAACGCTGAAACTGTGACCCTGAGAGCTAGGATCAACGACTGGTGTACCTCAACCTGCGCAGATGAACGCACTTCGGGCGAGGTCGATAACAAAAATTTGAGTATGTGAAACTAAAAAATATTGTAAATGAAATCATAATAGTCTATAAAGCAGGAGACATGTATGATAAGCAAACTACAGTTCACAACAAATAAGCAGTCATGTCAAGTCAGGGACTCACGCCCTCAAAGTTATCACAATAAAACCGTACGGGGCAAGTACGAAGGCATAGCCGACTACTAAGACCCACAGTACCAAAAATACCACAAACTGTATCCCGAGGTCTTTCTAGACCGCACCACATGATCGAAGCTGGCCACTCGCCCGCAATATCAATGTGCGCGTCTATCCTCGAACTCTCGCAGCCCGCATAGGTCACACACGGACCCGCATGAGGTATTCTCGAATCATGGTCCTGCATCGCCGAGGTATACCCCGCATCGGGCGCTAACCCTCGGTATCCGCCAGGCTCCCGTAACCCGCATAGTCTCAAAAGACCGCATAGTCTCAACAGCACCGCATAGGAATCCCCGCGATCAGGCTAAACACCGGAATGATCAATCTCGAGCTACCGCGACTCGCATAGTCACGAGGACCGCATAGCCGTAAAGACCCGCATCAAGGGTGGCAAGCCCTGTATAATAAGTCAAAGGGTATGTGATACAATAATAGTACAACGCTTAACGCTTAACAACGTAAGCACAACAAGAATGACCCCTTACATCACGATCACACAAGATACTAACACACGTAGATCCTAACATTTTCACTTATCACATCAACAAGAAAGTATTTACAAGGCTATCTCAAACCAAAGACAATCAAGTTATTCACACAAGGTACTTTAAGCTAACAAGTTCGTATCTACCCTTAAAGTACTTCATACATTAAATCTTTTAAAAGATCCGTTGCTTTCACATAAGTCACACAATACCCGTAGTATAAAATAGAGGACTGTCTTTTTAAATAAACTAAAACACTTACCTTTGTAAAATCAAGTAACAACATTATTTTCCAAACGCCCAAGTTTGCCTAATTTCAAATGTTCACGCTTTCTTATTTTAGAAAGGTTTCAGAGTTCATAGTCTTATTCATTTAAGAATATAATTCTCTTTTAAACAACTGAGAAACATAAGTCTTATATGTGAGTAGGATATTCTTGTTTATAACAATCTTATTACAAAGTAGTGATCTAGAAATATCATTTTGTCTCATCTTAGCTTCTATGCAGATGGAAGTTTCTCGGTTTTAATAATACTTAATTAGTCAAAACATTTCCTTTTATTAACGCCGCAGTTGGTTTGTCGATACACATTCGATTTCAAATCAAGAAAACATTCTTAAGCCGTTATACCTAACTTCCCATAAAGCTAGTATAACTCTTAAGTTTTTCAAAACCAAGTATTACTTCTTCTTTCAAAATGATTCAAAATCTTTTGAAATACTTCAAGTTCTTTATTAACACATAACAAGCCGCTTATAGTTCAAATCGCTTACCTTTAAAGACCACAAGTATTTTCTTACCAACATAAAGTCGTTATAACCAACTTCCCATAAAGCCGTTATAACACTTTATGTTTTAAATCAATCAAATACGCTTAGCACACGTGACGCTCACCGTACTACATAGTTCACACATATCATGCTAGAAGAGATAGGAAGAGGTTCACATACCTCGCGACGAGTATCGACTAATAGCAAAACGCCCAAGTACTTCCAACCGCGGCTACTCCTTAAGCCAAGTAGATCGCGCCACACGTAGTACTTCAACCTATAAGGCCACAAGGCGCTTATTAACATTTAGATCTCATCAGAGAACATTCTACCGAAAATTGGCAAAGACCTCCCCAGCACAACAGAAATCTCCTCTCTACCGAGGCCGCTACCAAGCCAACCAGTGGGGGTTATACGCCTAACCCTAACGGTACAATTCTACTCCACGGTACTACTACACAAGTCCACCGTAATACTGCCCTATGTAATTACAGTCAAGATTCTTCTTTAAATTCAGCTTAAGTCGCAAGACATTGCTGTAAGTATTATTCAAAGCTTAAGTCAAAAGACATTGCCGATAACTACGTTCAGTTCTATATATAGTATACTTCAACTATATATTCTAACAATATGTAATTTCCAATTACAATAGAGGGACAAGATAATTACCTCGATAAGCCCATAATTATCCTAGTTTAAATGTCGATCCTGAGCAAGGTTTAGCTCCTACTCCGTGCGCTCCGACCCGCTCCAACAACCCTTAGAAGTTCTAACCAACTTCTACTTATGACTTCAACTACGGGTGAAGATTTTCCTTAGGGTTTCGGTTTGTGACTCGACTTAAAGTATAATAGTATTTTCTCGGCTTTTCAGATAGGTATAACCTCAGAATACAACAAGGTATACGGCTAAGGTAATTGGGCATTATAACAATACTTTGAGAGTATTTCCACCAAGAGTGGGGTATATTATACGAGAACAACACCACTAGAGTGGGGTGAAGTCTCGCCACAAGGCCACACTGGGGAGGGGCTCTGCCGGGGAGGGACGAGAACAACAACAAGAGAGGGGGGGATTTTAACACTTAGAGATTTGTAGAAAGGATGAAGAATTCATCAAAGGGAGAGGGGTATTTATAGGTCAAGGGATGGCCAACCAAAGGCAAAGATTAAACCAAGTGTTAGGCAAGTGTAGGGCTAGGATTTATTACACACAAATATCCTACCAACCCTTTACTTTAGCCAAGGCACAAAAACGTGCCTTACATAGCCCATTTCGTCCAATTTGGACGATTTCAGCCACCAATTGGAGGTGCCAAGTGTCGCCCCGTTGGTCCAAAATGTTTCGCCTCTGAAAAATCCGCAAAAATACTAAATGACATAGCGGAAATTCCCTACGAAAGTCAGGGAAACGCTTTCAAAAAAATGACTCTAATCGGGTGTTGTGAACAAATTTAATTCGCCTAGCCACTTTGCCTACTCAAGGCTTTAAACTTTTATACGCACGCCTCACGCATATACTGGAAATACGGTATAACATTCTCCTCCTTAGAAACATTCGTCCCGAATGTTCCTTCTAAATCTCAAGACAAACGCGCCAAAGATAGTCTTCACCGCTATACTTACGAAAACAATCCCGCCACACCGCCACGTAAACACCCGCACATACTTCTATCTAAGTCCACGAGGAAAACACCTCTAATCATCACCACAAAACACTTCTCACCGGGTCTAAAATATACTTCCTTCGACCTTCTCTTTACAAAAGAAATGATCACATCTATGCTCGCCATACATGCTCGCTTCTCTTTACTCGTCGTAGATACCACTTTGTCACTTTGTCGCGAGCCTTGCCCGACGACTAACAAATGGTACCGCTGCGATCCCGAGGATGTCGACACTCGAACTCTTACCACATTCGACACGGCGGTGATTCAAAACTCGGGTTACTATCTCTAACGTGGTCATCATTAATCGGGAACACTGATGGATCTTCGATACTTCCCGAACATCACAATACGAAAGACCGACGACGCCTCCTACGTCCGACGGCAAATGCTAACATATAGGCAACCTGGTCTATCCTTCACATGAACTCACAAAGGCCCAAAGTAACTCGGGCTAAGTTCCCTCTGTTTTCCAAAACTCGTCGCACCCAAACCGGGGTGGTACCTTCAAGAAGACCGACCGTCAACCTGAACTCAAAGCGTCGTCGCCGATTATCCGCACGATTTCTCTGAGCTGCCAGAACTTCTTCTAGACAAGCTTCTCACTATCCACTACCGGAACAAGCTCAACTAATATCGAACCTTGCCAACATCGAACCAATCGACCGGCAACTTACACTTCCGCCCTTACAAGGCTTCATAAGGCGATATCCGAACACTGAAATGGTAGCTTAAACACTCCTTCAACAGGAGACAACAATTCTCGCAACTATCCCTGAAATCCAAACACTGGCCCGAGGGCGAATGTGATTCTGAGACTCACCTGAGTTCCTATCCTTGCCTGGTAAAACTTTTAGAAAACGAAAATAGCCACAACCTGGGCTTCACTGTCTGACATAAGGTGAAGGTAGGCACCCCGTGCAGCCTTTCAACCTTTCAGATAACTCAACACCGAGTAAATGGTCTCGATCAAGAACACGATGGGCTGCCCCATCGCCCGACCACTCGGGTCGAACGCATCCACGAACTCGTACGCTGGTTAACTAAACTTGGGCCTAACACCCTCACAACCCTAACACACGGAGGGACCACCACAACCTGACCCCACCACCAAACCTCCCGCGGGTTGACCCGCAACGTGGCCTCACCCCGACCCGCAACGCCGCACAATACTAGCTCCCGATCCGAACAATCTCACTAATCACGTTTCAAAACCTAGCGGTCTTCTTAGCTCAACTACCCCCTTTCATTCCACACTACTAGGGACCTATCCTAACATAACTCACGCACTATGCACTTCCTATAAGGGTCAAACATAACACTACACATTTTCTCGAGATGGCCTCACCTCTAAAGTCTTTACGTAAAAAGCTCTAAGGCTCACACCTTATCTATCCCACAAAATCTTACTCGGTTAAACAACCATGATCTAATCACGACTAACACACCGCTATCGTAACATAGCACTTAAGGTATACTCACCTTATCACACATACCGATCTCTAGAGGTTAAAGATATATCTATATCTATCGCTTCACTCCCTTAGTCGTTCTAATCAAACACGCCTGTAGGCGCATAGCGAAGCAAGGTGCCGAACTACCCACCGGCACGGAAGGCAAAGTCATCCAACTAGGTCACCCATTCGACACATGGCCCCGACGGCCGCAGTACAACAAGTACCAACTAAAGACGACGTTCTCGGATGACGTCACACATCGCGTGAACCGAAGCCCGGAGTTCGACCAACTCCCGCATACCGAACGCATCGAACCCCGCGAGGACCTCTTTGCACCGTGGACGTGCATAATCTAATCCACGCGAGGTGACTCGCCAGAAAGTTACCAAAGGACCTTGCCGCTCGCCCTCTTCGTCGCCCGTTAACCCGTCGATCTCTACGCTTTTCTCGCTGCGCATAAGCCCGCATACGTGCCATGCTCAAGCCTAATCAAGAATTACTCTTGCACAACCTCTCTTAGATAGTCATCAAGACCCGTGGTACATCGGATACTCTCTGGTAGCCAAATCCATAGCTAGTAACGGTCGTCTTTCTTGCAATCTAAATTCACTGCTCTGGCCGTGGAATCAAGGTTCATATATCATGGCCGCAGAGGCACCGCCGCCGTACTAAACTCTTTGGGCTAGTGACGTCGCAGAACTCCCGAATGAAGCACTACCCTAGGTAATGATTGGGCTGTGCCTCGCCACCCTTCAACTCTACTCGCAGCTCCTGCCGCTGCGCCTCCCGGCCGGGTTGCCCTCACGCGAGGCATAGCGGTAGTGGAAAGAAATACGTCGAGGGTCCAACTTACAACACGCCTCTAAGGCACGATCTGAGTGAGAAGAATAGAAACCAATCCTAAATACCCTATAGCCTCACGATTATTGCGTGGTGCACAACACACCGATAATCAAGACTTATTGGATACGGTCAGAGACACTTTCCGAGGATTAATCGCTCGATACCACTTTTTGTCACGACCGATTCCGCCCGTGATCGTGCCTTACCGGCACCCTAGTGATACAACATCGAGTAATCACGAACATAAACGATACAAGACATATTATGAAATATGAAACAATAACTGAGAAAACTTCGCTTTTGGCATATATGTAAATAACAACTTTTTCAACATGAGCTTTAATCCTTTTACAAACCCCGCCACAGCGATTACTGCACCTCTAAGAATGATATGACAACAATGGCGGACAGGGCCCCGCCAAACCCCGAATGTAAACACTTACTACGATGGACTATACCACCGATAAGCCTCCGAGAAACGAGCTTCCCAAACGCAAAATCGTGACCACGAGAGCTAGGATCAACGATCGTGTACCTCAACTGCGGATGAACGCAGCCTTCAAGGAGGTCAGCACAACAAAGAGTATGTGAAACTAAAAATACCGTAAATGAAATCATAATAGTCTATAAAGCAGAGACATGTATGATAAGCAAACTACGATCACAACAAATAGCAAATATGTCAAGTCGTGGACTCACGCCTCAAAGTTATCACAATAAAACCGTGACGGCAAGTACGAAGGCATAGCCGACTACTAAGACCCACGCACCAAAAATACCACAACCGTATCCCGAGGTCTTTCTAGACCGCACCACATGATCGGCCGCCACTCGCCCGCAATATCAATGCGCGTCTATCCTCGAACTCTCGCAGCCCGCATAGGTCACACACGGACCGCATGAGGTATTCCTCGAATCATGGTCCTGCATCACCGAGGTATACCCCGCATCGGGCGGTAACCCTCGATCCGCCTAGGCTCCCGCAACCCGCATAGTCTCAAAAGACCGCATAGTCTCAGCAGATCGCATAGGGAATCCCCGCATCGGGCTAAACACCGGAATGATCAATCCACGAGCTACCGCGACCGCATAGTCACGAGGACCGCATAGCCGAAAGACCGCATCAAGGGCAAGCCCTCGTATAATAAGTCAAAGGGGTATGTGATACAATAATAGTACAACGCTTAACGCTTAACAACGTAAGCACAAGAATGACTTTACATCACGATCACACAAGATACTAACACACGTAGCATCCTAACATTTTCACTTATCACATCAACAAGAAAGTATTTACAAGGCTATCTCAAACCAAAGACAATCAAGTTATTCACACAAGGTACTTTAAGTTAACAAGTTCGTATCTACCCTTAAAGTACTTCATACATTAAATCTTTTAAAAGATCCGTTGCCACATAAGTCACACAATACCGTAGTATAAAATAGAGTGATTGTCTTTTTAAATAAACCAAAACACTTACCTTTGTAAAATCAAGTAACAACATTATTTTCCAAACGCCTAAGTTTGCCTAATTTCAAATGTTCACGTTTCTTATTTTAGAAAGGTTTCAGAGTTCATAGTCTTATTCATTTAAGAATATAATTCTCTTTTAAACAACTGAGAAACATAAGTCTTATATGTGAGTAGGATATTCTTGTTTATAACAATCTTATTACAGTAGTGATCTAGAAATATCATTTTGTCTCATCTTAGCTTTATGCAGATGGAAGTTTCATCGTTTTAATAATACGTAATTAGTCAAAACATTTCCTTTTATTAACGCCGCAGTTGGTTTATCGATACACATTCGATTTAGAAATCAAGAAAACATTTAAGCCGTTATACCTAACTTCCATAAAGCTAGTATAACTCTTAAGTTTTTCAAAACCAAGTATTACTTCTTCTTTCAAAATGATTCAAAAATCTTTTGAAATACTTGTTCTTTATTAACACATAACAAGCGGTTATAGTTCAAATCGGGCCTTTTAAAGACACAAGTATTTTCTTACCAACATAAAGTATTACCAACTTCCATAAAGTCGTTATAACACTTTATGTTTTAAATCAATCAAATCGTTTAGCACATGTATGCTCGTCGCATTACATAGTTCACACATATCATGCTAGAAGAGATAGGAAGAGGTTCACATACCTCGCGGCAGTATCGACTAATAGCAAAACGCTCAAGTACTTCCAACCGTCGGCTACTCCTTAAGCCAAGTAGATCGCGCCACACGTAGTACTTCAACCTATAAGGCCACAAGGCGCTTATTAACATTTAGATCTCATCGTAGAACATTCTACCGAAAACTCAGGATGTCAACGGTTGGAAGTACTTGGAGCGTTTTGCTATAGGTTGAAGTACTTGGAGCATTTAGATCTAAACACTAATAAGCTCCTTGTGGCCTTATAGGTTGAAGTACTACGTGTGGCGCGATCTACTTGGCTTAAGGAGTAGCCGACGGTTGGAAGTACTTGGAGCGTTTTGCTATTAGTCGATACTCGTCGCGAGGTATGTGAACCTCTTCCTATCTCTTCTAGCATGATATGTGTGAACTATGTAGTACGGTAGACGCATACGTGCTAAACGATTTGGTTGATTTAAAACATAAAGTGTTATAACGGCTTTATGGGAAGTTGGTTATAATGACTTTTATGTTGGTAAGAAAATACTTGTGGTCTTTAAAAGGTAACTGATTTGAACTATAACTGGCTTGTTATGTGTTAATAAAGAACTTGAAGTATTTCAAAAGATTTTTGAATCATTTTGAAAGAAGAAGTAATATACTTGGTTTTTGAAAAACTTAAGAGTTATACTAGCTTTATGGGAAGTTAGGTATAACGGCTTAAGAATGTTTTCTTGATTTCGAAATCGAATGTGTATCGACAAACCACCAGCGTTAATAAAAGGAAATGTTTTGACTAATTAAGTATTATTAAAACCAAGAGAAACTTCCATCCGCATAAGCTTAAGATGACAAAATGATATTTCCTAGATCATGGCTGCTGTAATAAGATTGTTATAAACAAGAATATCCTACTCACATATAAGACTTATGTTTCTCAGATAGTTTTAAGGAGAATTATATTCTTAAATGAATAAGACTATGAACTACGAAACCTTTCTAAAAAAATGAGAAACTTGAACATTGGAAATTAGGCAAACTTGAACATTGGAAAAGAATGTTGCTACTTGATTTTACAAAGAGAAGTAATTGATTTTCTTTAAAAAGATAATCACTCTATTTTCATATACTACGTATTGTGTGACTTTTGTGAAAGTAACGATCTTTAAAGAGTTAATGTATGAAGTACTTTGGGGATAAAACCCGATCTTGTTGATCATATAGTAGGAAGTACCTTGTGTGAACAACTTGATTGTATTGGTTTGTGATAGCCTTGTAATACTTTCTTGTTGCTGATAAGTAAACGTGTTAGGATGCTACGGTGTTAGTATTCTTGTGATGTTGTGTAAAGGGGTTTCCTTGATTGTGCTTATTAACTATCGTTATGATAGTATTGTGGCATTCATCTCTTGAGATGATTCCGGGTTAAGCCGCCTCCGATGCGGGTAGACTCAGCGATGCAGGACCATGATTCGAGAATACCTCATGCGGGTCCCGGGGCCTATGCGAGCTACGAGTTCCGTGTTAGCGTGCGCCCTTATGGGCATGCGTCCTTGTGGCTACGCGACTCGGAAGTCGGGGCGATGCCGGAGTAGCTACCTCGATGCGGGAATACCTCACGCGGGCCGAGATTGGCCTACGCGAGTCGCGGAGTTCCAGTGGTTAGACGCGACATTGACATCGGGCAAGTGGCCGCCTTTTGATCATGTGACGGCTAGACAGATCTTATGATACGATTCATGACCTTGTTGGTACGTGGGTTTTTAGTAGTCGGCTATGCCTTCGCATTTACCCCGCATGCTTTTATTATGACACGAGTGGACACGTGTTCATGTTCCTTGGTGTTTTTTTTTTATATATCATAGACTGCCGGCAGTGAGGAAGGTATTCCACGGGCATGATTGATGTCGTGGGCCTGAGACCCATTGTTATACTTGAGTGATGACTTGAGGGCGTGAGTCCCTAACTTGACATGATCGCTTTGTTGTAAATCGTAGTTTGGTTATCATACATGTCTCCCGCTTTATATGATCGCTATGATTTCATTTACGATGTATTTTCGGTTTCACATACTGCACTGTCAGATCGACCTCTTCGGGCTGCGTTCATGCCGCAGGTTGAGGTACACCAGTCGTTGATCCTAGATCTCAGGGTCACAGTTTCAGCGTTTGGGAAGCTCCGTTTCTCCGGAGGCTTATCAGTGGTATAGTCCCCTGTCGTCGTAAGTGTTTACATTCGTGGTTTGTGGGCCCCGCCCCGCCATTGTTGTCGTATCATTCTTAGAGGTCTGTAGTACTGCCAGGCGTGGTTTGTAAAAAGGATTAAACTGCTCATGTTGAAAAGTTGCTATTTATATATATACCGAAGGTAACCGCTGGTTAGCCTGCCTTTTCTTATTTCACTGTCTTATTACACTGGTTTCATGTATTGTCTTTATGTTCCGCTGATTACTCTGATGTATGTCTACTTGGGTGCCCGAGGTAAGGCACCAGTCACGGGCCCGGGTTCGGGTCGTGACATGAAGACTATACTGGCACACGTTGTTTTGAGACTTAGAAGGAACATTCGGGACGAATGTTTCTAAGGAGGGGAGAATGTTATACCCCGTATTTCCAGAGTATGTACGTAAGGACGTACGTAGAAATTTGAACTTGTGATTTAGGCTTGGCCGAATTCTTTTTGTTCACAACACCCGATTTGAGTCGTTTCGACTAAACGCTTTCCACACTTTCGTAGGGGAATTTCCGGCTATGTCATTTTTATTTTTGCGGATTTTTCCGAGAGACGAAACATTTTGGACCAACGGGAGGGTGACATGTGTCACCCTCACATTGGAAGCAAGGGGCGGCAACCCTTGGCCGAATTGGGCTACTTTATGGCCTTGATTTGTGCCTTGTTTTGTGCCTTGTTTTGTGGAGTGTTTTGTGGAGTAGGGTTAGGGTGCACATGGCTTGATCTTGCCCTACACTTGCTATGCACTTGGCAAGATCTTGGCCATTGGTTGGCCTTGGCTTGTGCTATAAATACCCTCTCCCTTTGATGAATTCTTCATCCTTTCCACAAATCTTCTAAGTGTTAAAATCCCTCCTCTCTCCTCTTGTTGACTCTCGCCCAAGAGCCCCTCTCCCCTTTGAAAGGCCCTTGGCCGAGAGCCCTCTTCCCTCCTAGTGGTCACGAGAACCCCTAGCCTAGTTGCTTTGTATAATACCCCTTTGTGGTAGAAATACTCTCAAAAGTATTGTTATAATGCCCAAATTACCTTAGCCGTATACCTTGTAGTATTCTAAGGTTATACTTATCTGAAAAGCCCGTAAATACTATTATACTTCCCGTCACTACAAAACCGAAACCCTAGGAAAATCTCCATAGTCCGTTGAGTATTGTGTAGTTGGTTAGAACTTCTAAGGGTGGTTTAGAGCGGGTTGAGCGCTCGAGTCGAGCTAAACGATTGCCCAGGATCGACTTTATACTTGGATAATTATGGGCTTATCGAGGTAAATATCTTGTCCCTCTATTGTAATTGGAAATTACATGATTGTTAGACTATATGTAACGCCCCGAACCCGGGCCCGTTACTGGTGCCTTACCCCGGGCACCCTAGTGATACAACATCAGAGAAAACCAGCGGAAAATAAAACACGAGTCATGAAACAAGAGATATAATAAATAAACAAAGCAACCAAAATAGCTTGCCTTTCAGATATACATAAAAACCCGAACAGTTATCCTTTTTACAAACCCTGCCCACAACAGTGCTACAGACCTCTAAGATTTACAACAACTATGACGCGACAGGGCCCCGCCATACCCCTGAATGTACAAGAACCTACAACTCAGGGAAACATACCAAAGATAAGCCTCCGAAGGAACGGAGCTTTCCAACACGCTGAAATGAGATCCTAAGAGCGGGGATCCACGATCGATGTACCTCTACTGCGGATGAACGCAGCCCCAAGGAGGTCGATAACAGTACCAAGTATGTGAAATCAGAAAAATATCAGAAATGAAATCATACTAGTCTATAAAGCCGAGACATGTATGATAACCAAGCTTACGCTCACAACATAAAAACAAATATGTCAAGTCGTGACTCACGCCTCAAAGTCACCACTCAAATATAACTACGGGTCTCACGCCCACAACATCCATCATGTTCGCATCATGGCCGCATGCCCGAATCAGACGGTAGACATGTCCATGATGCAACAATAACAAGGCCGCATGGCCACATGCCCCGGAATCTTTGTGACGGTAGACATGCCCATGTAACCTCAATAACAATATCGTGGTCAACCCCGCCGCACGGCCACATGTCCCCGGAATCAGACGGTGTACACGCCCATGTTGCGAATAACCATATATCGGTAATTAACCCGCCGCACGGCGCATGCCCCTAATATCAGACGGTGTAGACATGTCCATGTGACATCAACAACAAGACAAGAATCAAAATGGAAACATACCCGTGGAATTCTCCATCACCGCCAAAGACGCCCCAAGAAGTTCTCAACAAGTCAACCGCCTCTATCGAGAGACGCGAATACGTAAATACCACACTTGTACAACAAAGGCTATCATCACAAGCATAGGCAAGTTTCACAACAACAAGCATAGGCAAGTTTCACAACAACAAGCATAGGCAAGTTTCACAACAACAAGCATAGGCAAGTTTCACAACAACTCAAAGTACTTCCATTTATACCAAAGTCCGGTTTTTAACCCCAAAGTACTACATACGTTAAGTTCTTTTAAAAGAGATCCATTACTTCTATAAAAGTCACCCGATACCGTAGTATTAGAATGACCAACCCACATTCCTTTTCAAAATCAAGTAACAAAGATTCTTTTCCTAAGTTCCATTTTGCCTAGTTTCAATTACTCAAGCTTCTCATTTTCAAATGGTTTCATAGTTCCCAAACTTAATCACTGATTCCTTTTAGAACAATTGAGTAATATATGTCTCACGTGAGAGTAGGTTATTCTTGTTTACAACATTCTTATTACAAAGAGCCTATGATCTAGAAAATGTAATATCATTTTGTCTCATCTTAGTTTCTATGCAGATGGAGGTTTCACCGGTTTTAATACAACACATCATTATTCAATACATTTTCCTTTATTAACGCCGCAGTTGGTCCTGTCGATACACATTCCGATTCCGAAATCAGAAACATTATCCCTTTAAAACCAAGTACTCATTACTCACGAATGAGGTTTCACACAAACATCCACATTAAAACAAATAAGTTAAGTCTCTTATCTTATAAGATCAAGTCTCTTAACTTCTAACATCAAGAAACCATTTTCACTTACATAAGGTCGTTATAACTAACTTCCCATAAAGCTATTATAACACCCTATGTTTTAAACCAACCAAATCACTTAGCACATGTACGTCTACCGCACTACATAGTTCACAACAATCATGCTAGAAAAGATAGGAAGAGGTTCACATACCTCGCGACGATTTATCGACAATAAGCAAAATGCTCCAAGTACTACAACCTTGCTAGCCCTTTCCACTCGAGTAGAATACGCTACTCTTAGTACTTTCACCTATAAAGGTCACAAACGCCTATTAACCCCAAAACACAAGTTTCTATCTTTCTATAGAAAATTCGGCAAAGACTTTCCCCGCAACAACAGAAACTCCTCCTCTATCGAGGCCGGCTACCAAGCCAACCAGTGGGGGTTTACACGCCTAACCTGACGTACAATTCTACACAAGTCTACCGCAATACACCCCATGTAAATACAGTTGATTCAAGATTTTTATTCTTCAGCTTAAGTCAAAAGACATTGCCGAATACTAAGTATAGTTCCATATATAGTATACTTCAACTATATATTCTAACAAACATGTAATTTCCAATTACAATAGAGGACAAGATAATTACCTTGATAAGCCCAAAATTATCCAAGTTATAATGTCGATCCCGAGCAAGGTTTAGCTCACCCGCGCCCAAACCACTCCAAACAACCCTTAGAAGTTCTAACTAACTTCTACTCAAATACTTCAACCAACTATGAAGATTTCTTAGTGGTTTCGGTTTGAGACTAAAAGGACAAAAGGTAGTATTTCCTGACTCTACGTAAAGAGGTATCTTGAATACTACAAGGTACAAGGCTAAGGTATTTTGGGCATTATAACAATACTAGGAGTATTTCTATACCACAACAAGTGGTATTATACTAAAACAACTAGCAGTGGGGTACCCACTACTAGACACCACAAGGGGGAGTGGAGACCTCTCGCCAAAGGCCACTAGGAGTGGGAGGAGAGGCTTAGGACGAGCCACAAGAGGGAGGAGGGATTTCAAGACTTGGAAACATTTGTGGACGAATGAAGTCTTCACAGCGTGGGTATTTATAGAAACCAAAGGCCAACCAATGGCCAAGATCTAGCCAAGTGCAAGGCAAGTGTAAGGCCAAGATCAAGCCAAGTGCACCCTAACCCTACTCCACAAAACACTCCACAAAACAAGCCACAAAGCAAGGCACAAAAGAGGGAGCCAATCGGCCAAGGCCAACCAAGGCCCTTGGACGCCCAAATCGTCCAAGCCAACCCATTTGCTTCCAATGTGAGGGTGACACATGTCACCCTCCCGTTGGTCCGTAATGTTTCGTCACCCTAAAAAATCCGCAAAATTATAAATGACATAGCCGGAATTTTCACGAAAGCGAGGAAACGCTTCCGTAAAACGACTTAATCGTCGCACAAAGGTAAATTCGCCAAGGGTGCCACATGGGGTGACACGTGTCGCCCCGATTCGCCTGCAATATTTCGTCTTCGAAAATATCCAAAATACCGGAAATCTCAAAACAAAGCGGCCCACAAAACCAGAATTTCTCCCGTGGCCCCACGTGACCATTTCCAAAAATAAAATCTCAAAATTCTAATATAATCTATGAAGTCCAAATACCAAACTGGGAATCCAATTCCCATTAACGAACCTTTTCTTCACAAATAACCGCAAACTTTTCCGTAAAACTCACATCTTTCTTTCTTTTCAAAATTTCGCCGTACTCACGCACGCCCTCACATACATACCCGCAACTACGGGTATAACATTCTCTCCTTAGAAACATTCGTCCCGAATGTTCCTTCTCAAGTCGAATAACGATAAAGTTCCTCTAACAAGTTGCCAATGCCATACCGCCACGAAATAACATACGCCCTCTTCTTTCCTTACTCGTCGTGCCCTTCTCGAACGCTTGAACTCTCCCAAAGACGCACCATACTTCAGTCATTACTTCCGCTCTCAAAATCTCCGAGTCACTACCTCCAAACTTGGTCATCTTACTAACCTCAAACTTCCTTAAGGCCATTCCCGCCTTTACGAACCGCTTCGTCGAACGCGCCCACGAACTCATACGATGATCATACAAACTTGGGCCTAGCATCCTCGTGACCCTATCACCGGAGGACCACCCAGAACTGACCCCACCCCAAACCGGGTTACGGGTTGACCCGCAAATGGTCCTCAACCCGACCCCCAATCGCGCCAAACTCTTGTTCCCCGATCCGGAACAATCTTACTAATTCACATCATGAAAGCTACCACTTCCATCTCACACTACCCACAGACTTATCACACAAATAAATCCCACGATACTACTACTCGATAAGGGTCAAAATAAATCTTTAACTCAAGACGACCTTACCCCTAAGGTCTCGGGCCGTGACATAGTCTAAGGTTCACACTTACCATGCCCCCACACGTATCCTCCCAACTAAGCATGTTTTCTAACTCATAATTAACACAACGCTATTCGCATAGCACATAATAATGAGACCATCATAACAAGCATACCAAAACTCTAGAGGGTTAAGGATATACCAAACTAGGCGTTCAAGGGTCGCTAAACTGGAACTTCCACCGCGACTCTACCGTGGCCCGCAATCGCTTCTAGTAGTCCTGTGGCCGCCCTACCAGCGCTACTCGGTCGGACACGCTTCGTCATATGGCCCCGCTGGCCGCAAGAGTAACAAGCTCCTCGTACTACGACACTCCAAATGCGGTCACTACATCGACCACACCGAGGTAGGGTGACCGTGATCCGCCAACACCCCTACTCCTCGAACATTTGAAACCCGGGAGCCCCGACCGCTTCCCAATATCCTGCGGTCCCGGCGTCGCGGAGGACCACTCGCAATGGCGGAGGTACATAACTAGTTCGCCACGAGGCGGTCCGCCTCGAAAGTCGCCAAAATATCCGCCGCCTTGGCCTTCTTCTCGAAAGTCGCCCACCTGCCGACCGCGCCTCGCACCCAAAGGCATGAGCTCGAATGCGGCAATGTCCATGCCCCAAGAGAAACACCAACAACTCTCTCGCTAGGTAATCATCGAGCCCTGACGAGCGATGCACCCTATCTTCCATATTCGCAACTAGTGCAGGGACATATCGAGCCAAAGAATCGAACTCGACATTGTACTCCGACAGCCTACTCTCGCCTCAAGAATAAAATTTGTCGCCCGCGCCTCCTCATCTCGCGAGGCAAGAAGTGCGTGAGAAAAGCCCCAAAAACTCATCCCATACCGCCGAGGTGCATGCTCTCCCGAAAGCTCCCACGATCAAACCAATCGATCGCAGATCACGCACCGACGCGAACCGGGTCACGCACTCGGTCTCCAAGCTTGATCACTCATGATCCGTCAGAATCGCCGATGAACTCTCGCGATCATCCTCGTGCCTCGACCCATAAAACTCGCGGCTACAACTCGTGAAGTCCCGTAGCCTCAAACTATCTCGCCTGGGTGAACCATGGTGCTATCGAATCGAACCGCGATCCAAATTTATCCTCATATTCGCCATGACTCGCCAGAATCGGGCCATCTCCTTGTAACCCATCTCCTCTCGCCTGCATCGTGGACGAGGCTCGTGTATCGCGGTCTCAGCAGCCATTGCCGCGCGCTCTAACCTCGCTGGGTCGGGCGGCGCTACAAAACCCGCCGTCAAGCACAACTCGTATTGTTCGCTCGCGCTGCATTCTCTCAGATCTCACTAGCAGCACTCTGGCCGCTTGCCCTCCCGGGCTCGCTGCTTGCGCGGAGGCATAATCGTAAAACGAGATACGCCGAGGGGTCCAACTTACAACACCTCTAAGGCACGATCTCGTAATGAGAAGAATGGAAACTAATCCTAAATGTCCTATAGCCTCCTCGACATAGATGTGGTGCACAACACACCGATAATCAAGACTCTACTAGACACGGTCAGACACTTTCCGAGGATTAATCGCTCGATACCACTTTTGTAACGCCCAACTCGCCCGCATCGTGCCTTACCCGCACCCTAGTGATACAACATCGAGAAAACCAGGAAAATAAAACACGAGTCATGAAACAAGAGATATAATAAATAAACAAAGCCAACCAAAACAAATGCTTTTCAAGATATACATAAAAACCGAACAGCTTATCCTTTTTACAAACCCCGCCACAACAAAGCATGCACTTAAGATTTACAACAACTATGACGGACAGTGGCTCGCCATACCTCGAATGTACAAGAACCTACAACTCGTGGAAACATACCAAAGATAAGCCTCCAAGGAACTGAGCTTTCCAACACGCCGAAATGAGATCCTAAGAGCGGATCTACGACCGATGTACTCTACCGCGCAGATGAACGCACTCAAGGAGGTCAAGATAACATGTACCAAGTATGTGAAATCAGAAAAATATCAGAAATGAAATCATACTAGTCTATAAAAGCCGAGACATGTATGATAACCAAGCTTACGCTCACAACATAAAACAAATATGTCAAGTCGTGACTCACGCCTCAAAGTCACCACTCAAATATAACTATGGGTCTCACGCCCACAACATCCATCATGTTCGCATCATGGCCGCATGCCCCTAACATCGTGACGGTAGACATGTCCATGATGCAACAATAATAACAAGGCCGCATGGCCACATGCCCCGACATCAGACGGCAGACATGCCCATGTAACCTCAATAACAATATACCGGTGGTCAACCCCGCCGCGTGGCCACATGTCCCGAATATCAGACGGTGTAGACACGCCCATGTTGCGGTAATAACCATATATCGTAATTAACCCGCCGCACGGCCGCGATGCCCCCTCATCAGACGGTAGACATGTCCATGTGACATCAACAACAAGACAAGAATCAAAATGGAAACATACCCGTGGAATTCTCCATCACCGCCAAAGACGCCCCAAGAAGTTCTCAACAAGTCAACCGCCTCTATCGAGAGACGCCAGAATACGTAAATACCACACTTGTACAACAAAGGCTATCATAACAAGCATAGGCAAGTTTCACAACAACAAGCATAGGCAAGTTTCACAACAACAAGCATAGGCAAGTTTCACAACAACTCAAAGTACTTCCATTTATACCAAAGTCCGGTTTTTAACCCCAAAGTACTACATACGTTAAGTTCTTTTAAAAGAGATCCATTACTTCTATAAAGTCACCCGATACCGTAGTATTAGAATGACCAACCCACATTCCTTTTCAAAATCAAGTAACAACATTCTTTTCCTAAGTTCGGTTTGCCTAGTTTCAATTACTCAAGCTTCTCATTTTCAAATGGTTTCATAGTTCCCAAACTTAATCACTGATTCCTTTTAGAACAATTGAGTAATATATGTCTCACGTGAGAGTAGTTATTCTTGTTTACAACATTCTTATTACAAGACCATGATCTAGAAAATGTAATATCATTTTGTCTCATCTTAGTTTCTATGCAGATGAGGTTTCTACTGGTTTTAATACAACACATCATTATTCAATACATTTTCCTTTATTAACGCCGCAGTTGGTGCGCCGATACACATTCGATTCCCAAATCAGAAAACATTATCCCTTTAAAAACCAAGTACTCATTACTCACGAATGAGGTTTCACACAAACATCCACATTAAAACAAATAAGTTAAGTCTCTTATCTTATAAGATCAAGTCTCTTAACTTCTAACATCAAGAAACCATTTTCACTTACATAAGGTCGTTATAACTAACTTCCCATAAAGCTATTATAACACCCTATGTTTTAAACCAACCAAATCACTTAGCACATGTACGCCTACCGCACTACATAGTTCACAACAATCATGCTAGAAAAGATAGGAAGAGGTTCACATACCTCGCGACGATTTATCGACAATAAGCAAAATGCTCCAAGTACTACAACCTTGCTAGCCCTTTCCACTCCTCGAGTAATACGCTACTCTTAGTACTTTCACCTATAAAGGTCACAAACGTCTATTAACCCCAAAACACAAGTTTCTATCTTTCTATAGAAAATGGCAAAGACTTCCCCCGCAACAACAGTAAAACTCCTCCTCTATCGAGGCCGGCTACCAAGCCAACCAGTGGGTTTACACGCCTAACCTGACGTGTACAATTCTACACAAGTCTATCGCAATACACCTATGTAAATACATTCCAAGATTTTTATTCTTCAGCTTAAGTCAAAAGACATTGCCGAATACTAAGTATAGTTCCATATATAGTATACTTCAACTATGTATTCTAACAAACATGTAATTTCCAATTACAATAGAGGGACAAGATAATTACCTTGATAAGCCCAAAATTATCCAAGTTATAATGTCGATCCCGAGCAAGGTTTAGCTCCACTTCGGCGCTCCAAACCACTCCAAACAACCCTTAGAAGTTCTAACTAACTTCTACTCAAATACTTCAACCAACTATGAAGATTTCCTTAGGGTTTTGGTTGAGACTAAAGGACAAAAGGTAGTATTTCCTGACTCTACGTAAAGAGGTATCTTGGAATACTACAAGGTACAAGGCTAAGGTATTTTGGGCATTATAACAATACTAGGGAGTATTTCTATACCACAACAAGGGTATTATACGAAACAACTAGCAGTGGGTACCTACTGCCAGACACCACAAGGGAGTGGAGACCTCTCGCCAAAGGCCACTGGAGGGAGGGGAGAGGCTTAGGACGAGAGCCACAAGTGGAGGGGAGGGATTTCAAGACTTGGAAACATTTGTGGATGAATGAAGTCTTCACAAAGTGGGTATTTATAGCAAAACCAAAGGCCAACCAATGGCCAAGATCTAGCCAAGTGCAAGGCAAGTGTAAGGCCAAGATCAAGCCAAGTGCACCCTAACCCTACTCCACAAAGCACTCCACAAAACAAGCCACAAAGCAAGGCACAAAAGAGGAGCCAATCGGCCAACCAAGGCCCTCGACGCCCAAATCGCCCAAGCCAACCCATTTGCTTCCAATGCGAGGTGACACATGTCACCCTCCCGTTGGTCCGAATGTTTCACCCTAAAAATCCGCAAAAATTATAAATGACATAGCCGAATTTTCTACGAAAGCCGAGGAAACGCTTCGCCGTAAAACGACTTAATCGGTGTTGTGCAAAGGTAAATTCGGCCAAGGGTGCCACATGGGGGTGACACGTGTCGCCCCCTGATTCGCCCAGAATATTTCGTCTTCCGAAAATATCCAAAATACCGGAAATCTCAAAAACAAAGCGGGCCCCACAAAAGGCCCCACGTGACCATTTCCGAAAATAAAATCTCAAAATTCTAATATAATCTATGAAGTCCAAATACCAAATCTGGGAATCCAATTCCCATTAACGAACCTTTTTCTTCACAAATAACCGCAAACTTTTCCGTCGAAAACTCACATCTTTCTTTCTTTTCAAAATTTCTGTCGTACTCTCGTACGTACGTCCTCACATACATACCCTGCAACTACGGGGTATAACACTATAGTTGAAGTATACTATATGTAGAACTGAACGTTGTTATCGGCAATGTCTTTTGACTTAAGCCTGAATAATAAGAAACCTTTTCGAAAGAATCGAACTGCTTTTTACATGTGATCTGATGAGACTTGTGTAGCTTTTCGTGAGGTAGAATTGTGCACGTCCGGTTAGATGTATGAACCCCCGGTTGGCTTGATAGCGGCCCGATAGAGAGGAGATTTACGTTGTGTGGGGAGTCTTCGAATTTTCTGTAGAATGTTCTACGGCGGATCTAAATGTTAATAAGCGCTTGTGGCCTTATAAGTTGAAGTACTACGTATGGCGCGATCTCGCAAGGAGTAGCCGATGTTTTGAAGTACTTGAGCGCTTTTGCTATTAGTCGATACTGTCGCGAGGTATGTGAACCTCTTCCTATCTCTTCTAGCATGATATGTGTGAACTATGTAGTACGATAGACGCATACGTGCTAAATGTATTTGATTGGTGTAAAACATAAAGTGTTATAACGGCTTTATGGGAAGTTGGTTATAATTTTTATGTTGGTAAGAAAATACATGTGGTTTTTTTTTAAGGTAATTGGTTTGAACTATAACTGGCTTGTTATGTGTTAATAAAGAACTTGAAGTATTTCAAAAGATTTTTGAATCATTTTGAAAGAAGAAGTAATACTTGGTTTTTGAAAACTTAAGAGTTATACTAGCTTTATGGGAAGTTAGGTATAACGCTTAAGAATGTTTTCGATTTCGAAATCGAATGTATCGACAAACCACTTCAGTTAATAAAAGGAAATGTTTTAACAGATTAAGTATTATTAAAACCAAGAGAAACTTTCATCTGCATAAGCTAAGATGAGACAAAATGATATTTCCTAGATCATGGCTGCTGTAATAAGATTGTTATAAACGAATATCCTACTCACATATAAGGCTTATGTTCTCAGATAGTTTAAAAGAGAGAATTATATTCTTAAATGAATAAGACTATGAACTACGAAACCTTTCTAAAATAAGAAACGTGAACATTTGAAATTAGGCAAACTTGGACGTTTGGATAATAATGTTGTTACTTGATTTTACAAAGATAAGTGTTTTGATTCACTTCAAAAGATAATCACTCTATTTTCATATAATACGGGTATTGTGTGACTTTTGTGAAAGTAACGTATCTTTTAAAAAGTTAATGTATGAAGTACTTTGGGGATAGAAACCCGAACATGTTGACACATAGTAGAAAGTACCTTATGTGTGAATAACTTGATTGTATTGGTTTGTGATAGCCTTGTAATACCTTCGTGTTGATTTGATAAGTAATCATATTAGGATGCTACGTGTGTTAGTATTCTGTGATGTTTGTGTAAAGGGGTTTTCCCTTGATTGTGCTTATGTTGTTTAAACGTTAAACTGTTATGTTGGTATTATACCACTCACCGTGTTTCCGGGTTAAGCCCTCCGACGCGGTAGACTCAGCGATGCGGGACCATGATTCGAGAATACCTCACGCGGTCCCGGGGCCTATGCGGAGCTACGAGAGTTCCGTGTTAGTGTGCGGCCTTTATGGTCATGCGGTGCATGTGGCCATGCGGATCGCGAGTCGGGACGACGCCGGAGTAGCTACCTCGATGCGGGGTTATACCTCACGCGGGCCGACGAGATTGGCCTACGCGGAGTCGCGAAAGTTCGTGGCTAGACGCGCACATTAGATACCGCGGGCAAGTGGCCGCTTTGATCATGTGACGGTGCAGACAGATCTTATGATACGATTCATGACCTTGTTGGTGCGCTGGGTGTTAGTAGTCGCTATGCCTTCGCATTTACCCCGCATTGTGTTATTATGGCACAGTGGGACCCGTGTTCATGTGTGTTCCTTGGTGCTTTTATATAATAAATCGGTGTTATACCGTAGTTGGTATGTATGTGAGGACGACGCATGAGAGTACCAGAAAATTTTGAAAAGAAAGAAAGATGTGAGTTTTCACGGAAAAGTTTCCTGTTATTTGTGAAGAAAAAGGTTCGTTAATGGGAATTGGATTCCTGATTTGGTATTTGGACTTCATAGATTATATTAGAATTTTGAGATTTTATTTTCTGAAATGGTCACGTGGGCCCACGAGAAATTTACTGTTTTGAGCCCGCTTTGTTTTTGAGATTTCAGATTTTGGATATTTTGGAAGACGAAATATTCTGGCGAATCGGGGCGACACGTGTCACCCCATGTGGCACCATGGCCGATTTTACATTTGTACACAACACCCGGTTGAGTCGTTGACTAAACGTTTTCGTAACTGCGGCGGAAAATTCCGGCTATGTCGCTTTGTATTTTGCGGATTTTTCCGAGAGACGAAACATTCGACCAACGGAGGGTGACATGTGTCACCCTCACAATGAAGACGGGCAAGACTGGGCCGAATTGATGGGCAAGTTGGGCTTGATATTTGTGTAGATATTTGCAGGGTTTTAAGGAGTAGGGTCTAGGGTGCACTTGGCTTGATCTTGCCTTACACTTGCCTTGCACATGGCTTGATCTTGGCCATTGGTTGGCATTTGGGTTTGCTATAAATACCCCTTTGTGAAGACTTCATTCATCCACAAATGTTTCCAAGTCTTGAATCCTCCTCCTCTTGTAGACTCGTCCAAGAGCTCCTCTCCCTGAAAGTGGCCTTGGCCGAGAGGTCTCCCTCCCCTTGAGGTCTAGCCGTAGGGTACCCCTAGCCTAGTTGTTTTCAGATAATACCCTTGTTGTGGTATAGAAATACTCCCTAGTATTGTTATAATGCCCAAAATACCTTAGCCTTGTACCTTGTAGTATTCCAAAGATACCTCTTTACGAGAGTCCTAAATACTACCTTTTGTCCTTTTAGTCTCAAACCGAAACCCTAAGGAAATCTTCATAGTTGGTCAAGTATGTGAGTAGAAGTTGGTTAGAACTTCTAAGGGTTGTTTGGAGTGGTCGAGCGCGGAGTGGAGCTAAACCTTGCTCGTGAGCGACATTAAACTCGGATAATTTTGGGCTTATCGAGGTAATTATCTTGTCCTCTATTGTAATTGGAAATTACATGTTTGTTAGAATATATAGTTGAGGTATACTATATATGGAACTATACTTAGTATTCGGCAATGTCTTTTGACTTAAGCTGAAGAATAAATAATCGAATCGAATCAGTATTTACATAGGATGTATTGCAATGAGACTTGTGTAGTATCGAGTAGAATTGTACACGTCCGGTAGGCGTGTAAACCCCCTGGTTGGCTTGCAGCCGCCTCGATAGAGGAGATTTACGCTGCCATGGGGAGGCAGCCGAATTTTCTATGTAAAGATAGAAAACTTGTGTTTTGGGGTTAATAGACGTTTGTGACCTTTATAGGTGAAAGTACTAAGAGTAGCGATTCTACTCGAGGAGTTGAAAGGGCTAGCAATGTAGTAGTACTTGGAGCATTTTGCTTATATACTCTAAATCGTAGCGAGGTATGAGAACCTCTAACTATCTCTTCTAGCATGATATGTGTGAACTATGTAGTACGGTAGACGCATACGTGCTAAGTGATTTGGTTGTTTTAAAACATAGTTTGTTATAATATCTTTATTGGTAGTTAGTTTTAACGACCTTATGTAGGTGAAAATGTTTTACTGTTGTTAGATGTTAAGAGACTTGATCTTATAAGATAATAGACTTAACTTATTTGTTTTAATGTGAATGTTGTGAAACCTCATTCGTGAGTAATGAGTACTTGGTTTTTAAAGGAATAATGTTTTATCGATTTGAAATCGAATGTATCGACAGCACCACCGCAGTAATAAAGGAAAATGTATTGAATAAATGATGTGTTGTATTAAAACCAAGAGAAACCTCCATCCGCATAGAAGCTAAGATGAGACAAAATGATATTACATTTTCTAGATCATGGTTTGTAATAAGATCATTATAAACAAGAATAAACTACTCACGATATGACATATGTTACTCAATTGTTCTAAAAGGAATCAAGTGATTAAGTTTGGGAACTATGAAACCATTTGAAAATGAGAAGCTTGAGTAATTGAAACTAGGCAAACCGAACTTAGGAAAAGAATGTTGTTACTTGATTTTGAAAAGGAAGGTGGTTGGTCATTCTAATACTACGGTATCGGGTGACTTTTATAAAAGTAATGGATCTCTTTTAAAAGAACTTAACGTATGTAGTACTTTGGGGTTAAAAACCGGACTTTGGCATAAAATGAAAGTACTTTGAGTTGTGTGAAACTTGCCTATGCTTGTTGTTGTGAAACTTGCCTATCTTGTGATGATAGCCTTTATTGTACAATCGTTGTTTTACGTGTTACCGCTCTCGATAGAGGGTCGGTGATAGTTGAGAACTTACTTGGACGCGTCGGCAGTGACGAGAAATTCCACGCACGTTCTCGCTGATAGTATTATTGTTGTTAACTTTGGACATACCGACACGACGCGTAGCGCACGTATGCTTCCATTTTGGTTAAGGTCTTGGTTAATCGCTTTGGATATATCGACACGACGCGTAGCGCACGTATGTTTCCATTTTGATTATCGCCAGTGATTTCTTTGGACATACCGACACGATGCGTAGCGCACGGGTATCGTCCATTTGGAATGTTGTCTTATTTTTCCTTCGACATACCGACACGACGCGTAGCGCGGGTATGCTTCCATTTGGATTGTCTTGTTGAGGTCACATGGACATGTCTACACCGATGCAGAATTCCGGGCATGTGGCCATGGGACATTGGTATTATTGTTGCATCATGGACATGTCTACACCGATGCGATTCCGGCACGCGCCATAATGCGAACTCGATTGATGTTGGGCGTGAGACCCATAGTTATATCGAGTGATGATCGCTTTTATGTTGTGAATCGTAGTTTGGTTATCATACATGTCTCCCGCTTTATATAGACTAGTATGATTTCATTTACTGATTGCAGCTTCACATACTTGGTACTGTTATCGACCTCCTTCGGCCGAGCGTATAAAGAGGCGAGCCTCTACCACGAATGCACCAACCGTGGCTCTCCGATGGCACATCCTGAGAAGGGCCGTAGGGCATGCCTCAGGGATCGCAAGCAGCCCGGTACCATTTGTTGGGTCGTCGGAGCAAGGCTCGCGACAAAGTTACAAAAGTGGTATCAGAGCAGTTAATCCTCGGAAAGTGTCTGCACCGTGTCTAGTAGAGTCTTGATTATCGGTGTCAGGCACCACATCTATAATCAGGAGGCTATAGGACATTTAGGATTGGTTTCATTCTTCTCCTTCCGAGATCGTGCCTTAGAGCTATGTTGTAAGTTGTACCCCTCTGACGTATCTCGTTTTTACGCTTATGCCTCCGCAATGGCAACCAGAGCCCGAAGGGCAAGGCGGAGGGTGCGCTAGTGAGATACGAGGAGTACGAGGGCGCAGCCCGCACAAAGACCGAGGTTGTGCTTGACGGCGGTTTCGCGACGCCAAAGACCGGCAAAGAGTTTAGAGCCGCATCGATGGTGATGAGACTACAAGACTGAGCCTCCACCCCACACCGAGGCAGGAGACGGGTCGCGGAGATGGCGATTATTGGCCGTTGTGGCTGATATGAGGACAGCCGGATGCGCAGCTCCGGCCCAGAGCACCATGGTTCACCCCCGAGCAGATAGTTTGAGGCTACGGACTTTACGAGTTGTAGCCCGCCAGAGTTTTATGGGTCGAGGTTCGAGGATGATCCGCAGGAGTTCATCCGCAGATACGGATCACGCGGTGATCAAGGCTTGTAAACCGAGTCGTGACCTTTGGTTCGCGACGGCCGCGTGATACCGCAAATCGATTGGTTTGATTCATGGGAGCTTTCGGGAGAGCATGCACCTCCAGCAGATGGGATGAGTTTTCGGGGCTTTCTCACGCACTTCGCCTCCGCATGGCGAGGGCACGCCGGCAGATTTTTGTTACCGAGACAGAGAGGCGACCGTCGTGAGTACAATGTCGAGTTCGATTCTTTGCTCGATATGTCCTCGCGCTTAGTTGCGAGATATGGAGGATAGGTGCATCGCCACGCCACCGCTTGATGATTATATGGCGAATCTTGTGCGGTGTTTCTTCGTACCGGCATGGACATTGCCCGCACGCAGCTCATGCACTAGATGTGAGGCGCGGAGGGTCGACGGAATGACTGGATCGCCAGAAGAGGGCCGGACGGCAGGTCCTTTGGTGGCTTTCGAGGCGGACCGCCTCAAAGAAAGTTAGTTATATACCCCCACCGCATGCAGTGGTCCTCCACCGCCTTCGTGAGCGGTCGTGGCTCCAAGGGTTCAGATTTTCGGCAGAAGCGGTGTTAACCACCAAGCCACCCCTACCTCGTTGTGACCATTGTGGTAGACTCCATTTTGGAGAGTGTCGTGCTAGATTGGGAGTTTGTTTTGCATGCGGCCAGTGGCCATTTTGCGAGGAATCGTCCTACCAAGGGAAGCGCGATGTTACGACTCACCTTCAGATCTGTGGCTGGTTTATCACCTTCATACGCCTGCGGCAGGCGTGTGCCTATGATTAGAGTGGAGCGGTAGCTTCAGGTATATCCTTAACCCTCTAGAGTTTTGGTATGCTTGTTATGATGATCTCATTATTGTGTGCTATGTACGGATAGCATTGTGATATGTGTGAGTTAGAATGCATGGTTAGTTGGAAGGATACGTATGGAGGCATGGTAAGTGTGGACCTTAGACTATTTCACGACTGAGACCTTAGAGGTAAGGTCGTCTTGAGTAAAAGATTCGTTTTATGTTTGACCTTTATAAGGGTGAGTAGTATACGTGGGATTTATTTGTGTGATAAGTCCACGGGTAGTGTGAGATGGAAGTGGTAGCTTTCATGATGTGAATTAGTAAGATTGTTTCGGATCGGGGAACAAGAGTTTGGCGCGGTTGGGTTGAGGACCATTTCGGGTCAACCAGAACCCGTTTGGGGTGGTCGATTCTGGGTGGTCCCGCCAGTGGTAGGGTCACGAGGATGCTAGGCCCAAGTTTGTATGATCATCGTATGAGTTCGTGGACGCGTTCGACTGTAGCGGTTCGTAAAGGCCGGAATGGCCTTAAGGAAGTTTGAGGTTAGTAAGATGACCAAGTTTGAGGTAGTGACTCAGAGATTTTCGGAACGGAAGTAATGATGAAGTATGGTACGTCCGAGAGTTCTAGTGTTCGAGAAGCGGTACAACGAGTAAGGGAGGAAGATAACGTGTGTTATTTCGCAGCCGTGTGGCGTTGACAACTTGTTAGAGGAACTTCATCGATATCCGCTTGAGAAGGAACATTCGACGAATGTTTCTAAGAGGGAGAATGTTATACCCCGTAGTTGCAGGGTATGTATGTGAGGACGTACGTACGAGAGTACGGCAGAAAATTTTGAAAAGAAAGAAAGATGTGAGTTTTCGACGGAAAAGTTTCTGGTTATTTGTGAAGAAAAAGGTTCGTTAATGGGAATTGATTCCGATTTGGTATTTGGACTTCATAGATTATATTAGAATTTTGAGATTTTATTTTGGAAATGGTCACGTGGGCCCACGGAGAAATTTACGATTTATGAGCCCGCTTTGTTTTTGAGATTTCAGATTTTGGATATTTTCGAAGACGAAATATTCTGGCGACCGGGGCGACACGTGTCACCCCCATGTGGCACCCGCCGATTTTACATTTGTACACAACACCCGGTTGAGTCGTTTTCGACGAAACGCTTTCAGAACTTGCGAAGGAAAATTCGCTATGTCGTTTTGTATTTTTGCGGATTTTTCCGAGAGACGAAACATTCTGGACCAACGGGAGGGTGACATGTGTCACCCTCACAATGAAGACAAGTGGGGCGGCACTTGGCCGAATTGATGGGCAAGTTGGGCTTGATATTTGTGTAGATATTTGTGAGGGTTTTAAGGAGTAGGGTCTAGGGTGCACTTGGCTTGATCTTGGCCTTACACTTGCCTTGCACATGGCTTGATCTTGGCCATTGGTTGGCATTTGGGTTTGCTATAAATACCCCCTTTCAGGAAGACTTCATTCATCCACAAATGTTTCCAAGTCTTGAATCCCTCCCCTCCCTCTTGTAGACTCTCGTCCAAGAGCTCCTCTCCCCCTTGAAAGTGGCCTTTGGCCGAGAGGTCTCCCCCTCCCCCTTGTGAGGTCTAGCCGTGGGGTACCCCCCCCCTAGCCTAGTTGTTTTCGTATAATACCCCTTGTTGTGGTATAGAAATACTCCCCTAGTATTGTTATAATGCCCAAAATACCTTAGCCTTGTACCTTGTAGTATTCCAAAGATACCTCTTTACGTAGAGTCCGGAAATACTACCTTTTGTCCTTTTAGTCTCAAACCGAAACCCTAAGGAAATCTTCATAGTTGGTCAAGTATGTGAGTAGGTTGGTTAGAACTTCTAAGGGTTGTTTGGAGTGGTTCGAGCGCTGGAGTGGAGCTAAACCTTGCTCAGGAGCGACATTAAACTCGGATAATTTTGGGCTTATCGAGGTAATTATCTTGTCCCTCTATTGTAATTGGAAATTACATGTTTGTTAGAATATATAGTTGAGGTATACTATATATGGAACTATACTTAGTATTCGGCAATGTCTTTTGACTTAAGCTCAAGAATAAATAATCGAATCGAATCAGATTTACATAGGATCAGACATGAGACTTGTGTAGTATTATCGAGTAGAATTGTACACGTCCGTAGACGTGTAAACCCCCGGTTGGCTTCGTAGCCGGCCTCGATAGAGGAGAGAGATTTACGTTCATGCGGGGAGGTCGCCGAATTTTCTCTAGAAAGATAGAAAACTTGTGTTTTGGGGGTAAGAGACGTTTGTGACCTTTATAGGTGAAAGTACTAAGAGTAGCGTATTCTACTCGAGGAGAGGAAAGGGCTAGCAAGGTTGTAGTACTTGGAGCATTATGCTTATTGTCGATAAATCGTCGAGAGGTATGTGAACCTCTTCCTATCTCTTCTAGCATGATATGTGTGAACTATGTAGTACGGTAGACGCATACGTGCTAAGTGATTTGGTTGGTTTAAAACATAGGGTGTTATAATAGCTTTATGGGAAGTTAGTTATAACGACCTTATGTAGTGAAAATGGTTTATCGATGTTAGAAGTTAAGAGACTTGATCTTATAAGATAAGAGACTTAACTTATTTGTTTTAATGTGAATGTTGTGAAACCTCATTCGTGAGTAATGAGTACTTGGTTTTTAAAGGAATAATGTTTCCGATTTGGAAATCATAATGTGTATCGACGCACCACCGCAGCGTTAATAAAGGAAAATGTATTGAATAAATGATGTTGTATTAAAACCGAGAAACCTCCATCTGCATGTAAGCTAAGATGAGACAAAATGATATTACATTTTCTAGATCATGGTCTTTGTAATAAGATCATTATAAACAAGAATAAACTACTCACGTATATGACATATGTTACTCAATTGTTCTAAAAAGGAATCAAGTGATTAAGTTTGGGAACTATGAAACCATTTGAAAATGAGAAGCTTGAGTAATTGAAACTAGGCAAACCGAACTTAGGAAAAGAATGTTGTTACTTGATTTTGAAAAGGAAGGTGGGTTGGTCATTCTAATACTACTGTATCGGGTGACTTTATAAAAGTAATGGATCTCTTTTAAAAGAACTTAACGTATGTAGTACTTTGGGGTTAAAACCCGGACTTTGGCATAAAATGAAAGTACTTTGAGTTGTGTGAAACTTGCATATGCTTGTTGTTGTGAAACTTGCCTATGCTTGTGATGATAGCCTTTATTGTACAATCGTTGTGTTTCTGTGTTACCGCGTCTCTCGATAGAGGTTGGGATCGTTGAGAACTTACTTGACGCGTCTGGCGGCGACGAGAAATTCCACCGCACGCCTGTTGATAGTATTATTGTTGTTAATCGCTTTGGACATACTGACACGATGCGTAGCGCACGGGTATGCTTCCATTTTGGTTAAGGTCTTGTGGTTAATCGCTGTGGATATACTGACACGATGCGTAGCGCACGGGTATGTTTCCATTTTGATTATCGCCTTGTGATTTCCCTTTGGACATACTGACACGATGCGTAGCGCACGGGTATGCGTCCATTTGGAATGTTGTCTTATTTTTCCCTTTGGACATACTGACACGATGCGTAGCGCACGGGTATGCTTCCATTTGGATTGCTGTCTTGTTGTTGAGGTCACATGGACATGTCTACACCGATGCAGAATTCCGGGGGCATGTGGCCATGGGACATTGGTATTATTGTTGCATCATGGACATGTCTACACCGATGCAAGATTCCGGCACGCGCCAATGCGAACTCGATTGATGTTGTGGGCGTGAGACCCATAGTTATATCGAGTGATGATCGTTTATGTTGTGAATCGTAGTTTGGTTATCATACATGTCTCCCGCTTTATATAGACTAGTATGATTTCATTTACTGATTGCACGCTTTCACATACTTGGTACTGTTGTCGACCTCCTTCGGCCGCTGCGTCACGCCGCAGTAGAGGTACATCGGTCGTGGTTCCTCGCCATGGATCACGTCAACAGATTAAGCTCCGCTTCTCCGAGGCTTATCTTTTGCAGTGTTCCCGAGTCAGGTTCTTGTACATTCGTGGGTATGGCGGGCCCCGTCCCGTCATAGTCATCAGATATCTTAGAGTCTGTAGTAATCTGTGGGCGGTGGTTGTAAAAGGATTAAACTGCTCGTGTTTTATGTATATACCGAAGGCAACTGCTTTTGGTTGGCCTGCTTATTCATTTATCTCTTGTTAAATGACTCTTGTTTTGTGTTCCGCTGATTTTCTCGATGTTTGTATCACTAGGGTGCCTGTAGGCACGAACGCCCCGAACGGGTCGTTACACCGGCAGTGGCGAAGGTATTCCACGCATGATTGATGTTGTGGGCGTGAGACCCATAGTTATTATTGAGTGATGACTTTGAGGCGTGAGTCCCCGCTTGACATGATCGCTATTTATTTTAAATCGTAGTTTGTTATCATACATGTCTCCCGCTTTGTATAGACTACTATGATTTCATTTATGATTTATTTTGATTCACATACTGCACTGCCAGATCGACTCTCGGGGCCTGCGTTCATGCCGCAGTAAAGGTACACCCGCCATTGATCCTCGCTCTTAGGGTCACAACAGTGGTTGGGAAAGCTCCGCTTTCTCGAGGCTTATCGATGGTATAGTCCCCGTTGTTGTAGGTGTTTACATTCAGGTATGGCGGCCTGTCCCGCCATTGTTGTTGTATAATTTCTTAGGTCCAGTAATCTTGTTGTGGGCGTGGTTTGTAAAAGGGATTAAACTGCTCATTTGTAAGAGTTGTTATTTATATATATGTCGAAAGGCAAGTTTTCCTCGACATCGCTTTGTACTTCATTTGTTTCATGTATGTGTTTTATGTTCCGCTGATTACTCTGATGTTGTATCACTAGGGTGCCCGGGGTAAGGCACCAGTCACGGGCCCAGGTTCGGGTCGTGACACCTCAATCTTCTTTAAGGCCATTCCCGGCCTTCACGAACCGCTTCTGGTCGAACATATCCACGAACTCATACGATGGTCACCTAAACTGGGGCCTAGCACCTCGTGACTCTACCACCGGGCGAACACCTAACCGACTTACCCAAAATCGCCACGGGTTGACCCGCAAACGCCCTCAACCCGACCCTCCGTCGCGCCAACTCTTGCTCCTCGAAACGGAACAATCTTACCCAATCAAGTCATGAAAGCTACCACTTCCATCTCACACTACCCATGGACTTATCACACAAATAATTCCCACATACTACTTACTCTGATAAGGGTCAAACATGAAATAAATCTTTTACTCAAGACGACTTTACCTCTAAGGTCTCAATCGTGAAATAGTCTAAGGTTCACACTTACCATGCCCCCCAGGCTTACCCTTCTACACTAACCAGTTTTCTAAATCACATTTTAGCACAAAGCTATCTGAACATAACACTAAACACATCAGCATACAAAACTCTATAGGGTTAAGGATATACCTGTCTCTACCGCTTTTCTAATCACACCTACCGCAGGCGCATAGCTGAAGGTGATGAACCACCCATCGATCTGAAGGTCGAGTCGTAACATCCGTGCTACTCTTGGTCGGACAGTTCCTCGCAAAGTGGCCCTGCTGGCCGCAAAAATAACAAGCTCCCTTGGTACTACGACACTCCCCGAAATGCGGTCTACCACATCGACCACACCGAGGTAGGGGTGACCGTGATCCGCCAACACTTACTTCCTCGAAACTCAACTCGAGCTCCCGACCGCTTCCCGAATACTGGATGCTCAAGGTTGTGGAGGACCACTGCACCGGGCGAGGTACAAAACTAGTATGCCGAGGCGGTCCGCCTCGAAGTCACCAAAGGACCCCGTTGTTCTCGCCTCTTCTCGCTGATCTTGGTCATTCCGTCGACCTCTCGTGCCTCACATCCCGTGCATGAGCTCGCATGCGGCAATGTCCATGCCCTACCAAGAGCTACACTCGAACAAGCCTCGCTGGTAATCATCTAGCCCGACGTGGCGGTGCGCACTCTATCCTTCATGGTTGTCACTAAAGCGGGACATACCGAGCCAACGAGTCAAACTCCACGTTGTACTCCCAACCGCACGCCCACTCGCCTCAAAGATCATAAATCTGCCGGCCCGCCTCTCCTCATCCGCGGAGGCAAGAAGTGAGTGAGGAATGCCTCCGAGAACTCGTCCCCATACCGCCGGAAGCGCATGCTCTCCCGACAACTCCCACGAATCAAACCACCGATCGCGTATCACGCGGCCGACGCGAACCTAAGACCACCGACTCGGTCTCCAAGCCTTGATCACTCTACGACCATCAGAATCGCTTCGGATGAACTCCCGCGATCATCCTCGTGCCTCACCCATAAAAATGCGGGCTACAACTCGTAAAGTCCCGTAGCCTCAAACTATTCGCCGGGGTGTACCATCGAATCGAATCGCGATCCAAATTATCCTCATATCTGCCACGACTCGCCAGCAATCGCCATCTCCTTGTACTTATCTCATCTCGCTTGTGCCGTGGACCGAGGCTCGTGCACGGTGGTCTCAGCAGCCACCGCCGCGCTCTAAACTCTGGGGGCGGCGCCGCAAAACCCGCCGTCAAGCATAATCTCGAGCATCGACGCTCGCGCTCGCATACTCTCAGATCTCACTAGCAGCCTCCTGTCTTGCCTTCGGGCTCACGGTTGCCTTGCGCGGAGGCATAACTGGTAAAAACGAGATACGTTAGAGGGGTCCAACTTACAACACAGCTCTAAGGCACGATCTCAGAATGAGAAGAATGGAAACCAATCCTAAATGCCCTGCAGCCTCCTGATTATAGATGTGGTGCACAACACATCGATAATCAAGACTCTACTAGACACGGTCTGTAGACACTTTCCGAGGATTAACTGCTCTGATACCACTTTTGTCACGACCCGATCCCGGGCCCGTGACTGGTGCCTTACCCCGGGCACCCTAGTGATACAACATCAGAGAAAACCAGCGGAATATAAAACTTAAACAAGAAACAAGATATACGATCATAAACAAAGCAACCAAACGGTTACCTTCCAATAAAATATATATAAACAACTCTTTCAAAACGAATGCTTTAATCCTTTTACAAGCCCCGCCACAACAAGCATTTACATGCACTTCTAAGAGCTTTTATATACAACATGACGACAGGGCTCCGCCATACCTCGAATGTACAAGAACCTACAACTCGTGGTAACATACCAAAAGATAAGCCTCCGAGAACGGAGCTTCCTAATACGCTGAATCGTGATCCTATGAGCGAGGATCCACTACCGATGTACTCCTACTGCGGATGAACGCAGCCCGGGCGAGGTCAAGACAACAGTACCAAGTATGTGAAATCAAAAATATCAGAAATGAAATCATAACGCTTTATATAAAAACAGAGACATGTATGATAACAAAACTACGATTCACAACATAAAAGCGATATGTCAAGTCGTGACTCACGCCTCAAGTCATCACTCAAATATAACTATGGGTCTCACGCCCACAACATCAATCATGTTCGCATTATGGCCGCATGCCCGAATCGCAGACGTGTAGACATGTCCACGATGCAACACTAATAACAATGCCCCACGGCCACATGCCCCGACCAGATCGGTGTAGACACGCCCATGTGACATTAACAACAATAATAACAATGCCCTACGGCCACATGCCCCGACTCAGACGGCAGACACGCCCACGTGACATTAACGACAATAATATCGGGTGATCAACCCCGCCGCACGCCACACGCCCCGAGTGCATCGGTGTAGACATGTCCATGTAACCACAATAACAATATATCGGTAATCAACCCCGCCGCACGCCACATGCCCCGACTCAGACGGTGTAGACATGTCCATGTGACATCAACAATAATATACCGCACAATCAGGCTATCACAAACAAGCTCAAGCAAATTACCATACTTCTAGACTTTTATAAAAAGATCCACTCCTTCCCAAGAAGTCACCTGATATCAACACTTGCACAACAAAGGCTATCACAACAAGCATAGGCGAGTTACACAACAACAAGCATAGGCAAGTTACACAACAACAAGCATAGGCAAGTTACACACAACTCAAGGTACTTCCATTTCGTATCAAAGTCTGGGTTTTAACCCTAAAGTACTACGTACGTTAAATTCCTTTTTAAGAGATCCATTCCTTTCATAAAGGTCACCCGATACCCGTAGTATAAAAATAGAGTGACTCACATTTTTAGGTAAACCAAAATACTTCCCTTTTGTAAAATCAAGTAACAACATTATTTCCCAAACGTTCAAGTTTGCCTAATTTCAAATGCTCAAGTTTCTCATTTTAGAAGGGTTTCATAACTCATAGTCTTAATCTCTTTTAAAACAATTGAGTAACATATGTCTTGTACGTGAGCCGTTTATTCTTGTTTACAACAATCTTGTTACAAAGACCATGATCTAGGAAATGTAATACAATTTTGTTTTATCTTAGCTTCATGCAGATGGAGGTTTCACCGGTTTTAATAACAATTAGTTATTTGTCAATACACTTTCCTTTATTAGCGCTGCTGTGGTTTGTTCGACACTTATTCTCATTTCCGAAGTCAATAAAACATTATTCTTTTTAAAACCAAGTACTCATTACTCGCGAATGAGGTTTCACAACACATTTAACGAAATGTTAATAACCAAGTAAAACAAGTTAAGTCTCTTATCTTTCAAGATCAAGTCTCTTAACTTCTACAATCAATAAACCCATCTTTTACCTACATAGAGTCGTTATAACTAACTTCCCATAAAACTATTATAACACCCTATGTTTTAAACCAACCAACTCATTTAGCACATGTACGTCTATCATACTACATAGTTTACAAAGCATCATGCTAGAAGGATAGGAAGAGGTTCACATACCTCGCGACGATTATCGACAATAAGCAAAACGCTCCACAGTACTGTAACCCGGCTAGCCGTTTCCACTCTTCAAGTAGAATACGCTACTCGTAGTACTCCCACCTATAAGGCCACAAACGTCTATTAACTTCTAACCGCACGGTTCCATATTCTACAGAAAATTCGGCAGCACCTCCCCCCCCGCAACAGCGTAAATCTCCTCCTCTATCGAGGCCGGCTACCAAGCCAACCAGGGGGGGGGGGTTTATACGTCTAACCGGACGTATACAATTCTACTATACAGTAATACCACAAGTCTCAGAATACACCCTATGTAATTACAGCTCGCTTCTCTTTATTATATTCAGGCTTAAGTCAAAAGACATTGCCGCAAAGCAATGTTCAGTTCTATATATAGTATACTTCAACTATATAATCCTACAACATGTAATTTCCAATTACAATAAAGGGACAAGATTATTTACCTCGATAAGCCCAAAATTATCCGAGATAAAAGTCGATCCTGAGCAAGGTTTAGCTCCAACTCCGTGCGCTCCAATCCGCTCCAAACAACCCTTAGAAGTTCTAACCAACTTCTACTTAAATACTTCAACCAACTATGAAGATTTCCTTAGGGTTTCGGTTTGAGATTAAAAGGACAAAAGGTAGTATTTCCGGACTCTACGTATAGAGGTAACTTTTGGAATACTACAAGGTAAAGGCTAAGGTATTTTGGGCATTATAACAATACTTGGAGAGTATTTCAATACCACAAAAGAGGGTATATTTCTAACAACTAGGCTAGTGGTACCTCTACCAAAGGCCACTAGGAGGGGAAGGGGAGGCTCTCGCCACAAGGCCTCACAAGTGGGGGAGAGAGGCTGGGACGAGAACTACACTCAAAGGGAGGAGAGGGACTCAAGACTTGGAAGATTTTGATGAATAAGTCTTCAAGCTTAGTGGTATTTATAGGAAACCCAAAGGCCAACCAATGGCCAAGATCAAGCCATGTGCAAGGCAAGTGTAAGGCCAAGATCAAGCCAAGTGCACCCTAACCCTACTCCACAAAACACTCCACAAAACAAGGCACAAAACAAGCCCCAAATCAAGGCCATTCGTCCAAGGCCAAACCGCCCACTTTAGGCGTCCACTTGAGGGTGACAAGTGTCACCCTCTCGTTGGTCAAAAACATTTCGTCTCCCGGAAAAATCCGCAAAAATACAAAACGACATAGCCGGAATTTTCCCTACGCAAGCTCAGAAACGTTTCGTCGAAAAACGACTCTAACCGGGTGTTGTGCACAAATTTCGAACCTAAGCCAAACTTTAAGTCTCAAACTTTCGTACGTACGTCTCCACGTACATACTCTGGAAATACGGGGTATAACAAGTAGGGCCGATGGGGTCAGCCCATCTTGTCTTTTAGTCAGGACTGTTTACTCGGCGGAGGGTTATGCGAGATGTTGTAAATCAGGAAGGTTGTAAGACTGCACGGGGTTCCTATTTTTATTTTTTATGGCAGGCAGTGGAGCCCAGTTTATGGCTATTTCTTTTTCGGGAGGTTTTACCAAAGTGGTTAGGAACTCAAAGTGAGTCTCGATGTGCATTCACCTCGCCGACGGACGAACAACGCATTTTATCCGAACATTTGAGGATAGGTTACGGGCCTGTTTTGATTTCAGGGTAGTGAGGATTATTTGCCTCTTGTTGAGTGAGTATTATACTAGCTACCATTTCAGATTCGGATGGTGCCTTATGAAGCCTTGTATGGCGGAAGTGTAGGTTCACGGCCGATTGGTTCGATGTCGGCAAGGTTCAGATAGTTTGGTCCCTACTTGTTTCAGCAGGATGTGGATAAGGTGAAGCTTATCCAGAAGAAGTTATTAGCAGCTCAGAGTCAACAGAAGTCGTGCGGACGATCGACGTCGACACTTGGAGTTCAGGTTGACGGTGGGTCTTCTTGAAGGTACCACCCCGGAAGGGTGTGATGAAATTTGGAAAGAAGGGGAAACATAGCCCGAGGTACTTTGGGCATTTTCAGATAATAGTAGAATAGGCCAGGTTGCCTATAAGTTAGCACTGCCGTCCGACTCAGGAGGCAGTACGTCCGATATTCCATGTTGCTATATTTCGGAAGAGTAATCGGAGATCCCTCCAGAGCCCAGTTAATGATGACCAAGTTAGAGATAGTGTCTCGACCCGAATCCGGGCCCGTGACTGGTGCCTTACCCGGGCACCCAAGTAGACATACATCAGAGTAACCAGCGGAATATAAAACAAATCATGAAACAGTATGAAGTGAGAAACAGTTTATCTGAGAAAAGTTGCCTTTCGGCATATATATATAAAAACTTGAACACGAACAGTTACATCCCTTTTACAAACTCTGCCCACAACAGTACTACAGACCTCTAAGAATGTTATAACAACAATGGCGGGACAGGGCCCCGCCATACCCCTGAATGTAAGTACCTACAACGACAGGGGACAATACCAAGATAAGCCTCCGGAGACACGGAGCTTCCCAAAACGCTGAACTGTGACCCTATGAGCGAGGATCAACAACTGGTGTACCTCTACCTGCGGCATGAACGCAGCCCCCCGAAGGAGGTCGACAACAATGTACCAAGTATGTGAAATCAAAATATCAGAATGAAATCATAATAGTCTATATAAAACAGAGGACATATATGATAACCAATTTACGATACACAATATGTAAGCAGTCATGTCAAGTCAGGGACTCACGCCCTTAAAGTCATCACTCAAATATAACCATGGGTCTCATGCCCACAATATCAATCATGCCCGTGGAATTCCTTCCTCACTGCCGGCAGTCCATGATATAAAAACACCAAGGAATACACATGAACACCAGGTCCCACCTGTGTCATAATAAAACTGTACGGGGTAAGTACGAAGGCATAGCCGACTACTAAAACCCACAGTACCAACAATGCTATAAAACTGTATCACGAGGTCTTTCTAGACCGCGCCACATGATCGAAGCAGGCCACTCGCCCTCAGTATCAATGTGCGCGTCAAATCCTGGAACTTACCGCAGCTCCGCATAGGCCACACATAGGCCCGCATGAGGTATTCCTCGCATCGGGGGCAGCTAACCCGCGGCATCCTCCTGGACTCTCGTAGTCCGCATGGCCACATAGACCGCATGAGGTAATTCCCCGCACACTAACCTGGAACTCTCGTAGCTCCGCATAGGTCCCCTGGACCCGCATGAGGCATCCCTCGCATCGGGGGGCAGCTTAACCCCCGGTATATCATGTCAAGAGGTGAGTGGTACAATACTAACATAACGGCTTATCGTTAAACAACATAAGCACAATCAAGGGAAACCCCTTTACACAAACATCACAAGACACTAACATACGTAGCATCCTAACATGTTTACTTATCAAACCAACAAGAAAGTATTACAAGGCTATCACAAACCAACATAGTCAAGTTATTCACACAAGGTACTTTCTATTTTATGTCAACAAGTTCGGGTTTTTATCCCCAAAGTACTTCATACATTAACTCTTTAAAAAGATCCGTTTCTTTTACAAGAGTCACACGATACCCGTAGTATAAAAATAGAGTGACTATCTTTTTAAGTAAACCAAAACAATTTCCCTACCTTCTTTTTGAACCAACTTAAGACAAAAGCATGCCTTCCTTTTTAACGAAAACACTTCAAATTTTTAAGTCTTTATCTTTTATAAAACAAGTCCTTACTTTGAGATTTTAAGAAAATCACACTTGTTTATTAATGATCTGATTAAAGCAGCCATGATCTAGGAAATGTAATACAATTTTGTCTTATCTTAGCTTCTATGCAGATGGAGGTTTCTACTGGTTTTAATGATACTTAATTAGTCAATACATTTTCCTTTATTAGCGTTGCAGTGGTTTGTTCGATACTTATTCTCGTTTCCGAAATCAATACAAGGCTTTCATAAACAATTAAGTAAACCGTTCCTTTTATCTCTCTTAAGTCGTTATACCTAACTTCCCATAAAGCTAGTATAACTCTTAAGCTTTTAAAAACCAAGTAGTACTCTTCTTTCAAAAACTATTCTTAATTCTTTTGAAATACTTCAAGATTCTTATTATTTAAAAACTCAAGTCAAAAGACATCGAATAAAGACCACGTTCAGTTAACACACGTACGTCTACCGTACTATATATATTCTTTTAAAATATCATGCTCAAGAGGATAGGAAGAATCACATACCTCCTCGGCGAAATCCACCTGCCAAGTCGAATATGTCGCGCGCAGAGTGTCACGACCCGTTCCGGGGCCCGTGACTGGTGCCTTACCGGGGCACCCAAGTAGTCATATATCAGAGTAACCAGCGGAAATATAAAACAAGACAGGAAACAGAGTAAAAACAAAACAGCTTTATCGATGAAAAGCTTGCCTTTCTAAGATAATATATATAACTCAATTTTTGCGATTACATCCCAACTGCATAATAGTACTCTGCACCTAAGGAAGTAAACAACTATGGCGGGACGGGGCCCGCCATACCGATCATACAAAACTACCTACAATACAGGGAGATCATACCAAAAGTAGAGCCTCCGGAGAAGATGGAGCTCCTGACACCAATGCAAAGAGATCCTAAGGATGTGGATCTAGCACCTGCTTGCCTTACTGCAGATGTAACGCACCCAGGAGAGTCGATAACAGGTACTAAGTATGCGAAACTGTAAAGTACTTAAATGAAAACATATCATTTTAAAACCAGTTTACAAATATGTGTGAAACAACCAAGGAAACCGCACATAGTGCCACATCACAAACAAGAGCAACAATAGGTAAACTGTAATAGGTCTTGTCTAGGCTGCGAATGATCGAAACAGGGCCACTCGCCCACATCATCATTCTGCTAGCCTAATCCTGGACTCCCGGAGTCCGCATAGGCCACTCACATGGGCCCGCATGAGGTATGACCCCGCATCGAGGGTAGCTACTCCTCGGCATCGTCCTGGACTCGTTGTCCGCATGGCCACATAGACCGCATGAGGCATAACCCCGCATACTAACCTGGAACTCTCGTAGCTCCGCATAGGCCCCCTGGACCCGCATGAGGTATTCTCGAATCATGGTCCTGCATCGCTCGAGTCTACCGCGTCGGAGGCATTTTAACCCCAGATCATCTCAAGAGGTGAGTGATATAGTACTAACACAACAGCTTATAGTTCAAACAACACAAGCATAAGTAAGACTGACCTCTTTACACAAGCGTTACAAGATACTAACACATAGGGTCACAATATGTCTACTCACCAAAACTATCTTATTATACCTTTCAGAAATCAATACAAGTCTTTTATCAAACACATAAGTAAACTGTTCCTTTTTTATAAAGCTTAAGCCGTTATACTTAACTTCCCATAAAGCTAGTATAACCCTTAAGCTTCCTGTTTTTTTTAAAAAAACAACTATTCTTCTTCTTTCAAAACTGTGTTATAATTCTTTTGAAAGACTTTTTAAGATCTTTATTATTCAGGCTTAAGTCGCAAGACATTGCCGTAAGTATTATTCAGGCTTAAGTCGAAAGACATTGCCGTAGTTATTATTCAGTTAACACATGTACGTCTACCGTACTATATATATTTAAAATATCATGCTTTAGGAAGAATCACATACCTTCTCGGCGAAAACCTTCTGCCAAGTTGAATATGTCGCGCACAGAGAATCAGCCTATAATAGTCACAGACATCTATCAAAGTCTAGACTACTCTGAAGGTCATTCTAAACAGAGGGTTCACAATTTTACGGAAAGTCGGGCAGCACAACCCTACCTGGTGAGTTATATGAGTCTACTGTGTAAACAGTCCTATGTGAGCATAGTTCAATTATTCTTCTTTTAAACCCTTCTACTGTGATAACAGTTCAATTCTATTCTGTAATATTCGTCTAAGTATTTATACTTATTCTTATACTTCTACAGTATATATTCTCTAATTATAAAAGAAGGGTAAGTTTATTTACCTCGGTAAGCCCAATAATATCCAAGATAAAAGTCGCGCCTGAGCAAGGTTTAGCTCCTAAGTTGAACGCTCCGATAGTTCCAAGGAAACCTTAGAAGTTCTTCACAACTTCTACTAAGGACTAAGGGATTTGGGCTAGGGTATTTTGGGCATTATAACAATACTAGAAGGCAACTTTTCTACCAAGGGAGGGGGGGTAGATTTCGGCTAGGCTAGGGGGGGGAGTAAGCCTCGGCCAAGGGTCACTTAGGCTAGAGGGGGAAGAGGGCTTGGACGAAATGGCTAACAAGGGAGAAGGGAGGATTTTCAAGACTTGGAAAGTAATTTGTGGATGAAGAACTCTTCATCTTAAGGGGGGTATTTATAGGTCAAGGGATGGCCAACCAATGGCCAAGATTTAGCCAAGTGCTAGGCAAGTGTAAGGTCAAGATTAGGGCAAGTGTACCTAGCCAACTTGCACACAAAATATCTTACCAACAACTTGACCAAGTTGGCAATTCCAATCGGCCATATGAACGCCTCACATCCATCAATTGGAGGGTGACAAGTGTCGCCCTCCCGTTGGTCCAAAATGTTTCGTCTCTCGGAAAAATCCGCAAAAAATAGAAATGGCATAGCCGGAATTTACCCTACGAAAGCTGTGGAAACGTTTCGTCGGAAAACTATTCGCTTTGTGAGTTGTGCCCAAAAAATCGTCCAAGGCCTAACTTTAAGACCAAACTTTTTGTACGTATTCCTTTACGTACATACTCTGGAAATACGGGGTATAACACAGAGTATCAACCTATAATAGTTAAATACGTCTATCAATGTCTAGACTACTCTGTAGAATATTCTAAGCGTAAGTTCTTATTTCATTTTAAAAATCTAAAAGACTTCCTACCCAGTCAAACTACAAGTCTCATGTAATGATCCCATGTAATTACAGTTCAATTCTCTTCTTTTATACCATCCTTCTATACATCTTATACTCATTTCTATACTACTATAGTATGTAATTTCCAATTACAGTAGAAGGACAAAGATATTTACCTCGATACCCCCAAAATTATCCAAGATTTAATGTCGATCCTGAGCAAGGTTTAGCTCCTATTCTGTACGCTCCAATTCGCTCCAAGAACCCTTAGAAGTTTCTAAACAACTTCTACTTAATACTTCAGCCAACTATGAAGATTATCCTAGGGTTTCGTTTTGTGACTAAAGGACATAAAGTAGCATTTCGGGCTTTTAGTATAGAGGTAACTTGGAATACTACAAGGTATTAGGGCTAAGGTATTTTGGAATAGTGATAATACTTGGAGAATACTTTTCAACCAAGGGGGGGGGGGTATTTTGGTCGAAAGCTTCAAGGAAGGGGGGTAGTGTTTCGGCTAGCACTACTAGGAGGGGGGGGAGATGGTGTTGGACGAGAACTCTTCTAAGAGGGGGAAGGATTTTTAAACTTGGAAAATGTTTAAGGGATGAAGAAATCCTTCAACTAAGGGGGGGTATTTATAGGGCCCTCAATGTCCAAGATTCAAGCAAGTGTGTGGATGAGATTTGGACAAGTGTTGTGTGGGTCCCACCTTATCTATCTACCCACAAAATATCTACAAAACATTGACCAAATGTTTTAGGGCTTTAAAATGATAAAAACGTGCCATCTTCCTTTGCCCACAAAAACGTCCAACATTGCCACCTAAGGGTGACACATGTCGCCCTCCTATACGTCCAAAATATTTCATCTCACGGAAAAATCCAAAATAAATAAATTATTGATCACGCAAAATTCCTTTACAAGTTTCGGGAAATTTTCCGTCGGAAAAACGAATCCTACATTCTTGTCCTACTAAAGGCTTGTATTTTTGTACGTACGTCCTCACATACATACTCTGGAAATACGGGGTGTAACATTCTCCCCTCCTTAGAAACATTCGTCCCGAATGTTCCTTCTCCAAACAGATAACGATAAAGTTCCTCTTAACTTAAACAAGTTGCCAATGCCACACATGGCCACCAAATATCATACGCGCAAATACTAAAATCCAAGTCCACGAGAAATCACCTCTATCATCACAAAAGCTCCTACCCAAGGTCTAAAAGATACTCCCTTCGCACCTTTACTTCATATAAGAATTGATCACTTCTATTCTCTTAACCCATGCTCGCTTCTTCCCTTACTCGTCGTACCCTCCTCGTACACTCGAACTCTTTCTCATAAACTTACCACATTTCTGTTATTGCTTCAGTTTCCAAAATCTCTGGGTTACTATATCCAACTTGGTCATCATTAACTGGGAACACTCTGGATGGATCTCCGATACTTTTCCGAACATAGCAACATGAAAGACCGGACGTACTGCCTCCTAAGTCGGACGGCAGTGCTAACTTATAGGCAACCAGGCCTATTCTACAACTAATCTGAAAATGCCCAAAAGTACTTTGAGCTAAGTTTCCCCTGTTTTCCAAAACTCGTCACACCCTTTCCGGGGTGGTACCTTTAAGAAGACCCACCGTCAACCTGAACTCCAAGTGTCGACGCCGATTATCCGCACGACTTCTGTTGACTCTGAGCTGCCAATAACCTCTTCTGGATAAGCTTCACCCTATCCACATCCTGCTGAAACAAGTATGTACCCACTATCTGAACCTTGCCAACATCGAACCAATCGATCGACAACCTACACTTCCGCCCATACAAGGCGTCATAAGGCGATATCCGAATACTGAAATGGTAGCTATAAAACACTCCCTCAACAGAAGGCAACAATCCTCACAGCTACCCCTGAAATCCAAACACTGGCCCGAGGGTGAATGCGATACTGAGACTCACCTGAGTTCCTAACCCTGCCTAGTAAAACCTCCAGAATCAAAAAGAGAAATAGCCGTAACCTGGGCTCCACTGCCTGTCATAAAGTAAAAGTAGGAACCCTGCGGCCTTAAAACCTTCGATACATAACATCTCGCATAATCTCGCCGAGTAATCGATTCGATCGAAAGACAAGATGGTGACCCCATGGACCGCTTCATCGTCGAACGCACCCACGAACTCGTACGATGGTTAACTAAACTTGGGCCTAACACCCTCGTGACCCTATCGCAAAGCGGGACCACCACAATTTTTCTTTTCTTCAAACCGGGCTGCGGGTTGACCCGCAATCTGGCCTCAACCCGACCCATTTATCGCGCCAAGCTCATGTTCCCCGATCCGGAACAATCTCACCATCGAGTCACGAAAACCTAGTGGTCTTCTTAGCTCAACTACCCTCTTTCATATCACACTACTCAGGGACTTATCACACCAATAAATCTCACGTATACTATGCACTCCGATAAGGGTCAAACATAAAAATAAATCTTTTACTCACGATGGCCTCGCCTCTAAGGTCTCCACGTATAAAACTCTAAGGCTCATACTTTCCCTATCCCCAATCTTACCCTTTTAACTACTCATGATTTCTAATCACAATTAGCACAATGCTATCTGAACATACACTTAAGATATACTCATCTTATCACACATACTAAATCTCTAGAGGGTTAAGGATATACCTGTATCTACTGCTTCACTTCCCCTTGTCGCTCTAATCATAATCCTGCCCTGTTGGGCGCATAGCTAGAGAAGGTGATGAACTAGCCACCGATCCTGAAGGCTGAGTCTCTACATCCGCGCCACCTCTGGTCGGACAATTTCTAGCAAAATGGCCCTGCTGGCCGCAAGCATAACAAGTCAGTAGTACGACACTCCCTACAATGACACCTACCACAACGGCCACACCGAGGTGGGGGTGGCCTCCTCTGGCTAACACCTCTTCCTCTCCGAATCGACCAGAATCGACCGCAGCCGAGTCCTCCTACTTGCATCCCTCCTACTTGAACATTCTTTCGTCACGTGGCCCTGCCGGCCGTAGGTAAACCAAGCACCAACAAAAAGACGACATTCCCCGGGATGACGCCGCACACCGTGGAACACCGAGGGAAATCGAATCCATTGGCCGAACCTACGTGTATCTGTGAACCAGAAGCCCTGGAGCTCTGACCAACTCCTGCATACCCCGAATATCCTGAACCCTGGGGAGGACCACTCTGTACTGGCGGAGGTGCGTATCCAGTCTGCTGCTGAGGCGATCCGCCTCGAAAGTTACTAAAGGACCCTGCCGTCCGCCTCTTCGCCGCTTGGTTAACCCGTCGATCTCTACGTTTCTCGTCCTGCTGCGCATAAGCCCGTACGCAGGCCATGCTCATGCCTGACTGAAGAGCTACTCTTACACAACCCTCCTTTAGATAATTATCAAGACCCGCGATAAATCGGTACATAAAATACTCTTTGGTTGCTAAATCCCTAGATAGTAACAGGGTCGTATCTTTGCAATACATAATGTTCGCATCGGGTCGTGGGCTGAACCGGTCCAGATATCATGGCCGCAGAGGAATCGCCGCTGCATTACTAAACTCGCTGGCCGTGGCGACGCCGCAGAACTCCCGAATGAAGCACCACCTCGGGGATGATTGGTCTGTGCCCTCGTAACCCTCAGGTTTACTCGCAGCCTCTCGGCCGCTTGCCTTCTCGCCCGGGTTGCCTTGCGCGGAGGCATAACTGGTACGGGAAAGAAATACGTCAGAGGGGTCCAACTTATAACACAGCTCTAAGGCACGATCTCAGAGTGAGAAGAATGGAAACCAATCCTAAATATCCTATAGCCTCCTGATTATTGGTGTGGTGCACAACACACCGATAATCAAGACTCTACTAGATACGGTCTGTAGACACTTTCCGAGGATTAACTGCTCTGATACCACTTTTGTCATGACCCGAACCCGGGCCCGTGACTGGTGTCTTACCCGGGCACCCAAGTAGACATACATCAGAGTAACCAGCGGAATATAAAACAAATCATGAAACAGTATGAAGTGAGAAACATTTTATCTGAGAAACGTTGCCTTTCGTCATATATATATAAAAACTTGAACACGAACAGTTACATCCCTTTTACAAACTCTGCCCACAACAGTACTACAGACCTCTAAGAATGTTATAACAACAATGGCGGGACAGGGCCCCGCCATACCTCGAATGTACCTACAACGACGCGGACAATACCAAGATAAGCCTCCGAGACACGGAGCTTCCCAAAACGCTGAATCGTGACCCATGAGCGAGGATCAACAATCGGTATACTTACTGCGGCATGAACGCAGCCCCCCGAAGGAGGTCAGTACAACAGGTATCAAGTATGTGAAACTGAAAATACTGTAAATGAAATCATAATAGTCTATATAAAACAGAGGACATATATGATAACCAATTTACGATACACACATGTAGCGAATATGTCAAGTCGTGGACTCACGCCTTAAAGTCATCACTCAAATATAACCATGGGTCTCATGCCCACAATATCAATCATGCCCGTGGAATTCCTTCCTCACCGCGATCCCATGATATAAAAACACCAAGGAATACATGAACACGAGTGTCCCACTGTGTCATAATAAAATCAGACGGTAAGTACGAAGGCATAACCGACTACTAAAACCCACAGTACCAATAATGCTATAAAACTGTATCACGAGGTCTTTCTAGACCGCGCCACATGATCGAAGCGGGCCACTCGCCTCGATCAATGTGCGCGTCAAATCTGGAACTTACCGCGACTCGCGATAGGCCACACATAGCCCGCATGAGGTATTCCTCGCGTCGGGGCAGCTAATCCGCGGCATCCTCACGGACTCGTAGTCCGCATGGCCACATAGACCGCATGAGGTAATTCCCCGCACACTAACACGGAACTCGTAGCTCCGCATAGGTCCTCGGACCCGCATGAGGCATCCTCGTGACGGGGCAGCTTAACCCCCGGTATATCATGTCAAGAGGTGAGTGGTACAATACTAACATAACGGCTTATCGTTAAACAACATAAGCACAATCTAGGGAAACCCCTTTACACAAACATCACAAGACACTAACATACGTAGCATCCTAACATGTTTACTTATCAAACCAACAAGAAAGTATTACAAGGCTATCACAAACCAACATAGTCAAGTTATTCACACAAGGTACTTTCTATTTTATGTCAACAAGTTCGGGTTTTTATCCCCAAAGTACTTCATACATTAACTCTTTAAAAGATCCGCTTTCTTACAAGAGTCACACGATACCCGTAGTATAAAAATAGAGTGACTATCTTTTTAAGTAAACCAAAACAATTTCCCTACCTTCTTTTTGAACCAACTTAAGACAAAAGCATGCCTTCCTTTTTAACGAAAACACTTCAAATTTTTAAGTCTTTGTCTTTTATAAAACAAGTCCTTACTTTGAGATTTTAAGAAAATCACACTTGTTTATTAATGATCTGATTAAAGCAGCCATGATCTAGGAAATGTAATACAATTTTGTCTTATCTTAGCTTCTATGCAGATGGAGGTTTCTACTGGTTTTAATGATACTTAATTAGTCAATACATTTTCCTTTATTAGCGCTGCAGTGGTTTGTTCGATACTTATTCTCGTTTTCGAAATCAATACAAGGCTTTCATAAACAATTAAGTAAACCGTTCCTTTTATCTCTCTTAAGTCGTTATACCTAACTTCCCATAAAGCTAGTATAACTCTTAAGCTTTTAAAAACCAAGTAGTACTCTTCTTTCAAAAACGATTCTTAATTCTTTTGAAATACTTCAAGATTCTTATTATTTAAAAACTTAAGTCAAAAGACATCAAATTAAGACCACGTTCAGTTAACACACGTACGTCTACCATACTATATATATTCTTTTAAAATATCATGCTCAAGAGGATAGGAAGAATCACATACCTCCTCGGCGAAATCCACCAGCCAAGTCGAATATGTCGCGCGCAGAGTATCAACCTATAATAGTTAAATACGTCTATCAATGTCTAGACTACTCTGTAGAATATTCTAAGCAGAAGGTTCTTATTTCTACGGAAAATCGGGCAGCACTTCCCTACCCGTCAAACTACACAAGTCTACTGTAATACAGTCCTATGTAATTACAGTTCAATTCTCTTCTTTTATACCATCCTTCTATACATCTTATACTCATTTCTATACTACTACAGTATGTAATTTCCAATTACAGTAGAAGGACAAAGATATTTACCTCGATAAGCCCAAAATTATCCAAGATTTAATGTCGATCCTGAGCAAGGTTTAGCTCCTATTCTGTACGCTCCAATTCGCTCCAAGAACCCTTAGAAGTTTCTAAACAACTTCTACTTAATACTTCAGCCAACTATGAAGATTATCCTAGGGTTTCGTTTTGTGACTAAAGGACATAAAGTAGCATTTCCGGGCTTTTTAGTATAGAGGTAACTTGGAATACTACAAGGTATTAGGGCTAAGGTATTTTGGAATAGTGATAATACTTGGAGAATACTTTTCAACCAAGGGGGGGGGGGGGGTATTTTGGACGAAAGCTTCAAGGAAGGGGGGTAGTGTTTCGGCTAGCACTACTAGGAAGGGGGGGGGGAGATGGTGTTGGACGAGAACTCTTCTAAGAGGGGGAAGGATTTTTAAACTTGGAAAATGTTTAAGGGATGAAGAAATCCTTCAACTAAGGGGGGGTATTTATAGGGCCCTCAATGGCCAAGATTCAAGCAAGTGTGTGGATGAGATTTGGACAAGTGTTGTGTGGGTCCCACCTTATCTATCTACCCACAAAATATCTACAAAACATTGACCAAATGTTTTAGGGCTTTAAAATGATAAAAATGTGCCATCTTCCTTTGCCCACAAAAACGTCCAACATTGCCACCTAAGGGTGACACATGTCGCCCTCCTATAGGTCCAAAATATTTCATCTCTCGGAAAAATCCAAAATAAATAAATTATTGATCACGCAAAATTCCTTTACAAGTTTCGGGAAATTTTCCGTCGGAAAAACGAATCCTACATTCTTGTCCTACTAAAGGCTTGTATTTTTGTACGTACGTCCTCACATACATACTCTGGAAATACGGGGTGTAACATTCTCCCCTCCTTAGAAACATTCGTCCCGAATGTTCCTTCTCCAAACAGATAACGATAAAGTTCCTCTTAACTTAAACAAGTTGCCAATGCCACACATGGCCACCAAATATCATACGCGCAAATACTAAAATCCAAGTCCACGAGAAATCACCTCTATCATCACAAAAGCTCCTACCCAAGGTCTAAAAGATACTCCCTTCGCACCTTTACTTCACATAAGAATTGATCACTTCTATTCTCTTAACCCATGCTCGCTTCTTCCCTTACTCGTCGTACCCTCCTCGTACACTCGAACTCTTTCTCATAAACTTACCACATTTCTGTTATTGCTTCAGTTTCCAAAATCTCTGGGTTACTATCTCCAACTTGGTCATCATTAACTGGGAACACTCTGGATGGATCTCCGATACTTTTCCGAACATAGCAACATGAAAGACCGGACGTACTGCCTCCTAAGTCGGACGGCAGTGCTAACTTATAGGCAACCTGGCCTATTCTACAACCAATCTGAAAATGCCCAAAAGTACTTTGGGCTAAGTTTCCCCTGTTTTCCAAAACTCGTCACACCCTTCCGGGGTGGTACCTTCAAGAAGACCCACCGTCAACCTGAACTCCAAGCGTCGACGCCGATTATCCGCACGACTTCTGTTGACTCTGAGCTGCCAATAACCTCTTCTGGATAAGCTTCACCCTATCCACATCCTGCTGAAACAAGTATGTACCCACTATCTGAACCTTGCCAACATCGAACCAATCGATCGACAACCTACACTTCCGCCCATACAAGGCGTCATAAGGCGATATCCGAATACTGAAATGGTAGCTATAAAACACTCCCTCAACAGAAGGCAGCAATCCTCACAGCTACCCCTGAAATCCAAACACTGGCCCGAGGGTGAATGCGATACTGAGACTCACATGAGTTCCTAACCCTGCCTAGTAAAACCTCCAGAATCAAAAAGAGAAATAGCCGTAACCTGGGCTCCACTGCCTGTCATAAAGTAAAAGTAGGAACCCCGTGCAGCCTTACAACCTTCCTGATACATAACATCTCGCATAATCCTCTGCCGAGTAATCAGTTCTGACTGAAAGACAAGATGGGCTGACCCCATCGGACCGTCTACTGGTCGAACGCATCCACGAACTCGTACGATGGTTAACTAAACTTGGGCCTAACACCCTCGTGATCCTATCGCAAAGCGGGACCACCACAATTTTTCTTTTCTTCAAACCGGGCTGCGGGTTGACCCGCAATCTGGCCTCAACCCGACCCATTTATCGTGCCAAGCTCATGTTCCCCGATCCGGAACAATCTCACCATCGAGTCACGAAAACCTAGTTGTCTTCTTAGCTCAACTACCCTCTTTCATATCACACTACTCAGGGACTTATCACACCAATAAATCTCACGTATACTATGCACTCCGATAAGGGTCAAACATAAAAATAAATCTTTTACTCACGATGGCCTCGCCTCTAAGGTCTCCACGTATAAAACTCTAAGGCTCATACTTTCCCTATCCCCAATCTTACCCTTTTAACTACTCATGATTTCTAATCACAATTAGCACAATGCTATCTGAACATATACTTAAGATATACTCATCTTATCACACATACTAAATCTCTAGAGGGTTAAGGATATACCCAGATCTCTCGCTTCACTTCCCTTGTCGCTCTAATCATAATCCCGCCTGTTGGGCGATAGCTAGAGAAGGTGATGAACTAGCCACCGATCACGGGTCGAGTCTCTACATCCGCGCCACCTGGTCGGATAATTTCTAACAAAATGGCCTGCTGGCCGCAAGCATAACAAGTCGAAGTAGTACGACACTCCTACAATGACACCTACCACAACGCCACACCGGGTGGGGTGGCCTCCTACAGCTAACACCTCTTCCTCTCCGAATCACCGACCGCAAATCGACCGCAGCCGAGTCCTCCTACTTGCATCCTCCTACTTGAACATTCTTTCGCCACGTACGCCGCCGCAGTAAAACAAGCACCAACAAAAAGACGACATTCCCGGATGGCGCGCACACTGTGAACACCGAGGAAAATCGAATCCGGCTAGAACCTACGTGTATCGTGAACTAAGCCCCGAGCTTTGACCAACTCCTCGATACCGAATGTCACGAACCTGGGGAGGACCACTTATATCGGGCGAGGTGCGTATCGGTCACTTTGAGGCGATCCGCCTCGAAAGTTACCAAAGGACCTCGCCGACCGCCCTCTTCACGCTTCGTTAACCCGTCGATCTCTACGCTTTCGGCCGCGCTTAAGCCCGCACGCAGCCATGCTCATGCCTCGATCAAGAGCTACTCTTACACAACCTCCTTTAGATAATTATCAAGACCCGCGATAAATCGGTACATAAAATACTCGGTTGCTAAATCCTAGATAGTAACAGTGGTCGACTCTTTGCAATACATACCGCTCGCATCGTCGTGGAATCAAGGTCCAGATATCATGGCCGCAGAGGAATCGCTGCCAGTACTAAACTCATTGGCCGGGCGACGTCGCAGTAACTCCCGAATGAAGCACCACCTCGGGGATGATTGGGCTGTGCCTCGTAACCCTCGTGCTCTACTCGCCTCCTCGCCTTGCCGCTTTATGGGCGGGTTGCCTTGCGCGGAGGCATAATCGATGCGGAAAGAAATACGTCGAGGGGTCCAACTTATAACACGGCTCTAAGGCACGATCTCGAGTGAGAAGAATGGAAACCAATCTAAATATCCTATAGCCTCACGATTATTGGTGTGGTGCACAACACACCGATAATCAAGACTTACTAGATACGATCAGACACTTTCCGAGGATTAACTGCTCTGATACCACTTTTGTCATGACCCGAACCCGGGCCCGTGACTGGTGCCTTACCCGGGCACCCAAGTAGACATACATCAGAGTAACCAGCGGAATATAAAACAAATCATGAAACAGTATGAAGTGAGAAACATTTTATCTGAGAAACGTTGCCTTTCGGCATATATATATAAAAACTTGAACACGAACAGTTACATCCCTTTTACAAACTCTGCCCACAACGATTACTGCACTTACAGAATGTTATAGCAACAATGGCGGGACAGGGCCCCGCCATACCCCTGAATGTAAGTACCTACAACGACAAGGGACAATACCAAGATAAGCCTCCGGAGACACGGAGCTTCCCAAAATGCTGAACTGTGACCCTATGAGCGAGGATCAACAACTGGTATACCTCTACCTGCGGCATGAACGCCTTCAAGGAGGTCGATAACAGTACCAAGTATGTGAAATCAAAATATCAGAAATGAAATCATAATAGTCTATATAAAGCAGAGGACATATATGATAACCAATTTACGATACACATATGTAGCGATATGTCAAGTCAGGGACTCACGCCCTTAAAGTCATCACTCAAATATAACCATGGGTCTCATGCCCACAATATCAATCATGTCGGTGGAATTCCTTCCTCACTGACGGCAGTCCATGATATAAAAACACCAAGGAATACACATGAACACCAGGTCCCACCTGTGTCATAATAAAATCAGACGGTAAATGATCAGAACGATCTGCCCGGTCGGCATCGTGCCTTATCCCGGGCACCCTAGTGATACAATCATCAGAGAAAACCAGCGGAAAATAAAACTTAAACAAGAAACAGATATATGAACATAAAACAGGCCAACCCAACGGTTACCTTCCAATAACATAATAAATACAACTCTTTCAAAACGAACAGTTTAATCCCTTTTTACAAACCATGACCACAACAAGATTACTGCACTTAAGATTTACAACAACTATGACGGGACAGGGCCCCGCCATACCCCTGAATGTACAAGAACCTACAACTCAGGGAACACATACCAAAAGATAAGCCTCCGGAGAAACGGAGCTTCCCAAAACGCTGAACTGAGATCCTAAGAGCGAGGATCCACGACCGATGTACATCTACCTGCGGCATGAACGCAGCCGAAGGAGGTCGATAACAGTACCAAGTATGTGAAATCAGTAAAAATCAGAATGAAATCATACTAGTCCATATAAAGCAGGAGACATGTATGATAACCAAACTACAGTTCACAACATAAAAGCGATGTCGATCGAGGACTCACGCCTCAAGTCATCACTCAAATATAACTATGGGTCTTACGCCCACAACATCAATCATGTTCGCATCACGGCCGCGTGCCGGAATTCTGCATCGGCAGACATGTCCATGATGCAACAATAATACCAATGCCCCATGGCCACGTGCCCGGAATTCTACCTCGGTAGACACGTCCGTATGACATCAACAATAATATCTTGGGTGATCAACCCCGCCGCACGGCCACATGCCCCGAATTCTACCTCGGTAGACATGTCCATGTAACCACAATAACAATATATCGGTAATCAACCCGCGCGTGGCCGCATGCCGGAATCTCAGACGGTGTAGACATGTCCACGTGACATCAACAACAAGACGATAATCAAAATGGAAACATACCCGTGAAATTCTTCATCACCGCCAAAGACGTCCAAGTAAGTTCTCGACAAGTCGGCCGCCTCTATCGAGAGCGGTAACGTAAATACCACACTTGCACAACAAAGGCTATCATCACAAGCATAGGCAAGTTTCACAACAACAAGCATAGGCAAGTTTCACAACAACAAGCATAGGCAAGTTTCACACAACTCAAAGTACTTTCATTTTATGCCAAAGTCCGGGTTTTTAACCCCAAAGTACTACATACGTTAAGTTCTTTTAAAAGAGATCCATTACTTTTATAAAAGTCACCCTATACCCATAGTATTAGAATGACCAACCCACATTCCTTTTCAAAATCAAGTAACAACATTCTTTCCTAAGTTCGGTTTGCCTAGTTTGATTACTCAAACTTCTAATTTTTAAATGCTCAATTCACTTATTTTTGAAAGGTTTCATAACTAATATTCTTAATCTCTTTTAAAAAAATTGAGTAACATATGTCATATATGTTATTAGTTTATTCTTTGTTTATAACGATCTTTTTACAATGACCGTGATCTAGAAAATGTAATATCATTTTGTCTCATCTTAGCTTCATGCGGATGGAGGTTTCTAATGGTTTTAATACAACACATCATTATTCAATACATTTTCCTTTATTAACGCTGCAATAGTGCGTCGATACACATTCGATTCCGAAATCAAGAAACATTATCCCTTTAAAAACCAAGTACTCATTACTCACGAATGAGGTTTCACACAACATCCACATTAAAACAAATAAGTTAAGTCTCTTATCTTATAAGATCAAGTCTCTTAACTTCTAACATCAGTAAACCATTTTCACCTACATAAGGTCGTTATAACTAACTTCCCATAAAGCTATTATAACACCCTATGTTTTAAACCAACCAAATCACTTAGCACATGTACGTCTACCGTACTACATAGTTCACAACAATCATGCTAGAAAAGATAGGAAGAGGTTCACATACCTCGCGACGATTTATCGACAATAAGCAAAACGCTCAAGTACTTGAACCCGTCGGCTACTCCCTAAGCCAAGTAGATCACGCCACACGTAGTACTCCACTCCTAAAATGGTCATAGTACTCCTATCAAACCTTTCTTATCATTGAAGACTTATACCAATAAAAAGCCCTCAAAATCTACGGAAATTTGACAAAGACTTCCCGTTTATACTACTTTTCCATCTTTTACCAAGGCGAATAACAGTAATATATATACCATATATATATATAAGGCGTAATAATTAAACAACATAAAGAAGGGGATTACACGCCCAAACGGTAACGCGGTTTACTATCACGCCTCCATAACAACAATAAGTAAAAGAAGGGGATTACGCGGCCAACCGGTAACGCGGTTTACTATCACGCCTTCATAACAATACAATAATTAAAAAGGGGATCACACGCCCAAACGGAACGCGATTGAAAAATCTTCCCCTTAACAGAAATGTAAATACAGTCCAATGTAAATACAGTCCAAAGTAAATACGGTCCAAAGTAAATACAGTCCAAAGTAAATACATTCCTTAAGTTGGGGTCCTTGGCCAACTTTGTCCATTTTTCTTATCCAATTTACTCATTAGTCATCCAACTTATATTTCCATTCTTAATATAAGTTATAGTTACTTTGTTATTAGCTTCTTAGCAAGTAAGATACGTTTTTACCATTTTAATGGCAAACGGCCAATCCTTTCTTTTAACAAGTTAACAAGATCCAACTCTTCCAAACTTACTCCATATATTATATAATCCATAATATACTTATAATATATGTATAACAACCAATTCACAAAGAGGTTTAAGTTCCACTACCTCAAATAGCCCAAAAATATCCAAGTTCTTAAAGTCGCTCCAAGCAAGTCTTAGCTCCAAATATTTACGTTCCAATCCGCTACAAGCAACCCATGAAGCTCCTAACCAACTTCTCTTCAAGATTCAACTCCAAAAAGTGAAGAACACTTAGGTTTCAAGATGACAACTTTCGCCAAGGCATCCCTTCAAGGCTAGGGTGTGAAATCTTTTCCAACTCTTGGTACACAATCTTCCTAACACCTTAGGGAAGAACACTTGAGAGTTTAAGAATTGTTGGACAAATTTTGCTCAAGAAATGGGGCAAAACCGAGAGCTCTAGGTCGGAGAAGGAGGGTTTTTCAAGTCTTCAAATGTCTAAGTGTGGAAGATTTCATCAACTAAGGGTGCATATATAGGACAACCAAGGGATAGGATGAAGGCAAGTGTGTGGTTGAGATTGGGGACAAGTGTGGGTGGGACCCACAAGCCACTTGTCCACACAAAATATCTAGCAAGACTTGGCCACTGTCTTGCCACTTGTCTAGCTAATTTCGGCCAAGGGCCACCTAGGGGTGACACGTGTCGCCTCCCACTGGCCCAAAATATTTCATCTCCGAGAATATCCATAATGGCCAAAATCTCAAAACTAAGCGGGCCCCACAAACCAGTAAATTTCACCCGTGGGCCCCAGTGACCATTTCGGAAATAAAATTCCATAATTCTCAAATATTCTAAGAAGTCAGAATACCAAATCGGGAATCCAATTCCCGTTAACGAACCTTTTCTTCACAAAACCGAAACTTTTAGTCGAAAAATCACATCTTTCTTTCTTTCCAAAATTTACGCCGTAATCTCGCACGCACATCCTCACCTATATACCACGGAACTACGGGTATAACATTCTTCCCCTTAGAAACATTCGTCGAATGTTCATTCTAAGTCTCCAAACGCATGCTTGTGTCGGTATAGTCTTCACTACTATACTTACAAACCGATCATGCCACCAATGGCCAGAATATAACATGTGCGCAAAACTCAAATCCAAGCCAACGAGGAATCATTTCTAATCTTACAACACTCCCACTAGCTTCAATTTACTCTAAGGCCATTCCGGTCTTCACGATCCGATTCTGGTTGAACGATCCACGAACTCGCACGATGGTTACCTAAACTTGGGCCTAGCACCCTCGTGACCCTACCACTGGCGGGACCACCTCGAACTGACCCCACCTCGATATGGGCTGCGGGTTGACCCGCAAATGGCCCTCAACCCGACCCTAAACGCGCCAACTCTTGTTCCCGATCCGAACAATCTTACTAATTCACGTCATGAAAGCTACCACTTCCATCTCACACTACCCATGTAATTATCCCACAATATTTCCCGCGTACCAAGTACATCCAAGAAGACCAACCGTAAAATCACCCACTCAAGACGGCCTCGCCTCTAAGGTCTCCACGTATAAAACTCTAAGGTTCACACTTTCCATGCCCCACACTTATCCTTCCAACTAACCATGTTTTCTAACTTACAAACAACACAACGCTTATCCGCATAGCACACAATAATAAGATCATCATATCGCAAAACCAAACTCTAGAGGTTAAGGATATACCGAAGCTACCGCTCACTCTAATCATAGGCACGCCGCAGGCGATAATCGTAGGCGATGAACCAGCCACTGATCCGGTAGGCTGAGTCGTAACATCCGTGCTACCCTTGGTCGGACAGTTCCTCGCAAAATGGCCATGCTGGCCGCAAAAATAACAAGCTCCCCTGGCACCACGACACTCCCCGAAATGCGGTCTACCACATCGACCACACCGAGGTAGGTGACCGCGTCCGCCAACACCCTTACTTCCTCGAAACACGAACCCTCGAGCCACGACCGCTCCGAATACTCTGAAGGTTGTGGAGGACCACTCTGACCGGGCGGAGGTACAAAACTAGTATCTTTCGAGGCGGTCCGCCTCGAAAGTCACCAAAGGACCTGTTGTTACGCCTCTTCGCCGATCTTGGTCATTCCGTCGACCTCTCGGTGCCTCGCATCGGTCGTGAGCTGCGTGCGGGCAATGTCCATGCGGTGAAGAGCTACTCACGAACATGCCTCGACATGTAATCATCGAGCCAGTAACATATCGGTGCACTCGATCCTCCATACTAGCTACCAACGCTGACGCACGCCAATGAGTCGAACTCCACATTGTACTCCCGAACCGTCGCCCGCTCGTCTAAGCATCAAAAATCTGCCGCCGTGCCTCCTCATCTGCGGAGGCAAGAAGTGCGTGAGAACGCCCAAAACTCATCCCATACTGCTGGAGTGCATGCTCTCCCGAAAGCTCCTATGATCAAACCAATCGATTGCGGTATCACGCGGCCGATGCGAACCAAAGGTCATAGACTCGGTCTCAAGCCTTGATCACCCGTGATGATCCAGAATCGCCGGATGAACTCCTGCGGATCATCCTCGAGCCTCGACCCATAAAACTCGGCGGTCTGACTCGGAAAGTCCGTAGCCTCAAACTATTCGCTCGGGGTGAACCATCAGCATCGAACTGGAACTGGCCAGATCCAAATTTATCTCATATCGGCCACGACTCGCCAAGAATCGCCATCTCCTTATAACCCATCTCCTCTCGCCTCTGCATGGGGTGAGGCTCGTGTATCGCGGTCTCGGCAGCCATTGCTGCGCTAACCTCTCTTTGGTGGCGGCGTCCAAAACCCGGCCGTCAAGCACAACCTCGGTCTTATGCGGGCTGCGCCCTCGTACTCCTCTGTATCTCACTAGCGGTTCCTCGCTGTCTTGCCCTTGTGGCTCGTTGCCTGCTGGCGAGGCATAAGCGGTAAAACGAGATACGTCGGAGGGTCCAACTTACAACACGACTCTAAGGCACGATCTCCGAATGAGAAGAATGTAAACCAATCCTAACTGTCCTGGAGCCTCCTGTTTATAGATGTGGTGCACAACACATCGATAATCATGACTATACTAGACACGGTCTGTAGACTCTTTCCGAGGATTAACTGCTCGATACCACTTTTGTAACGACCGCCCGGGGCGCATCGTGCCTTATCCGGCACCCTGGTGATACAATCATCGAGAAAACCAAAAAATATAACTTAAACAAGAAGATATATGAACATAAAGCAGGCCAACCCAGCGGTTACCTTCCAATAACATAATAAATACAACTCTTTCAAAGCGAGCAGTTTAATCCCTTTTACAAACCACGCCACAACAAGACTACTGCACTCTAAGATTTACAACAACTATGACGGACAGGGCCGCCATACCACGAATGTACAAGAACCTACAACTCGGAACACATACCAAAAGATAAGCCTCGGAGAAACGGAGCTTCCCAAAACGCTGAATCGAGATCCTAAGGCGAGGATCCACGGCCGATGTACCTCTGCGGCATGAACGCACCCGGGCGAGGTCGATAACAGTACCAAGTATGTGAAATCTGAAAAATCAGTAATGAAATCATACTAGTCTATATAAAGCGGGAGACATGTATGATAACCAAACTACGATCACAACATAAAGCGATCATGTCGATCGTGACTCACGCCTCAAGTCATCACTCAAATATAACTATGGGTCTTACGCCCACAACATCAATCATGTTCGCATCATGGCCGCGTGCCGAATTCTGCATCGGTGTAGACATGTCCATGATGCAACAATAATACCAATGCCCGTGGCCATATGCCGGAATTCTACCTCGGTGTAGACACGTCCGTGTGACATCAACAATAATATCTTTGGGTGATCAACCGCCGCGTAGCCACATGCCCCGAATTCTACCTCGGTGTAGACATGTCCATGTAACCACAATAACAATATATCGGGTAATCAACCCGCGCACGTCGCGTGCCCGAATCGTGACGGCAGACATGTCCGTATGACATCAACAACAAGACGATAATCAAAATGGAAACATACGTGGAATTCTCCATCACCGCCAAAGACGTCGAAGTAAGTTCTCGACAAGTCGACCAGGCCTCTATCGAGAGCGGTAACGTAAATACCACACTTGCACAATAAAGGCTATCATCACAAGCATAGGCAAGTTTCACAACAACAAGCATAGGCAAGTTTCACAACAACAAGCATAGGCAAGTTTCACACAACTCAAAGTACTTTCATTTTATGCCAAAGTCCGGGTTTTTAACCCCAAAGTACTACATACGTTAAGTTCTTTTAAAAGAGATCCATTACTTTTATAAAAGTCACCCTATACCCATAGTATTAGAATGACCAACCCACATTCCTTTTCAAAATCAAGTAACAACATTCTTTTTCCTAAGTTCTAGTTTGCCTAGTTTGATTACTCAAACTTCTCATTTTCAAATGCTCAAGTCACTTATTTTAGAAAGGTTTCATAACTCATATTCTTAATCTCTTTTAAAACAATTGAGTAACATATGTCATATATGTGAGTAGTTTATTCTTTGTTTATAACGATCTTATTACAATGACCGTGATCTAGAAAATGTAATATCATTTTGTCTCATCTTAGCTTCTATGCATATGGAGGTTTCTACTTGTTTTAATAATACACATCATTATTCAATTCATTTTACTTTATTAACGCTGCAATAGTGCAGCCGATACACATTCGATTCGAAATCGGAAACATTATCCCTTTAAAACCAAGTACTCATTACTCACGAATGAGGTTTCACACAAACATCCACATTAAAACAAATAAGTTAAGTCTCTTATCTTATAAGATCAAGTCTCTTAACTTCTAACATCGTGAAACCATTTTCACTACATAAGGTCGTTATAACTAACTTCCCATAAAGCTATTATAACACCCATGTTTTAAACCAACCAAATCACTTAGCACATGTACGTCACCGTACTACATAGTTCACAACAATCATGCTAGAAAAGATAGGAAGAGGTTCACATACCTCGCGACGATTTATCGACAATAAGCAAAAGCGCTCAAGTACTTGAACCCGTCGGCTACTCCTGCCAAGCCAAGTAGATCACGCCACACGTAGTACTCCACTCCTAAAATGGTCATAGTACTCTATCAAACCTTTCTTATCATTGAAGACTTATACCAATAAAAAGCCCTCAAAATCTACGGAAATTTCAAAGACTTCCGTTTATACTCACTTTTCCATCTTTTACCAAGGCGAATAACAGTAATATATATACCATATATATATATAAGGCGTAATAATTAAACAACATAAAGAAGGATTACACGCCCAAACGGTAACGCGGTTTACTATCACGCCTCATAACAACAATAAGTAAAAGAAGGGATTACGCGCCAACCGTAACGCGTTTACTATCACGCCTTCATAACAATACAATAATTAAAAAGGGATCACACGCCCAAACGGAACGCGATTGAAAAATCTTCCCCTTAACAGAAATGTAAATACAGTCCAATGTAAATACAGTCCAAAGTAAATACGGTCCAAAGTAAATACAGTCCAAAGTAAATACATTCCTTAAGTTGGGGTCCTTGGCCAACTTTGTCCATTTTTCTTATCCAATTTACTCATTAGTCATCCAACTTATATTTCCATTCTTAATATAAGTTATAGTTACTTTGTTATTAGCTTCTTAGCAAGTAAGATACGTTTTTACCATTTTAATGGCAAACGGTCAATCCTTTCTTTTAACAAGTTAACAAGATCCAACTCTTCCAAACTTACTCCATATATTATATAATCCATAATATACTTATAATATATGTATAACAACCAATTCACAAAGAGGTTTAAGTTCCACTACCTCAAATAGCCCAAAAATATCCAAGTTCTTAAAGTCGCTCCAAGCAAGTCTTAGCTCCAAATCTTTACGTTCCAATCCGCTACAAGCAACCCATAGAAGCTCCTAACCAACTTCTCTTCAAGATTCAACTCCAAAAAGTGAAGAACACTTAGGGTTTCAAGATGACAACTTTCGGCCAAGGCATCCCTTCAAGGCTAGGGGTGTGAAATCTTTTCCAACTCTTGGTACACAATCTTCCTAACACCTTAGGGAAGAACACTTGAGAGTTTAAGAATTGTTGGACAAATTTTGCTCAAGAAATGGGGCAAAGCCGAGAGCTCCAGGTCAAGGGAGAAGGGAGGGTTTTTCAAGTCTTCAAATGTCTAAGTGTGGAAGATTTCATCAACTAAGGGTGCATATATAGGACAACCAAGGGATAGGATGAAGGCAAGTGTGTGGTTGAGATTGGGGACAAGTGTGGGTGGGACCCACAAGCCACTTGTCCACACAAAATATCTAGCAAGACTTGGCCACTTGTCTTGCCACTTGTCTAGCTAATTTCGGCCAAGGGCCACCTAGGGGGGTGACACGTGTCGCCCTCCTACTCGTCCAAAATATTTCATCTCCCGAGAATATCCATAATGGCCAAAATCTCAAACACTAAGCGGGCCCCACAAAACCGTAAATTTCACCCGTGGGCCCCACGTGACCATTTCCGGAAATAAAATTCCATAATTCTCAAATATTCTAAGAAGTCCGAATACCAAATCTGGGAATCCAATTCCCATTAACGAACCTTTTTCTTCACAAAAACCGGAAACTTTTCCGTCGAAAAATCACATCTTTCTTTCTTTCCAAAATTTCTGTCGTAATCTCGCACGTACATCCTCACCTATATACCCTGGAACTACGGGGTATAACAAGTACGAAGGCATAGCCGACTACTAAAACCCACAGTACCAACAATGCTATAAAACTGTATCACGAGGTCTTTCTAGACCGCGCCACATGATCAAAGCAGGCCACTCGCCTCGATGTCAATGTGCGCGTCAAATCTGGAACTTACCGCAGCTGATAGGCCACACATAGGCCCGCATGAGGTATTCCTCGATCGGGGCAGCTAACCCGCGGCATCCTCACGGACTCTGCGTAGTCGCATGGCCGTAGACCGCGTGAGGTAATTCCCGCACACTAACACGGAACTCGTAGCTCCGCATAGGTCCACGGACCCGCGTGAGGCATCCTCGCATCGGGGCGCTTAACCCCGGTATATCATGTTAAGAGGTGAGTGGTACAATACTAACATAACGGCTTATCGTTAAACAACATAAGCACAATCAAGGGAAACCCCTTTACACAAACATCACAAGACACTAACACACGTAGCATCCTAACATGTTTACTTATCAAACCAACAAGAAAGTATTACAAGGCTATCACAAACCAACATAGTCAAGTTATTCACACAAGGTACTTTCTATTTTATGTCAACAAGTTCGGGTTTTTATCCCCAAAGTACTTCATACATTAACTCTTTAAAAAGATCCGTTTCTTTTACAAGAGTCACACAATACCCGTAGTATAAAAATAGAGTGACTATCTTTTTAAGTAAACCAAAACAATTTCCCTACCTTCTTTTTGAACCAACTTAAGACAAAAGCATGCCTTCCTTTTTAACGAAAACACTTCAAATTTTTAAGTCTTTGTCTTTTATAAAACAAGTCCTTACTTTGAGATTTTAAGAAAATCACACTTGTTTATTAATGATCTGATTAAAGCAGCCATGATCTAGGAAATGTAATACAATTTTGTCTTATCTTAGCTTCTATGCAGATGGAGGTTTCTACTGGTTTTAATGATACTTAATTAGTCAATACATTTTCCTTTATTAGCGACTATGATGGTTTGTTCGATACTTATTCTCGTTTCGAAATCAATACAAGGCTTTCATAAACAATTAAGTAAACCGTTCCTTTTATCTCTCTTAAGTCGTTATACCTAACTTCCCATAAAGCTAGTATAACTCTTAAGCTTTTAAAAACCAAGTAGTACTCTTCTTTCAAAACGATTCTTAATTCTTTTGAAATACTTCAAGATTCTTATTATTTAAAAACTCAAGTCATAAGACATCGAATAAAGACCACGTTCAGTTAACACACGTACGTCTACCGTACTATATATATTCTTTTAAAATATCATGCTCAAGAGGATAGGAAGAATCACATACCTCCTCGTGAAATCCACCGCCAAGTCGAATATGTCGCGCAGAGTATCAACCTATAATAGTTAAATACGTCTATCAATGTCTAGACTACTCGTAGAATATTCTAAGCGAAGGTTCTTATTTACGGAAAATCGGGCGACTTCCTACCACAAACTACACAAGTCTCTGTAATACAGTCTATGTAATTCAGATTCAATTCTCTTCTTTTATACCATCCTTCTATACATCTTATACTTATTTCTATACTACTACGGATGTAATTTCCGATTCTGATGAAGGACAAAGATATTTACCTCGATAAGCCCAAAATTATCCAAGATTTAATGTCGATCCTGAGCAAGGTTTAGCTCTTATTCTGTACGCTCCAATTCTCTCCAAGAACCCTTAGAAGTTTCTAAACAACTTCTACTTAATACTTCAACCAACTATGAAGATTATCCTAGGGTTTTGTTTTGTGACTAAAGGACATAAAGTAGCATTTCCGGGCTTTTTAGTATAGAGGTAACTTGGAATACTACAAGGTATTAGGGCTAAGGTATTTTGGAATAGTGATAATACTTGGAGAATACTTTTCAACCAAGGGGGGGGGGTATTTTGGACGAAAGCTTCAAGGAAGGGGGGTAGTGTTTCGGCTAGCACTACTAGGAAGGGGGGGGGGGAGATGGTGTTGGACGAGAACTCTTCTAAGAGGGGGAAGGATTTTTAAACTTGGAAAATGTTAGATGAAGAAATCCTTCAACTAAGGGGGGGTATTTATAGGGCCCTCAATGGCCAAGATTCAAGCAAGTGTGTGGATGAGATTTGGACAAGTGTTGTGTGGGTCCCACCTTATCTATCTACCCACAAAATATCTACAAAACATTGACCAAATGTTTTAGGGCTTTAAAATGATAAAAATGTGCCATCTTCCTTTGCCCACAAAAACGTCCAACATTGCCACCTAAGGGTAACACATGTCGCCCTCCTATAGGTCCAAAATATTTCATCTCTCGGAAAAATACAAAATAAATAAATTATTGATCACGCAAAATTCCTTTACAAGTTTCGGGAAATTTTCCGTCGGAAAAACGAATCCTACATTCTTGTCCTACTAAAGGCTTGTATTTTTGTACGTACGTCCTCACATACATACTCTAGAAATACGGGGTGTAACAGATAGTAACCCCGAGATTTTGGAAACTGAAGCAATGACAGAAATGTGGTAAGTATATGAGGAAGAGTTCGAGTGTACGAGGAGGGTACGACAAGTAAGAAAAGAGGCGAAGATGTGAATTGTCCTTTTTATAAGTATAGATGTGAAGAAAGTATCCTTTGGACCATGGGTGGAAGTTTTTGTGTTGTTATACACATTAGGGGTGATTCCTCGTTGGCTTGGATTGAGTTTTGCGCGTATGTTATATTATGGCCATGTGTGGCATAATTGGTTTTGTAAGTATAGTAGTGAAGACTATACCGACGTTTGTATGATTAGAGGCTTAGAAGGAACATTCGGGACGAATGTTTCTAAGGGGGGAAGAATGTTACACCCCGTAGTTCCAAGGTATGTATACGAGGACGTACGTACGAGAATACGACAGTAAAATTGGAAAGGAATAAAGATGTGATTTTTCGACGGAAAAGTTTCCGGATTTTGTGAAGGAAAAATGTTCGTTAAAGGGAATTGGATTCCCAGATTTGGTATTTGGATTTTTTGGAATATTTGAGAATTATGAAATTTTATTTCCGAAATTGGTCACGTGGGGCCCACGGGAAAATTTACGGTTTTGTGGGGCCCACTTTATTTTCGGATTTTTGGCATTACGGATATTTTCGGAAGATGAAATATTTTGGACGAGTAGGGGGGCGACACGTGTCACCCCGGTGTGGCCATGTTGGCCGAATTGGAGAAGGACAAGTGGCACGTTTTTTTGGTGGACAAGTGGCCCATTTTTGTGGTGGCCACTTGTCCCATTTTTGTGGTAGCCAAATGGTTGGCCAACTACCCACACGCATGTACCCCATCCTCACCATCCACTTACCTAGATCTTGGCCATTGATTTCCCTATAAATACACCTTGTGTGCAAGACTTTATTTCATCCACATTAGAAAGTTTCCAAGGCAAAAAAATTCCCCTCCCTCCTTTAGTGAGTTCTCGTCCAAACACCCCCCACCTTGAGTAGAATTCTTCAAGTATTGTTGTTATTCCAAATACTTTAGCCTAAATCCCTGGTGGTATTCCAAAAAAATCCAAACATAAGAGCCCGGAAATACTACTTTATTCCATAGTCGCAAAATGAAGCCCTAGAAAATCTTCATAGCTTAGATGAAGTGTTAAGAGAAGTTGTTTAGAAACTTCTAAGGGTTGCTTGGAGCGGGTTGGAGCGTAAGGAATTGGAGCTAAACGTTGCTCAGGATCGACTTATATCTTGGATAATTTTGGGCTTATCGAGGTAATTACCTATGTCCCCCTATTGTAATTGGAGATTACATGTTGTAGTAGTTTAGAATTGAGTATAAGATATATTGGAAGGATGATTATAAAGAATTGAATTGTATTTACATAGGACTGTATTCTGAGACTTGTAGTATTATTGTGGAGTAGAATTGTACACGCCAGTTAGGCGTGTAACCCCAGTGATTGTTGGTTTGCAGCGGACCTCGTTAGAGAGGAGATTTTTGTGGTTGCGGGGAGGTGCTGCGAATTTTCCGTAGAATAAGGAATCTTGTATCTAGAATTATTCTACGAAGAGATCTAGAGGTTGGTAGGCGTTTGTGGCCTTTATAGGTTGAAGTACTACGAGTGGCGTATTCTACTTGAAGGGTGGAAAAGGCGAGCAAGGTTAAATGCGTGGAGCGTTTTGCTAATTGTCGATAATCGTCGCGAGGTATGTGAACCTCTTCCTATCTTTTCTAGCATGATTGTTGTGAACTATGTAGTACGGTAGACGTCATGTGCTAAATGAATTTGGTTGGTTTAAAACATAAAGTGTTATAACGGCTTTATGGGAAGTTTGCTATAACAATTTTATGTAGGTAAAGAAATGGTTTGTGGTTTTAAAAGATAAGAGACTTGACTTATAAATGACTTGATGTGAAATATTAAGGAACTTGATTTCTAAAAGAAAAGAGACTTGAGGAATTGAAGAGTTTTGGTTTAAAAGAAAGACATGGTTTTGTCTTAAATTGGTTTAAAACATAAAGTGTTATATGACTTTATGAGAAGTTAGTTATAACGACTTTATGAAAACAAAAGAATGGTTTTATCATTAGTTTTAAAATGGTAACTTGACTTAAAAAGGAGAAGTGTTTTGGTCTAAAAAGAAGGCATAGTATTGTCTTAATTTGGTTTAAAAAGGAAAGTATGGAAGTTGTTTTGGTTTACTTAAAATGTTAGTCACTCTATTTTGATAATACGGGCATCGGGTGACCTTTGTAAAAGAAATGGATCTTTTAAAAAGAATTTAACGTACGTAGTACTTTGGGGTTAAAACCTGGACTTTGGCATAAAATGAAAGTACCTTGAGTTGTGTGTAACTTGCCTATGTTTGCGTGTGATAGCCTTGTCGTGCTAGTATTGTATTTCTATACCACCGCGTTTCTCGATGGAGGGCCGGCTGATTTGTTATGATCTTACTTGGACGTACCGGCAGTGACGGAGCATTCCACGGGTACGCTTCTGTGATTATTATTATTCCATGGACTAGCTCTCCATGAGGTTTTACTGATTCGGCTTGGTATCTGGTAGTTGGCTCTCGTACTTGCCCCGAGGTCGTGGCTGATTCGGCTTGGTATCTGGTAGTTAGCCTTCGTACTTGCCCCGTTCAGTTTTGTGACGAAGTCTCGTGATTTCCGGCTTGGTATCTGGTAGTTAGTCTTCGTACTTGCCCCTGCCAGCTACGTGGCGTAGGTGGTATCTGGTAGTTGACTTTCGTACTTGCCCTGGGTCAGCTTCGTGGTATGGTTATATAGATTTGTTGGTACGGCTTTGGTATCTGGTAGTTGTCTTTCGGCATATATATATAAACCAAGTCTGGCAGTTACATCCCAACTTTACAACATGACTACAGACCTCTAAGGAAGTAAACAACTATGGCGGGACAGGGCCCCGCCATACCCTGAATGTACAAAATATCTACAACACCAGGGAGAGTCGTACCAAAAGTCGAGCCTCCGGAGAAATGGAGCTCCTGACACCAGAGTAAGGATCCTAAGAATGAGGATCTGCTACCTGCTTCCCTTTACCTGCGGCATGAACGCAGCCCCCCGAAGGAGGTCAGTACAACAAGTACCAAGTATGTGAAACTGTAAGGTACAGATATATATACATATATAAAACCTTAACATTTATTAAAACCAAAACACAAGTATGTATGAAAACAACCGAGTTAACTGCAAATAGTGCCACATCACAAACAAGAGCAATAATAGGTAACTGTAACAGGTCTTTTCTAGGCCGCGAATGATCGAAGCAAGGCCAATCGCCCATAGTATCATTATGCATGCCTAATCACGACTCCGCGATCCGCATAGGCCACCTAGGCGCGCATGAGGTATTCCGCATCGAGGGTAGCTACTCCCGGCATCGCCCCGACTCTCGTAGTCCGCATGGCCACATAGACCGCATGAGGTATTCCCCGCACACTAACCTGGAACTCTCGTAGCTCCGCATAGGTCCCCTGGACCCGCATGAGGCATCCCTCGCATCGGGGGGCAGCTTAACCCCCGGTATAACATGTCAAGAGGTGAGTGGTACAATACTAACATAACGGCTTATCGTTAAACAACATAAGCACAAAAAGAATAACCTCTTTATACAAACGTTACAAGACACTAACACACGTAGCATCATAACAGGTCTACTCATCAAACTATCTTACTATACTTTCCAGAATCAATACAAGTCTTTCATAAACACATAAGTAAACCGTTCCTTTTATCTTTCTTAAGTCGTTATACCTAACTTCCCATAAAGCTAGTATAACTCTTAAGCTTTTTGTTTAAAAACCAAGTATTACTCTTCTTTCAAAAATGATTCATAATTCTTTTGAAATACTTCAAGATTCTTATTATTTAGACTCAAGTCAAAAGACGTCAAGTAAAACCATGTTAAGTTAACACACGTACGTCTACCGTACTATATATATATTTTAAAATATCATGCTCAAGAGGATAGGAAGAATCACATACCTCATCGGCGAAATCCACCTGTCAAGTCGAATATGTCGCGCGCAGAGTATCTACCTATAATAGGCAAATATTTCTATCAACGTCTAGACTACTTTGTAGAATAATCTAAGCAGAGGGTTCTCTATTCTACGGAAAATCGGGCAGCACTTCCCTACCCGTTAAACTACACAAGTCTACTGTATTTACAGTCCTATGTAAGTACAGTTCAATTCTCCTCTTTTATACCATCCTTCTATACGTCTTATACTCAATTCTATACTACGTATGTAATCTCCAATTACAATAGAAGGACAAGATATTTACCTCGACAAGCCCAAAATTAACCAAGATATATGTCGATCCTGAGCAAGGTTTAGCTCCTATTCAGCACGCTCCGATAGCTCCATGAAACCCTTAGAAGTTTCCAAACAACTTCTACTAATACTTCAACCAACTATGAAGATTTTCCTTAGGGTTTCGTTTTGTGACTAATGGATATAAGGTAGTATTTCTGGGCTTTTAGTGTAGAGGTAACTTAGGAATACTACAAGGTATTTGGCTAAGGTATTTTGGCATAGTAACAATACTTGGAGAATATTTTTCTACCAAGGGGGGGGGGGGGGGGGGTTGGGACGAAACTACAAGGAATGGGGGGAAGGGGGGTGTTTCGGACGAAACACTAGGCAAGGGGGGAGAGGACTTGGACGAGAATACTACTAGAGGGGGAGGGATTTTGAGACTTGGAAATTGTGTTTGTGGATGAAGAAGTCTTGCACAAGAGGGGGGTATTTATAGAACCACCAAGGGTCAAGATTAAAACAAATGGAGGGTGTAGATTAGCTAGCTTGTGTGAGTGGAGTCTTCCACCAAGTGTCCACCACAACCTTGGGACATATGTCCACCACAACATTGGGACATATGTCCCCCACAACAATGAGCCATGTGGCCTCCCACTTGCTCAAGAAAACCGTCCACTATACCTACCCCCACTAACCCAAAAAAAAATCTTTGCAAGACTTGACCATTTGACTTGTCCACTAGGCCACCTTTTCGTCCAACCCATGCCAACTAAGGGTGACACATGTTGCCCTCCTATTGGTCCAAAATATTTCGTCTCTCGGAAAAAATCCGTAATCGGTTAAAATATTAAAAACGTAGAATTTCCTTCACAAGGTTCGGAATCTTTTCCGTTGAAAGTTCACAAGTTCATTCTTAACCTAATTAGGGCTTGAATAATCATACGTACGTCCTCGCATACATACTCTGGAAGTACGGGGTATAACAGTGAGTCCCTGACTTGACGTGAATGCTTACATATTATGTACTGTAGTTTGGTTATCATGTATGTCTCCTGTTTTATATAGACTACTATGATTTCATTTACAGTATTTTCAGTTTCACATCCTTCGGGGGGCTGCGTTCATGCCGCAGGTAGAGGTACACCAGTTGTTGATCCTCGCTCATAGGATCACAGTTCAGCATTTTGGGAAGCTCCGTTTCTCCGGAGGCTTATCTTTGGTATAGTCCCCTATCGTTGTAGGTACTTACATTCAGGGGTATGGCGGGGCCTGTCATCGTCGTTGTTATAACATTCTTAGAGGTGTAGTAATCTTGTTGTGGCGAGTTTGAAAAAGGGATGTAATTGTTAGGGTTCAAGTTTTATTTATATATTCGTAAAGGTAACCGCTTTTGGTTGCTTTGTTTTCTTATTTCATTATTGTATATCTTGTTTCATGTGTAAGTTTTCATTTCCGCTGATTTTCTCTGATGTTGTATCACTAGGGTGCCCGGGGTAAGGCACCAGTCGCGGGCCCATGGTCGGGTCGTGACAGATATTAGGTTTCAATATTGGGATTTATGAAGCAAGATTGCAAAATTTCTTTTCTTGTTTGAGAGCTTGGCTGAGAGCTCCTCATTGAGCAACTAAGGATTTCTCAAATTTTTCTAAGTGTTGGATTGGTCTAGTCTTGCACTAGTAATGTGGATATATACTACAACCATGGGGTGAGATCAAAACAAATGTGTGGCTAGGATGAGGTCAATTATGTCAAGCTAAATTTGACCCTTTGACTTGGTCCATTTTATCAAGCCAAATTGGCTACTCTTTTAATGACATTTTCGTCCAACATGACCATGTGGAGGGTGACACGTGTCGCCCTCCCATTGGTCCATAACATTCCGTTTCCCGAAATTTCCATAATTCGTCAAAATATCAAAAACCTCGTGGGCCCCACAAAACGTAAAATTTCCCGGGTGGGCCCCACGTAACCAAATCCGAAAATAAAATTCCATCAGTCTCAAATAACAATTCTGAGAACCCAATTCTTACTAACAAACATTTTTCCTTCCCGAGGATCGGAAGATTTTCCTTAGAAATAACAACTCTTCCTTTTGTTCAACTTTTTAAAGTCCTGATTCCTTACGTACATTCTCTTAAACATATCCTGGAATTACGGGGTGTAACATTCTCCCCCTTAGAAACATTCATCCCCGAATGTTCTTTCGACGTTCAATCTAAACAGATATCGCATAGCCCTTTTAACTTCCCCCAACATAATCACATATGCCACACATGTCCCTAATACATCGCACATGCATATCCATCCATCATAAGCCAAACGAGGAATCAAATCCAAAGTGTGCATCATCACTATTTACTCCCATTCATGGCCAAAAAGGATTCTCTTTTCGTACTTTTCTTTAGTCATAACTATAAGCACTTCAATTCTTTCAACCCTCGTTATCTCCTTTTCTTACTTATCGTATTCTTCTCGTACTTCCAAACTTATTCTAGCATACGTACATAATCTCAATCATCGTTTCTATTTTTATAATCCTTGGAGTTACTACATCCAACTTGGTCAATTTTTTTTTTGGTTCTCACGACCCGGTTCCGGTGGAACGCGTCCACGAACTCGTACAACGACTAACTAAACTTGAGCCTTACACCCTCGTGACCCATTTCACATAGCGGGACTACCTTCAACTGACACCATTATATTTCGGGCTACGGGTTGACCCACAACAGCCCATACCCGACCCATAGTCGCACTTAATTCTCATTCTTAGTCCGAAATAAATCTTACTACCCGAGAAGGCCTTGTACATCTAAGGTCTCTGACCTATATCAAACTTCTTAGGCTCACAATTTCCATGTTCTAAGCCTACCTTATCAGTCCCCCCGTATACGAGTAAATAGCTTCTCATAAACTCTCAATCGTGTTGTCTCAATCACAACAACCATAATTACTCCATACGGATCTCATCCGTACAATTCTCTTAAGCATACCACGTAGCTTAATTTACTAACGTAGTCTTCCATTAAGTCCCTTAATCATGATTTATTAAGGGTTATTACCTTCTCAGACAACTCATCATCTCCTAATTATCTCAAATTAGCACGTAAAACCTTGATGAGAATTTATTAAATTGTTTCATACCTTCCCGATATCTATTTAGTCCTTACCAATTCTTGGTAATCTAAAATCATTCTATGCAACACGCATCCGACCCTCACACATAAATCCGTATAGTTGTATGTCAATAAACCAACTATACAACAATTATTACCAACCTGGATACGCAATCCACATCATCTTTCCTGGGTCACTGCTGCCTTTCTCATAGATGCAATCAACATAACACGTTAGGGAGAGACTACCCTAACGACACAACTCTATCGCACAATATCAAAGTGAGAAGAAGGGAAACCAATCCTAAATGTCCTGTAGCCTCCTGGTTATAGATGTGGTGCACAACACACCGATAACCAAAACTCTACTAGACACGGTCTGTAGACACTTTCCGAGGACTAACTGCTCTGATACCACTTTTGTCACGACCCGACCCCGGGCCCGCGACTGGTGCCCTACCTGGGCACCCTTACAGGTATACATCAGAGAAAATCAGCGGAACATACATGAAACTCATAACATAAATCAACAAAAAAAACAGGTTAGCCGATAAGGCTACCTCCCTAGATATATACATACATAGCCAAAAGCAGTTACAATATTTTTCTTTACAAACCGACCCACAAGATATGACTACAGACCTCTAAGAATTTCGACATAACCACTGTGACGGGACAGGGCCCCGCCATACCCCTGAATATACATAAATCCACATCAACAGGGATCCATACCAAAAGATAAGCCTCCGGAGTAAATGGAGTTTTTTTTCCAAAAAACAACTGAACAGAGATCCTAAGAGCAAGGATCACCAACTTGTGTACCTAACACCTGCGGGCATGAACGCAGCCCCCCGAAGGAGGTCAGTACAACAGGTACCGAGTATGAAACGGAAAATAAGGTACACTAAACAAATCATAACTGTACAAAAGAATGACAGGTGCAGGTATAAAAAGTAAATACCAGATCCTACCGTGCCATTACAACTCATGAACTTAATCGCACATTATTATCTTTTCCCATTTTTAATAAGAGTTCTAATCAAATTCTTACATACATACTTAGGAAAAATCATCAAGTTCATAAACACATAACTTACGTGTCATGCATAACTTAATCCGGCCCTTTATGGAGGGACGTCTCATTTTGGAGTTCACTTTGATTATCCATACGTTATTACGTAACCCGACCCATTTCCGGGACACTGTGAATTCATAAAATATCTTCCCACAAAGGTATACCGCACGACCCATTCTGGGACGCGGTAAGGTCACATAAGTATGCCCATAAAAGTATACTGCCCGGCCCAATCTGGGATGCGATAAAGTCACATAAGTCTGCCCATAAAGGTATACTGCGCAGCCCAATCTGGGACGCGGTAAAGTCACATAAGTCTGCCCATAAAGGTATACTACCCGGCCCAATCTGGGACGCGGTCCACACATAAAGGACTGTACACATAAACTATCACAAGAAACTATGTGTCATATAAAATCCTCTTCTTACTTCTCGCTAAGTCGTTATAACAACTTCCCACAAAGCTATTATAACAACTTTTCATTTTAGAGAACTTAAGGCACTTTATCACATCTTCCTTTTAATAACACTAAGGCATTTTCATAACTTGAAACCTTAGGGAAACTAAACCCAAAGTACCTCGTATATGCATACTTATAAAAGAATCGTGCCACACCTTCTCTTTTAAATCAATAAACTTCTTCTTTTTAAAACTCAAGTTACATTCTCTTTTGAAAGCAAGCCTCTTAACTTTTGAAATAAATCATGGAAACCATACTTTTTAAATCAAGTCATTCCTTTCTTTAAGAATCAAGTCCCATAACTTGAAAAATAAAGTCTCATAACCTTTTAAGAAATCAAGGTTCATAGTCTTAAAACTTCATAATATAAACTCTTTTAAATTAAGTAACATATACTTTTATGAGATGTGAATAGGTTATAATCGTTTATAACGATCTTATTAAAGCAGTCATGATCTAGAAAATGTAATACAATTTTGTCTTATCTTAGTTTCTATGCAGATGGAGAATTCTACTTATTTTAATATAATTGATTGTCGATACATTTTTATTAACGCTGCAATGGCTTGTTCGATACCTATTCTCATTATCGCAGTAAATTAGCAAGGTCACCTCGACTCCATATACTTCCTAACGACTCTTACCAACATCCCCCATAAGACTTGGTAAAAACTTAGGATAACTTAGACATACCTTTTACATAGAGTAAATCAACATACGTACCTCTTAACTTCTAAGAGTATAAGGAATCATGAAATTACACCACATGTATATTTCATATGTAGAATCATGCCAAAAGAAGGAAGAGGTTCACATACCTCGTGACGACTATCGACAAGTAGCAAAATGCTCCAAAGTACTTCAACCTTGATAGCTATTCCACCCTTCAAGTAGAATACGCTATACGTAGTACATTAACCTATAATAACCATAATACGTCTATCAATTCCTAGCCTTTTTAAGGTAGAATAATACTAAGTGTAAAGTCTCTTATTCTACGGAAATTTGGACAGCAGTTCCTTTGTTTCTACATACTTTTCCACCTTTTTCAAGGCCGGAAATCAACAACCAACATGCCACATTTTTAGGCACAACAAACCAGTAATTCAAAGGGGATTACACGCCTTAACAGGACGTGTAAAATTCTGCCCCATAATTAAAGTAAAATTGTCCAATATTTTTGGCCATTTTCGGCAATAATCAATTCAATACAACATATCATCCTTTTTCAATTCTTTTCAATCCAAGTTGTTATTCCAACATGTTATATAGTCGCAATCAATTATAACAACTATAATCCCTTTCTTGTACAACATGCGACGATTATAACTATCGACCAAATTGATTTCCAATTTTAATGGCTAACATGCCAATCTCGGATTTAAGCTTCCAAATTCCATAACATTTATCAATATTCATTCTAAATATCACATGCTCATCTATCAACTACTACAACATGAAATCTTGAATTACAATAGCAAGACGGAAATTATTACCCCTTTAAGCCCAAATCTTATCCAAGATCAAAAGTCGATCCTTAGCACTTTAGCTCCTCTTCTTTACATTCCAATCCACTCCAAACAATCCTTAGAAGTTCATCGACAACTTCTCTTCAATTTCCAACTTCAAAGTTGAAGAACACCTTAGGTTTTTATCTTGCGACTAACGTAAATGTCACGACCCGACCACGGACCCGTGACTGGTGCCTTACCCCGGGCACCCTTGTGATACAACATCAGAGAAAAACAACGGAAAGTAAACTCACAACAAGAACCCATATATAAAATAAGCAGGCTAACCCAAAATGGCTACCTCTAATACAACAAAACTGAACAGTTACATCCCTAACAACCCAAGCTATAACAGGACTACAAGCCTCTAAGAATTAGTAAACACTATGACGGGACAGGGCCCCGTCATGCCCCTGAATGAGAGTAACAAGTATAAACTTTACTGCATAAAATAGGAGGCTCATGATCAAAACAGGATCTCCCGCCCGTAGTATCATTAAGCAATCCTACTCCTGGGACGGTTTCACCCGCATGGGTCCTGTGGATCCGCATAAGGTCATCACCTCGCATGGGACTATTTCACTCGCATGGGACTATTTCACCCGCATGAGGTCATCCGCCTCGCATGGGACTATTTCACCCGCATGGACCCTGTGGGCCCGCATGAGTACAAGCGCCACACTCGCATCATGGGTAGCAAATCCATGGCATAAATAGTAATAATAATAATAATAATAATACATAAATCAGCACAACCGGCTATCATACATAACATAAGCGCTACCGGCTTATCATAACGTAACGTAAGCAAGTTAAGAATATCTCCTAACTCCTTAATAACATTTCTAGTACATCCTCTCATTTTAGTTACTTAAGGCACTACATGTCATTTTAAAAGAAAATCCGGGAATTTAACCCAAGTACCACGTTCCTTAAACCTTTTAAGAGAATGACTCCTTTTTATGTAAAACTTCCAAGATACTAATAACCGTAGTATCAAGTCACGACAAATTTTCAAAACAAGTCACGTTTACCTTTAAAATACAATAGACTTCTAAAATCAAGTGACTTCATCTCATTTAAAACCTTAGGCAATTAATGCCTTAAAAACAATTTGTCTTCCAGAAATTCAAATCCTTTATCCGTACTTATTTTACTTGGAGTAAACCTTTCCTTATTAACCTTTTATAAAACCAATACAACCAACTTCCCATAAAGGTGTTATGTTACCATTTTACACTAGTCAAACACACCTCCCTATATCCAAGAGACTTATACTTTTATACGAAATAAGTATCATATACTTAAAACAAGTGAAGAATGTCAAATCTTGTACATCTACTGTACTACATAGGTACAACTACTCATGTTCAAGAGATAAGAAAGCTCCACATACCTCTTCGGTCAATCCACTTGCTAAGCCCAAAATACCGCACGTAATATGTGTCACGACCCGATCCCGGGCCCGTGACTGGTGCCTTACCCCGGGCACCCTAGTGATACAACATCAGAGTAATCAGCGGAATATAAGAACAAGACATGAAACAATTATAGAACGAGAACAATTTATCCATGAAAATATCGCCTTTCGGCATGTATATATACATATGTCACGACCCGACCCCGGGCCCGCGACTGGTGCCCTACCTGGGCACCCTTACAGGTATACATCAGAGATATACAGCGGAACATACATAAACTTAAACAATGAAATAAATTATAGGTCAGCCGATAAGGCTACCTCCCTGGATATAAACAAATCCAACAGCAGTTACCTCTAATTTTTTTTTTTATAAAGTGACCCACAAGATATGACTACAGACCTCTAAGAGTTTACATAACAACTGTGACGGGACAGGGCCCCGCCATACCCCTGAATGTACAAAAGTCAACGACTTCAGGGAACTATACCAAAAACAAAGCCTCCGGAGAAATGGAGCTTTCCAGAACCGAACAGTGATCCAACGAGTGCAGATCAGCAAGCTATGTACCTCAACCTGCGGCATGAACGCAGCCCCCCGAAGGAGGTCAGTACAAAATATGTACCAAATATGCAAAACTGAAAGTACTGTAATTTAAATCATAATAGTAAAAAATACAGGTGGAGACATATATGATAACCAAATTAACAGTACACTGTGCCTTACTGAAGTGGAAGTAATGAAAGTCAGTTTTACCTTATACAGCCTGTCTCAACATATGAACCATAGTCACACTGTGGAACCCGACTGACCTCAAATATCCAAGCGCGCTGGGATTCCCATCACCGACCGCCAGGTGTAGAATCTAACTACGTGACGCGCCTGGCATCCTTCCTCACCGCTGCATACACACAAATCTAACCATGTATATACCTATATCCTGCCGCGTGGGATCCCGTCACACGCTGACACCGTAAAAGTAAATACAACCACGTGACGCGCCGTGGCATCCTACCTCACCGTCGGCGTACATACACAATACATACATATATACATATATCATGCCCGTGGAATCCTCATCTCGTACATGACTTCGTGAGGTGTTCCTCGCGTCGTGGGTAGCAAATCCACTAAACCAGTGTGGTATAACGATCTTGGGGTTTACCCTCATTTATACTCTTACCCTCAAACTACATGCCTCGGAATCCTCATCGTAAGCGTGTCCCCCGATGCATACCGTGGAATCCCACATCACCGACGGTATGTCGGTAAACTCATACTAAGACCATGGAAACATACCCGTGGAATCCCACATCACCGGTTGCACATCCAAGTAAACTCATACTATGACGGGAGCATACGTGGAATCCCACATCACCGCCAGACGTCGGTAGACTCATAGAGACAACGATGAGGCATACCCGTGGAATCCTCCATCACTGACGGTACGTCCAAGTAAGCTCCTAACTTCTTTAGACTTTCATAACATACAAAATGGATCTCATTTTACGACCTTAGGCACTTTCCATATCACTTAACAAGTCCTGGGAAAATCCAACCCAAAGTACTATGTGTTTCTATTCCTTCCAAGATCCCTTTTCCACATAAGACCCCAAGATACTAACACCCGTAGTATCAAGGCTTACCTACATTTCAAACAAGTCACTATACTATTAGAAATATGCTTCGGCTTCTAACTCAAGTGACCCTAATTTTAAACTTTAAGCAATTGATGCCTTTAAATCGATTTGCCTTTCTTAGTGTCCATTCTTTTATCTAGGCTTACCTTATTCGAGAAAAACCATTTCTTTAAGCTTCCATAAAGTTATTATAACCAACTTCCCATAAAGCCGTTATACTAACTTTATGCTTTAGAACCAAGACATCCTTATCCTCCCATAAAGCCGTCATAACTAACTTCCCATAAAGCCGTTATAACTCTTTATGTCTTAGACCACTTTGCTCTCTCCATAACCAAGAGGCTTGTACTTCAATTCAAGTTACACTACCTTCAAAATACTTCAAAAATCTTAACTTAGAAAACAAGTTTCTTAACTTAGGAATCAGGTCTCTTATCTTTAGAATAGTTCAAGAATCAATACTTCCCGAATCTAGTATTCTATACTTGATCATGTCAAGAAATCCTTGTCTACCTTATTAGGATAAACCATTCTTATAACTCTTCCTTAAGGACACGTGAGTTAATTCTCTAACTCAACCAACTAGACATCCTTAAAACAAGTCAAATATGTCAAATGACTTCACTTCATTTAAAATCACGTACGTCTACCGTACCATATAGTTATAACTACTCATGCTCAAGAGATAGGAAGAGTTCTACATACCTCTTTTGCTTAATCCATTGCCAAGTCCAATATGCCGTCCGTAGATGTCAACCTATAATGACCATAATATGTCTATTAGCTTCTAGCTTCAACGTAATATATTCTAATGAAAAGTCCCTTGTTCTACGGGAAAATTTGGACAACACTTCCTTTGTTTCTACTAACTAAGCCACCTTTTTCAAGGCTGAAATTCAATAACCAACGCCACATTTAAGGCTCAATTCATTCAGCAATTACAAGGGGATTACACGCCTACTTATACGTGTAAAATTCCGCCCCACAACAACACAAAATAAACCACTAATTTCCATGCCATTCTTGGCCAACAATATAACCAAGACTAAACCCCTTTCAACTCTTTCCAATCCAAGTTCTTAAGTCTAACAAGATATCTAGCCCTAGACATCTTCAACAATTACAATCTCCCTTTACAACATGCGACGACCCTAATCTATTCAAATAAAACAGCCTCAGGCTCAACTCTATACTACTACAATAAAACAACCGTAGGCTCAATTCTAAATCACTAAAATATAACAGCCTCAGGCTCACATCTATACTACTAAAATATAACAGCCTTAGGCTCATAACCAAGAGAAAGGGGAAACTTTTACCTTAAGGAATAGCCCACAAAAGCCACTTTTTCTTCCACCTCCTTCCGTCAAAATCGCCCACCAACGCTTCCCACAAGTTTACCCACACTTTTCCTTCTTGCCGCCGCTCCAACAATTTCCTCTTAGGCTAGGTTTTCTTCAAAAAATCAAGAGAGAAGGGAGAGGATCTTTCTTGGGAGGGTTTGAAATGAAATGGCCAAGTCTTCCAAGACTTGGCCCTAAAATAGGACCACTTTCGGATAAAGGATGGGAGGACACTTGACACCCTCCTATAGGTTTAAAACAAAAATATCCCCGTTTTTACTTTGTCATTTGCGCAAAAATCCCGCCTCGCGCTGCCCGCGGCCAGCGCGGCTGCAACCCCGCGAACCCCAGAACAACCAGCCGCGCTGCTGTACTGAACCAAACTCGTTGCTTTGCCTAACTGCGCACCAAACTTGAAACTTCCATAACTTTTGACTCCGATGTCCTATCGACGAACGGTTTGTTGCGTTGGAAACTAGATTCAACGAACTTCATACTAATATTTTAAAACTCTTCAAAACTCCTAAAGAACTAGGAGATATACCACTCCAAAGTTGACTGAAAGTCTGCCCACAACCTTTTGCCAACCCAACTTTCCAAATTCAAATCTTATTTCCTTTCGTATGTTCTTAACTTAACCTCTTGAATATACGGGGTGTAACAACATAAAACTTGAACCCGAACAGTTACATCCTTACAAACCCTGTCCACAACAGTACTACAGACCTCTAAGAGTTTTTATACAACATGACGGGACAGGGCCCCGCCATACCCCTGAATGTACAAGTACCTACAGTGACAGGGGACTATACCAAGAGATAAGCCTCCAGAGAAACGGAGCTTCCTAATCGTTAACTGTGATCCTATGGCGAGGATCAACAATCGGTGTACCTCTACTGCGGCATGAACGCAGCCCGGGCGAGGTCGACAACAGTACCAAGTATGTGAAATCAAAATATCGTAAATGAAATCATAGTAGTCTATATAAAGCGGGAGACATGTATGATAACCAAACTACGATCCACAATAAATAGCGATCATAAGTCGGGCTCACGCCTCAAAGTCATCACTCAAATATAACTATGGGTCTCACGCCCACAACATCAATCATGCGTGGAATACCTTCCTCACGGCTGCAGATCATGATATAAAAGCACCAAGGAATGCACATGAACACCAGGTCCCACCTGTGTCATAATACCGTACGGGGCAAGTACGAAGGCTAACTACCAGATACCAAAGCCGCATCATCAACTGACCGGGGCAAGTACGAAAGCCAACTACCAAATATCAAAACCGTACTAACAATACTATACAACCAAACCACGGGCGTCGTGGCGGTAATGAAAGCCAACTAACAGATACCAAAGCCTTGTCACTTAGCTTACCGTGGCAAGTACGAGGGCTAACTACCAGATACAAAGGTCGTATAACGAGACTACGCCACGAAGCGTCACGGCAAGCACGAAGCCAACTACGGATACCAAAGCCGGTGTCAATGGTGGCCGGGGCAAGTACGAGGGCTAACTACCAGATACCAAGGCTACATCACGAGACTTCGCCACTAAACTGAACGGGGCAAGTGCGAAGGCTAACTACTAGGTACCAAGGCCGAATCAGCCACGAGACGGGGCAAGTAGGAAAGCCAACCACCAGATACCAAGGCCGAATCAGTAAAAAACCTCATGGAGAGCTAGTCCATGGAATAACACTATCAACAGGAGCGCACCCGTGGAATCCTCCATCACTGCCGGTACGTCCAAGTAAGATCATAACAAATCAGCCGACCCTCCATTGAGAGACGCGGTGGTATAGAAATACAATACTTGCATAACAAGGCTATCACACGCAAACATAGGTAAGTTACACCCAACTCGAGGTACTTTCATTTTATGTCAAAGTCCGGGTTTTAACCCCAAAGTACTACATACGTTAAATTCTTTTAAAAGGTTTATTCCATTTACAAAGGTCACCCGATACCCGTAGTATTAAAATAGAGTGACTAACATTTTTAAATAAACCAACACACTTTCCTTTTTAAAATCAAGTAACAACATTCTTTTCCAAAAGTTCAAGTTTGCCTAATTTCAAATACTCAAGTCTCTTATTTTCGAAAGATTTCATAGTTCATAGTCTTCATCACTTATTAACGTAATTCTCTTTTAAACAATTTGAGTAACGTATGCCTTATGTGTGAGTAGGTTATTCTTGTTTATAACAATCTTATTGAAGCAACCATGATCCAGGAAATGTAATACAATTTTGTCTTATCTTAGCTTCTATGCAGATGGAGGTTTCTACTGGTTTTAATGTAATTACTTATTTGTCAATACATTTTCCTTTATTAACACTGCAGTGGTTCATTCGATACTTATTCTCATTTCCGAAAATCAGTAAAGCATTATTCTTTAAAAACCAAGTACTCATTACTCACGAATGAGGTTTCACACTTTTTAACAACTTTCATATCAATTCAAATAAGTCAAGTCTCTTATCTTTTAAGATCAATAAACCATTCTTTTTATCTTTCTTAAGTCGTTATACCTAACTTCCCATAAAGCTAGTATAACTCTTAAACTTTCAAAACCAAGTATTACTCTTCTTTCAAAACGATTCTTAATTCTTTTGAAATACTTCAAGATTCTTATTACTTAAAACTCAAGTCAAAAGACATCGAAGTAAAACCACGTTCAGTTAACACACGTACGTCTACCGTACTATATATATATTCTTTAAAATATCATGCTCAAAAGGATAGGAAGAATCACATACCTCGCGACGATTACCGACAATTAGCAAAACGCCCAAAGTCTCGTAATCCCGCTAGCCTTTTCCACCCTTCCGAGTAGAATACGCTACTCGCGATTTCAACCTATAACGGTCATATAAGTCTATCAACGTCTAGACTACTCTGTAAAAATAATTCTAGATACAGATTCCTTATTCTATGGAAAATTGGGCAGCACTTCCCTACCAGTTAAACTACACAAGTTCATCAGAATACGGTCCATGTAAATCTGGTTCAATCTTCTTCTTTAATATTCTTCTGATGTGATTTCAATTCAATTCTCTTCTCTTATACCATCCTTCTATATATCTTATACTCATTCCTATACTACTATAGTATGTAATTTCTAATTACAATAGAAGGACAAGAGTATTTACCTCGATAAGCCCAAAATTATCCAAGTTTAAATGTCGATCCTGAGCAACGTTTAACTCCTACTCTGGGTGCTCCAACCCGCTCCAAACAACCCTTAGAAGTTTCTAAACAACTTCTACTTACCACTTCAACCAACTATGAAGATTTTCCTTAGGGTTTCGTTTTGAGACTAAAAGGACATAAGGTAGTATTTCCGGGCTCTACGTATAGAGGTAACTTTGGAATACTACAAGGTATAAGGCTAAGGTATTTTGGAATAGTAACAATACTTGGAGAATACTTTTCTACTGGGGAGGGGTATTTTACGAGAACAACACTCAAGAGAGTGGGGTACTTTGCTAGCACCACTAGAGAAGGGGTATTTCTACCAAAGGCCTCACAAGGGGGAGGGGGAGGCTTGGACGAAAGCCTTACAAAGGGGGAGAGGGATTTCAAGACTTAGAAAGTGTGGAGTGGATGAAGAAGTCTTCAACTAAGAGGGGGTATTTATAGGGCCTTCAATGGCCAAGATCAAGACAAGTGGTGGACAAGTGGAGGGTGAAGATTTGCCCAAGTGCACCCTAGCCATCTACTCCACAAGACCCTCCAAACATTGACCCAAGTTTTAGGCCACAAAACATGCCAAAAAACGTGCTCACTTTCGGCCACAAGACCGCCCACTTGAGGGTGACAAGTGTCGCCCTCTCGTTGGTCCAAAATATTTCATCTCTCGGAAAAATCCGCAAAAATTATAAATGTTGCAATCGTAATTTTCCCCTCGCAAAGTTTGGAAAACGTTTCGTCGGAAAACAATTCTTTTCGGGGGTTGTGCACAAATTTCGACCCTTGCCTAACTTAAGGCTTAAACTTTCGTACGTACGTCCTCACGTACATACTCTGGAAATACGGGGTATAACAATATGTCAACCTATAATGACCATAATACGTTTATTAACCTCTAATTTCAATGTAGAATATTTCAAGTTCAAAGTTACCAATTCCTATGGAAAATTGGGCATCATTTCCTTTGTTTCTACATACTTGCCACCTTTTTCAAGGCCGAATTCAACATCCAAACGCCACATTTAAAGCCCAACAATCCAAACATTTCAAAGGGGATTACACAACTAAACTTGGGTGTGTAAAATTCTGCCCCATAAGGTACAACAATTAACCTAACAAGTTTAAGGTAGTTTTTAGGCTACAACATGCTCACAGAACCTTTTTAACCAATCCTTTCATATCCAAACCATATTTCTTACATGCAATGAATCTAAGAGCATTATTTACTACTACAAGTTCCTTCTTCTTCACATGCAACACCAATAACTAGCTACAAGAGAAGAATTGTTACCTTAGAGCTTTAGCCAAAATTATTCCAACAACTTTGCTAGCCTCCTTTCCAAGAACACCACCACAATAACTCCTACAAGCTAGCCACAAGCTTCCTTCTTGTCTTAACTTTTCAGATTTTCCTTAAGCTTTGAATTCCTCTTGGAATTCTAGAGAGAAGTGAGAGCTTTAGCTTAGAGAGAGAGAAGGATTTGAAAGATGACCAAGTCTTCAAGACTTGGTCAATATATAAGACATGCAAAAATCAGATGGGGGAGGGACACTTGTCACCCACCCATGACCTCTTTTAAAACAAAACAGTGCAGAATTTCCCACTTATTCGCAGAACCCGCCGCAGCCACCCTGTGGCCATGGCGCTGAACTCTGCGACTTTGAACTTCGCGCGCCACGCTCGGCGCCGCGGCCCTGAACTACCCGCTTCGGCGCCGCGGCCCTGAATCCGGCGCCGCGGCGCTGTGGCCCCTGACCGAAATTTTCGTCAACCTACTTTAAGTCTTACACGCTTTCGTACGTCCTCATACGCATGGTCTGAACTACGGGGTATAACAGTAAAAACGTAGTTTTTTCGGGATTTTTGTATTGGGATATCCTTAGAATACCTCTAGGGATCTTAGTTTTGAATATTGGGATTTATGAAGCAAGATTGCAAAATTTCTTTTCTTGTTTGAGAGCTTGACTGAGAGCTCCTCATTGAGCAACTAAGGATTTCTCAAATTTTTCTAAGTGTTGGATTGGTCTAGTCTTGCACTAGTAACGTGGATATATTTCAGACTAAGAATGAGAAGTTAAGTGTGACGATGGGTCGGGTTGTGGACCAAATTCGGGTCAACCGGTAGCATGGAATGAATTAGTGCCAGTTGGAAATGGTCCTGCTATGTGATAGGGTCACGAGGATGCGAGGCCCAAGTCTAGTTAATCATTGTACGAGTTCGTGGACGCGTTTGTTACACCCCGTAATACCAGGGCTACTAATTGAGAACGTGAATAAGTATTTAAGATTTGAATTTTGGAAGGAAAGAATAATTACATTTTCTTAAGGAAAATTTCGGAAAAAATGTTACGACGGAAAAATTATTAACTTGGAGTATAATACTTCTAATTGGATTTATGGACTTAGTATTGGATTATAAGGTGTTGGAATTGATAATATGGGGTCCGCCGAGAATTTCACAATTTCGCAGGGACCTTCGAAAAATTATAATATTTTGGACCAATCGGAGGGCGACACGTGGCACCCCTCCACTTGTCTTGCTAAGATGACAACAAAATAGATATTTTGAGAGGGGACAAGTGGACATGGGTCCCACTCCACTTGGCTATACATATCCAAGTCTTGCAAGACTTGGATCACTTTACACTTAGACAAAAAAATAAGCTCTCATCTTCTCCCCTTTAGCTCCATAATTTCGAGAGCCCCTTGGCTAAAAACAACCATTGTTGATCAATTTATTTCTCCAAGATTAAGCCCTTAAACCAAGTGCTAAGCCTAGATTAATATTCTACACGTTTTTACTTGTCTTGGCCGAAAGTTGATGCCAAAACCCTAGGGGTTCCGTCGACTTTTTGGAAGTGAGATTCAAAGAGAAGTTGCTCCTAAGGTTGTAGGGGGTACATATATGTTATTGGAACTTGAAGAAGTTGAGCGAAACGAAAACTGCGCACCAATAAAGACCGGACTGTTTTGGGGCGTTTTTGGGCAATAAATGAGGTAAAAGTCCTTCTTATTTTAACGTAATTGGATATTACTTATTGTTATTATGTATGTATGAACTTGTGTTAGAAAAGAATGAAGAATAAAAAGCTCTTGAGCCATTTTTGGGGCAAAAACCGATTTGGGACAGATTTGGTGCAAATGGAATTCGTTGGTTATTGTCGTTGTTATCTTCACCTATTGCATGTTATAATGGATTAATATTGTTGTTAATAAGTTGTTATAACTTATGTAGAAGTTTTGGAACTCGAATTGGAATAAAATAGATTAAGGAACGAGTTATCGGGTTGTAGTTGTTGTGGCCGAGAAACTGCCCAAAATTGTTAGACGTTGTTGTGTCGTTTAGTGGACTATTTTGAGGTATTAAATGCTGGAAATTTAGTTGTTGTTATGCATGTTTAAGTGTAGTAGTTGCTAATGAAAGTCCTAAGGGAATAAGGGTGTGGAAAGGCGTTAAAAGACCTCACATTTTACCCTCGTTATGGTTGGATTGCGGACTGTTTTTATGGGCTGATTTGTGGACTGTTTTGTATAACTGTGGGGCAGAATTTTACACGTCCAGTTAGGCGTGTAATCCCCTTTGGCTAACTGTTGGTTGTGCCTTAAATGTGGCTTGTTGGTTGATGAATACGGGCCTTGGAAAAGGTGGAAAAGTACGTAGAAACAAAGGAAGTGCTGCCCAATTTTCCGTAGAATTAGAGGGCCATTATTTGGTATAAGTCCTACACTTGATAGCTTGTAGTTGATAGAAGTGCTATTGTCATTTTAGGTTGAAGTACTACGTGTAGCACATTCTACTTGGCTTGTGGAATAGCCAATAAGGTTGAAGTACATTGGAGCGTATTGCTACTTGTCGTTTGGGTTAGTCGCCAACGAGGTATGTGAACTTCTTCCTTCCTTTGACATGATTATTTGGTAAGTCTATGTGACTAAATTTTAGTGAGTCTATGTGACTTGATTTGGTAAGTCTATGCGACTTAATTCATTTGAAGTAAGTAAGTCGATTTTGGAAATATATGAGTCTTGATTATGAAAGTATGAGTGGCTTAGTCAAAATTGTATAAGTTACTTGAAGTACTTTAAAGTTAAGAGATTTGATTTAAGGTTAAGAGACTTGATTTCTTTACAAGTTATGAGACTTTATTTTTCAAGAAATGAGACTTGATTTCTAAAGTTAAGAGATTTGATTTAAAGTTATGAGACTTGATTTCTTTACAAGTTATGAGACTTTATTTTTCAAGATATGGGACTTGATTTCTAAAGTTAAGAGATTTGATTTAAAGTTATGAGACTTGATTTCTTTACAAGTTATGAGACTTTATTTTTCAAGATATGGGACTTGATTTCTAAAGTTAAGAGATTTGATTTAAAGTTATGAGACTTGATTTCATTACAAGTTATGAGACTTTATTTTTCAAGATATGGGTTACTTGATTTACTTCTAAAGTTAAGAGGCTTGATTTCGAAAGAGTATGTGACTTGAGTTTTAAAAGTATACGTTTATTGATTTAAAGAGAACGAGTTTTATGATTCTTTTTAAGTATGTATGTACGTAGTACTTTTGGGTTTAGTTTCCCCAATGTGATAAGATTTAAAAGTGCCTTAAGTTCTCTAAAATGAAAGGTTGTTATAATAGCTTTACGGGAAGTTGTTATAACGACTTAAGAAGAAGTGAAAGGGTGGTTAAAATGTTATGTAAGGAAAATCACACCGAGCCTACAAATAGGTCGGATTATGTTATGAGATACACTGAGCCTACAAATAGGCCATATTATGTTATGAGATACACCGAGCCTACAAATAGGCCGGATTACACCATATTACCCCGAGCATACACAGAGGCCGGGTTACGTCATCTTACACCGAGCTACACAGGTGGGACGGATTATGCTACATGATTCCACAGTACACCGAGCTCCACAGGCGGGCCGGATTATGCTACATGATTCCACAGTACACCGAGCCCCACAGGCGGGCCGGATTATGCTACATGATTCCACAGTACACCGAGCCCCACAGGCGGTCCGGATTATGCCACATGATTCATCAGTACACCTTGTCCTGCAAATGGGCCGGATTACGTTATCACGTATGGATAATCAAAGTAAGCTCCCAAATAAGAAGTCCCTCCATAAAGGGTCGGATTATGTTATGTAAGATATGTAAGTTATGTGGAAAAACTTGATTGAATTCTTAAGTATGTATGTAAGAATATGATGTTAATTCTTATTGAAAGAAGGAAAATAATGATTAATGTACGATTGATTTCATGAGTTAAAATGGCACGGTAGGATCTGGTATTTTAATTTTTATACTTGCCCTTGTCATTATTTTGTACAGTTATGATCTTGTTTAATGTACTTTATTTCCGTTCCATACTTAGTACTTGTTGTAATCGAATTCTTGTGGGCTGCGTTCATGTCCGCAGGTCTAGGTACACAGTTGTGGATCCGCGAGCTTAGGATCCTTGTTCAGCATTTTGAGATGGCTCCAAGTTCCGGAGTTTGTCATTATGGCTAGGTATATTCAGGGGTATAGCGGGGCCTTGTCCCGTTATAGTTGTTGTCACCTTCTTAGAGTTCTGTATTCATGTGTGGGCTAGACTGGTGTAAGTTGTATTTACATTGTTGTACATCGTAGACCCTTTCGGGTGATTTATATTTATACGGAAGCCTTTCCGGCTTTGCCTTTGTTTTAAAAAAAAATGAGTGCTATTTATCTTCCGCAGTTTATTTATGTTGTATGGGTAGAAGGGTGCCCAGGTAGGGGCACCACCACGCCCGGATTTGGGGCGTGACAGAGTGGTATCAGAGCAGTTAGTCCTCGGCATGTCTACAGACCGTGTATAGTAGAGTCTTGTTTATCGATGTGTTGTGCACCACATCTATAAACAGGAGGCTATAGTACATTTAGGATTGATTTCCCTTCTTCTCACTCTGAGATCGTGCGATAGAGCTGTGTTGTTAGGGTAGTCTCTCCCTAATATGTTATTTTGATTGTAGATATGAGAAATGCAACAGTGACCCAGAAAGGATTATATGGGCTTCGTATCCAGGTTGGTAAAACTATTGTACTGTTGGTATAATGATGATGTGTATCTGTACGAGCGTATTTATTTGGGGTCATATGTGCGTTGCCTAGAATGATTATGAGTTACCATGAGTTGGTTAAGCCTTAATAATTACTTGGAAGGTGTGAAATAGTTTATTGAATCCACACCTAGGCTTTATATATGTACTTATTTGGAATAGTCAAGAGGTAATGAACTGACTAAGATTGTGATAGACTCTTGAAAGATCAGGTTTAATTGACTTATGGACATACCATGTTATTAGATTAAGCTGTGTTGTATGCTTAAGTGGGATGCACGAATAATATTTTTATGGAGTAAATATGGTTGTTGTGATTAGGACAACATGATATTGAGATTATGAGAAACTATCTTACCCGTATGAGGGGAGAGATAATGTAAGATTGAGACATGGAATAATCGAGAATCGTGGAATACTAGCTAACTATTGAGACCTTAGATGGACATTCGAGGATGAATGTTTCTAAGGGGGGAAGGATGTTACACCCCGTAATACCAGGGCTACTAATTGAGAACGTGAATAAGTATTTAAGATTTGAATTTTGGAAGGAAAGAATAATTACATTTTCTTAAGGAAATTTTCGGAAAAAATGTGACGACGGAAAAATTATTAACTTGGAGTATAATACTTCTAATTGGATTTATGGACTTAGTATTGGATTATAAGGTGTTGGAATTGATAATATGGGGTCCGCCGAGAATTTCACAATTTCGCAGGACCTTCAAAAATTATAATATTTTGGACCAATCGGAGGCGACACGTGGCGCCTCCACTTGTCTTGCTAAGATGACAACAAAATAGATATTTTGAGAGGGGACAAGTGGACATGGGTCCCACTCCACTTGGCTATACATATCCAAGTCTTGCAAGACTTGGATCACTTTACACTTAGACAAAAAAATAAGCTCTCATCTTCTCCCCTTTAGCTCCATAATTTCGAGAGCCCCTTGGCTAAAAACAACCATTGTTGATCAATTTATTTCTCCAAGATTAAGCCCTTAAACCAAGTGCTAAGCCTAGATTAATATTCTACACGTTTTTACTTGTCTTGGCCGAAAGTTGATGCCAAAACCCTAGGGGTTCCGTCGACTTTTTGGAAGTGAGATTCAAAGAGAAGTTGCTCCTAAGGTTGTAGGGGGTACATATATGTGATTGGAACTTGAAGAAGTTGAGCGAACGAAGCTGCGCACCAATAAGGACCGGACTGTTTTGGGGCGTTTTTGGGCAATAAATGAGGTAAAAGTCCTTCTTCTTTTAAATTAATTGGATATTACTTATTGTTATTATGTATGGATGAACTTGTGTTAGAAAAGAATGAAGAATAAAAAGCGTTTGAGCCATTTTTGGGGCTAAAACCGATTTGGGACAGATTTGGTGCAAATGGAATTCGTTGGTTATTGTCGTTGTTATCTTCACCTATTGCATGTTATAATGGATTAATATTGTTGTTAATAAGTTGTTATAACTTATGTAGAAGTTTTGGAACTCGAATTGGAATAAAATGGATTAAGGAACGAGTTATCGGGTTGTAGTTGTTGTGGCCGAGAAACTGCCCAAAATTGTTAGACGTTGTTGTGTCGTTTAGTGGACTGTTTTGAGGTATTAAATGCTGGAAATTTAGTTGTTGTTATGCATGTTTACAAGTTATGAGACTTTATTTTTCAAGATATGGGTTACTTGATTTACTTCTAAAGTTAAGAGGCTTGATTTCGAAAGAGTATGTGACTTGAGTTTTAAAAGTATACGTTTATTGATTTAAAGAGAACGAGTTTTATGATTCTTTTTAAGTATGTATGTACGTAGTACTTTTGGGTTTAGTTTCCCCAATGTGATAAGAAATAAAAGTGCCTTAAGTTCTCTAAAATGAAAGGTTGTTATAATAGCTTTATGGGAAGTTGTTATAACGACTTAAGAATAAGTGAAAGGGTGGTTAAAATGTTATGTAAGGAAAATCACACCGAGCCTACAAATAGGTCGGATTATGTTATGAGATACACTGAGCCTACAAATAGGCCGGATTATGTTATGAGATACACCGAGCCTACAAATAGGCCGGATTACGCCATATTACCCCGAGCCTACACATAGGCCGGATTACGTCATCTTACACCGAGCTCCACAGGCGGGCCGGATTATGCTACATGATTCCACAGTACACCGAGCTCCACAGGCGGGCCGGATTATGCTACATGATTCCACAGTACACCGAGCCCCACCGGCGGGCCGGATTACGCTACATGATTCCACAATACACCGAGCCCCACAGGCGGGCCGAATTATGCTACATGATTCATCAGTACACCGTGTCTCGCAAATGGGCCAGGTTACGTTATCACGTATGGATAATCAAAGTAAGCTCCCAAATAAGAAGTCCCTTCATAAAGGGTCGGATTATGTTATGTAAGATATGTAAGTTATGTGGAAAAACTTGATTGAATTCTTAAGTATGTATGTAAGAATATGATGTTAATTCTTATTGAAAGAAGGAAAAGAATGATTAATGTACGATTGATTTTATGAGTTAAAATGGCACGGTAGGATCTGGTATTTTAATTTTTATACTTGCCCCTGTCATTATTTTGTACAGTTATGATCTTGTTTAATGTACTTTATTTCCGTTCCATACTTAGTACTTGTTATCGACCCCTTAGGGGCTGCGTTCATGTCATGACTCTAGGTACCTGATTGTGGATCCGCGAGCTTAGGATCCTTGTTCAGCATTTTGAGATGGCTCCAAGTTCCGGAGTTTGTCATTATGGCTAGGTATATTCAGGGGTATAGCGGGGCCTTGTCCCTTCATAGTTGTTGTCACCTTCTTAGAGGTCTGTATTCATATGTGGGCTGGACTGGTGTAAGTTGTATTTGCATTGTTGTACATCGTAGACCCTTTCGGGTGATTTATATTTATACGGAAGCCTTTCCGGCTTTGCCTTTGTTTTAAAAAAAAATGAGTGCTATTTATCTTCCGCGGTTTCTTTATGTTGTATGGGTAGAAGGGTGCCCAGGTAGGGGCACCAGTCACTGGCCCGGGATTTGGGGCGTGACAGCGTTCCACCAGAACCAGGTCGGGAGGGCCGAGAAGAGCCTTAACGGAAATTCAAGTAGCATAATGTTCAAGTTGGATAGTAACTCCAAGGATTGGAGAACAGAAACAATATTTGAAATTTTGTACGTATGCTCAAATAAGTTTGGAAGTACGATAAGGTATGACAAGTAAGAAAAGGAAGGAACAAGGGTTAAAAGAACTATAGTGGTTATAGTTATGAGTAACGAAGATGCGTAGAGAGAGTCTTTTTTAGGCCATGAGTGGAGGTTAATGGTAATGATACACACGCCTTAGGTTCAGTAACACTGTCCATAGGTGCTCGTGATTGAGATGCTACTAGTATTAGAGTTTACACCGGTGGGTAAACTAAGCTAGGCAGATTTTAGGATCATGCCCAACTAGTAATTTGACTATGTGAGATAGAGAAGGGAAGTAGCGAGGGGAAAACATCAGTTAGCTGAGTAGGAGTCCGACTGAAGGGTTCAGATAGTGTTAGTCCCATGACTTAGAATACGACAGGGGCATCCCTTTATACGGGAAAAAGAAAGGAACCTCTAAAAATCCCGTTTTGAGGACTGTAACCTTTGAGTTTTGTGTGAATGGACCGCGAATGGAAGGTCCATTTATATGTATACATATGATATATGGTGGCCGTGTGTGGCATCGTTGGTCTTGTGGAGTATTGATTGATAGGCATAGTAAGGACACTATGCCGGAGTTTGTATAGCTTGAAAACCGACTAAGAACATTCGGGGACGAATGTTTCTAAGGGGGGAAGAATGTTATACCCCGTAATTCCAGGACATGTTTAAGAGAATGTACGTAAGGAATCAGGACTTAAAATTTTGAACGAAAGAAAGAGTTGTTAATTCTAAGGGAAAAATCTTCCGAACCTCGCGAAGGAAAATGTATGTCGGTAAGAATTGGGTTCTCAGAATTGTTATTTGAGACTGATGGAAATTATCGGAACTATGAAATTTTATTTTCGGATTTGGACACGTAGGGCCCACCCGAGAAATCTTACGTTTTGTGGGGCCCATAAGGTTTCCGATATTTTGACCAATTATGGAAATTTCGGGAAATGAAATTTTATAGACGAATGGGAGGGCGACATGTGTAACCCCCCACATGGGCTTGTTCGAAATTGGGCCAAGGGTAAAATGGTCAAATGACCAAGGAAAGATGATCAAGTCTTGACAAAGCCAAAGCTTGATATAATTGACTAAGTCAATGAGCCCACTTGGCTAGATATTTAATCCTCTTCATCCAAACCCCACAAGTGTTTTAATCTTGACCCTCCATTGTTTTATATATGCACACTAGTAGCAAGACAAGCTCTCCACACTTAGAAAAATTTCAAGACCTTGTTCTTGCACTTTAGGGAGCTCTCGGGTTTGCTCTTGAAGAAACAAGAAAAAATTTCGTTTGTGGTTCATAATTCACCATACTTTAACCCAAGGTTCCTAGGGGTATTATAAGGATATCTCAATAGAAAGATTCCGGAAAAACTACGTTTTCACGTTAGTCGCAAGATGAAAACCTAAGTTGTTTTCATAGTTTTGATTGGAAAGTGAAGGGAAGTTGTTTGTGAACTTCTAAGGGCTTCAAATAGCGGAATGGAGCGTGAAGGAAATGAGCTAAGATTTATAAGGAGCGACTTTAAATCTTGGAGTTATATAAGGGCTTATCAAGGTAACAATCTTGTTGTTTTAATGATTGAAGATTACTTATTGTTGTAGTTATGGATATAAACAAGCATAAGATATATATAATGAAGATTGATAAGTGTTATGGATATTGCAACCACTAATCCGAAACTAGCATGTTTAGCCCTTGAAATTGTAATTCAATTTGGTTATTAGTTTAGTCGTCGCATGTTAAATAAAGAAGGAATTATAGTTGTTAAAGTTGTTTACGACTATATAACATTTTAGACTTAAACTTGGATTGAAAAAAAATTGGGAAGGACTTAGGATTTGTTATTATGGTGGCTAAATGCCCTTATAAATGTTGGACTGTGGTATATAAATTGTGGGGTAGAATTTTACACGTATTGTAAGGCGTGTAATCCCCTTTGATTGGTTGATGTGTTGAGCCTTAAATGTGGCATATTGGTTATTGATTTCGGGCCTTGAAAAAGGTGGAAAAGTACTTAGAAATAAAGGAAGTGTTGCCCAATTTTTCGTAGAATAAGAGACATTATACTTAGTATCATTCTACGTTAGAAACTAGAAGTTGATAGTCGTGTTGTGGTCATTATAGGTTGACAATTCTACGTGCGGCATATTCGACTTAGCTTGTGGATTAAGCCGAAAAGGTATGTGAACCATCTCCTCTTCTTCTAGCATGATTTCTTATGGTAAAGTAAGTAAATACTACTCCTTAAATGATCTACTCCTTGATTTTACTTGGATTGTCTAATATAGAAGTTGTTCTATATACTTCATTGATTGTACTTGGATGTCCTAATATAGAAGTTGTTCTATATACTTCCTTGATTGTACTTTGGATGTTTAAATTGGAAGTTGTTATAATCCATTCCCTTGATAAAATTTGAATTTTCAAAAGTGAAAGTGTTTTACTTGAAGTACTTAGAGTCTTAAAAAGGAAGTGGTTCATAATCTCTTGGATAGTGCCTTAGTTCCAAAACCTAAAGGTTGTTATAATGGCTTTATGGGAAATTAGTTATAACGGCTTTAGGGGAGTCAAATGAGTGATTTACTTAATTGATTTTTTTTTTAGGTAAATGCAAATATTATTACTAGAAAAAGAAGAACTGGGAGCTACAATCAGTCATTGAGGATTCTCAATCCTCAACGTAAGCATAAACAAGAAATGAAAGAGATGGGGAATGGGACGTTCACCCTTGGGTGACGTTACAATAGGGGATTAAGTCATAAAGAACTCTATAAGTTGTTGTTTAGACTCTTGCAACAACCTCCTCCGTCGTTATACTTATGTCCTCAAATAGCAATTCATTTCTTGTTCTCCAAATCTCATATACCACTATGCAAAAGGCAAGTAAGATGGCTTTGGATCGGATGCCTGTCCCGCGATGCTCTTTCTTGATCCATTTGAGTGCGCTTTCAATAGTTGTCATTTCTCTTCTAATACCCAACCATTCCTTTGTGTGCTTCCAAATCATGCGGGTGTAGGTGCAAGAAAAGAAGAGGTGAGCCCTTGTCTCATTTGCCCTCTTGCAGAAACCGCAAGTCTTATCTTCCAAGTTAAGATAGGAGAGAGTGTCTTTAGTAGCTAGACGCTTCCTACAAGCGATCCATACAGTGAATGAGAATTTAGGAGGAATGAAGCCTTTCCAAATCTGAGACATCCAAAGCCTTTTATCCCGCGGTGTGCGCAAGACCTCATACACAAGACTAGAATCAAATTTTCCATTGGTGCAACACTTTTCCAAGCCGGCAATTGCATTCCCTTGACTACCGAAGATGGAAATGAATGTGTCACGAATGCTACAAACTTTTTTGAATAAGGGGGAATCCCTAGCCCGTACCTCATAATCCCAAAAGGACTGGCCTCTCAAGTAGTAGCTATTAATCCATTGGACCCATAAGGTATCCGCCTTAGTGTGAGTTTGCCAGACGGTCCGGGAGAGTAAGGCATGGTTCCATTCTTTGATGTTCATAAGACCCAAGCCTCCTTCGGATTGAGGTACACAAATGACATCCCAAGCGACTCTTGGTGGCTTACCACTCCATAAGAACTGAATACATGCTGACCGTACCTTGTTGAGAACTGAAGAAGGAATAGGAAGCGCCCGAAACCAAAAGCTCTCAACACCTTGAATAACCGATCTAATTAGTTCCAGTTTTCCCGCATAAGAGAGTGAATGATGCCCCTATTTCTGAATGTATTCCGAGATTGCACTAGTGAATGGGGCAAACTGATCAACCAAGACAGAAATTGGGGACAAAGGGATCCCCAAGTGCGACGGAAAGACTCACAATGAAACCAACTTTTGCCATGATCAAGTCCCGGATTGAACCTTGCACACCCGCAATGTAGATGGATGATTTGGACGGGTTAAGCGTAAGCCCGGAAGCTGCCTCCAAATCTTCAAGACACTCCATAAGAACATTTACCGAAGGTACATCCCCTTTGGCAAAGAGCATTAGATCATCCGCAAAGGCAAGGTGAGAGATGCCTAGTCTTTTGCACTTCGGGTGATAAGAAAAAACTTTGTCCGAGGTCCTTAGCTTTAACATCCTTGAAAGGTACTCAATGCAAAGGATAAAGAGCATAAGGGACATAGGATCACCTTGCCTTAACCCGCGTTTACCCGCAAAATGCCCATGTAACTCTCCATTGATGGAAAGAGAGAAAGAGGTTGAACATACGCATTCCATAATCCATCTTACAAATCTGTCCGAAAACTTGAGACCTCTTAGCACTGATTCAAGGAAATTCCAGGAGACTGTGTCAAATGCTTTCCGAATATCTACCATAAGCATACACCTTGGTGAGACCCTAGCTCTATTATAACCTCTCACAAGTTCTTGGGCAATGAAGACATTGTCTACCATATTCCTTTCTTTCATGAAATCTCCTTGGCATTTATCAATAAGTGTAGGAAGAACCTTTGCCATCCGATTAACTAAAATCTTTGTTATGATCTTGTAGACCACATTGGTCAATCCGATAGGCCTAAAGTCATTTACCTTGGGATCCCGATCAGTCTTGGGCAGGAGGGTAAGTATGGTATGGTTCACTTGCTTCAAAAGAACTCCAGATGAGAAGAATTCTTGTACACTTCTTACTACATCTTGTCCCACATCTCTCCATCTTTTTTTGAAGAATGCGGCTGAGAAACCATCCGGACCGGGTGCCTTGTCATTGCCTATATCTGAAAGAGCCTCCCAAATCTCCTTAGGGGAGATGAAATGTAGAAGGTGTATTCCGTCTTCCTCTCCTAGTTCGGGCCGCAATCCAATACTGCGGGTTCAATGTTTGTTGAGGGTCGGGATGTGCCTAAAAGATCTTTGTAAAACTCTACAAGCATTTCTCTTACTTCCTCGGGAGATGTTGTGCTTGTTCCATTGGCCTTGACAAGGTAGTTGATTGAATTTCTGACGTTACTCCTCTTGATCAAGCTGTGAAAGTATTTAGAGCATCTATCACTCCCAATCAAGTGTTTCTGCCTCGATTTTTGTCTTATGAAGTGTCTTTCGGCTTCAAGCAAGAGGTTTGCTTTAGCCCTTAAGGACTTAACATTGTCTCTTAGTTCATCATCAAAGGGATCCTCCATATGTGCATTGATAGCCTCCTTGAACTCCATGTTTGCCGAAAATGCTCTTTGTTCTATGCTTCCAAATTCCCTTGTGTTCAATTCTCGCAATGGCTTTTTCAAAGATTTCTGTTTTATGGATAATATGAATTGGGCAGATCCCAATATGTGCTACCTCCAACATAAAGTAAGTATGTTCTCAAATGCGAGATGGGAGAGCCACATGTTCATGAACTTGAAAGGTCGTTTCCCAATACAAGAGGATGCAATTACCGAAGCTACCACGGGGCAATGATCCGAGACTGGTTCCATAGGTAGAAAGTTAGCTTTGCACTCAAGATTCAAATCACTCCAATGTTGATTCATCATTACTCTATCAAGTTTAGACCATATCGAACCATTCGTCCAGGTGTAGAAGGAACCGGAAGAAGGGGTGTCTTCTAGTCCACGAGCATTCCTGAAATCTCCAAGATCCCTAATTGCATAAGGCGTGAGAGGGGGGCCACCCGCCTTATCATGTGGGTAGCAATAGGTGTTGAAATCTCAAATAATCATCCAAGGCTTGACAATGCCGATGCCCAAATGGGTAAGGTGATGCCAAAGTTTCCCTCTTTTCGGGATGCTATAAACCGGGTACACAAATGTAGCTAGGAAGGACACTTGTGTTGTTTTACATCTTGCATGGACATGAATATGTTGAGAGTCCATTCCAAGCACATCACAACTAACTCTGGAGGGATCCCAAAGTATTAACATTCTTCCGCCATCAATGAAATCTATGTTGGAGCAAGAATTCCAAGCAAGGAATCTTTGAGATTTAAAAGAGTCAATCCGTGCTCGAGAGAATTTAGTTTCAATAAGACAAACAATTGCTGCATCATGTTGTTTTGTGAGCCTACACACAAGAGTTTGCGTGGCTTCCCTTTCCCTTTGTCCGCAAAGACCCCGGACATTCCAACAAAGTACTTTCCTTAAGAAACAAATGAGGTTTTGTCAGCACCTCTGCGCTTCGCTGTCTTTGCCAAACTACTACCTTTTGGCGCATTTTTCCTTGAAATTACTTGTTTCCATCCCTCATCCTTGTTGTTGGAAGTTAAGGCAGGTGTCCTAGCTAGATTTACTTAATTGATTTAAAAGAGGAGAAATGACATTATTTAAAGAGAAGTAACTTGTTTTAAAGGTGTGAGTTACTTGAGATTTAAAAGTAGAAGCTACTTGATTTCAAAACCTTGAATTGAAGTTTTAAAAGTGTAGTTTGATTTGAAAAATAGAAGTGGCTTGTTACTACGAGTGTTAGTGTATTAGGGGTCATAAATGAATTTGTCTTCATTATAGTACATAAAAGAAGTGATTAGAGTGTAAAGAGTGTAAGCCACTTAATTTGAAGAATATGTAACTTAATGTTGCAAGACTAGGGCCTTGGGATTTTATGAAAAAGGTAAAGAACGTGCGGCGGACGTACGTAGTACTTTGGCTTGCTTAAATGAGAATTAGTCTATTTGTGTCTTGATAGTACTTTGGCTTGCTTAAATGAGAATTATTCTATTTGTGCCTTGATAGTACTTTGGCTTGCTTAAATTTGAATTATTCAATTTGTGCCTTGATGGTACTTTGGCTTGCTTAAATGAGAATTTCTCTTAGTTTGTTAAAAAGGAAAGGCATGGTAATTGTCTTAGTTTGTCAAAAAGGAAAGGCATGGTAATTGTCTTGGTTTGTGTAAAAAGGAAAGGCATGGTATTGTGTTGGTTTGTGTAAAAAGGAAAGGCATGGTATTGTCTTGGTTTGTGTAAAAAGGAAAGACATGGTATTGTCTTGGTTTGCTAAAATGATGGTTTATTCATTTTATAAATAAAGGTCAAGAATGGTTTGCTTGCATATAGGTTGCTCATATAGACATTCGTGCAAGTGTCATATTTCCACATCTCCGCGTCCCTCTATAAAGGGCCGGTAACTTGGTTCAAGAGATATCATGGAGTAGATCCCCATGGTGTGAGTGGAACACACTCACGGCGGGTCGGATAGATTCGGGCCGGTTAAATTCCCGGGATATAAGCTGTCACGCCCCGAACCCCGGGCCCGTGACTGGTGCCCTACCTGGGCACCCTTCTACCTAACTGACACAAGTAAACCGCGGAACTAAATAATACCTCGTTTTAAAAAAAAAAAACCAACGAACATGCAAGGGCAAAGCCGATAAGGCTGCCATATAATATACATAATAAAAAGGCACTACACTGTACACGAGTCCAATCCCATACAGACCTCTAAGAGTTTTACTGAACTATGACGGGGCTAGGCCCCGTACCATCTAATCGTACAAAAGCACATCAAGGATCTATACCAAAATGATAAACTCCTGAACATATGGAGCTATCCAAAAACTCGGAGCAGGGTCCTACACCTGCAGATCACCAAACTGCGTACCTAAACCTGCGGCATGAACGCAGCCCCCCGAAGGAGGTCAGTACGAAGAATGTATCAAGTATGTGAAACTGAAAATACTGTAATGAAATCATAACAGTCTATACAAAACAGGAGACATGTATGATAGACAAACTACAGTACATAATACTTAAGCAATCATGTCAAATCAGGGACGCATGCCCTCAAAGTCATTAATCAAATATAACCATGGGTCTCACACCCATAATATCAATCATGCCCGTGGAATCCTTCCTCACTGCCGGCAGTCCATGATATAATATAACATCAATAAGCACACTTAACCTTGAAATCATGAGAGTAATGCAATCATTTTTATCTTTTAAGCTATGCTTTTAACAATGAGACCAACTGTTACACCCCGTAATTCAAGAACATGATTATAGAATTAAGATTGGAATGTCGAAAGGAAAGGATTTTTACATTTCCTTATACGGAAAATTTTCGAGTTTAATGTGATGACAAGAATTAATTCTAGTAATGGAATTATTTTTCATTAGAATTATGGACTTAGTGGATTTATTAAGTCTTGGTATACTATGTTACATGTCCATCGAAATGGGATGAAAAATAACTAAGTGTGGATGAAATATTTTGTGAAGAAATACTTGGCCAATAGGAGGTTAGCAAGTGCCCTCCCCACTTGTCTTGTGAAGACTTCACACACCTTTATATAGATAAGTCTTGAAGACTTAGAACAAAAGATATTCATCCATACAAACCCTCATCTCTCCAAAAACCTAGAGCAATTCGAAATCCCCATATCCAAAGACAAGATCAAGATCAAAGTATTTTCTTTCCAAGATTAAGCACTCTTAACCCCTAAATCTAGGTTGGGCCGAAAATAGAATGAAACCCTAGGGGTTTTCCGTCGACTTTTTGGAAGCGAAACGTGAAGAGAAGTTGATCCTAAGGTTGTAGGGGATACATATATGTGATTGGAACTTGAAGAAGTGGAGCGAAACGAAGCTGCGGACCAATAAAGACCGGACTGTTTTGGGGCGTTTTTGGGCAAAAAATGAGGTAAAAGTCCTTCTTATTTTAAAGTAATTGGATATTACTTATTGTTATAATGTATGGATGAACTTGTGTTAAAAAGAATGAAAAATAAAAAGCGTTTGAGCCATTTTTTGGGGCTAAAACCGATTTGGGACAGATTTGGTGTAAATGGAATTCGTTGGTTATTGTCGTTGTTATCTTCACCTATTGCATGTTATAATGGATTAATATTGTTGTTAATAAGTTTTTATAACTTATGTAGATGTTTTGGAACTCGAATTGGAATAAAAAGGATTAAGGAAAGAGTTATCGGATTTTAGTTGTTGTCGTAGAATCTATAAAACTGTTGGATATTGTCGTGCAGTTTTTAGGGACTGCTTTAGATGTGTTGTATGCTGGAAAATCAGCCCCTATATTCCATGTTTAATGTAGTAGATTGCTAATGAAAACCCCGAAGGAATAAGGGTGTGGAAAGGCGTTGAAAGGCCTCACATTCCACCCTCGTTATAGTAATTATGGACTGTTTTAGGGGCTGTTTTAGGGGCTGTTTTGGTATGGTTTTGGGGCAGAATTTTACACGTCCTGTTAAGGCGTGTAATCCCCTTTGGTTAGCTGAATTGTTGGGCCTTAAATGTGGCGTGTTTGGTTATTGAATTCGGCCTTGAAAAAGGTGGCAAAGTATGTAGAAACAAAGGAAGTGCTGTCCGATTTTCCGTAGAATTTAGTGACTTTGCACTTAGAATATTCTACGTTCGAAGTTAAAGGTTAATGGACGTATTATGGCCATTATAGGTTGAAGTACTAAGTATAGCGTATTCTACTTGAAGGATGGAATAGCTATCAAGGTTGAAGTACTTTGGAGCATTTTGCTATTTGTCGATAATCGTCGCGAGGTATGTGAACCTCTTCCTTCTTTTGACATGATTCTATGTATGGAATATACATGTAGTACTATTTCATGATTCCTTCTACTCTTAGAAGTTTTGAGGTATGTATGTTGATTTACTCTACGTAAAGGTTATGTCTAAGTTATCCTAAGTTCTTACCAAGTCTTATGGGGGATGTTGGTGTTATACCCCGTATTTCCAGAGTATGTACGTAAGGACGTACGTAGAAAATTTGAACTTTTTAATAAGGCTTGGCCGAATTATTTTGTGCACAACACCCGGTTAGAGTCGTTGACGAAGCGTTTTCCACGGCTTTCGTAGGGAAAATTCCGGCTATGTCATTTTTAATTTTTGCGGATTTTTCCGAGAGACGAAACATTTTGGACCAACAAGAGGGCGACACTTGTCACCCTCTCATTGGATAGGCTTGGGCGGTCAAGGGTGGACGATTTGGGTGGATTTTTGTCAAGTAGTAGGTAGGATATTTTGGTGGTAGATGGATAAGGTGCACTTGGCAAGATCTTGGCCCTACACTTGCTATGCACTTGGCATGATCTTGGCCATTGGTTGGCCTTTGCTAGACCTATAAATACCCCCCCTTTGGAAGACTTCTTCATCCATTCCAAATATTTTCCTAAGTGTTAAAAATCCTCCCTCCCTTTTTATGGTGTTTCGTCCAACACCCCTCTCCCCCTTGTGAGGCCTTAGCCGAGAGTCCTCCCCTTGGCAGAAGTACCCCACAGTGGGGTGGTAGAGGTATACATCCTTGTGGTGTTGTCTCGTATATATACCCCTCTTGGTAGAAATACTCTCAAAAGTATTGTTCTTATACCCAAATTACCTTAGCCAGTATACCTTGTAGTATTCCAAAGAAACCTCTATACGTAGAGCCTAAATACTCAGTATGTCCTTTTGTCTCAAACCGAAACCTAAGGAAAATCTCCATAGTTGGTTGGAGTATTAAGTAGAGTCGCGTAGAACTTCTAAGGGTTGTTTGGAGCGGGTTGGAGCACCGGAGTAGGAGCTAAGCGTTGCTAAGGATCGACATTTATACTTGGATAATTATGGGCTTATCGAGGTAATTATCTTGTCCCTATTGTAATTGGATATTACATGTTGTAGGAATATATAGTTGAAGTATACTATATATATAATCGAACATAGCTTGTGGCAATGTATTTGGACTTAAGCACGAATTTAAAGAAGAGAATCGAATCAGTATTTACGTAGGGTGTATTCTGATAGACTTGTGTAGTTTGTGGGTAGGGAAGGGCTGCCCAATGTCCCGTAGGATCTTGTATCTAGATTTATTATACCGAGTAGTCTAGACTTTGATAGACTTGTATAACCTGTATAGGTTGAATGTTCTGCGAGTAGCATGTGCTACTTGAGAAGGTGGACCAGCTAAGCGGGTTATAGCCAAGTGGAGCGTTTGCTAATAGTCGATAATCGTCGCGAGGTATGTGAACCTCTTCCTATCTCTTCTAGCATGATATGTGTATAACTATGTAGTACGGTGAGCGACGTGTGTTAATTGAACGTAATTATGCGGCAATGTCTTTTGACTTAAGCCCGAATAATAATAATCTTGAAGTAGTTCAAGAGAATTAAGAAAGCTTTTTAAAAGAAGAGTAATACTTGATTTTAAAAGCTTAAGAGTTATACTAGCTTTATGGGAAGTTAGGTATAACGGCTTAAGAGAGATAAAACAAATTATTTATTTTAGAAGTTAAGAGACTTGATCTTGAAAGATAAGAGACTTAACTTAAATAATGAATTTTGTGTGAAACCTCATTCGTGAGTAATGAGTACTTGATTTTTAAAAGGGATAATGTTTTACTGATTTCGGAAATCAGAATGTGTATCGACAAACCACTGCAGCGTTAATAAAGGGAAATGTTTTGATTAATGAAGTATTAATAAAACCAGTAGAAACTTCCATCTGCATAGAAGCTAAGATGAGACAAAATGATATTTCCTAGATCATGGCTGCTGTAATAAGATTGTTATAAACAAGAATATCCTACTCACACATAAGGCTTATGTTTCTTAGATGGTTTAAAAGAGAATTATATTCTTAAATGAATAAGACTATGAACTACGAAACCTTTCTAAAATAAGAAAACGTGAACATTTGAAATTAGGCAAACTTGGACGTTTGGAAAATAATGTTGTTACTTGATTTTACAAAGGTAAGTGTTTTGATTTACTTCAAAAGATAATCACTCTATTTTCATATACTACGGGTATTGTGTGGTTTTGTGAAAGTAACGTATCTTTTAAAGAGTTAATGTATGAAGTACTTTGGGGATAAAAACCCGAACTTGTTGACATATAGTAGAAAGTACCTTGTGTGCATAACTTGATTGTGTTGGTTTGTGATAGCCTTGTAAATACTTTCTTGTTGATTGATAAGTAAACATGCTAGGATGCTACGTGTGTTAGTATCTTGTGATGTTTGTGTAAAGGGATTTTTCCCTTGTTGTGCTTATGTTGTTTAACGATAAGTCGTTATGTTAGTATTATACATCACTCATCTCTTGAGATGATTCCGGTTGCGCCTCCGTCGCGGTAGACTCAGCGGTCGATGGACCTATGATTCGAGAATACCTCACGCGGGTCCTGTGGGCCTATGCGAGCTACGAGAGTTCCAGTTAAGTGCGTCTTTTACGGGCACGCGTCTATATGGCTGCGGATCGTGAAGTCCAGCGGACGCCGGAGTAGCTACCCTCGATGCGGGGTTATACCTCATGCAGCTATGAGTTTGGCCTACGCGGAGTGCGGGAAGTTCGAGGCTAGACGCGCACATTAGATCTGCGGCGAGTGGCGGCTTTGATCATGTGACGGATGCAGACAGATCTCATGATACTGATTTATGACCTTGTTGGTACTGGGGGTTTTAGTAGGTCGGCTATGCCTTCATACTTACCCCGTACGATTTTATTATAACACAGGTGGGACCTGGTGTTCATGTGTGTTCCTTGGTGCTTTCATATCATAGACTGCCGGCAGTGAGGAATGTGTCCCACGGGCACGATTGATGTTGTGGGCGTGAGACCCATTGTTATGTTTTAGTGATGACTGAGGCGTGAGTCACGACTTGACATATCGCTATTTATTGTAAAACTGTAGTTGGTTATCATACATGTCTCCTGCTTTGTATAGACTACTATGATTTCATTTACAGTATTTATTTTTAGTTTAACATACTCGGTACCTATTGTACTAACCTCCTTCGGGGGGCTGCGTTCATGCCGCAGGTAAAGGTACACCAGTCGTTGATCCTCGCTCTTAGGGTCACAGTTCAGCGTTTGGGAAAGTTTGGGAAAGCTCCGTTTCTCCGGAGGCTTATCTTGGTATAGTCCCCTGTTGTTGTAGGTGCTTACATTCAGGGGTATGACGGGGCCCTGTCCCGTCGTTGTTTTCATATCATTCGTAGAGGTCTGTAGTACTGTTGTGGGCAGGGTTTGTAAAAAGGATTAAACTGTTCATGTTGAAAAAGTTGTTGTATATATATATGCCGAAAGGCAAGTTTTTCTCAGATTATTGTTTCATATTTCATAATATGTCTTGTATCGTTTTATGTTCCGCTGATTACTCTGATGTTGTATCACTAGGGTGCCCGGGGTAAGGCACCAGTCACGGGCCCGGAATCGGGTCGTGACAAAAGTGGTATCAGAGCAGTTAATCCTCGGAAAGTGTCTACAGACCGTATCCAGTAGAGTCTTGATTATCGGTGTGTTGTGCACCACATCAATAATCAGGAGGCTATAGGATATTTAGGATTGGTTTCTATTCTTCTCACTCTGAGATCGTGCCTTAGAGCGGTGTTGTAAGTTGGACCCTCTGACGTATTTCTTTCCCTTACCGTTATGCCTCCGCGTAGGGCAAAACCCGGGCCCAGGAGGGCAAGGCGCAGAGGAGTCGCGAGTAGTCGGAGGGTTGCGTGGCGCACTCCAATCATCACCTGGGGTGGTGCTTCATTTGGGGAGTTCTGCGACGTCACTAGCCCCAGCAGAGTTTAGCACGGCGGCGGCAGTTCCTACTGCGGCCATGATATTTGAACCTTCAGTTCCACGACCAGGAACAGTGAATTTAGATTGCAAGAAGGCGACCCTGTTACTAGCTATGGATTTGGCTACCAGAGAGTATACCGATGTACCGCGAGTCTTGATGAATATCAACGAGAGGGTTGTCGAAGTAGTTCTTCGATTGAAGCGAGCATGGCTCGTATGCGAGCTTATACACAAGCGGTAGAAACGTAGAGATCGACGGGTTAACCAGGGCGAAGAGGGCGAGCAATGAGGACCTTTGGTAGCTTTCGAGGCGAGTCACCTCACCTGCGGATTAGATTTGCACACCCACCAAGGTCTGAGAGGTTCTCCACGGATTTCGGGGCGCTCGGGTATGCAGGAGTTGGTCGAAACTCGAGCTTCCGGTTCACGGTGTGACGCGTCATCCCGAGAATGTCGTCTTTTCGGGTACTTGTTGTACTATGACCGTCAGTGGTCCGATGTCGAAAGAGTGTCCTTGTAGGAGGACTTAGCCTTCGGATCGGTGGGTAGTTCGTCACCTTCCTTAGCTATCGCCTACGGCATTTGATTAGAACGACTAGGGGAGTGAAGCAGTAGATTCAGACATATCTTTAACCCTCTAGAGATCAGTATGTGTGATAAGGTGAGTATACCTTAAGTGTTATGTTCTGATAACAGTGTGTTAGTTGTGATTGGAAATCATGGTGGGTTAACCGAGTAAGATTTTGGGGGATAGAGAAGGTGTGAGCCTTAGAGTTTTATACGTGGAGACCTTAGAGGTAAGGCCATCTCGAGTAAAGGTGTAGTGTTTATGTTTGATCCTTATCGGAGTGCATAGTGCACGTGAGCTATGTTTGGGATAGGTCCCTAAGTAGTATGAAATGAAAGAGGGTAGTTGAGCTAAGAAGACCGCTAGGTTTTCGTAACGTGTTTAGTGAGATTGTTCCTTCGGGGAGATAGTATTTTGCGCCTTGCCGGGTCGGGTTGAGGCCATGTTGCGGGTCAACCCGCGGCATGTTTGGTGGTGGGGTCTGGTTGTGGTGGTCCCGCCTTGTGGTAGGTCACGAGGTGTTAGGCCCAAGTTTAGTTAACCAACAGACTGAGTTCGTAGATGCGTTCGACCAGTGGTCGGGTCGATGGGGGCAGCCCATCGTGTTTTTTCGGTCAGGACCGTTTACTCGACTGTGTTGAGTTATCTGAAAGGTTGTAAGGCTGCACGGGGTGCCTACCTTCACCTTATGATCGATGGAGCCAGTGCGGCTGTTTTTGTTTCTGGAAGTTTTACCAGGCAGGGTTAAGAACTCAGGTGAGTCTCAGAATCGCATTCGCCCTCGGGCCAGTGTTTGGATCTCAGGGATTGTTGTCTCCTGTGGAGGTAGTGTTTAAGCTACCATTTCAGTGTTCGGATGTCGCCTTATGAAGCCTTGTAGGGGCGGAAGTGTAAGTTGCCGGTCGATTGGTTCAATGTTGACAAAGTTCAGATAGTTGGTTCAGGCTTGTTCCAGCAGACTATGAATAAGGTGAAGCTTGTCTAGAAGAGGTTCTGACAGCTCAGAGAAGTCGTAGGGATAATCGGCGACGACGCTTAGAGTTCAGGTTGACGGTCGGTCTTCTTGAAGGTACCACCCCGGATAGGGTGTGAGTTTTGAAGCTGACGATGTCGAAATGTGGTAAGAGTTCGAGTGTCACGACACCTCGGGGATCGACGCGGCCGGTACCATTTGTTGGGTCGTCGGAGCAAGGCTCGCGACAAAGTGACAAAAGTGGTATCAGTGATAAAAGAAGTATATTTTTGACCCCGGGGAGAGGTATTTGTGGTGATGTTAGAGGTGTTTCCTTGTGGACTTGGATGGAGGTATTTGCGCGGGTGTTCTGTGGCCAGGTGTGGCAGGATTGTTCTCGTAAGTATAGTAGTGAAGACTATACCGGCGCGCGTTTGTTTTGAGACTTAGAAGGACCATTCGACGAATGTTTCTAAGAGGAGAATGTTATACCGTATTTCCAGTATATGCGTGGGGCGTGCGTAGAAAATTTGAACTTTTAATAAGGCTTGGCGAATTATTTTGTGCACAACACCGGTTAGAGTCGTTTTTAAACGTTTTCCACGGCTTTCGTAGGAAAATTCGGCTATGTCATTTTTAATTTTGCGGATTTTTAGAGACGAAACATTTTGGACCAACAAGAGGCGACACTTGTCACCCTCTCATTGGATAGGCTTCAGGCGGTCAAGGGTGGACGATTTGGGTGGATTTTTGTCAAGTAGTAGGTAGGATATTTTGGTGGTAGATGGATAAGGTGCACTTGACAAGATCTTGGCCTACACTTGCTATGCACTTGGCATGATCTTGGCCATTGGTTGGCCTTTGCTAGACTATAAATACCCCTTTGGAAGACTTCTTCATCCATTCCAAATATTTTCCTAAGTGTTAAAAATCCTCCTCCCTTTTTATGGTGTTTCGTCCAACACCCTCTCCTGTGAGGCCTTAGCGAAGTCCTCCCCACTTGGCGAGAGTACCCCTAGTTGTAACGACTGTTCGGGCCGTTGCGGTGCCTTACCGGGCACCCTAGTGATACAACATCGAGAGAAAAACGGCGGAAAATAAAACATGAGTCATGAAACAAGAGATATAATAATAAACAAGCCAACCAAAGCGGTTGCCTTCAAAGATATACATAAAACTGAGCAGTTTAATCCTTTACAACCCCGCCCACAGTGATACTACGGACCTCACAAGATTTACAACGACTATGACGGACAGGCCCGCCATACCACAGATGTACAAGAACCTACAACTCGAGGAACACATACTAAAAGATAAGCCTCAAGAAACGGAGCTTCCTGTCTGTTGGCGTGATCCTAAGAGCGGGGATCCACGATGTACCTCTACGTGGCATGAACGGCCCCGAAGGAGGTCGATCTAACAGTGTACCAAGTATGTGGCGAAAAAAATCAGTAATGAAATCGTACTAGTCTATATAAAGCAGAGACATGTATGATAACCAAACTACGATTCACAACATAAAAGCGATCATATCGATCGAGGACTCACGCCTCAAGTCATCACTCAAATATAACTATGGGTCTCACGCCCACAACATCAATCATGTTCGCATCATGGCGCATGCCCGGAATTCTGCATCGGTGTAGACATGTCCATGATGCAACAATAATACCAATGCCCCACGGCCACGTGCCGAATTCTACCTCGGTGTGACACGCCCGTGTGACATCAACAATAATATCTTGGGTGATCAACCTGCCGCACGCCACATGCCCGGAATTCTACCTCGGTGTAGACATGTCCATGTAACCACAATAACAATATATCGGGTAATCAACCCGACCGCACGCGCATGCCCCGAGTCTGCAGGTGTAGACATGTCCATGTGACATCAACAACAAGATAATCAAAATGGAAACATACGTGGAATTCTCCATCACCGCCAAAGACGCGTCAAGTAAGTTCTCAACAAGTCGACCGCCTCTATCGAGACGCGGTAATACGAAATACCACACTTGCACAACAAAGGCTATCATCACAAGCATGGCAAGTTTCACAACAACAAGCATAGGCAAGTTTCACAACAACAAGCATAGGCAAGTTTCACAACTCAAAGTACTTTCATTTTATGCCAAGGTCCGGGTTTTTAACCCCAAAGTACTACATACGTTAAGTTCTTTTAAAAGAGATCCATTTCTTTTATAAAAGTCACCCGATACCCGTAGTATTAGAATGACCAACCCACCTTCCTTTTCAAAACCAAGTAACAACATTCTTTTCCTAAGTTCCAGTTTGCCTAGTTTCAATTACTCAAGCTTCTCATTTTCAAATGGTTTCATAATTCCCAAACTTAATCACTTGATTCCTTTTTAGAACAATTGAGTAACATATGTCATATATGTGAGTAGTTTATTCTTGTTTATAACGATCTTATTACAAAGACCATGATCTAGAAAATGTAATATCATTTTGTCTTATCTTAGCTTATGCGGATGGAGGTTTCTCTTGGTTTTAATACAACACATCATTATTCAATACATTTTCCTTTATTAACGCGGTGGTGCTGTCGATACACATTCGATTCGAAATCAAGAAACATTATCCCTTTAAAACCAAGTACTCATTACTCACGAATGAGGTTTCACACAAACATCCACATTAAAACAAATAAGTTAAGTCTCTTATCTTATAAGATCAAGTCTCTTAACTTCTAACATCAGTAAACCATTTTCACCTACATAAGGTCGTTATAACTAACTTCCCATAAAGCTATTATAACACCCTATGTTTTAAACCAACCAAATCACTTAGCACGTATGACGTCTACCGTACTACATAGTTCACAACAATCATGCTAGAAAAGATAGGAAGAGGTTCACATACCTCGCGACGATTTATCGACAATAAGCAAAATGCTCCAAGTACTACAACCTTGCTAGCCCTTTCCACTCCTCGAGTAGAATACGCTACTCTTAGTACTTTCACCTATAAAGGTCACAAACGTCTATTAACCCCAAAACACAAGTTTCTATCTTTCTATAGAAAATTCGGCACCTCCCACAACAGTAACTCTCCTCTCTATCGAGGCCGCTACCAAGCCAACCGGGGGTTTACACGCCTAACCTGACGTGTACAATTCTACACAAGTCTACCGCAATCTGATCTATGTAAATACAGTTCAGTTCAGTTCTTTATTCTTCAGGCTTAAGTCAAAAGACATTGCCGAATACTAAGTATAGTTCCATATATAGTATACTTCAACTATATATTCAATAAACATGTAATTTCCAATTACAATAGAGGGACAAGATAATTACCTCGACAAGCCCAAAATTATCCAAGTTATAATGTCGATCCTGAGCAAGGTTTAGCTCCACCGTGCGCTCAAACCACTCCAAACAACCCAGAAGTTCTAACTAACTTCTACTCAAATACTTCAACCAACTATGAAGATTTCCTTAGGGTTTCGGTTTGAGACTAAAAGGACAAAAGGTAGTATTTCCGGACTCTACGTAAAGAGGTATCTTTGGAATACTACAAGGTACAAGGCTAAGGTATTTTGGGCATTATAACAATACTAGGAGAAGTATTTCAATACCACAAGGGAGGGGTATTATACGAAAACAACTAGGCTAGGGGGGGGGGTACCCCACGGCTAGCACCACAAAGGGGGGAGGGGGGACTCCTCGGCCAAAGGCCTTTACTAGGGAGGGGGGGGCTCTTGGACGAGAGTCAAACAAGAGGAGAGGGGAAGGATAGCAAGACTTGGAACATTTTTGGATGAATGAAGTCTTCAAGCCAAGGGGGTATTTATAGCAAAACCAAAAGCCAACCAATGGCCAAGATCAAGCCATGTGCAAGGCAAGTGTAAGGCCAAGATCAAGCCAAGTGCACCCTAGACCCTACTCCTTAAAACCCTCACAAATATCTACACAAATATCTACCACAACTTGCCCGCCGAATCGGCCAGTCGCCCACGTCTTCCTTTGTGTGGGTGACACATGTCACCCTCCGGTTGGTCCAGAATTTTTCGTCTCTCGTAAAAATCCGAAAAAATACAAAACGACATAGCCGTAATTTTCCCTTCGCAAGTTACGAAAAAGTTTTCGTCGAAAAACGACTCTAACCGGGTGTTGTGCACAAATGTAAAATCGGCCAAGGGTGCCACATGGGGGTGACACGTGTCGCCCCCCGATTCGCCAGAATATTTCGTCTTGAAAATATCCAAATTAGAAATCTCAAAAACAAAGCGGGCCCACAAAGTAGAATTTCTCGTGGGCCCACGTGACCATTTCCGAAAATAAAATGTCAATATTCTAATATAATCTATGAAGTCCAAATACCAAATTTGGGAATCCAATTCCATTAACGAACCTTTTTCTTCACAAATAACAGGAAACTTTTCCGTGAAAACTCACATCTTTCTTTCTTTTCAAAATTTACAGTACTCGTGCGTGCGTCCTCACATACATACCCCGCAACTACGGGGTATAACATTCTCCTCTTAGAAACATTCGTCCGAATGTTCCTTCTCAAGACGGATATCGATGAAGTTCCTCTAACAAGTTGCCAACGCCACGAACGGCACGAGATAACACACGCGTTATCTTCCTCCCTTACTCGTTGTACCCTTCTCGAACACTCGAACTCTCCCAAGACGTACCATACTTCAGTCATTACTTCCGTTCGAAAATCTCCGAGTCACTACCTCCAAACTTGGTCATCTTACTAACCTCAAACTTCCTAAGGCCATTCGGCCTTTACGAACCGGCTCGGTCGAACGCGTCCACGAACTCATACGATGATCATACAAACTTGGGCCTAGCATCCCGTGACCCTACCACTGGCGGGACCACCCAAAACTGACCCCACCCCAACCGGGTTACGGGTTGACCGCAAATGGTCCTCAACCCGACCCCCAACGTAGAACTCTTGTTCCCCGATCCGGAACAATCTTACTAATTCACATCATGAAAGCTACCACTTCCATCTCACACTACCCACGGACTTATCACACAAATAAATCCCACGTATACCACTACTCTGATAAGGGTCAAACATAAAATAAATCTTTAATCTCTAGACGACCTTACCCCTAAGGTCTCGATCGTGACATAGTCTAAGGTTCACTTACCATGCCCCCATACGTAACCTCCCAACTAAACATGTTTTCAAACTCACAATTAACACAACGCTTATTCGTACATAGCACACAATAATGAGACCATCATAACAAGCATACCAAAACTCTAGAGGGTTAAGGATAAACCTGAAGCTACCGCTTCACTCTAATCATAGGCACGCCTGCAGGCGATAATCGTAGGCGATGAACCACCCCGATCCGTAGGTGAGTCGTAACATCCATGCTACCCTTGGTCGGACAGTTCCTCGCAAAATGGCCTGCTGCCGCAAAATAACAAGCTCCTGGCACCACGACACTCCGAAATCGCGGTCTACTACATCGACCACACGAGGTAGGGGTGACCGCATCCGCCAACACTTACTTCCCGAAACTGAACCCTGGAGCCCCGACCGCTCCGAATACTCTGAAGGTTGTGGAGGACCACTCTGCACTGGCGGAGGTACAAAACTAGTATGCTGCTGAGGCGGTCCGCCTCGAAAGTCACCAGGACCTGTTGTTCGGCCTCCTCGCGATCTTCGTCATTCCGCCGACCTCTCCGTGCCTCACATCGGTGCGTGAGCACATGCGGGCAATGTCCATGCCGGTGAAGGGCTACTCTGAACATGCCTCGACATGTTATCATCGAGCCGTAACATATCGGTGCACTCGATCCTCCATACTAGCTAGCTACCAACTGGGACGCACGCCGATGAGTCGAACTCACATTGTACTCCCGAACCGCGCATTTCTGTCTAAGCATCAAAAATCTGCCGGCGTGCCCTCCTCATCTGCGGAGGCAAGAAGTGCGTGAGAAAGCCCCGAAAACTCATCCCATCTGCTGGAGTGCATGCTCTCCCGGAAAGCTCGTGAATCAAACCAATCGATCGCGGTATCACGCGGCCGACGCGAACCAAAGTCACAGACTCGGTCTCTGAAGCCTTGATCACCCGCATGATCCGTCAGAATCGCCGGATGAACTCCTGCGGATCATCTTCGTGCCTCGACCCATAAAACTCGGCGGGCTACAACTCGTAAAGTCCGTAGCCTCAAACTATCTGCCGGGGTGAACGGCTGGTGCTATCGGGCTGGGCTGCTGCATCGGCCTATCCTCATATTCGGCCACGACCACGGCCAAAGAATCGCCATCTCCTTGTAACCCATCTCCTGCCCGGTGTGGGGTGGAGGCTCAGTGCGTAGTCTCATCGCCACGGTGCGGCTCTAAGCTTCTAAATTTGGTGGCGTCACAAAACCGCCGTCAAGCCTGACCTCGGTCTTGTCCGGGCTGCGCCTCGTACTCCTCAGATCTCACTAGCAAGACCCTCGCTGCCTTGCCCTCCGGGCTCTGGTTGCCTTGCGCGGAGGCATAAGCGGTACAAACGAGATACGTCGGAGGGTTCAACTTACAACACGACTCTAAGGCACGATCTCGGAATGAGAAGAATGGAAACCAATCCTAAATGTCCTATAGCCTCACGATTATAGATGTGGTGCACAACACACCGATAATCAAGACTCTACTAGACACGGTGCGTAGACACTTTCGAGGATTAACGCTCGATACCACTTTTGTAACGACCGTTCGGGCCGTTCATCGTGCCTTACCGGGCACCCTAGTGATACAACATCGAGAGAAAAACCGGAAAATAAAACATGAGTCATGAAACAAGAGATATAATAATAAACAAAGCAACCAAAGCGGTTGCCTTCGATATACATAAAACACGAGCAGTTTAATCCTTTACAACCCCGCCCACAAGATTCTACAGGACCTTAAGATTTACAACGACTATGACGGGGCGGGGCCGCCATACCCCGAATGTACAAGAACCTACAACTCAGGGAACACATACTAAAAGATAAGCCTCAAAAAACGGAGCTTCCCAATACGTTGGCTGTGATCCTAAGCGGGGATCCACGGCCGATGTACCTCTACTGCGGCATGAACGCGGCCCGAAGGAGGTCGAGACAACAGTACCAAGTATGTGGCGTAAAAAATCGTAATGAAATCGTACTAGTCTATATAAAGCGGGAGACATGTATGATAACCAACTACGATTCCTGACATAAAGCGATCATATCGATCGAGGACTCACGCCTCAGTCATCACTCAAATATAACTATGGGTCTCACGCCCACAACATCAATCATGTTCGCATCATGGCGCGTGCCGGAATTGCGACGGTGTAGACATGTCCATGATGCAACAATAATACCAATGCCCTACGCGCGTGCCGGAATTCTACCTCGGTGTGAACACGTCCATGTGACATCGCAATAATATCTTGGGTGATTGTCACGACCGAACTGGGCGTGGCGGTGCCTTACCGGGCACCCTAGTGATACATCGAGTAATCGTGGAACATAATACACATACATGAAACAAATGAAGTACAAAACGATAATTTGAGAAAACTTGCCTTTCGGCATATATAAATAACAACTCTTACAAATGAGCAGTTTAATCCTTTTTACAAACCACCGCAGCGGTACTACGGACCTAAGAAAAGATACGACAATGATGGCGGACGGGGCCCCGCCATACCACGAATGTAAATACCTACAACGACGAGGACTATACGAATAAGCCTCGGAGAACGGAGCTTTCCCAAGCAATGACGTGACCCTAAGAGCGAGGATCAACGGGTGTACCTTTACTGCGGCATGAACGCGGCCGAAGGTCGATCTGAGTGCAGAGTATGCGAATCGAAAATACGTAAATGAAATCATAGTAGTCTATAAAGCAGAGACATGTATGATAACAAACTACGATTCACAATAAATAAGCGATCATATCAAGTCGGGGACTCACGCCTCAAGTCATCACTCAAATACATAAATATGGGTCTCACGCCCACAACATCAATCATGCGTGGAATACCTTCCTCGCCGGCGATCGATGATAGAAAAGCACCAAGGAACACACATGAACAACAGTCCCACTGTGCCCAAATAAAGCGATGCGGGGTAAATGCGAAGGCATAGCCGACTACTAACACCAGCGGTACTAACAAGTCGTAAATCCGAATCATGATATCTGTCTGAATCGTCACATGATCAAAGCCGGTCACCGCCCGCAATATCAAATGTGCGCGTCTAGCCACGGAACTCCGCGACTCGCGCATAGGCCAATCTCATAGGCCGCATGAGGTATAACCCGCATCGTCGGTAGCTACTCCCGGCATCGCTGGACTCGCGATCCGCACGCCACGCATGCCGCGTGACCATAAAGGCCGCGCTAACACGGAACTCTCGTAGCTCCGCATAGGCCCCCAGGACCCGCATGAGGTATTCTCGAATCATGGTCCCAGACCGCCTGAGTCTACCCCGCATCGGAGGGCAGCTTAACCCCCGGAAACACGGTGAGTGGTATAATACCAACATAACAGTTTATCGTTTAAACATCATAAGCACAATCGAGGAAAATACCTTTACACAAACATCACAGAATACTAACACACGTAGCATCCTAATATGATTACTTATCAAATCAACACGAAGGTATTACAAGGCTATCACAAACCAACACAATCCAGTTATACACACAAGGTACATTCTATTGTATGATTAACAAGATCGAGTATCTATTCTCAAAGTACTTCATACATTATCTTTTAAAAGATACGTTACGTTTACAAAAGTCACACAATACCCGTAGTATATGAAAACTAGAGCGATTATCTTTTGAAGTAAAGCAAAACACTTCTCTTTGTAAAATCAAGTAACAACATTATTTCTCAAACGTCCAAGTTTGCCTAATTTCAAATGTTCACGTTTCTTACTTTAGGAAGGTTTCATAGTTCATAGTCTTATTCATTTAAGAATATAATTCTCTTTTAAACTATCTGAGAAACATAAGCCTTATATGTGAGTAGGATATTCTTGTTTATAACAATCTTATTACAGCAGCCATGATCTAGGAAATATCATTTTGTCTCATCTTAGCTTATGCGGATGGAAGTTTCTCGGTTTTAATAATACTTAATCTGTCAAAACATTTCCTTTTATTAACGCTGCGATGGTTTGTCGATACACATTCTGATTTCCGAAATCAGTAAAACATTCTTAAGCCGTTATACCTAACTTCCCATAAAGCTAGTATAACTCTTAAGTTTTCAAAAACCAAGTATTACTTCTTCTTTCGAAATGATTCAAAAATCTTTTGAAAAACTTCAAGTTCTTTATTAACACATAACAAGCCAGTTATAGTTCAAATCAATTACCTTTTAAAAACCACAGTATTTTCTTACCAACATAAAGTTTATTATAACAACTTCCCATAAAGCCGTTATAACACTTTATGTTTTAAACCAATCAAATACATTTAGCACGTACGCGTCTAGTACTACATAGTTCACACATATCATGCTAGAAGAGATAGGAAGAGGTTCACATACCTCGCGACGAGTATCGACTAATAGCAAAACGCCCAAGTACCTCCAACGGCTACTCCTTAAGCCAAGTAGATCGCGCCACGCGTAGTACTCAACCTATAAGGCCACAAGGCTTTATTAATTTTTAGATCCCTACGTAGAAAATTCTACCGAAAATTCGGCACCTCACATGACAGCGTAAATCTCTCCTTTATCGAGGCCACCAAGCCAACCAGGGGGTTATACATCTAACCCGAACGGGTACAATTCTACTCACAGAAAAGCTACACAAGTCTCATGTCTGATCTTATGTAAATACTGATTCGAGACTCTTCTTTCGAAAAGGTTTCTTATTATTCAGCTTAAGTCAAAAGACATTGCCGATAACTACGTTCATTCTATATATAGTATACTTCAACTATATAATCATACAACATGTAATTTCCAATTACAATAGAGGACAAGATATTTACCTCGATAAGCCCATAATTATCCGAGTTTAAATGTCGATCCCGAGCAAGGTTTAGCTCTACTCAGTGCGCCCAACCCCGCTCCAAACAACCCTTAGAAGTTCTAACCAACTTCTACTTATTACTTCAACTAACCATGGAGATTTTCCTTAGGGTTTCGGTTTTGTGACGGAAGGAAGTATAATAGTATTTACGGGCTTTTCAGATAAGTATAACCTTAGAATACTACAAGGTATCTGGCTAAGGTAATTTGGGCATTATAACAATACTTTTGAGTATTTCTAACAAGAGGGGGTATTTATACGAAAACTACTAGGCTAGTGGGTACCCACGGCCACACTACTAGGAGGGGAGGGCTCTCGGCCAGGGGCCTTTCAAAGGGAGAGGGGCTCTTGGACGAGAGTCAACAAGAGGAGAGGGAGGGATTTTAACACTTAGAAGATTTGTGGAAAGGATGAAGAATTCATCAAAGGGAGAGGGTATTTATAGCCTGAGCCAAGGCGACCAATGGCCAAGATCTTGCCAAGTGCATAGCAAGTGTAGGGCAAGATCTTGCCAAGTGCACACTAGCCAACTACCACAAAAATATCCTACCAACCCTTGACCACAAGGCCACACTTTCGGCCACCACAATTTCCGCCAAGGTGTTCCAATGAGAGGGTGACAAGTGTCGCCTCTTGTTGGTCCAAAATGTTCGTCTCTCGGAAAAATCCGCAAAAATTAAAAATGACATAGCGGAAATTCCCATACGAAAGTCGTGAAAACGTTTCGTCAAAACGACTCTAACAGGGTGTTGTGAACAAAGTTAATTCGGCGAGCCTAATTCTCAAGTTCAAATTTTCACGTCGCCCCACGCACATACTCGGAAATACGGTATAACGGTGATCAACCCCGCGCGTGGCACATGCCGGAATTCTACCTCGGTGTAGACATGTCCATGTAACCACAATAACAATATATCGGGTAATCAACCCGGCCGCATGGCCGCATGCCCCCGGAATACTGCATCGGTGTAGACATGTCCATGTGACATCAACAACAAGACGATAATCAAAATGGAAACATACCGTGGAATTCTCCATCACCGCCAAAGACGCCCAAGTAAGTTCTCAACAAGTCGACCTACTTCATCGAGAGCGGTAACGTAAATACCACACTTGCACAAAGGCTATCATCACAAGCATAGGCAAGTTTCACAACAACAAGCATAGGCAAGTTTCACAACAACAAGCATGCAAGTTTCACACAACTCAAAGTACTTTCATTTTATGCCAAGGTCGGGTTTTAACCCCAAAGTACTACATCGTTAAGTTCTTTTAAAGAGATCCATTTCTTTTATAAAAGTCACCCGATACCCGTAGTATTAGAATGACCAACCCACCTTCCTTTTCAAAACCAAGTAACAACATTCTTTTCCTAAGTTCCAGTTTGCCTAGTTTCAATTACTCAAGCTTCTCATTTTCAAATGGTTTCATAATTCCCAAACTTAATCACTTGATTCCTTTTTAGAACAATTGAGTAACATATGTCATATATGTGAGTAGTTTATTCTTGTTTATAACGATCTTATTACAGCAGCCATGATCTAGAAAATGTAATATCATTTTGTCATATCTTAGCTTCTATGCAGATGGAGGTTTCTACTGGTTTTAATACAACACATCATTATTCAAAAGTGACAAAAGTAGTATTATTTGTGGTGATGTTAGAGGTGTTTCCTCGTGGACTTGGATGTAAGTATTTTACGTGGGTATTTCTGTGGCCAGCTGTGGCAGGATTGTTTCGTAAGTATAGTAGTGAAGACTATACTGTCACGTGTTCGTTTTGAGACTTAGAAGGAACATTCGGGACGAATGTTTCTAAGGGGGGAAGAATGTTATACCCCGTAGTTCCAGGGTATGTATGCGAGGACGTACGTACGAGAATACGACAGAAAGATTGGAAAGGAAGAAAGAGGCGATTTTTCCACGGAAAAGTTTCCGGTTTTTGTGAAGGAAAAAGGTTCGTTTATGGGAATTGGATTCCCAGATTTGGTATTCGTACTTCCTGGAATATTAGAGAATTATGGAATTTTATTTTCGAAAATGGTCACGTGGGGCCCACGGGAGAAATTCTGATTTTGTGGGGCCGCTTTGATTTTGAGATTTTGGCCGTTTGGATATTTTGGAAGACGAAATATTTTGGGCGAATCGGGGCGACACGTGTCACCCCACGTGGCACCTTTGGGCCGAAATATGTTTGTCAACACCTGGTTAGAGTCGTTTTTCGACGAAACGTTTTCCACGACTTTCGTAGGGAATTTCGGCTATGTCATTTAGTATTTTTGCGGATTTTTCCGAGAGGCGAACATTTTGGACCAACGAGAGGCGGCAGCACCCTCTCGTTGGTGGGCATAGTGGGCGGCACATGGACGATTGGGAAGGCAAGTGGGAGATATTTTTTGGTAGATATTTTGTGTGCAAGTTGGCTAGGTACACATGGGTGAATCTTGGCCTACACTTGCCTAACACTTGGTGTAATCTTGGCCATTGGTTGGCTTTCACTTGACCTATAAATACCCTCCCTTGGAAGACTAATTCATTCACAAATTGCCTAAGTCTTGAAAGCTTCTTCCTTCCCAGTGTGGTGTCTTGGCGAGAGCCCTCCTCCCCTCGGCGAGAGTCCCCTAGTGGGGTAGGCCGAGGGTAGACACCCCTCCTTTGAGGTGCTAGCAGTGGGTACCCCACACTAGCCTAGTTGCTTTCGTATAATACCCCTTTGTGGTATAGAAATACTCTCAGTATTGTTATAATGCCCAAATTACCTTAGCCTTATACCTTGTTGTATTCTAAGGTTATACCTTTCTGAAAAGCCAGAAATACTATTATACTTCCGTCAGTACAAAACCGAAACCCTAGGAAAATCTCCATAGTCCGTTGGAGTATTGTGTAGAAGTTGGTTAGAACTTCTAAGGGTGGTTTAGAGCGGGTTGGAGCGCTCGGAGTTGAAGCTAAACGATTGCCCAGGATCGACTTTATACTTGGATAATTATGGGCTTATCGAGGTAATTATCTTGTCCCCCTATTGTAATTGGATATTACATGTTGTAGGAGTATATAGTTGAAGTATACTATATATAGTCTTGAATGTAATTACATAGGGTGTATTCTGATAGACTTGTGTAGTAGTGCAGTGGAGTAGAATTGTACCCGTTAGGGTTAGATGTATAACCCCTGGTTGGCTTGGTAGCGGCCTCGATAGAGGAGGAGATTTACGTTGTTGCGGGGAAGTCTTTGCCAATTTTACGTAGAAGTTCTACGATGAGACCTAAATGTTAATAGCGCCTTGTGGCCTTATAGGTGGATGTACTACGTGTGGCGCGATACGTGGCTTAAGGGGTAGCCGACGTTTGGAAGTACTTGAGCGTTTTGCTATGAGTCGATACTCGTCGCGGTATGTGAACCTCTTCCTATCTCTCTAGCATGATATGTGTAAACTATGTAGTACGGTGAGACGCATACGTGCTAAATGTGTTTGAGTGGTTTAAAACATAAAGTGTTATAACGGCTTTACGGGAAGTTGGTTATAACGACTTTATGTTAGTAAGAAAATACATGTGGTTTTAAAGGTAGCGATTTGAACTATAACTGGCTTGTTATATGATAAGAAAGAGCTTGAAGTATTTTCAAAAGATTTTTGAATCATTTTGAAAGGAGAAGTAATACTTGGTGTTTGCAAACTTAAGAGTTATACTAGCTTTATGGTAAGTTAGGTATAACGTCTTAAGAATGCTTTACTGATTTGAAATCGAATGTGTATCGACAAACCATCGCGGCGTTAATAAAAGGAAATGTTTTGAATAAATAAGTATTATGAAAACCAGTAGAAACTTCCATCTGCATAGAAGCTAAGATGAGACAAAATGATATTTCCTAGATCATGGCTGCTGTAATAAGATTGTTATAAACAAGAATATCCTACTCACACATAAGGCTTATGTTTCTCAGATTGTTTAAAAGAGAATTATATTCTTAAATGAATAAGACTATGAACTACGGAACCTTTCTAAAATAAGAAACGTGAACATTTGAAATTAGGCAAACTTGGACGTTTGGAAAATAATGTTGTTACTTGATTTTACAAAGGTAAGAGGTTTGGGTTTCTTAAAAGGACAGTCACTCTAGTTTATACTACGGGTATTGTGTGACTTATGTGAAAGAAACAGATCTTTTTAAGATTTTAATGTGTGAAGTACTTTGGGGATAGATACCCGAACTTGTTAGTAGAAAGTACCTTGTGTGAATAACTTGATTGTATTGGTTTGTGATAACCTTGTAATACTTTCTTGTTGCTTTGATAAGTAAACGTGTTAGGATGCTACGTGTGTTAGTATCTTGTGATGTCTGTGTAAAGGGGTTTCCCTTGATTGTGCTTATTAACTATCAGTCGTTATGATAGTATGGTGGCATTCATCTCTTGAGATGATTCCGGGTTGGCGTCCTCCACGCGGGGTAGACTCGGCGGTCGATGGACCTATGATTCGAGAATACCTATGCAGTCCCGGGCTATCGCGAGCTACGAGTTCCAGTTAGTGACGCCCTTTATGGGCACGCGGTCCGTGGCCGTGCGACGCGAAGTCGGGGCGACGCCGGGAGTAGCTACCTCGATGCGGGAATACCTCATGCGGGCGATGAGATTGGCCTATGCGAGTCTGCGGGAAGTTCGGGACTAGACGCGCACATTGTGCATCGGGCAAGTGGCGGCTTTGATCATGTGATGCAAGCAGATCTTATGATCTGATTATGACCTTGTTGATGCGTAGGTGTTAGTAGTCGGCTATGCCTTATTTACTACCTGCTGCAGTTTATTAGGACACAGTGGGACTCGGTGTTCATGTGTATTCCTTGGTGCTTGTATATCATAACCGCGGCGGTGAGAAGGTATTCCACGCACGATTGATGTTGTGGGCGTGAGACCCATTGTTAAATCGAGTGATGACTTGAGGCGTGAGTCCCGACTTGACATGCTTATTTATGGTGGCGTAGTTTGGTTATCATACATGTCTCTGCTTTGTATAGACTACTATGATTTCATTCTGATTTATTTTTAGTTTCACATACTCGGCACTGTTGTCTTGACCTCGCCGGGGCTGCGTTCATGCCGCAGTTGAGGTACATCGATCGTTGATCCTAGCTCTCGAGTCACAATTCGGCGTTTGGGAAGCTCCGTTTCTCGGAGGCTTATCGGTGGTATAGTCCTGTCGTAGTAAGTGTTTACATTCGGGGTTTGGCGGGGCCCCGCCATTGTGGTCGTATCATTCTTAGAAGTGCGTAATGTTGTGGCGGGGTTGGTAAAAAGGATTAAGCTGTTCATTTGTAAAAGAGTTGATGGTTATATATATGCCGAAAGGCAAGTTTTCACAGATTATTGTTTTATATATTTCTGTTATCTCATGTTGTGGTTTTATGTTCCGCTGATTACTCTGATGTTGTGTCACTAGGGTGCCCGGGGTAAGGCACCAGTCACGGGCCCGGGTTCGGGTCGTGACATGAGTACAAGATTTTGCGAGTGATCCTTGTCAGAGTGCATTTTATGCCTAGAAAATATTGTGTGATAAGTCTCTGGGTTGGGTAAATGAAAGTGGTATCTTTCATGATGTGATTTAGCAAGGTTGTTCCGGATCGAGAAACAAGAGAGTTGGCGTGACGGAGGGTCGGGTTGAGGGCGTGTTGCGTGTCAACCCGTAGCCCGGAATGAGGTGGGGTCAGCTCTGGGTGGTCCCGCCAGGTGGTAGGGTCACCAGGGTGCTAGGCCCAAGTTTTGATGACCATCGTATGAGTTCGTGGATACGTTCGACCAGAAGTAGATCGTGAAGGCCGGGAATAGCCTTAAGGAAGATCGAGGCTAATAGGATGACCAAGTTGGGAGGTAGTGACTCCAAGTTTCGGAAACTAAAGTGTGATGCATTATGCTAAAAGAGTTCAAGAGTTCGAGAAGAGTACGACGAGTAAGGGTAGAGGCGAGCATGTATTGCGAGCATAGATATGATCATTTCTTGTAAAGGGAGAAGGTGCGAAGGATGTATATTTTAGACCTCAGGAATCGCATGCAGTCCGGTACCGTTTGTTGGGTCGCCGGAGTGACACTAGAACCTCGCGGCAAAGTGACAAAAGTTTGTGATGTTAGAGGTGTTTTCTCGTGGACTTGGATATAAGTATTTGCGTGCATATGTTGTTTAGTGGCCAGTTGTGGCGTTGGCAACTTATTAGAAGAACTTTATCGTTATCCGTCTTGAGAAGGAACATTCGGGACGAATGTTTCTAAGGAGGGGAGAATGTTATACCCCGTATTTCCAGAGTATGTACGTAAGGACGTACGTAGAAAATTTGAACTTCTTTAGGCTCGGCGAATTCTTTTTGTGCACAACACGGTTAGAGTCGTTTTTCGAAAACGTTTTCACGACTTTCGTAGGGAATTTCGGCTATGTCGTTTATAATTTTTGCGGATTTTTAGAGAGGCGAAACATTTTGGACCAACGGGAGGGTGACAAGTGTCACCTCACATCGGATGGAGTGGGGCGGCAATTTGGACGAAATTGGTGAGTGGGGTTAGGTAGGATATTTTGTGCAAGTTGTTGTGGTAGATGGATAAGGTGCACTTGGCTTAAATCTAGCCCTACACTTGCACCACACTTGTCTTCATCTTGGCCATTGGTTGGCCATTTCTTCACCTATAAATACCCCAGTTGATGAACTTCTTCCAAAAATTGTCTAAGTCTTGAAAATCCCTCCTCTCCCTCAACCTTGTTCTCGTCCAAACACCACCCCTCTCCCTCTTGAAGGCCTCACCGAGAGCCCCCTGCCTAGTGGCTCTGGCCGAGAGCAACCCCCACTAGCCTAGTTGTGCTAGTCAAATACTACCCCTTGGTAGAAATGTATTCTACAAGTATCGTTATAATGCCCAAAATACTTTAGCCAAATACCTTGTAGTACTTTCCAAAGTACCCTTTTCTGGCTTGGAAAATACTATTATACTTTCCTTTAGCCACTAAACGAAACCCTAAGGAAAAATCTTCACCCGTAGTTGAAGTATTAAGTAGAAGTTGTGTAGACAACAAGGGTTTCTTGGAGCGTTTTGAGCGCCGGAGTAGGAGCTAAACCTTGTTCAGAACGACATATAAACTCGGATAATTTTGGGCTTATCGAGGTAAACATTCTTGACCTACATTTGTAATTGGAAATTACATGTTGTAGGAATATATAGTTGAAGTATACTATATATAGAATGAACATTATAATTACGGCAATGTCTTTTGACTTAAGCTGAATAATACTTACGGCAATGTCTTGCGACTTAAGCTGAATTTAAATAAGAGAATCTGTAATTACATGGGGCGTATTCTGATGAGACTTGTGTAGCATTCTGTGTAGTAGAATTGTACACGCCCGGTCGGGCGTGTTAACCCCTCGGTTGGCTTGGTAGCGGCCTCGGTAGAGGAGAGATTCTGTTGTTGCGGGAGAGTCGCCAATTTTACGTAGAATATTCTACGTCGGGATCTAAAGGTATTAATAGGCGCTTTGTGGCCTCTATAGGTTGTAATGCTGCGTGTGGAGTGATCTGGCTGAGAGTGTCGCCGACGGTTTGAGGTACTTGGAGCGTTTTGCTATTAGTCGATAATCGTCGCGAGGTATGTGAACCTCTTCCTATCTCTTCTAGCATGATAAGTGTGAACTATGTAGTACGGTAGACGTACATGTGCTAAATGTATTTGATTGATGTAAAACATAAAGTGTTATAACGACTTTATGGGAAGTTGGTTATAATAGCTTTATGTGGATAAGCACATACTTGGTGGTTTTTAAAAGGTAACTGATTTGAATAATAATTGGCTTGATATGTGTTAATAAAGAACTTGAAGCATTTCAAAAGATTTATGAATCGTTTTGAAAGAATGAGTATTACTTAGGTTTTGGAAGCTTAAGAGTTATACTAGCTTTATGGGAAGTTAGGTATAACGGCTTAAGAATGTTTTACTGATTTCGGAAATCAGAATGTGTATCGACAAACCACTGCAGCGATAATAAAAGGAAAATGTATTGACTAAAGAAGTATTATTAAAACCAGTAGAAACCTCCATCCGCATGAAGCTAAGATGAGACAAAATGATATTACATTTCTAGATCATGGTCGCTTAATAAGATTGATTATAAACAAGAATAGCCTACTCACTTATAAGACATAGGTTTCTCAAACGCTTAAAGGAGAATTATGTTTTAAAGGACTAAAACTATGAACTACTGAAACCTTTTTCTAAAATGAGAAACTTGAGCATTCGAAATTAGGCAAACTTGAGCGTTTGGAAAATAAGGTTGTTACTTGATTTTACAAAGGAAAGCATTTTGGTTTACTTAACAATGTTAGTCACTCTATTTTTATACTACTGGTATCGGGTGACCTTTGTAAAGAAATGGATCTTAAAAGGAATTTAACGGACGTAGTACTTTAAGGTTAAAATCAGGACTTTGATATAAAATGAAAGTACCTTGAGTCGTGTGTAACTTGCTTATACTTGTTGTTATGAAACTTGACCATGTTACGTGTGATAGCCTTGTTGTGTAAGTATTGTGTTCTACTCGACTACGGTTCATCCGGAATGTATATCACTTGACTCTGGGTCATCCGAATGTATATCACTTGATTACGGCTCATCCAGGAATGTATTTCACTCGACTCTGGGTTCATCCGAATGTGTTTCACTTGATTAGGTTCATCCGGAATGTATTTCACTTGAGGCCGGTTCATCCGGAATGTATTTCACTTGAGGACCGGTTCATCCGGAATGTATTTCACTTGACTACCGGCTCATCCGGAATGTGTTCACTCGACTACTGGGTTCGTAGGATGAACAGGAATGTATTCCACCCTTTTCTATATTGGGTCCATAAGATGGGCGAGACACATTATCGTATCACATGATTTGTACCTAGGCTGGCGGTGAGGAAGAGTTCCACGGGCATGAGGATGACTTTTAGGCGTGAGTCACGACTTGACATGATCGCTTCTATGTTGTGAATCGTAGTTTGGTTATCATACATGTCTCTGCTTTATATAGACTATTATGATTTCATTTCTGATATTTTCTGATTTCACATACTTGGTACTGTTATCGACCTCCTTGAAGTGCGTTCATCCGCAGTAAAGGTACATCATTGTCGATCCCCGCTTAGGATCACCTTTGGCGTATTGGAAGCTCCGTTACTTGGAGGCTTATCTTTTGGTATGTTACCACGAGTCCAGATGCTTATACATTCGTGGTATGGCGGGGCCTGTCCCGTCATAGGTTGTAAAATCTTAGAAGTGCATGCTTGTTGTGGTCGGGGTTTGTAAAAAGGATAAGCGTCGGGTATTTATGTATATTTGATGAAAAATCGTTTTGGTTGCTTTGTTTATTTATCTTTTCTCTTAATTCATGTTCATGTTTTTATTTATTGATTTTCTCGATCTTTGTATCACTAGGGTGCCCGGTAAGGCACGATCCACGGCCCGGTTCGGTCGTGACAAAAGTGGTATCGTGAGCGATTAGTCCTCGGAAAGTGTCTACGACCGTGTCTAGTAAGTCTTGATTATCGGTGTGTTGTGCACATCTATAATCGAGGCTGCAGGACATTTAGGATTAGTTTCCATCCTTCTCATTCGAGATCGTGCCTTAGAGGTGTTATAAATTGGACTCCTCGACGTATTCCTTTCCTTTACGATTATGCCTCGCGTAAGGCAACGAGCCCAGATGGGCAAGGCAATCGAGGAGCCGTTAGTGAGATCTGAGAGAAATGCGAGCGCGAGCGGCCGAGACTGAGACAAGACTCGCCGGCGGGTTTCGCGGCGCCCAAGGCCAAAGAGTTTAGAGCGCGGCGATGGCTGCCGAGACTACTGATACACGAGCCTCGGTCCACGGCTGGAGCCGATGAGACGGGTACAAGGAGATGGCGATTCGGCGAGTGCGTGGCGAATATGAGATAGGCCGGATCACGTGATTCCGGCCCGTAGCACCGTAGTACACCCGGCGAGCGGTTTGAGGCTACGTGACTTCGAGTTGTAGCCCTCCGGTGTTCTATGGATCGAGGCGAGGCGACCCTCGGGAGTTTATCCGCGGCTACTGGATCATGAGTGATCGAGCCTCGAGGCGTAGTCGGTGGTATTGGGTTCGCATCACCGCGTGATCTGCGATTGGTAGTTTGATTCGCGTGAGCTGTCGGGAAGAGCATGCACTTCCAGCAGTTTGGGACGAGTTCTCGAGGCATTTCTTGCACATTTCTTGCCTCGCGAATGAGGAGGCTCGGTAAACGATTTTTGACGTTGAGGCGGGGCGGCGACGGTTAGAGTACTGAATGTGGAGTTCGACTCATTAGCTCGGTATGTTCCATTGTAGTAGCGGATATGGAGGACGAGTACACCGCCACGTCCGGGCTGGGCGATTACTTGGCGAGGCTTGTACGGGTGTAGCTCTTGGGGCATGGACATTGCCGCGTGCAAGCTCATGCGCCAGGATGTGAGGCACGGAGAGGTCGGCGAAATGACCGAGATCGGCGAGAAGGGCGAGCAAATAGGTCCTTTGGTAACTTTCGAGGCGGACCGCCTCGTGGCGATCTAGTTATGTACCTCCACGATGCAGTGGTCCCCCCGATCTGGACGTTCAGTATTCGAGTCGGTGAGCTCGTGGCTTCAGTTCCGCAGTATACGTGAGTGCTAGCGGGATTCATGTCCCCTCGGTGTACGATGTGGCAAACATCATCCGGGAATGTCGTCTTTTACGGTGCTTGTTTCACTGCGGCCGTCGAGCCATGTGACGAGAGGCGTGCTTATAGGAGAATGCCGGCGACAGCGCGACCTGGATCGATGGCGAGTTCATCGCGCTTCTGATTATGCGCCTGCGTGGACTTATGATTAGAGTGGGCGGTAGCCGGGTATATCCTTAACCATCTAGAGGCTTGTATGTTTTGATGTTATGTTAATGTGTTAAGTGTTATGTTTGGATAGCTTTGTGCTAAAATGTGATTTAGGAACTTTGGTTGGGGAAAAAGGGTAAGCTTTGAGGGTGAAAATGATGAACCTTAGAATATTACAGTTGAGACCTTAGATGTAAAGCGATCTTGAGTTGTTATACCGTAGTTCCGTGGTATGTATGCGAGGGCGCACGTGCGAGAATCTGACGAGAAAGATTGGAAAGGAAGAAAGAGGCGATTTTTCCACGGAAAAGTTTAGGTTTTGTGAAGGAAAAAGGTTCGTTTATGGAATTGGATTCCCGTTTGGTATTCGGACTTCTGGAATATTAGAGAATTATGGAATTTTATTTTCGAAAATGGTCACGTGGGGCCACGGGAGAAATTCTGATTTTGTGGGCCCGCTTTGATTTTGAGATTTTGGCGTTTTGGATATTTTCTAAGACGAAATATTTTGGGCGAATCGGGGCGACACGTGTCACCCCATGTGGCACCTTTGGTAGAAATATGTTTGTGCACTTTGGTTAGAGTCGTTTTCCGAAACGTTTTCCACACTTTCGTAGGGAATTTCCGCTATGTCATTTAGTATTTTTGCGGATTTTTAGAGAGGCGGAACATTTTGGACCAACGAGAGGGCGGCACTTGGCACCCTCTCATTGGTGGGCAAAGTGGGCGGCACATGGACGATTGGGAAGGCAAGTGGGAGATATTTTTGGTAGATATTTTGTGTGCAAGTTGGCTAGGTACACATGGGTGACTCTTGGCCTACACTTGCCTAACACTTGGTGTAATCTTGGCCATTGGTTGGCTTTCACTGACCTATAAATACCCTCCTTGGAAGACTAATTCATTCACAAATTGCCTAAGTCTTGAAAGCTTCTTCCTTCCCCCAGTGTGGTGTCTTGGCGAGAGCCCCTCCTCCCCTCGCGAGAGTCCCCACAGTGGGGTAGGCGAGGTAGACACCCTCCTTCGAGGTGCTAGCAGTGGGTACCCCTAGCCTAGTTGCTTTCGTATAATACCCCCCCTTTGTGGTATAGAAATACTCTCCAAGTATTGTTATAATGCCCAAATTACCTTAGCCTTATACCTTGTTGTATTCTAAGGTTATACCTTTCTGAAAAGCCCGAAATACTATTATACTTCCGTCAGTCCACAAACCAACTCAGGAAAATCTCCATAGTCAGTTGGAGTATTGTGTAGAAGTTGGTTAGAACTTCTAAGGGTGGTTTAGAGCGGGTTGAGCGCTCGGAGTCGAGCTAAACGATTGCCAGGGATCGACTTTATACTTGGATAATTATGGGCTTATCGAGGTAATTATCTTGTCCTATTGTAATTGGATATTACATGTTGTAGGAGTATATAGTTGAAGTATACTATATATAGTCTTGAATCAGTAATTACATAGGGGTATTCTGATGAGACTTGTGTAGTAGTGCAGTGGAGTAGAATTGTACAGTTAGGGTTAGATGTATAACCCCCGGTTGGCTTAGTAGCGGCCTCGATAGAGGAGGAGATTTACGTTGTTGCGGGGAAGTCTGCGAATTTTACGTAGAAGTTCTACGATGAGACCTAAATGTTAATAAGCGCCTTGTGGCCTTATAGGTGGATGTACTACGTGTGGCGCGATCACGTGGCTTAAGGGGGTAGCCGACGTTTGGAAGTACTTGGGCGTTTTGCTGTAGTCGATACTCGTCGCGGTATGTGAACCTCTTCCTATCTCTCTGGCATGATATGTGTAAACTATGTAGTACGGTGAGCGCATACGTGCTAAATGTGTTTGAGTGGTTTAAAACATAAAGTGTTATAACGGCTTTACGGGAAGTTGGTTATAATGACTTTATGTTAGTAAGAAAAATACATGTGGTTTTAAAGGTAACTGATTTGAACTATAACTGGCTTGTTATATGATAAGAAAGAGCTTGAAGTATTTTCAAAAGATTTTTGAATCATTTTGAAAGGAGAAGTAATACTTGGTGTTTGCAAACTTAAGAGTTATACTAGCTTTATGGGAAGTTAGGTATAACGGCTTAAGAATGCTTTACTGATTTCGGAAATCAGAATGTGTATCGACAAACCACTGCAGCGTTAATAAAAGGAAATGTTTTGAATAATTAAGTATTATGAAAACCGGAGAAACTTCCATCTGCATAGAAGCTAAGATGAGACAAAATGATATTTCTAGATCATGGTCATTGTAATAAGATTGTTATAAACAAGAATATCCTACTCACACATAAGGCTTATGTTTCTCAGATTGTTTAAAAGAGAATTATATTCTTAAATGAATAAGACTATGAACTACGGAACCTTTCTAAAATAAGAAACGTGAACATTTGAAATTAGGCAAACTTGGACGTTTGGAAAATAATGTTGTTACTTGATTTTACAAAGGTAAGAGTTTTGGGTTTCTTAAAAGGGCGATCACTCTATTTTATACTACGTATTGTGTGACTTATGTGAAAAAGCAGATCTTTTAAGATTTTAATGTGTGAAGTACTTTGGGGATAGATACAGAACTTGTTAGTAGAAAGTACCTTGTGTGAATAACTTGATTGTATTGGTTTGTGATAACCTTGTAATACTTTCTTGTTGCTTTGATAAGTAAACGTGTTAGGACGCTACGTGTGTTAGTATCTTGTGATATGTGTAAAGGGGTTTCCTTGATTGTGCTTATTAACTATCGATCGTTATGATAGTATGGTGGCATTCATCTCTTGAGATGATTCCGGGTTAAGCGTCCTCCGTGCGGGGTAGACTCAGCGGTCGATGGACCTATGATTCGAGAATACCTCACGCAGTCCCGGGCTATCGCGAGCTACGAGTTCGAGGTTAGTGTCGTCCTTTATGGGCACGCGGTCCATGGCCACGCGGTGCGAAGTCGGGGCGATCGAGTAGCTACCCTCGATGCGAGGAATACCTCATGCGGGCGATGAGATTGGCCTATGCGAGCTGCGGGAAGTTCGAGGACTAGGCAGCGCACATTAGTGCTGCGGGCAAGTGGCGGCTTTGATCATGTAATGATGCAGGCAGATCTTATGATCTGATTATGACGCTTGTGCTGTAGGTGTTAGTAGTCGGCTATGCCTTCGTACTTACCTGCATGCAGTTTTATTAGGACACAGTGGGACACGGTGTTCATGTGTATTCCTTGGTGCTTGTATATCATAAAGCCGGCGGTGAGGAAGGTATTCCACGCACGATTGATGTTGTGGGCGTGAGACCCATTGTTAAATTGAGTGATGACTTGAGGCGTGAGTCACGACTTGACATATCGCTTATTTATGGTGAATCGTAGTTTGGTTATCATACATGTCTCGCTTTGTATAGACTACTATGATTTCATTCTGATTTATTTTTAGTTTCACATACTAAATTTTTGTTATGCGACCTCGCCCGGGGCTGCGTTCATCTGCGAGTTGAGGTACATCGATCGTTGATCCTAGCTCTCGAGTCGATTCAGCGTTTGGGAAGCTCCGTTTCTCGGAGGCTTATCAATGGTATAGTCCTGTCGTAGTAAGTGTTTACATTCGGGGTTTGGCGGGGCCACTGTCCGCCATTGTGGTCGTATCATTCTTAGAAGTGCAGAAATGCTTGTTGTGGCGGGGTTGGTAAAAAGGATTAAGCTGTTCATTTGTAAAAGAGTTGATGGTTATATATATGCCGAAAAGCAAGTTTTCCTGATTATTGTTTTATATATTTCGTTATCTCATGTTGTGGTTTTATGTTCCGTGATTACTCGATGTTGTGTCACTAGGGTGCGGGGTAAGGCACGATCCACGGGCAGTTGGTCGTGACAAAAGTGGTATCGAGCGATTAATCCTCGGAAAGTGTCTACGACCGTATCGATGAGTCTTGATTATCGGTGTGTTGTGCACGCACCAATAATCGAGGCTATAGGATATTTAGGATTGGTTTCTATTCTTCTCACTCGAGATCGTGCCTTAGAGGCATGTTGTAAGTTGGACCCTCCGACGAAATTCTTTCCTTATCGTTATGCCTCGCGTGAGCAACCGGGCCCAGGAGGGCAAGGCAGCCGAGAGAGCTGCGAGTAGAGTTCAGAGGGTGGCGAGGGCACAGGCCCAATCATTACCTAGGGTAGTGCTTCATTCGGGAAGTTTTGCGACGTCACTAGCCCGTGAGTTTAGCGGCGGCAGCGGTGCCTCTGATGACCATAATATTTGAACCTTCGCGGCCAGGGAATAGAGAATATAGATTGCAAGAGACAACCTGCATTACTAGCTATAGATTTGGCTACCGAGAGTATACCGATGTACCGCGATGCGGAGGACTATCTAAAGAGGGTTGTGCAAGAGTAATTCTTGATTAGGCTTGAGCATGGCACGTATGCGGGCTTATGCGCGGCCGAAAACGTAGAATCGACGGGTTAACGAAGGACAATGAAGAGGGCGAGGCGTGAGGTCCTTTGGTAACTTTCAAGGTGAGTATACCTTAAGTGCTATGTTCGATAGCGGTGTGTTAGTTGTGATTAGAATCATGGTGGGTTAGCAGAGTAAGATTTTGGGGATAGAGAAGGTGTGAGCCTTAGAGTGTTATACGTAAAGACCTTAGAGGTAAGGCCATCTCGAGAAAGGTGTAGTGTTATGTTTGACCCTTATAGGAGTGCATAGTGCACGTGAGCTATGTTCGTGGGATAAGTCCACGAGTAGCGTGATTTGAAAGAAGGTAGTCGAGCTAGGAAGACCGCTAGGTTTCGTAATATGATTTGTGAAATTATTCTTCGGGAGCTAGTGTTTCTTGCGCAACGCCGGTCGGGTTGAGGCCATGTTGCGGGTCAACCATGGCGGTATGGTGGTGGGGTCGGTTGTGGTGGTCGCCTTGTGGTAGGGTCATGAGGTGTTAGGCCCATGTTTAGTTAGCCGTGCAAGTTCGTGGATGCGTTCGACCGCTGGTCGGGCGATGAAGCGACTATCGTGTTCTTGGTCGGTCGTTCCTCGGCGGTGTTGTTGTTATCTAAAAAGGTTGTGAGGTTGCAGGGTGCCTACCTTCACCTTATGACGATGGAGCCAGTGCAGCTGTTTCTCTTCTCGGGAGTTTGTACGAGCGGGGCTAGGAACTCGGGTAAGTCTGAATCGCATTCGCGCCGGGCGGTGTTTTGATTTGCGGTATTGCGAGGATCGTTGTCTCCGGTTGAAGTGTTTAAGCTACCATTTCGGTGTTCGGATGTCGTCTTGTGACGCCTTGTAGGCAGAAATGCAAGTTGCGGTCGATTGGTTCGATGTTGGCGGGGTTGAGATAGTTGGTTGAGCTTGTTCCGGCAGTGTGGATAGTGAAGCTTGTCTAGAAGAAGTTACGGCGGCTCGGAGAATCGTGCGGATAATCGGCGGCACGCTTAGAGTTCGAGTTGTGCCGGTCGGTCTTGAAAGTACCACCGGTTAGGGTGTGACGAGTTTTGGAAACAAAGGGAACTTAGCGAGTTACTTTGGGCCTTTGTGAGTTCATGTGAAGAATAGGCGGGTTGCCTATATGTTAGCATTTGCCGTCCGACTTAGGAGGAAGGGCGTCCGATCTTCGTATTGTTATGTTCGGAAAGTATCGAAGATCCATCGAGAATGTTCCCGATTAATGATGACCACGTTAGAGATAGTAACCCGAGTTTTGGATACTAAAGCGATGCTCGAAATGTGATAAGAATCAGTGTACGGCGAACCGGTGATCGCACGCAGCCGGTACCATTTGTTGGGTCGTCGAGCAAGGCTCGCGACAAAGTGACAAAAGTAGTATTATTTGTGGTGATGTTAGAGGTGTTTCCTCGTGGACTTGGATGTAAGTATTTTACGTGGGTATTTACGTGGCGGTGTGGCGAGGATTGTTTCGTAAGTATAGTAGTGAAGACTATCTTGCCACGTGTTCGTTTTGAGACTTAGAAGGAACATTCGGACGAATGTTTCTAAGGAAGAATGTTATACCCGTAGTTCCGGGTATGTATGCGAGGGCGTGCGTGCGAGAATACTGCGTAAAGATCGGAAAGGAAGAAAGAGGCGATTTTCCACGGAAAAGTTTCGGTTTTGTGAAGGAAAAAGGTTCGTTTATGGAATTGGATTCCCGATTTGGTATTCGGACTTCCGGAATATTAGAGAATTATGGAATTTTATTTTCGAAAATGGTCACGTGGGGCCGGGAGAAATTCTGATTTTGTGGGGCCGCTTTGATTTTGAGATTTTGGCGTTTTGGATATTTTGGAAGACGAAATATTTTGGGCGAATCGGGGCGACACGTGTCACCCCATGTGGCACCTTTGGGCGAAATATGTTTGTGCACAACACGGTTAGAGTCGTTTTTCTAAACGTTTTCCACGACTTTCGTAGGGAATTTCGGCTATGTCATTTAGTATTTTGCGGATTTTTAGAGAGGCGAACATTTTGGACCAACGAGAGGCGGCACTGCACCTCGTTGGTGGGCAAAGTGGGCGTACATGGGCGATTGGGAAGGCAAGTGGGAGATATTTTTGGTAGATATTTTGTGTGCAAGTTGGCTAGGTACACATGGGTGAATCTTGGCCTACACTTGCCTAACACTTGGTGTAATCTTGGCCATTGGTTGGCTTTCACTGACCTATAAATACCCTCCTTGGAAGACTAATTCATTCACAAAGTGCCTAAGTCTTGAAAGCTTCTTCCTTCCCCAGTGTGGTGTCTTGGCGAGAGCCCTCCCTCCCCTTGGCGAGAGTCCCCTAGTGGGGTAGTAGAGGGTAGACACCCTCCTTCGAGGTGCTAGTAGTGGGGTACCCCCAGCCTAGTTGCTTTCGTATAATACCCCTTTGTGGTATAGAAATACTCTCCAAGTATTGTTATAATGCCCAATTACCTTAGCCTTATACCTTGTTGTATTCTAAGGTTATACCTTTACTGAAAAGCCCGAAATACTATTATACTTCCGTCGGTCCTGGCGAAACCACAGGAAAATCTCCATAGTCAGTTGGAGTATTGTGTAGAAGTTGGTTAGAACTTCTAAGGGTGGTTTAGAGCGGGTTGGGCGCCGGAGTCGAGCTAAACGATTGCCCAGGATCGACTTTATACTTGGATAATTATGGGCTTATCGAGGTAATTATCTTGTCCCCCTATTGTAATTGGATATTACATGTTGTAGGAGTATATAGTTGAAGTATACTATATATAGTACTGAATGTAATTACATGGGGCGTATTCAGATGAGACTTGTGTAGTAGTACCGTGGAGTAGAATTGTAGTTAGGGTTAGATGTATAACCCCTGGTTGGCTTGGTAGCGGCCTCGATAGAGAGGAGATTTACGCTGTTGCGGGGAAGTCTGCGAATTTTACGTAGAAGTTCTACGATGAGACTAAATGTTAATGCGCCTTGTGGCCTTATAGGTGGATGTACTACGTGTGGCGCGATCTACGTGGCTTAAGGGGTAGCCGACGTTTGGAAGTACTTGAGCGTTTTGCTATGAGTCGATATCGTCGCGAGGTATGTGAACCTCTTCCTATCTCTAGCATGATATGTGTAAACTATGTAGTGCGGTGAGACGCATGTGCTAAATGTGTTTGAGTGGTTTAAAACATAAAGTGTTATAACGGCTTTACGGGAAGTTGGTTATAACGACTTTATGTTAGTAAGAAAAATACATGTGGTTTTAAAGGTAGCGATTTGAACTATAAGCGGCTTGTTATATGATAAGAAAGAGCTTGAAGTATTTTCAAAAGATTTTTGAATCATTTTGAAAGAAGTAATACTTGGTGTTTGCAAACTTAAGAGTTATACTAGCTTTATGGGAAGTTAGGTATAACGGCTTAGAATGCTTTCTTGATTTGAAATCGTAATGTGTATCGACAAACCACCTGCGGCGTTAATAAAGGAAATGTTTTGAATAATTAAGTATTATGAAAACCGGAGAAACTTCCATCTGCATAGAAGCTAAGATGAGACAAAATGATATTTCCTAGATCATGGTCTTTGTAATAAGATTGTTATAAACAAGAATATCCTACTCACACATAAGGCTTATGTTTCTCAGTTGTTTAAAAGAGAATTATATTCTTAAATGAATAAGACTATGAACTACGGAACCTTTCTAAAATAAGAAACGTGAACATTTGAAATTAGGCAAACTTGGGCGTTTGGAAAATAATGTTGTTACTTGATTTTACAAAGGTAAGAGTTTTGGGTTTCTTAAAAGCGATCACTCTATTTTATACTACGTATTGTGTGACTTATGTGAAAAGCAGATCTTTTTTAAGATTTTAATGTGTGAAGTACTTTGGGGATAGATCGAACTTGTTAGTAGAAAGTACCTTGTGTGAATAACTTGATTGTATTGGTTTGTGATAACCTTGTAATACTTTCTTGTTGCTTTGATAAGTAAACGTGTTAGGATGCTACGTGTGTTAGTATCTTGTGATGTCCGTGTAAAGGGGTTTCCGCGATTGTGCTTATTAACTATCGATCGTTATGATAGTATGGTGGCATTCATCTCTTGAGATGATTAGGGGTTAAGTCCTCCGACGCGGGGTAGACTCGGCGGTCGATGGACCTATGATTCGAGAATACCTCACGCAGTCCCGGGGCTATCGCGAGCTACGAGTTCGTGTTAGTGTCGTCCTTTATGGGCACGCGGTCCGTGGCCACGCGATGCGAAGTCGGGGCGATCTTGGGAGTAGCTACCTCGACGCGGGGAATACCTCATGCGGGCGATGAGATTGGCCTACGCGAGCTGCGGGAAGTTCGAGGACTAGACGCGCATTAGGTGCTGCGGGCAAGTGGCGGCTTTGATCATGTGAGTGCAGAGCAGATCTTATAATCTGATTATGACCTTGTTGATGCGTGGGTGTTAGTAGTCGGCTATGCCTTCGTGCTTACCTGCATGTTTATTAGGACACAGGTGGGACACGGTGTTCATGTGTATTCCTTGGTGCTTGTATATCATAAAGCTGGCGGTGAGGAAGGTATTCCAGGCACGATTGATGTTGTGGGCGTGAGACCCATTGTTAAATTGAGTGATGACTTGAGGCGTGAGTCACGACTTGACATATCGCTTATTTATGGTGAATCGTAGTTTGGTTATCATACATGTCTCTGCTTTGTATAGACTACTATGATTTCATTTCTGATTTATTTTTAGTTTCACATACTCGGTACTTTTGTTATCGACCTCGCCCGGTGCGTTCATCTGCGCGAGTTGAGGTACATCGATCGTTGATCCTAGCTCTCGGTCACGATTCGGCGTTTGGGAAGCTCCGTTTCTCGGAGGCTTATCGATGGTATAGTCCTGTCGTAGTAAGTGTTTACATTCGGGGTTTGGCGGGGCCTGTCCGCCATTGTGGTCGTATCATTCTTAAGTGCGTAGAAATCTTGTTGTGGGCGGGTTGGTAAAAGGATTAACTGTTCATTTGTAAAAGAGTTGATGGTTATATATATGCCGAAGGCAAGTTTCCTGATTATTGTTTTATATATTTACGTTATCTCATGTTGTGGTTTTATGTTCCGCTGATTACTCTGATGTTGTGTCACTAGGGTGCCCGGGGTAGGCACCAGTCACGGGCCCGGGTTCGGGTCGTGACATGAGTACAAGATTTTGCGAGTGATCCTTGTCAGAGTGCATTTTATGCCTAGAAAATATTGTGTGATAAGTCTGCAGGTTGGGTAAATGAAAGTGGTATCTTTCATGATGTGATTTAGCAAGGTTGTTCGGATCGAAACAAGAGAGTTGGCGTGACGGAGGTCGGGTTGAGGCGTGTTGCGTGTCAACCCGTGGCGGAATGAGGTGGTCAGCTACGGGTGGTCCCGCCAGTGGTAGGGTCACCGGTGCTAGGCCCAGTTTTGATGACCATCGATGAGTTCGTGGATACGTTCGACCAGAAGTAGATCGTGAAGGCCGGAATAGCCTTAAGGAAGATCGAGGCTAATAGGATGACCAAGTTGGGAGGTAGTGACTCAGTTTGGAAACTAAAGTGTGGTACGTATGCTAAAAGAGTTCAAGAGTTCGAGAAGAGTACGACGAGTAAGGGTAGAGGCGAGCATGTATTGCGAGCATAGATACGATCATTTCTTGTAAAGGGAGAAGGTGCGAAGGATGTATATTTTAGACCTCAAGAATCGCATGCAGTCCGGTACCGTTTGTTGGGTCGCCGGAGTGACACTAGAACCTCGCGGCAAAGTGACAAAAGTTTGTGATGTTAGAGGTGTTTTCTCGTGGACTTGGATATAAGTATTTGCGTGCATATGTTGTTTAGTGGCCAGTTGTGGCGTTGGCAACTTATTAGAAGAACTTTATCGTTATCCGTCTTGAGAAGGAACATTCGGGACGAATGTTTCTAAGGAGGGGAGAATGTTATACCCCGTATTTCCAGAGTATGTACGTGGGAGACGTACGTAGAAATTTTCGAACTTCTTTAGGCTTGGCCGAATTCTTTTTGTGCACAACACCCGGTTAGAGTCGTTTTTCGACGAAACATTTTCACAGCTTTCGTAGGGGAATTTCCGGCTATGTCGTTTATAATTTTTGCGGATTTTTCCGAGAGACGAAACATTTTGGACCAACGGGAGGGTGACAAGTGTCACCCTCACATTGGATGGAGTGGGACGGCAATTTGGACGAAATTGGTGAGTGGGGTTAGGTAGGATATTTTGTGCAAGTTGTTGTGGTAGATGGATAAGGTGCACTTGGCTTAAATCTAGCCCTACACTTGCACCACACTTGTCTTCATCTTGGCCATTGGTTGGCCTTTACTTGACCTATAAATACCCCCCTTAGTTGATGAACTTCTTCATCCAAAAATTGTCTAAGTCTTGAAAATCCCTCCCTCTCCCTCAACCTTGTTCTCGTCCAAACACCACCCCTCTCCCCCCCTCTTGAAGGCCCTCGGCGAGCCCCTTGCTCAGTGGCTCTGGAGAGCAACCCCTAGCCTAGTTGTGCTAGTCAAATACTACCCCCTTGGTAGAAATGTATTCTACAAGTATCGTTATAATGCCCAAAATACTTTAGCCAAATACCTTGTAGTACTTTCCAAAGTACCCTTTTCTGGCTTGGAAAATACTATTATACTTTCCTTTAGCCACTAAACGAAACCCTAAGGAAAAATCTTCACCCGTAGTTGAAGTATTAAGTAGAAGTTGTGTAGACACTTCTAAGGGTTTCTTGGAGCGTTTTGAGCGCACGGAGTAGGAGCTAAACCTTGTTCAGAACGACATATAAACTCGGATAATTTTGGGCTTATCGAGGTAAACATTCTTGACCTACATTTGTAATTGGAAATTACATGTTGTAGGAATATATAGTTGAAGTATACTATATATAGAACTGAACATTATAATTACGCGGCAATGTCTTTTGACTTAAGCTCGAATAATACTTACGGCAATGTCTTGCGACTTAAGCTCAATTTAAATAAGAGAACCGAATCGTAATTACATAGGGGCGTATTCTGATGAGACTTGTAGCATTCTGTGTAGTAGAATTGTACACGTCCGGTCAGACGTGTTAACCCTCGGTTGGCTTGGTAGGCCTCGGTAGAGAGAGGAGATTTACGCTGTTGCGGGAGAGTCTTTGCCGAATTTTCTGTAGAATATTCTACGTCGGGATCTAAAGGTATTAATAGGCGCTTTGTGGCCTCTATAGGTTGTAGTACTGCGTGTGGAGTGATCTGCTTGACTGAGAGTGTCGCCGACGGTTTGAGGTACTTGGAGCGTTTTGCTATTAGTCGATAATCGTCGCGAGGTATGTGAACCTCTTCCTATCTCTTCTAGCATGATAAGTGTGAACTATGTAGTACGGTAGACGTACATGTGCTAAATGTATTTGATTGATGTAAAATATAAAGTGTTATAACGACTTTATGGGAAGTTGGTTATAATAGCTTTATGTGGATAAGCACATACTTGGTGGTTTTTAAAAGGTAACTGATTTGAATAATAATTGGCTTGATATGTGTTAATAAAGAACTTGAAGCATTTCAAAAGATTTATGAATCGTTTTGAAAGAATGAGTATTACTTAGGTTTTGGAAGCTTAAGAGTTATACTAGCTTTATGGGAAGTTAGGTATAACGGCTTAAGAATGTTTTACTGATTTCGGAAATCAGAATGTGTATCGACAAACCACTGCAGCGATAATAAAAGGAAAATGTATTGACTAAAGAAGTATTATTAAAACCAGTAGAAACCTCCATCTGCATAGAAGCTAAGATGAGACAAAATGATATTACATTTCCTAGATCATGGCTGCTTAATAAGATTGATTATAAACAAGAATAGCCTACTCACTTATAAGACATAGGTTTCTCAAACGTTTAAAGGAGAATTATGTTTTAAAGGACTAAAACTATGAACTACGAAACCTTTTTCTAAAATGAGAAACTTGAGCATTCGAAATTAGGCAAACTTGAACGTTTGGAAAATAAGGTTGTTACTTGATTTTACAAAGGAAAGCATTTTGGTTTACTTAACAATGTTAGTCACTCTATTTTTATACTACGTATCGGGTGACCTTTGTAAAAGAAATGGATCTTAAAAGGAATTTAACGGACGTAGTACTTTAAGGTTAAAATCCGGACTTTGATATAAAATGAAAGTACCTTGAGTCGTGTGTAACTTGCTTATACTTGTTGTTATGAAACTTGACCATGTTACGTGTGATAGCCTTGTTGTGTAAGTATTGTGTTCTACTCGACTACCGGTTCATCCGGGAATGTATATCACTTGACTACCGGGTCATCCGGGAATGTATATCACTTGATTACGGCTCATCCGGAATGTATTTCACTCGACTACGGCTCATCCGGAATGTGTTTCACTTGATTCTGGTTCATCCGGAATGTATTTCACTTGAGGACCGGTTCATCCGGAATGTATTTCACTTGAGGACCGGTTCATCCGAATGTATTTCACTTGACTACGGTTCATCCGAATGTGTTCCACTCGACTACGGTTCATAGGATGAGCGGAATGTATTCCACCTTTTCTATATTGGGTCCATAAGATGGGCCGAGACACGTTATACGTATCACATGATTTGTACCTAGGCAGCGGTGAGGAAGGAGTTCCACGGGCATGAGGATGACTTTAGGGCGTGAGTCCCGACTTGACATATCGCTTCTATGTTGTGATCGTAGTTTGGTTATCATACATGTCTCTGCTTTATATAGACTATTATGATTTCATTTACTGATATTTACTGATTTCACATACTTGGTACTGTTATCGACCTCCTTGGGTGCGTTCATGCCGAAGGTAAAAGGAACATCGGCTGTCGATCCCCGCTTTTAGGATCACCTTTCAGCGTATTGGAAAGCTCCGTTACTTCGGAGGCTTATCTTTTGGTATGTTACCCTGAGTCTGTAGATGCTTATACATTCAGGGGTATGGCGGGGCCCTGTCCCGTCATAGAGGTTGTAAAATCTTAGAGGTCTGTAGCACTGTTGTGGGCAGGGTTTGTAAAAAGGATAACTGTTCGGGTATTTATGTATATTTGATGAAGGCAACTGTTTTGGTTAGCCTGTTTATTTATCTTTTCTCTTAATTCATGTTCATGTTTTTATTTCCGCTGATTTTCTCACGATCTCAGTATCACTAGGGTGCGGGTAGGCACGACCACGCCCGTTCGGGTCGTGACAAGCGTTAATAAAGGGAAATGTTTTGATTAATGAAGTATTAATAAAACCAGTAGAAACTTCCATCTGCATAGAAGCTAAGATGAGACAAAATGATATTTCCTAGATCATGGCTGCTGTAATAAGATTGTTATAAACAAGAATATCCTACTCACACATAAGGCTTATGTTTCTTAGATGGTTTAAAAGAGAATTATATTCTTAAATGAATAAGACTATGAACTACGAAACCTTTCTAAAATAAGAAAACGTGAACATTTGAAATTAGGCAAACTTGGACGTTTGGAAAATAATGTTGTTACTTGATTTTACAAAGGTAAGTGTTTTGATTTACTCAAAAGATAATCACTCTATTTTCATATACTACGGGTATTGTGTGGTTTTTGTGAAAGTAACGTATCTTTTAAAGAGTTAATGTATGAAGTACTTTAGGGATAAAAACCCGAACTTGTTGACATATAGTAGAAAGTACCTTGTGTGCATAACTTGATTGTGTTGGTTTGTGATAGCCTTGTAAATACTTTCTTGTTGATTGATAAGTAAACATGCTAGGATGCTACGTGTTTTAGTATCTTGTGATGTTTGTGTAAAGGGGTTTTTCCCTTGTTGTGCTTATGTTGTTTAACGATAAGCTGTTATGTTAGTATTATACATCACTCATCTCTTGAGATGATTCCGGGGGTTAAGCTGCCCTCCGATGCGGGGTAGACTCAGGCGGGTCGATGGACCTATGATTCGAGAATACCTCATGCGGGTCCCAGGGGCCTATGCGGAGCTACGAGTTCCGTGTTGGTGCGCGTCCTTTATGGGCACGCGGTCTATGGCCATGCGGATCGCGAAGTCCAGCGGATCGCGGGAGTAGCTACACCGATGCGGGGTTATACCTCATGCAGCCTATGAGTTTGGCCCACGCGAGTCGCGGGAAGTTCCGTGGCTAGACGCGCACATTAGATATCGCGGCGAGTGGCGGCTTTGATCATGTGACGGTCTAGACAGATCTCATGATACAGTTTATGACCTTGTTGGTACTGGGGGTTTTAGTAGGTCGGCTATGCCTTCATACTTACCCCGTACGATTTTATTATAACACAGGTGGGACCTGGTGTTCATGTGTGTTCCTTGGTGCTTTCATATCATGCATCGGCAAGGTGAGGAATGTGTCCCACGGGCAGGATTGATGTTGTGGGCGTGAGACCCATTGTTATGTTTTAGTGATGACTTGAGGGCGTGAGTCCCTGACTTGACATGACTGCTTATTTATTGTAAAACTGTAGTTGGTTATCATACATGTCTCCTGCTTTGTATAGACTACTATGATTTCATTTACAGTATTTATTTTTAGTTTAACATACTGCATTTGTTATCGACCTCCTTCGGGGGGCTGCGTTCATGCCGCAGGTAAAGGTACACCAGTCGTTGATCCTCGCTCTTAGGGTCACAGTTCAGCGTTTAGGAAAGCTCCGTTTCTCCGGAGGCTTATCTTGGTATAGTCCCCTGTTGTTGTAGGTGCTTACATTCAGGGGTATGACGGGGCCCTGTCCCGTCGTTGTTGTCATATCATTCGTAGAGGTCCAGAGTACCTTGTGGCGTGGTTTGTAAAAAGGATTAAACTGTTCATGTTGAAAAAGTTGTTGTATATATATATGCCGAAAGGCAAGTTTTTCTCAGATTATTGTTTCATATTTCATAATATGTCTTGTATCGTTTTATGTTCCGCTAATTACTCTGATGTTGTATCACTAGGGTGCCCGGGGTAAGGCACCAGTCACGGGCCCGGAATCGGGTCGTGACAGTTGGTAAGAGTCGTTAGGAGGTATTTGTAGCCAAGTTGACTTGGCTAAGTTACGGCACAAATGAGAATAAGAATCGAACAAGCCACTGCAGCGTTAATAAAGGAAAATGTAATGACAATCAATTAAGTTAAAATGAGTAGAATTCTCCATCTGCATAGAAGCTAAGATAAGACAAAATTGTATTACATTTTCTAGATCATGGCTACTCGATTAAGATCGTTATAAATAAGTATAACTTATTCACAACGCACCAAAGTATATGTTACTTAATTTTGTAAGAATTTACATATGAAGTTTTAAGACTATGAACATCAATTTTTAAAGGGTTAAGGGACTTTATTTTTCAAGTTATGAGACTTGATTCTTAAAGGAAGAAATGAATTGATTTAAAAGTATAGAATACTTGATTTGGAAAGAATTGATTTCTTGCCATTTTAAAGATAAGAGACTTGATTTCTAAAAGTTAAAGAAGCTTGATTTCAAAAGTTAAGAGACTTGAAGTATTTTGAAAGCTATGTGATTTGATTTGAAAGTATAAGTCTCTTGGTTGTAAAAGGAATGAATTTGTCTAAGACATAAAGAGTTATAACGGCTTTATGGGAAGTTGGTTATAACAAATTTATGGAAGACTAAAAGAATGGTTTTCTTCAGTAATGTAAGCAAAGAAATGATTTGAAATAAAGAAGGGAAAATTGTTTTAAAGGTACCAATTGCTTAAGGTTTTAAAGAAAGAAGTCACGTGATTTAGAAGTCTATAATTGTATTTCTAAAAGGTATTGTGACTTGTTTTGAAAAGTATATATGACTTGATACTAAGGTTATTAGTATCTTGGAAGTTTTATTTGAAAAAGAGTCATTTTAAAGGAGTAGAGGTGCGTAGTACTTTGGGTTAAATTCCCGGATTTTTATGTGTGAAACGAAAATGCCATGAGTTTATAAAAATGGAAGTCTAAAGGTTTAATGAACTTGCCTATGTTTGCTTGTGATAGCTTTGAGTGCAAGTATTATATGTTTACGTTGTCGTGACTCTCAGTTTGAGGGCCGGCTGTCTTGTTGTAAGTTTACTTGGACGTACCGACAGTGATGTGGGTGTTATACCCCGTATTTCCAGAGTATGTACGTGAGGGCGTACGTACGAAAGTTTAGCCTTAAAGTTTAGGCCTAGGACGTTTTTTTGGGCACAACTCACACAAAGAATCGTTTTCCGACGAAACGTTTTACAAGACTCGCGTAGGGTAAATTCCGGCTATGTCATTTCTAATTTTTGCGGATTTTTCCGAGAGATGAAACATTTTGGACCAACAAGAGGGCGACACTTGTCACCCTCTAATTGGTGAACGTTGGGCGGTAAAGGGTGGACGATTGGGAGCTTGTTTTGTCAAGGAGTTGGTAGGATATTTTGTGTAGTAGATAGATGAGGACACTTGCCTAAATCCTCACCCTACACTTGCCTTGCACTTGGCTTCATCTTGGCCATTGGTTGGCCATTGCTTGACCTATAAATACCCCCCTTAAGATGAAGAGTTCTTCATCCACAAATCTTTCTCCAAGTCTTGAAAATCCTCCCCTCTCCCTTGTGAGCCTTTTCGTCCAAGCCTTCTCCCCCCCCCCCCCTCCCTTGGTAGAAAAGTTGTCTTCCAAGTGTAGTTACTATACCAAAATACCCTAGCCCAAATCCCGTATAGTATTTAGTAGAAGTCGTTGGAAACTTCTATGGTTCTTGGTGCTATCTGAGCGCATACAAATTAGGAGCTAAACCTCGCTCAGGATCGACGTTTATACTTGGATAATATTGGGCTTATCGAGGTAAATAAACTTATCCTTCATTGTAATTAGAGAATACATCTTGTAGAAGTATAGGAATAAGTAAAATACTTAGAAGGATATTTGAATAGAATTGAATCAAGTATCACAATGAAGGGTATAAAAGAAGAATAATTGAACCGCTACATAGAATTTGTATTCTGATGAGATGTATAGCTTACAGGGTAGGAAGTGCTGCCCAAATTTCCATAGAATAGAGAACCCTCTCGCTAGAGCTTTATACATCTGATGCCTAGACGTTGATAGACGTGTTGGTGATATAGGTCGATACTCTGCGCGCGACATATTCAACTTGGCAGGTGGTTTTCGCCGAGAAGGTATGTGATTCTTCCTATACTCTTAAGCATGATATATTTTAAAGTATATATATAGTACGGTAGACGTACATGTGTTAACTGGACGTACTTTACGGCAATGTCTTTTGACTTAAGCCTGAATAATAAGAATCTTGAAGTATTTCAAAAAGAATATTGAATCATTTTTAACAGGAGAGTAATATCTGGTTTTTAAACAAAAAGCTTAAGAGTTATACTAGCTTTATGGGAAGTTAGGTATAACAACTTAAGAAAGATAAAAGGAACTGTTTACTTGTTTGTTTATAAAAGCCTTGTATTGATTTCTGTTAAGTGTAGTAAGATTGTTTGATAAGTAGACATATTATGATGCTACATGTATTAGTATCTTGTAATGTTGTGAAATGAGGTCATTCTTGCTGTGCTTACGTTGCTAAACGGTAAGTCCGTTGTACTGTTATTATATCACCTACCCCCTTGACTTGTTATACCGAGGGCTTGCCACCCTTGATGCGGGTCTATACGGCTATCGATCTTTGTGACTACGCGAGTCGCGGAGTTCCGTGATTGATCATTCCGGTGTTTTATCCCGACGCGGGGATGCCCTATGCGTGCTGTGACTACGCGGTCTATTGAGAATATGCGATGCGGGAGTCCGGAGGTACCGGGTTAGCTACCCCGCGAGGAATACCTCATGCGGTGCATGTGTGACCTATGCGGATCGCGAAGTCCGTGACTAGGCACGCAGAATGATACTATGGGCGATTGGCCTTGCTTCGATCATTCGCGCCTAGAAAAGACTTTTACATGTTCTATTCACATCGTTCTTGTTTGTGATATGGCACTACGTGCAATTGAACTGATTGTATTTGCGAAATGGTTTTAAATACTTTGATTTCATTTAAGTACTTTACAGTTTCACATACTTGGTAACTGTTGTACTGACCTCCTTCGGGGAGCTGCGTTCATGCCGCAGGTAAGGGCAAGCAGGTGCTAGATCCACATCCTTAGGATCTTTGCTTTGGTGTCAGGAGCTCCATCTTCTCCGGAGGCTCTACTTTTGGGTATGATCTCCCTGTATTGTAGATAGTTTTGTACATTCAGGTATGGCGGGCCCGTCCCGCCATGTAGATTTACTTCTTTAGAGGTATGTAGTCCTATTGCAGTTGGGATGTAATCGCAAAACTTGGGTTATATATATGCGAAAGGCAAGCTTTTCATCGATAAATGCTTTATTTTTATAATGTTTCTGTCTTGTTTTATATTCCGATTACTCGATGTATGACTACTTGGGTGCCGGTAAGGCACGATCCCCGAACGGGCAGTCGTGACAAAAGTGGTATCGAGCGCTTAATCCTCGGAAAGTGTCTACGCACCGTATCTAGTAAGTCTTGATTATCGGTGTGTTGTGCACCACACCAATAATCGTGAGGCTATAGGATATTTAGGATTGGTTTCCATTCTTCACTCACGAGATCGTGCCTTAGAGGCGTGTTATAAGTTGGACCTCTAACGTATTCCTTTCTCAGATTATGCCTCACGTAAAGGCGGCCCGAGGAGCCGCTAGTAGGACACCGAGAGTTACGAGGCTCGTGCCCGATCTATACCCGAGATGGCGAGTTCCATGACGCCAGCCTCAAAGAGACCACAGCACCGCACCTTCCCGCCCCACACCGGGCGGAGGAGTTAGGTACAAGGAGACGGCCCGGCTATTGGCTAGGATTGTGGCGACATGAGGATAGGCCGGATGCAATGATTCAGTTCGGCCCTGGTCGTACCGTGGTTCACCCGAGGCGAGATAGTTTGAGGCTACGAGATTTCTGAGTTGTAGCCCGCGAGTTTTACGGGTCGAGGCGGAAGGATGATCCGCAGGAGTTCATCCGCCGATTCTGAGAGGATCATGCGTGTGATCAAGGCCTCGAAGACCGAGTCAGTGACCTTGGTTCGACGTCGCGTGATACCGCAGTCGATTGGTTTGATTCGTGGGAGCTTTCCTGGGGAGAGCATGCACCTCCAGCAGTATGGGATGAGTTTTCGGAGGCTTTTCTCACACACTTTTTGCCTCCGCATATGAGGAGGGCACGGGCCGACAGATTTTTGTTGCTGAGGCAGAGAGGGCGCACAGTTAGGTAGTACAATGTCGAGTTCGATTCTTTGACTCGATATGTCCCTGCGCTAGTAGCAGATATGGAGGACCGTGTACACCGCTACGTCACCGGGCTAGATGATTATATGGCCGAGTCTTGTGCGGGTGTGTCTCTTCAGCCAGGCATGGACATTACCCGTATGCAGGCTCATGCACTTGGAAGCGAGGAGTGTAGAGACCGACGGGTAGACAAATATCAGCAGCAGAAGAAGGCCAAGACGGCCGGTTCTTTTGGTAGCCCTCAGGGTGGACGACATTAGCAGACGTCTAGATTTGCACCACAGCCGGCTCAGAGCACTCCTACATCATTTTTGGTACAGCCAGAGCATTCGGGGGAAGGTCAGGGCCCCAGGACTTCGGACTTCCAGGGTAGCAAGGGTGCTAACCGGTCGAGGTCTGCTCAGTGTGTCCGTTGTGGTAGATTCCATTCTGGGAGCTGTAGTACTACTCCGGGAGTGTTATACCCCGTATTTCCAGAGTATGTACGTAAGGACGTACGTAGAAAAGTTTGGGCTTTAAAGTGGCTTGGCCGATTTATTTTTGTGCACAACACCCGATTAGAGTCGTTTTTCGACGAAACGTTTTACATAACTTGCGAAGGGAAAATTCCGGCTATGTCATTTCTAATTTTTGCGGATTTTTCCGAGAGACAAAACATTTTGGACCAACGAGAGGGCGACACTTGGCACCCTCTCATTGGAGGATGGTTGGGCGGTAAAGGGGCCGAAAGTGTGGCCTTTTTTGTCAAGTAGTAGGTAGGATATTTTGTGGTAGATGGATAAGGTGCACTTGGCATGATCTAGGCCCTACACTTGCCTTAGACTTGGCATGATCTTGGCCATTGGTTGGCCCTTGCTAGACCTATAAATACCCCCCCTTTGAAGACTTCTTCATCCATTCCTAAACTTTCCTAAGTCTTGAGAGCTTCCCCCCTTTTGTGTGGTGTTCTCGTCCTCCCTCTTGTGAGGCCCCCTTGGCCGAGAGCCCCTCCCCCCCTTGGCCGAGAATACCCCCCCCTAGTGGGGTAGGCCGAGGGGTATACACCCCCCCTTGTGGTGTTGTCTCGTATAAATACCCCCTCTTGGTAGAAATACTCTCCAAAGTATTGTTACTATACCCAAATTACCTTAGCCGTATACCTTGTAGTATTCCAAAGATACCTCTATACGTGGAGCCCGGAAATACTACCGTATGTCCTTTTTATCTCTAACCGAAACCCTAAGGAAAATCTCCATAGTTGGTTGGAGTATTAAGAAGAAGTTGCGTAGAACTTCTAAGGGTTGTTGGGAGCGGGTTGGAGCACCCGGAGTAGGAGCTAAGCGTTGCTAAGGATCGACATCTATACATGGATAATTTTGGGCTTATCGAGGTAAATATCTTGTCCCCCTATTGTAATTGGAAATTACATGTTGCTAGAATATATAGTTGAAGTATACTATATATAGAACTGAACCTAGTTTTGTGGCAATGTCTTTGGACTTAAGCCTGAATTTAAAGAAGAGAACTGAACTGTAATTACGTAGGACTGTATTACAGTAGACTTGTGTAGTTTGACGGGTAGGGAAGGGCTGCCCAATTTTCCGTAGGATCTTGTATCTAGATTTATTCTACCGAGTAGTCTAGACTTTGATAGACTTGTATAACCTGTATAGGTTGAATGTTCTGCGAGTAGCATGTGCTACTTGAGAAGGTGGACCAGGCTAGCCGGGTTATAGCCGTGGAGCGATTTGCTAATAGTCGATAATCGTCGCGAGGTATGTGATTCTTCCTATCCTCTTGAGCATGATATTTTTAAAAGAATATATATATAGTACGGTAGACGTACGCGTGCTAATTGAACGTAGTTGTACGACAATGTCTTTTGACTTAAGCCCGAATAATAAGAATCTTGAAGTAATTCAAGAGAATTAAGAACTGTTTTTGAAAGAAGAGTAACACTTGGTTTTGAAAACATAAGAGTTATACTAGCTTTATGGGAAGTTAGGTATAACGTCTTAAGAAAGATAAAATGAATGATTTATTGATTTTAGAAGTTAAGAGACTTGATCTTAAAAGATAAGAGACTTGACTTAGTTGAATCAATATGAATTTTGTGTGAAACCTCATTCGTGAGTAATGAGTACTTGGTTTTTTTTTTTTAAAAAGAAATAATGTTTTAGTGATTTCGGAAATCAGAATGTGTATCGACAAACCACTGCAGCGTTAATAAAGGAAAATGTATTGAATAATGAAGTATTATTAAAACCAGTAGAGACTTCCATCTGCATAGAAGCTAAGATGAGACAAAATGATATTTCCTAGATCATAGCTGCTGTAATAAAGATTGTATAAACAAGAATAGCCTACTCACATATAAGGTATATGTTTCTCAGATTGTTTAAAAGAGAATTATATTCTTAAATGAATAAGACTATGAACTACGAAACCTTTCTAAAATGAGAAACTTGAGTAATTGAAATTAGGCAAACTTGAACCGTTTGGAAAAGAATGTTGTTACTTGATTTTACAAAGAGAAGTGTTTTGATTTACTTCAACAGATAATCTCTCTATTTTTCATATACTACGGGTATTGTGTGACTTTTGTGAAAGTAACGTATCTTTTAAAAGAGTTAATGTATGAAGTACTTTGGGGATAAAAACCCGATCTTTTAATCATATAGTAGAAAGTGCCTTGTGTGTATAACTTGATTGTGTTGGGTTGTGATAGCCTTGTAATACTTTCTTGTTGCTTCGTTAAGTAAACATGCTAGGATGCTACGTGTGTTAGTATCTTGTGATGTTTGTGTAAAGGGGTTTCCCCTCGATTGCGCTTAAGTTGTTTCACTATCAGCCGATATGTTGGTATTGTACCACTCACCTTGACTTGTTTCCGGAGGTTGTCGCCTCCGACGGGGTAGACTTCGGTAGTGCGTGTGACCTATGATTCGAGAATACCTCACGCGGGTCCCGGCCTATGCGAGCTACGAGAGTTCGAGTTAGTGTGCGGCCTTTATGGTCATGCGGTCTATGTGGCGTGCGATCGCGAGTCCAGCGGACGGGAGTAGCTACCCTCGATGCGGGGTTATACCTCATGCGGGCCTATGAGTTTGGCCTATGCGGAGTCGCGGAGAGTTCGAGGCTAGACGCGCACATTAGATCTCGCGGTAGTGGCGGCTTTGATCATGTGATGCAGACAGATCTCGTGATACGATTTATGACCTTGTTGATGCGTGGGTTTTAGTAGTCGGCTATGCCTTCGTACTTACCATGTACGGTTTTATTAGGACACAGGTGGGACCTGGTGTTCATGTGTATTCCTTGATGCTTTTATATCATAGACTGCCGGCAGTGAGGAAGGTATTCCACGGGCATGATTGATGTTGTGGGCGTGAGACCCATGGTTATATTTGAGTGATGACTTGAGGGCGTGAGTCCCTGACTTGACATGACTGCTTATTTATTGTGAACTGTAGTTTGGTTATCATACATGTCTCCTGCTTTATAGACTACTATGATTTCATTTACGATGATTTATTTTGATTTCACATATTCGGTACTGTTATCGACCTCGCCGGGCTGCGTTCATGCCGCAGGTAAAGGTACACCAGTCGTTGATCCTCGCTCTTAGGGTCACAGTTCAGCTTTTGGGAAGCTCCGTTTCTCCGGAGGCTTATCAGTGGTATAGTCCCCTGTCGTTGTAGGTATTTACATTCAGGGGTATGGCGGGGCCCTGTCCCGCCATTGTTGTCGTATCATTCTTAAGTGCAGTAATCTTGTTGTGGGCAGGGTTGTAAAAAGGATGTAACTGTTCATTTTGAAAGAGTTGTTACTTATATATATGCCGAAAGGCAAGTTTTCTAAGATAACTGTTGTACACTTCTTGTTATTCTATGTTGTTGTGTTATGTTCGTGATTACTCGATGTTGTATCACTAGGGTGCCCGGTAAGGCACGATCACGGGCCGGTTCGGTCGTGACAAATGTGGTATCGAGCGATTAATCCTCGGAAAGTGTCTACTGACCGTATCGATGAAGTCTTGATTATCGGTGTGTTGTGCACCACACCAATAATCGTGAGGCTATAGGATATTTGATTGGTTTCTATTCTTCTCACTCGAGATCGTGCCTTAGAGCCGTGTTGTAAGTTGGACCCTCTACGTATTTCTTTCCACTGCATTATGCCTCGCGTAGGCAAACCCGGCCAGGAGGACAAGGCGTAGGAGGCTGCGAGTAGAGTCTGAGAGGGTTACGAGGCCTGTGCCCAATCATTACCTAGGGTAGTCTTTGCGTTCGGGAGTTCTGCGACGTCACTAACCCCAGTGAGTTTAGCACGGCGGAAGTTCCTCTGCTGCCATGATATTTGAACCTTCGCCCACGGCCAGGGACGAGAATATAGATTGCAAAGGCGACCTGTTACTAGCTATGGATATGGTGCCGAGTGTATCTGGAGATGTCTGCGAGTCTTGATGGCTATCTAAAGAGGGTTGTGCAAAGAGTAATTCTTGATTAGGCGAGCATGGCACGTATGCGGGCTTATGCGCAGTGGCCGAAAGCGTAGGGATCGGCAGGTTAACCAAGGCGGCAGGAGAGGGCCAGAACAACAAGGTCCTTTGGTAACTTTCGAGGCGAATCGCCTCGGCAGATCGATGCACATCCACGGTCTGAGGAGGTCCTCCACGGGGTTCAGGATGTTAGGGGTGGGCAGGAGTTGGTCAGAACTCCAGAGTTTCCGGTTCACAGCTACACGTAGGCTCCAGCCAACCAGATTCAGTTTTTCCCTCAGTGTTCACAGTGTGGCAGACGTCATCCCGGGGAATGTCGTCTTGTTGTTGGTACTTGTTGTACCTGCGGCCGTCAGGGCCAGGTGTCGAAAGGGTGTCCTAGTAGGAGGGATGCAAGTAGGAGGACTCAGCCTTCAGGATCGGTGGGTAGTTCGTCACCTTCCTTAGCTATGCGCCCTACGGGGCAGGTTTGATTAGAACGACTAAGGGGAGTGAAGCAGTAGATGCAGGCATATCTTTACCCCTCTGGAGTTTTGTATATGTGATAAGGTGAGTATACCTTAAGTGTTATGTTCAGATAGCATTGTGTAAATTGTGATTAGGAAATCATGGTTGTTTAACCGAGTAAGATTTTGGGGGATAGAGAAAGTGTGAGCCTTAGAGTTTTATACGTAGAGACCTTAGAGGTAAGGCCATCTCGAGTAAAAGACGTATGTTTATGTTTGACCCTTATAGGAGTGCATAGTGCACGTGAGCTATGTTTGGGATAGGTCCCTAAGTAGTGTGGAATGAAAGAGGGTAGTTGAGCTAAGAAGACCGCTAGGTTTTCGTAACGTGATTAGTGAGATTGTTCCGGATCGGGGAGCTAGAGTTTTGCGCGTTGCCGGGTCGGGTTGAGGCCACGTTGCGGGTCAACCCGCGGCCTGTTTGGTGGTGGGGTTAGTTTGTGGTGGTCCCGCCGGGTGGTAGGGTCATGAGGGTGTTAGGCCCAAGTTTAGTTAACCAGCGTACGAGTTCGTGGATGCGTTCAACCAGTAGTCGGGCCGATGGGGGCAGCCCATCGTGGTTTTCGGTCAGGACCGTGTACTCAGCAGTGTTGATTTATCAGAAAGGTTGTAAGGCTGCACGGGGTGCCTACCTTCACCTTATGACAGACAGTGAAGCCCAGGTTGTGGCTATTTTTCGTTTTCTAAAAAGTTTTACCAGGCAGGGTTAGGAACTCAGGTGAGACTCAGAATCGCATTCGCCCTCGGGCAGTGTTTGGATTTCAGGGGTAGTTGTGGGGATTGTTGTCTCCTGTGGAGGGAATGTTTAAGCTACCATTTCAGTGTTCGGATGTCGCCTTGTGAAGCCTTGTAGGGGCGGAAGTGTAAGTTGCCGGTCGATTGGTTCGATATTGGCAAGGTTCAGATAGTTGGTTCAGGTTTGTTCCAGCAGACTGTGGATAGGGTGTGACGAGTTTTGGAAAACAGAGGAAACTTAGCCCGTGTTACTTTGGGCCTTTTTGAGTTCATGTGAAGAATAGGCCAGGTTGCCTATATGTTAGCATTTGCCGTCCGACTTAGGAGGCAGTACGTCCGGTCTTTCGTATTGTTATTTTCGGGAAAGTATCGGAGATCCATCCAGAGTGTTTCCAGTTAATGATGACCACGTTAGAGATAGTAACCCCGAGTTTTGGAAACTGAAGCAGTAATAGAAATGTGGTAAGAGTTCGAGTGTACAAGAAGGGTACGAGACGTAAGGGAAGAAGCGAGCATGTATGGCGAGCATTGATGTGATCATTTCTTTTGTAAAGAGAAGGTGCGAAAGAAGTATATTTTAGACCCCGGAGAGAGGTATTTGTGGTGATGCTAGAGGTGTTTCCTCGTGGACTTGGATGTAAGTAATTGCGCAGGTGTTTCTGTGGCCAGGTGTGGCAGGATTGTTCTCGTAAGTATAGTAGTGAAGACTATACTGACGCACGTTTGTTTTGGGACTTAGAAGGAACATTCGGGACGAATGTTTCTAAGGAGGGGAGAATGTTATACCCCGTATTTCCAGAGTATGTACGTAAGGACGTACGTAGAAAAGTTTGGGCTTTAAAGTGGCTTGGCCGATTTATTTTTGTGCACAACACCCGATTATAGTCGTTTTTCGACGAAACGTTTTACATAACTTGCGAAGGGAAAATTTCGGCTATGTCATTTCTAATTTTTGCAGATTTTTCCGAGAGACAAAACATTTTGGACCAACGAGAGGGCGACACTTGGCACCCTCTCATTGGAGGATGGTTGGGCGGTAAAGGGGCCGAAAGTGTGGCCTTTTTTGTCAAGTAGTAGGTAGGATATTTTGTGGTAGATGGATAAGGTGCACTTGGCATGATCTAGGCCCTACACTTGCCTTGCACTTGGCATGATCTTGGCCATTGGTTGGCCCTTGCTAGACCTATAAATACCCCCCCTTTGAAGACTTCTTCATCCATTCCTAAACTTTCCTAAGTCTTGAGAGCTTCCCCCCTTTTGTGTGGTGTTCTCGTCCTCCCCCTTGTGAGGCCCCCTTGGCCGAGAGCCCCTCCCAGCGGCGAGTACACCCACAGTGGGGTAGGTAGAGGGTATACACCCCTTGTGGTGTTGTCTCGTATAAATACCCTCTTGGTAGAAATACTCTCCAAAGTATTGTTACTATACCCAAATTACCTTAGCCAGTATACCTTGTAGTATTCCAAAGATACCTCTATCGTGGAGCAGGAAATACTCAGGTATGTCCTTTTTGTCTCTAACCGAAACCCTAAGGAAAATCTCCATAGTTGGTTGGAGTATTAAGAAGAAGTTGCGTAGAACTTCTAAGGGTTGTTGGGAGCGGGTTGGAGCACCCGGAGTAGGAGCTAAGCGTTGCTAAGGATCGACATCTATACATGGATAATTTTGGGCTTATCGAGGTAAATATCTTGTCCCCCTATTGTAATTGGAAATTACATGTTGCTAGAATATATAGTTGAAGTATACTATATATAGAACTGAACCTAGTTTTGTGGCAATGTCTTTGGACTTAAGCCTGAATTTAAAGAATAGAACTGAACTGTAATTACGTAGGACTGTATTACAATAGACTTGTGTAGTTTGACGGGTAGGGAAGGGCTGCCCAATTTTCCGTAGGATCTTGTATCTAGATTTATTCTACCGAGTAGTATAGACTTTGATAGACTTGTATAACCTGTATAGGTTGAATGTTCTGCGAGTAGCATGTGCTACTTGAGAAGGTGGACCAGGCTAGCCGGGTTATAGCCGTGGAGCGATTTGCTAATAGTCGATAATCGTCGCGAGGTATGTGATTCTTCCTATCCTCTTGAGCATGATATTTTTAAAAGAATATATATATAGTACGGTAGACGTACGCGTGCTAATTGAACGTAGTTGTACGGCAATGTCTTTTGACTTAAGCCCGAATAATAAGAATCTTGAAGTAATTAAAGAGAATTAAGAACTGTTTTTGAAAGAAGAGTAACACTTGGTTTTGAAAACATAAGAGTTATACTAGCTTTATGGGAAGTTAGGTATAACGTCTTAAGAAAGATAAAATGAATGATTTATTGATTTTAGAAGTTAAGAGACTTGATCTTAAAAGATAAGAGACTTGACTTAGTTGAATCAATATGAATTTTGTGTGAAACCTCATTCGTGAGTAATGAGTACTTGGTTTTTAAAAAAAAAATAATAATAATGTTTTACTGATTTCGGAAATCAGAATGTGTATCGACAAACCACTGCAGCGTTAATAAAGGAAAATGTATTGAATAATGAAGTATTATTAAAACCAGTAGAGACTTCCATCTGCATAGAAGCTAAGATGAGACAAAATGATATTTCCTAGATCATGGCTGCTGTAATAAAGATTGTATAAACAAGAATAGCCTACTCACATATAAGGTATATGTTTCTCAGATTGTTTAAAAGAGAATTATATTCTTAAATGAATAAGACTATGAACTACGAAACCTTTCTAAAATGAGAAACTTGAGTAATTGAAATTAGGCAAACTTGAACCGTTTGGAAAAGAATGTTGTTACTTGATTTTACAAAGAGAAGTGTTTTGATTTACTTCAACAGATAATCTCTCTATTTTTCATATACTACGGATATTGTGTGACTTTTGTGAAAGTAACGTATCTTTTAAAAGAGTTAATGTATGAAGTACTTTGGGGATAAAAACCCGATCTTGTTAATCATATAGTAGAAAGTGTCTTGTGTGTATAACTTGATTGTGTTGGGTTGTGATAGCCTTGTAATATTTTCTTGTTGATTCGTTAAGTAAACATGCTAGGATGCTACGTGTGTTAGTATCTTGTGATGTTTGTTTAAAGGGGTTTCCCCTCGATTGCGCTTAAGTTGTTTCACTATCAGCCGATATGTTGGTATTGTACCACTCACCTTGACTTGTTTCCGGAGGTTAAGCTGCCCTCCGATGCGGGTAGACTCAGTGCAGTGTGACCTATGATTCGAGAATACCTCACGCGGGTCCCGGGGCCTATGCGCGAGCTACGAGAGTTCGAGTTAGTGTGCGGCCTTTATGGTCATGCGGTCATGTGGCCGTGCGGATCGCGAGTCCAGCGGACGCCGGGAGTAGCTACCCTCGATGCGGGGTTATACCTCACGGGCCTATGAGTTTGGCCTATGCGGAGCTGCGGAGAGTTCGGGACTAGAAGCGCACATTAGATCTCGCGAGCGAGTGGCGGCTTTGATCATGTGACGGTGCAGACAGATCTCATGATACGATTTATGACCTTGTTGGTACTGTGGTTTTAGTAGTCGGCTATGCCTTCGCATTTACCTCAGACGGTTTTATTAGGACACAGTGGGACACGTGTTCATGTGTATTCCTTGATGCTTTTATATCATGATCGCCAGCGGTGAGGAAGGTATTCCACGCATGATTGATGTTGGCGTGAGACCCATGGTTATATTTGAGTGATGACTTGAGGCGAGTCACGACTTGACATGATCGCTTATTTATTGTGAACTGTAGTTTGGTTATCATACATGTCTCCTGCTTTATAGACTACTATGATTTCATTTACGATTTATTTTCGATTCACATATTCTGCACTCAGATCGACCTCTCGGGCCGCGTCATGCCGCAGTAAAGGTACACCGCCGTTGATCCTCGCTCTGTGGTCACGTCAGCTTTTGGGAAGCTCCGTTTCTCCGGAGGCTTATCAGTGGTATAGTCCCCTATCGTTGTAGGTATTTACATTCAGGGGTATGGCGGGGCCCTGTCCCGCCATTGTTGTCGTATCATTCTTAGAGGTCTGTAGTACTGTTGTGGGCAGGGTTGTAAAAAGGATGTAACTGTTCATTTTGAAAGAGTTGTTACTTATATATATGCCGAAAGGCAAGTTTTCTAAGATAACTGTTGTACACTTCTTGTTATTCTATGTTGTTGTGTTATGTTCCGCTGATTACTCTGATGTTGTATCACTAGGGTGCCCGGGGTAAGGCACCAGTCACGGGCCCGGCTTCGGGTCGTGACAGGGAGCTTGCTATACTTGTGGCCAGCAGGGTCATTTTGCGAGAGTTTGTCCGACCGGGGGCGGCGCTGGTGGTAGGGCTCAGCCTACAGGGTCTGTTGCCGCTTCATCATCTCCTACAGTTACTCGCCCCGGAGGGCAGGGTACTCATGGGCCAGCAGGTCGCGGCAGAGGTCGTGGCGCAGGTCCCAGTTCTAGCGGTCCTCAGAACCGCATTTATGCCTTGTCCAGGCAGATCGTGAGGCCTCACCGATGTCGCCAGTACTTTATCGGTTCTGGATTTGATGTGTATGCCTTGATAGATCCGGTTCTACTGGCCCTATATATCTCCCTTATTGCTAGTAGGATAGGGATGAGCACGAGTCCATAGACCACTTTCGAGGTAGCTACGCCAGTGGTGATTCGGTGGTAGCTCTGCGGGTATATAGGGAATGTCCAGTGACCATTGGCAGTCGTCAGACCCTAGCCGCCTTTCGAGAGTTGGATATGACTGATTTCGATGTGATCATGGTATGGATTGGCTAGCTTCGCTACGCCAATGTATCGCAGGAGAGAGTGGTACAGCCCGGTTCTGAGGCGAGCCGGTTGTTGAGTGGGAGGAACATCAGACGCCGGCGGGTAGGTTTATTTCTTACCTCAAGGCTAGGAAGATGGTGCGAGAAGGGTATATCTACCATCTCGTTCGGTGTTTGATACAAGCCGCGTACCAGATTTTCGCGAGCCCAGAGTCGAGAGTTCACGCACGTGTTTCAGCACGACCTCGGGTATCCTCCCGAGAGGAGATTGAGTTTTGTATGACGTATTGCGGACACTCGGCCTATTTCCATTCCGCCATACGAATGGCACCGCCGAGTTGAGAGTTGAAGGACCACCGCGAGATTTGGCCGAGAAGCGGCTTCATCGGCCAGTGTTTCTCCCGGGAGCGCCAGTATTGTTCGTGAAGAAGAAGGACGACGCCGCGCATGTGTGTTGATTACTGAGCGGTGAACAAGGTGACCATTAAGAACAGATACCCTTCCTGTGATTGATGATTTGTTCGACCAGCGAGGGCGCGAGATGTTTCTCCAAGATTGATCTGCGATCGGGCTATCATCAAAGTGCGAGTCGAGAGGTGGATGTCCCAGATTGCATTCGGACCAGACGGGCATTATGAGTTCGTGGTCATGTCTTTTGGGTTGACCAATGCTCGTGGTATTCATGGATTTGATGAACCGAGTGTTCAAGCCATTTTTGGACACGTTTGTGATAGTGTTCATTGATGACATCTTGGTTTATTCTCGCCAGAGCGAGCACGCGAGCATTTGGCGATCAGGCCGTCTTGTGATTCTCGACCAGCCAGCTTATACGCCAAGTTTTCCAAATGTGAGTTTTGGTTAGCTTCGTGGCTTTTCTTGGGCATATTGCCGGGCTGATGGCATTCGAGTGGATACGCCAAGATCGGCGATCGGACTTGGCCTAGACCTACTACTCCGACAGAGGTTCGCAGCTTTACGGGCCTTGCAGATATTATCGTGGTTCGTAGAAGTTTGCTTCTATCTCTCGCACCATTGACTAGGTGACTCGTGGCGCTAAGTTTGATGGATGACGCGTGTGGCGGGGTTTCGATTCTTTGAAGGAGACCGACGACCGCTTCGTTCTTACTCTTCCGGAGGTCGGATGGTTATGTCGTGTATTGTGATCGCGCCGCATCGTCTTGGGATGTGTGTTGATGCAGCAGGTAGAGTTATAGCGCACGCATCCCGACTTAAGAAACACGAGGAACTACCCCACCCATGATTTGGAGTCGCGCGTGATTCACGCTTTAAAGATCCGGAGGCACTATTTGTATGGGTTCACGTGGATATTTATACGGACCACAAGAGCCTCCAAGATATCTTGACCAGGAGCCGAACTTACGGCGAGACGGTGGTTAGAGTTGCTTAAGGATTACGATGTTGATATCCTGTACCACCCGGGAAGGCCAATGTTGTGGGCGATGCTCTTAGTCGTAGGTCGATGGGAGCCTATCGGATGTGCTAGAGAGAAGAGGCATGGTTCGTGATTTGCATCGATTAGCGAGCCTTGTGTCCGCTTGATTGATTACGATAGCGATGGGGTTACAGTTCGTGAGGTTACCGAGTCTTCCATCGTCGAGGAGGTGAAGAGGCAACAGTTTGAGGATCCGGTTTTGATTCGGTATCGTGATACGGCTCTTCGTGAGTGGAAGGGTCCTTTTGAGGTAGCACCTGACGGGGTGCTAAGGTTTGAGGGAAGGTTGTGTGTTCCAGATGTTTCAGGACTTCGACAAAGAGTTCTAGGAAGCACACGGTAGCGTTACTCTATCCATCCAGGGTCGACCAAGATGTACCACGACCTTAGATCTGTGTATTGGTGGGATGGCTTGAAGAGGGACGTTGCAGAGTTTGTAGCTCAGTGCCCGTGTTACCTCGCACTCCGAGGAAGCACGATTCTATCACAGGATTACCTCGCACTCCGAGGAAGCACGATTCTATCTGGGTTATCGTCGACAGGCTGACGAAATCAGCCCACTTTCTTCCCATCAGGACGACCTTTTCGGCTGAGGATTATGCCAGACTTTACATCCGAGATCGCCGATCGCATGAGTCCCTATTTCGATCATATCGCATGCAGGAGCCCGATTTACGGCTAACTTCGGAGGTCTTTCCGAATGGGTTTAGGACGCAGTGAGCGAGCATCGCATTCCATCCACGCATGACGACATGCAGAGCGCACTATCCGCACTCTTGAGGATATCTCGCGAGCACGTGTTATTGACTTCGTGGGTAGCCGGGAGGATCATTTGCCTCTAGTTGAGTTTGCGTACAATAATAGCTACCACCCAGATTCAGATGGCGCCTTATGAGGCCTTGTATGAGGAAGTGCAGATCGCCTATAGGCTGGTTCGATGTGGGCGAGGTACATTAGTGGACCAGATTTGGTGCGATGGCGATGGATAAGGTAAAGCTTATCCAGAGCGATTCTTCGACACCGAGTCGGCAAGTCATACGCGATCATCGCCGTCGGATCCGGAGTTCGAGGTTGATGATTGGGATTTCTGAAGGTGTCACCACCCATGGCGGTGTGATGAGATTCGAGGAAAGGGAAACTCACCAAGGTACATTGGACCTATCGATTGTCCGCAGTGGCAAGGTTGCCTACGAGTTGGATCTCGCCGTCCGATCCGAGGCGCATCCTGTTTCATGTTTCTATGCTGAGGAGATGTATCGGGGATCCATCTAGGGTGCACCCGATTGACGATGTCCAGGTGACCGAGGGGTTATCGTATGAGAAGATTCCCATAGCGATAATCGATCGTCAGGTTAGGCGTCTGCGGAACAAGGACGTGGCTTCCGTCAAAGTCTTGTGGCGGAACGAGCTCAGGGAGGAGATGACGTGGGAAGCTGAGGAGGACATGAGGCAGAAGTATCCTCACCTATTCCCCACACCTCCAGGTAATTCACTTTCCTACTTGTAATTTTTTTTTAAAAATTGTCATATATGCCTAAATGTTGTTTTGTGGCCGTATGTGGCATTTGCAAACTGTTTAAGTTATGAAGAACCTTATCGTTAACTGTCTTGGGAAGGAACATTCGGGACGAATGTTTCTAAGGAGGGGAGAATGTTATACCCCGTATTTCCAGAGTATGTACGTGAGGGCGTACGTACGAAAGTTTAGCCTTAAAGTTTAGGCCTAGGACGTTTTTTTGGGCACAACTCACACAAAGAATTGTTTTCCGACGAAACGTTTTACAAGACTCGCGTAGGGTAAATTCCGGCTATGTCATTTCTAATTTTTGCAGATTTTTCCGAGAGACGAAACATTTTGGACCAACAAGAGGGCGACACTTGTCACCCTCTAATTGGTGAACGTTGGGCGGTAAAGGGTGGACGATTGGGAGCTTGTTTTGTCAAGGAGTTGGTAGGATATTTTGTGTAGTAGATAGATGAGGACACTTGCCTAAATCCTCACCCTACACTTGCCTTGCACTTGGCTTCATCTTGGCCATTGGTTGACCATTGCTTGACCTATAAATACCCCCCTTAAGATGAAGAGTTCTTCATCCACAAATCTTTCTCCAAGTCTTGAAAATCCTCCCCTCTCCCTTGTGAGCCTTTTCGTCCAAGCCTTCTCCCCCCCCCCCCCTTGAGTGAAGCTTAGCCGAAGCAACCCTCTAGGCTAGCCGAAACCTATCCCCTCCCTTGGTAGAAAAGTTGTCTTCCAAGTGTAGTTACTATACCAAAATACCCTAGCCCAAATCCCGTATAGTATTTAGTAGAAGTCGTTGGAAACTTCTAAGGGTTCTTGGTGCTATCGGAGCGTACAAATTAGGAGCTAAACCTCGCTCAGGATCGACGTTTATACTTGGATAATATTGGGCTTATCGAGGTAAATAAACTTATCCTTCTGTTGTAATTAGAGAATACATACTGTAGAAGTATAGGAATAAGTAAAATACTTAGAAGGATATTTGAATAGAATTGAATCTGTTATCACGAGAAGGGTATAAAAGAAGAATAATTGAACTGTACTCACATAGATCAGATGTATTTACAGATTTGTATAGCTTCAGGGTAGGGAAGTGCCCAAATTTCCATAGAATAGAGAACCTCGCTTAGAGCTTTATACGATCTGATCTAGATGTTGATAGGCGTATTTGGTGATATAGGTCGATACTCTGCGCGCGACATATTCAACTTGGCAGGTGGTTTTCGCCGAGAAGGTATGTGATTCTTCCTATACTCTTAAGCATGATATATTTTAAAGTATATATATAGTACGGTAGACGTACATGTGTTAACTGGACGTACTTTACGGCAATGTCTTTTGACTTAAGCCTGAATAATAAGAATCTTGAAGTATTTCAAAAAGAATATTGAATCATTTTTAACAGGAGAGTAATATCTGGTTTTTAAACAAAAAGCTTAAGAGTTATACTAGCTTTATGGGAAGTTAGGTATAACAACTTAAGAAAGATAAAAGGAATCATTTACTTGTTTGTTTATAAAAGCCTTGTATTGATTTGTTAAGTGTAGTAAGATTATTTGATAAGTAGACATATTATGATGCTACATGTATTAGTATCTTGTAATGTTGTGAAAGGAGGTCATTCTTGCTGTGCTTACGTTGCTAAACTGTAAGTCCGTCAGATCGTTATTATATCACCTACCCTCGACTTGTTATACCAGGGCTTGCCACCCGACGCGGTCTATACGGCTATGCGGTCTTTGTGACTATGCGCGAGTGCGGAGTTCGAGATTGATCATTCGGGTGTTTTATCCGTCACGGGGATGCCTATGCGATGCTGTGTGACTACGCGGTCTATTGAGACTATGCGGTGCGGGAGTCGAGAGATGCGGGGTTAGCTACCCCCGATGCGAGGAATACCTCATGCGGGTCTGTGTGTGACCTATGCGGACTGCGGAAGTCCAGGACTAGGCACGCAGAATGATACTATGGGCGATTGGCCTTGCTTCGATCATTCGCGGCCTAGAAAAGACCTGTTACAGTGTTCCTATTACTGTTCTTGTTTGTGATATGGCACTACGTGCAATTGAACTGATTGTATTTGCGAAATGGTTTTAAATACTTTGATTTCATTTAAGTACTTTGATTTCACATACTTGGTACTGTTATCGACCTCTTCGGGGCTGCGTTCATGCCGCAGGTAAGGGCAAGCAGGTGCTAGATCCACATCCTTAGGATCTTTGCTTTGGTGTCAGGAGCTCCATCTTCTCCGGAGGCTCTACTTTTGGGTATGATCTCCCTGTATTGTAGATAGTTTTTGTACATTCAGGGTATGGCGGGGCCCTGTCCCGCCATAGAGGTTTACTTCGTTAGAGGTCTGTAGTCCTATTGTACAGTTGGGATGTAACTGCAAAACTTGGGTTATATATATGCCTAGAAGGCAAGTTTTTCATCGATAAACTGCTTTATTTTTATAATGTTTCTGTCTTGTTTTATATTCCGATTACTCGATGTATGACTACTTGGGTGCCGGTAGGCACCACGCCCCGAACGGGTCGTGGCGATGGGACTCACGGGTATGCTTCCATTATGATTGATCCGGACACGCTTATACGATGTGGGATTAGGCATGTGACCGTGAGGCGGGTTAGATTCGATTTGTTTTATTACCCATGGCCATGCTTATACGATGAGGATTCCGGCATGCGACCATGCTATGTACGATTATTACTCCATGGGCTAGCTCCCGTGAAGACATGTACCCACGATGAGGATTAGGGGCATGTTATATTATTACTCCATGGGCTAGCTCCCCATTAAGACCTGCACCTACGATGAGGGATGCCGAGGGCACGTTATGGCCATGCTTATACGATGAGGGATTCCGGGGCATGCGGCCACGTTATATATATATGTGTGTGTTGTATATGTGTACGCCGACAGTGAGGTAGGATGCCATGGGCGCGTCACATGGTTATATGTTACACCTACGGCTGTCGGCAGTGATGTGGGATTCCACGGGCAGGAGATATATATATGTATTGTGTATGTGTACGCCGGCAGTGAGGTAGGATGTCACGGGCGCGTCACATGGTTATATGTTACACTTATGATTGTCGGCAGTGATGGGGGATTCCACGGGCACGCTTTGATATTTGTGTGATTTGATCGCGTCCCAGATTGGGCCGGGTAGTATATGCGTCCCTCCATAAAGGGCCGGATTATGTTATGAAAGATAAGTAAGTTATATGGTAATGAACTTGACGATGTTTCCCTAAGTATGTACGTAATAAAGTGACTATAACTTTTATTGAAAAATGGGAAATGATAATAAGGTACGATTAAGTTCACGAGATGGTAATGACACGGTAGGGTCTGGTATGTACCCTTTTTATACTTGCCTCTGTTATTCTTTTGTACAGTTATGATTTGTTTACTGTACCTTATTTACATTCCATATTCTGCACTGTTATCGACCTCCTTGGGCCGCGTCATGTCCGCAGGTTTAAGTACACAGTTTTGGATCCGCGAGCTTAGGATCCTGGTTCAGCATTTGAGATGGCTCCAATGTTCCGGAGCTTGTCGTCATGGTTATGTATATTCAGGGGTACGGCGGGGCCTTGTCCCGTCATAGCATTTGTCCAAATCTTAGAGGTCTGTATTCATCTGTGGGCTGGACTGGCTAGAGTTGTTTTTACATTGTTAAACAGTGTAGACCCTTTCGGGTAATTTTTATGTTATGGCAGCCTTATCGGCTTGGCCTTAGTTTAAAAAAAAAGTGTTATTTATCTTCCGCAGTTTATTATGTTGTATGAGTATAAGGGTGCCCAGGTAGGGCACCAGTCGCGGCCCGGGGTCGGGTCGTGACACCAACTGTTCCACTTTAAGTCATAAACACACTGCACCCTTTCATTAATGAAATCACTACCGTTTCAAAACATGAAGGTCGTGTCAGTGCCAGGGTCAACCACCCTCTGTGTTATAATGCAACCTATCATGAGACTATTTCACCCGCAAGGGACTATTTCACCCGCATAGGTCATGTGGACCCACAATGAGTCATCGGTACACGATACTCGCATCACGGATAGCTAATCCATGACTTATATATATCCCGGGAATTTAACCCGCCCGAGTCAAATACCGACCCGCCGTGAGTGTGTACCACTCACCACCATGGGGAGCTACCCCATGATATCCTTTGAACCAAGTTGCCGGCCCTTTATGGAGGGACGCGGAGATGTGGAAATATGACACTTGCACGAATGTCTATATGAGCAACCCATATGCAAGCAAACCATTCTTGACCTTTATTTATAAAATGAATAACCATCATTTTAGCAAACCAAGACAACACCATGCCTTTCCTTTAAACCAAGACAATACCATGCTTTTACACAAATCAAGACAATTACCATGCCTTTCCTTTTCACATAAACCAAGACAATACCATGCCTTTACACAAACCAAGACAATTACCATGTCTTTCCTTTTTACATAAACCAAGACAATTGCCATGCCTTCTTTTTTTTACATAAACCAAGAGAAATCCTCATTTAAGCAAGCCAAAGTACTATCAAGGCACAAATAGAATAATTCTCATTTAACAAGCCAAAGTACTATCAAGGCACAAATAGAATAATTCTCATTTAACAAGCCAAAGTACTATCAAAGCACAAATAGAATAATTCTCATTTACAAGCCAAAGTACTATCAAGACACAAATAGAATAATTCTCATTTAACAAGCCAAAGTACTATCAAGGCACAAATAGAATAATTCTCATTTAAACAAGCCAAAGTACTACGTACATACATTCTTTTCAAAAGACTCCTTTTTATATAAAACCCCAAGATACTAACACCCGTAGTATCAAGGCATGTCTATTTTTTAAAATAAGTTACTACACCTTTAGAAATTCATTTCAAGGCTTTGAAACTAAGCAACTTCTAATTACACAACCTAGGCAACTCATACCTATCCATCAAAATAGACTACTCTCTTAACCTTCCATAAAGCCGTTATAACCAACTTCCCATAAAGTCGTTATAACCCTTTATGGTTTTAGATAAATTCATTCTTTTTATAACCAAGAGACTTATACTTTTAAAACCAAGTATCATATACTTTCAAATCAAGTTTCTTAACTTTCAAAATACTTCAAGTCTCTTAATCTTTAGAAATCAAGTTTCTTAGCTTTAGAAATCAAGTTACATAACTTTCAAAATACTTCAAGTCTCTTAACTTTAGAGATCAAGTTTCTTAACTTTAAATCCCAAGTAACTCACACCTTTAAAACAAGTTACTTCTCTTTAAATCATGTCATTTCTCCTCTTTTAAATCAATTAAGTAAATCACTCCTTTGACTCCCCTAAAGCAGTTATAACAACCTTTAGGTTTTGGAAATAAGGCACTAGCCAAAAGATTAAGAACCACTTCCTTTTTAAGACTCTAAGTACTTCAAGTAAAACACTTGCACTTTTGAAAATCCAAACTTCATTAAGGGAATGGATTATAACAACTTCCAATTTAAACATCCAAAGTACAATCAATGAAGTATATAGAACAACTTCTATATTAGGCAATCCAATTACAATAAAGGAATGAATCATTTAAGGAGTAGGACTTACTTTCTTTATCATAAGGAATCATGCTAGAAGAAGAGGAGATGGTTCACATACCTTTTCGGCTTAATCCACAAGCTAAGTCGAATACACCGCACGTAGAATTGTCAACCTATAATGGCCACAACACGACTATCAACTTTTAGTTTCTAACGTAGAATAATACTAAGTATACGGTCTCTTATTCTACAGAAAATTGGGCAGCACCTCTTTTGTTTCTACGTACTTTTCTACCTTTTTCAAGACCCGATAATCAATAACCAACGTGCAACATTTAAGGCTCAATACATCAACCAATCAAATGGGATTACACGCCTTACAATACGTGTAAAATTCTGCCCCACAATTAATACCAAGTAGTTCAATATCCAAAGCCATTCTCGGCTAACATGTACTACAACACAAAAATCCTTTCTAATTCTTTTTCAATCGAAGTTCTTAGGTCTAACATGTTATATAGTCGTAAACAACTTTAACAACTACAATTCCTTATTTATATAACATGCGACGACTAAACTAATAACCAAATTGAATTGTAATCTCAAAGGCTAAACATGCTAGTTTCGGATTAGGGTTCCAATATCCATAATACTTATAAAACTTTAATATATACATCTCATGCTTGCCAATATTCATAACTACAACAATAAGTAATCTTTAATTACTAAAACGACAAGATTGTTACCTTTATAAGACCTTATAAAATTCTAAGATTCAAAGTCGCTCCTTAGAAATTCTTAGCTCCTTTCCTTTACGCTCCAATCCGCTATTTGAAGTCTTTAGAAGTTCACAACCAACTTCTTTTCCATTTCCAATCCAAAACTATGAAAACGACTTAGGTTTTCGCCTTGCGACTAACGTGAAAATGTCGTTTTTCCGAGATCTTTCTATTTATATATCCTTACAATACCCTTAGGAAACTTGGGTTAAAGTCTTGTGAATAATGAAACCAAAATTACAAAAATTTGTGTGGGCATTTTCTTGAACCCGAGAGCTATCTCAAGTGAGCTCAAAGTTCTCAATTTTTTCTAAGTGTTGAAGACTAAGTCTTGCACTAGTGTAGTATATATAACACAATGGAGGGATTAGATTACAACATATGTGTGGCTAGGATGAAGAGTAATTAATATCTAGTCAAGTGGCAAGTTGACTTGGTCAATTATCTCAAGCTTGAAGACTTGATCATCTACATGGGTCAATGACCATAAAACCCTTTACCAATTCGTGCAAGACCATGTGGGGGTGACACGTGTCTCCCTCCCATTCATCCATAAAATTCCGTAACCCTCGTGGGCCCCACAAAACGTAAAATTTCTCGGGTGGGCCCTACGTGACCAAATACGTAAAAATAAATTTCCATATTGATAATAAATTCCATATTCCTCAAATAATGCATTTTGAGAATCTAATTCTCATCAACGAACATTTTTCCTTTCCGACGTTCGGAAGATTTTCCTTCGGAAAAACAATTCTTTCTTTCGTACCAATTTTCAAGTCTTGTGTTCTCGCGTCCATTCTCTTATACATGTCCTGGAATTACGGGGTGTAATATAAGCCATGGATTAGCTATACGTGATGCGGGTATCATGTACTGATGACTCATTGCGGGTCCACATGACCTATGCGGGTGAAATAGTCCTATGATAGGTTGCATAATAATACAGAGGGTGGTTGACCCTGGCACTGGCACGACCTTCATGTTTTGAAATTGTAGTGATTTCATTAATGAAAGGGTGCAGTGTGTTTATGACTTAAAGTGGAACAGTTAATCTCATTGTTAAAGGCATAACTTAAAAGGTAAAAATGATTGCATTACTCTCATGTTTGCAAGGTTCAGTGTGATGTTGTTTTGAGTTATCATACTTGCTTCTTGTTATATGTGGACTGTGTGATCTCTTTTACAGTACTTACTGCTTCATATACTTGTTACATTCTTCGTAATGACCCCCTTTCTCCGGGGGGCTGCGTTCACAGTGTGTTTATGACTTAAAGTGGAACAGTTAATCTCATTGTTAAAGGCATAACTTAAAAGGTAAAAATGATTGCATTACTCTCATGTTTGTAAGGTTCAATGTGCTGTTGTTTTGAGTTATCATATTTTCTTCCTATTTTATTTGGAATGTGTGATCTCTTTTACAGTACTTACTGCTTCATACACTTGGTACATTCTTCGTACTGACCCCCTTTCTCTGGGGCTGCGTTCATGCCGCAGGTTTAGGTATGCAATTCGGTGATCTGCAAGTGTAGGACCCTTGCTCGGAGTTTTTGAAAAGTTCCATTTGTTCAGGAGCTTATCATTTTGGTATAGATCCTTCATTACAGGCTTTGTACAGTTATGGGTACGGCGAGGCCTTGTCCCGTCATAGTTCAGTAAAACTCTTAGAGGTTTGTATTCATATGTGGGATTGGACTCGTGTACAGTGTAGTACTTTTTGATTATGTATATTATATGGCAGCCTTGTCGGCTCTGCCCTTGCATGTTCGTTGCTTTAAAAAAATGTGTTATTTAGTTTCGCGGTTTACTTGTGTCATTTAGGTAGGAGGGTGCCCATGTAGGACACCAGTCACAGGCCCGGGGTTCGGGTCGTGACAGAGTGGTATCAGAGCAGTCAGTCCTCGGAATGTCTACAGACCGTGTCTAGTAGAGTCTTGATTATCGGTGTGTTGTGCGCCACACCCATAAACAAGAGGCTACATGACATTTAGGATTTGGTTTCTATTCTTCTAACTCTGAGATCGTGCCATAGAGCTGTGTTATTAAGATAATCCCTCTCTGACGTATTTTTGTGTTACATCTATGCCTCCAAGGAGGGCAACAATGCTTGAGGCAAAACAAAGCGATGCTTGAGCTACCGGTCAAACTCGAGAGTTGATAGGGCTCATGCCTGTGGTATCTGGATATTCTGCGCGATCGGCGAGTTCTTCTGCGCCAGGTTTTGAGACACCAGCACCAGAGCCTCCAGTTTCTAAGTTAGGGGAAGACTATAGGGTCATAAGGGAAGCAGTTATGTTATTGACCAAGATAGCGGTGATATAGTTTCATCAGTAGGAGGTTATTCGGCCAGTACAGACAGGTGTACAGAGGGTAGAGGGCCAACGCGGAAATCAGCGTAAGAGGGCTAGACCGGTTGGTTATCCCGGTGAGTTTGTGGACGAGCAGCCTCAGCAGCGAGTGAGATATTCGTCCCAGCCTACCCAGGACTTACCTCCACAGCTCACAGGTGGGAGATTGGACCCCACAAGGTATTTAAGAGTCGGTCTGAACTCCAGGGTTCGAGGTTTTCAGAGGAGCAGAGGATTTTCTCAGTCGAGACCACTTATTCCTCAGTGAATCCGATGTAGTAAGAGTCATAAAGGTAAATGCCGTTATGGCACAGGTGTTTGTTTTTATTGTGGCCGTCCGGGCCATATGCTGAGGGAATGTCCTTTTAGAAAGAGCACTGGTGAGGTGGCTCAGCCTATGAGGCCGGTGGTTGGTTCCTTTTCCTCTACAGTTGTGCGCCCCCTAGGGCGGGGTATTCAGATGTCAGCCAGCTGTGGTAGAGTTCATGGTGGAGTTTATAGTTCTGGCGGTCCTTCGAATCACATAGATGACGTGGCTACTGGGCAGGATCAAGAGGAAACATCGCATGGGGTTACTAGTATATTTCGATTCTTTTGAATCATACATGCATTGATAGATTCAGATTCCGCCCTAGCATATATATTTCCCTTTGTTGCTAGTAGTTGTAAATTGATAGCACCATCAGAAGTAGAGATACTTTGATTAGTAAGGTGAAGAGTGAAAAATGTTGACAAGAATGATAAAGTGAACTGAGACTATAGTTGTGTAGGGTTCACAAGTTGTAATTACCCCATAATAGTGTAAGACCGATAGTGGAGGATGTACAGTAGAAATACTTCGGCCTAGGTGACGAACCTCTAGTGAATGGGAGGATAGGGTGAGAAATACCTTGAGATAGGAGAGAAATTTATTTCAGACTAAGAATGAGAAGTTAAGTGTGACGATGGGTCGGGTTGTGGAACAAATTCGGGTTAACCGGTAGCATGGAATGAAGTGGTGCTAGTTGGAAATGGTCCCACTATGTGATAGGGTCACGAGGATGTGAGGCCCAAGTATAGTTAATCATTGTACGAGTTCTTGGACGCGTTCCACCAGAACTAGGTCGGGAGGGCCGAGAAGACCCTTAACGGAAATTCAAGTAGCATAATGGCCAAGTTGGATAGTAACTCCAAGGATTGGAGAACATAAACAATATTTGAAATTTTGTATGTATGCTCAAATAAGTTTGGAAGTACGAGAAGGTATGACAAGTAAGAAAAGGAAGGAACAAGGGTTAAAAGAACTATAGTGGTTATAGTTATGAGTAACGAAGATGCGTAGAGAGAATCCTTTTTAGGCCATGAGTGGAGGTTAATGGTAATGATACACATGCCTTAGGTTCAGTAACACTGTCCATAGGTGCTCGTGATTGAGATGCTACTAGTATTAGAGTTTACACCGGTGGGTAAACTAAGCTAGGCAGATTTTAGGATCATGCCCAACTAGTAATTTGACTTGGCCAAGACAATTACCATGCCTTCTTTTTACATAAACCAAGAGAAATACTTATTCAAGCAAGCCAAAATACTATCAAGGCACAAATAGAATAATTCTCTTTTAACAAGACAAAATACTTATCAAGGAACAAATAGAATAATTATCATTTAACAAGCCAAAGTACTTATCAAGGCACAAATAGAATAATTCTCATTTAACAAGCCAAAGTACTTATCAAGGCACAAATAGAATAATTCTCATTTAACAAGCCAAAGTACTACGTACGTACATTCTTTTCAAAAGACTCCTTTTTATGTAAAACCCCAAGATACTAACACCCGTAGTATCAAGGCGTGTCTATTTTTCAAAGTAAGTTACTACACCTTTAGAAAACTCATTTCAAAGCTTGAAACCAAGCAACTTCAAATTTTTCACAATCTAGGCAACATATGTTATGCCCCGTAGTTCCGGAGTATGTATGTGAGGACGTACATACAATATATACTCCCTAATTAGGGTAAGATTGATAGAATTGTTTTCCGATGAAAATTATTCCGAACCTTGTGAAGGAAATTTTACGTTTTCAATAATATTTATACGATTATGGAATTGTTCCGAGAGATAAAATATTTTGGACCAATAGGAGGGCGACAAGTGTCACCCCTAGATTGGGCCATGTGGGACGAAATTGAGTGGACAAGTAGGCAAGACAAGTGGCCAAAAGTCTTGCATGGCTAGTCTTGGCTTGGATGAATTTGACTAAGTTTAGTGGGCAAGTCTTGCATGGTCAAGGTCTTGCATGGCTTTAGTAAGACAAGTGTGGGAAGGAACCTTCACATATGATCTCTACCTTACACATGTGTTAATCTCAACCCTTGGTTGTGCTATATAAACCCCCTTAGTGGATGAAAATCAGCCACACTTAACATATTACAAGACTTGAAAAACATTTCCTCTCCCTCCTTCTCTATCTTGATTTCGTCCAATCCTCCCCTCCCCTAACCAAATGTTGTCCAAAAATTCTTAAACTTATAAGTGTTCTTCCTTAATGTGTTAGGAAGATTATTAACCAAGAGTTAGACAAGATTTCACACCCCTAGCCTCAAAAACCTTCCCTTGGCCGAGAGTAGGCAGATTTTCGAAACTGTTTTGGGCAGATTTTTTAGTCAAGTTTGGAAGGGAATATCTCCTAGCATATAAGGAGTTTTTGGGTGTTTCAAAAACCTAAAATGAAGTTCGTCGAGTCTAGTTTCCAATTCAACAAACCACTCGCCGATAGGAAACTGGAGTAGAGAGTTATCGACGTTTCAAGTTCAGCTGACGAAGCAGTAGCTAAAAATCTGGACAGTCACGTTTTTGGACTATCTTGAGGTAATGAACCTTAACCTCTTTGTGAAGTTGATTTATTATGTATAGATGGATATTATGCATATATTGGAAGTATATTATGGACTATAAGATATAAAGAAAGATTTGGATCTTGCTAAGAAGTTAACAACAAAGAAACTATAACTTATATAAAGATTGGAATATAAGTTGAAGGACTAATGAAGTAATTGGATAAGTATTATTGTAAAAGTTGGCCAAGGACCCCAACTTAAGGACCGTATCTACTTTGGACTTTTTACTTTGGACTTTTTACTTTGGACTTCTTTTACTTATTGTTGTTATGAAGGGAGATAGTAAACCGCGTTACCGTTTGGGCGTGTTATCTCTTCTTTTACTTATTGTTGTTATGAAGGGAGATAGTAAACCGCGTTACCGTTTGGGCGTGTTATCCCCTTCTTTTACTTATTGTTTTTTTTTTTAGGTAAATGCAAATATTATAAAAGAACAAACGAAAATAACAGGGAGCTACAATCAGTCGTTGAGGGTTCTCAATCCTCAACGTAAGCATAAACACGAAATGAAAGAGAGGGTGATGGGGCGTTCACACAAAGGTGACGTTACAGGAGGGAATTAAATCATATTGTGGCTTCCGAGTATCATTTGCACGCTCAGTAGGTGCAATAGATGCATTCATGGGGGAAATCAAGACTAGTGCATCATTGGGAATGGTTGCCATAAATGGCTCATGTCCCCTTCATTAGTGACACTTAGATTCAGGGGTTGTTGTCTCATTGCACGAGAGGGAGCTTTGGATCCCGCGTCATTTAAGTCCGACCCCTTGGCTCCCGCTTTATTAATGGTCGTGTAGTTCCTAGGCTCATTGGAAATAGAATTCACTTTGTTTCCCATAACTGACTTCGATCCTTGCATTACGGGAATAATTAATGACCCATGGGCACCCTCCTGACCCGTCTTAGTATTCTGTCCATCATAATGACCCGTCATTGAAAGAGGCACATTGGTACCCGCAGCCTTAAAGTGTGACGCCTCGGCTCCCTCAACATTAATGTAAGGCTTCTTTCCCACAACTGACTTCGAACCTCGCATAACGGGGATAATCAATGTCCCTTGGGCACCCTCCTGAACCGTCTTGGTATTCTTACCATCATAAAGACCCGTCATTGAAGGAGGCTCGTTGGTACCCGCAGCCTTAAAGTGTAACGCCTCGGTTCCCACAGCATTAATGCAAGGCTCCTTTCCCACAACTGACTTCGATCCTTGCATAATGGGGATAATCAATGTCCCATGGACACCCTCCTGAAACGTCTTGGTATTCTGATCATCATAATGGCCCGTCATTGGAAGAGGCTCGTTGGTATCCGCAGTCTTAAAGTGTGACGCCTCGTCTCCCTTAACCTTGACTCCCGCGACAGGCTTATAGGGAATAGGAGTATCATTAAATGCTTCAATGGTCGAGACAAAATCAGAATTCTTAGGCGACTTGGAATAGAACGACCCTTCGAATTCCACATTAGTTGATCTTCCAAGACTCATTTGAATAGTAGACCCTTCGGTTCCCGTAGCCATCAAGTTTCCATACCTCTTTGGACGAGCTACCCCTTTGGTTTCCGCATCCTTTGAATTCAATAGAAGAGTTGACTCTTCGGTTCCCACCCTTATCAAGTTTCGATGTCCCATTGAATGAGATGTTTCCTTGGTTCTCTCAGTAATTAAATTCCCCAAGTTACCAAGTCTCGTTTGAAGAGTAGACCTTCCAACTCCCGCATGATTTGTAATCCCAAGAGCCATGGGAAATGAACCAACTTCGGACCCTACAAACAAGAACCGAAAACCCTTGGGCTGCAGCCATGACTCGTGACCACCATCATGATCAAACAGCAACCCATGAACACCCTTCTGACCCTCCTTCGACCCGGAACCACCCTCAAGATCCGCCATCAACCGGTGCCCACCCATGCGACCCGTCTTCCCCTCGAGAAGGGGTGACGTTTCGGAAACCGCACCACCTTCATTCCCAATGTCCTCAACTTCGAAAGTAGCACCTAATGAATGAGGATTAGGAGCAGCATCAGTTGTAGCACTCAATGAATGAGGCGTGCCATTGACATCCGCAACAATAGAATGCATCAAATTACTAGACCTCTTTTGGCTAAAAAACCCCTCGGCTTCCACAACCTTAGCATTTCCAAGGCCAATTGGAAAAGAAAAGTTCTCGGAGTCAACCACTAAAGGCTGGTGGCCCATGGACTTTCCCCAAGACCCATGCCCACCCACCTGACCCGCAGTCAACCCGTGACTAACCTCGAGTCCCGTTGACCCCTTGGCATCCAAAGTGGCCGCCGGAAAAAACTCTTTGCACTCAGAAACCAAGGATCGGATGCCCAAGGATTCAAGCCTCAAACCCTGAACATCAACACCACCCTCCTGCACCCCGGGTCCACCCTCCATACCCACTTTCGACCCGGGATCACTATCAAGATCCGCAATCTCCTCGTGAGCGTGAGTTTACCGGAATCGCAGCGGCCTTCCGACTACTAATGAGCCCGCGGAAAAGCTCCTTGGACTCAAAGACAAATGAGCGGTGAACCATGGGTTTCAACCACAACCCCTTATCACCATCACGACCTCCCCGCAACCCGTGACTACCCACCTTTCCCGCATTTGACCGGAAATCCGTGAAGACCCGTAAACCTTCCATTGTGATGTTTTTCAACGGAACACTACCGAGGTTGCCAGGAAGGTTGGGAGAAACCAAGAGCTGCTTCCTCAACCCAAGACCACCATCATGACCCTCTTGCACACCAAGATCACCCTCCTGACCTGCTAATAACCCAGCAACACCCGCCTGTCCCGAATATTCCGCAATATTCAGAGAAGCAAACTGGCCATCGCCGGAAGCTGCCCCCCTCGGAAATGCAAACTTCAAATTCATATCATGTATCTTGTAATCTTGAACAATCAAAATAATCTCTTTCATTCTTTTGGCTGAAATCTTTGTATTCTTTCTCATGGCTATAAGGAAGATACCTTACTCTATAACAAATCAGTTAGAGTGAGCATGAAATGAACACACAAACTTCAACGTAGGATGGATTAGATCAAAGAACAATCCGTGTAGTATATCAGTTGATGAAAATCATAGAAGAAGGAAGACGTAGAAGAGCAACTAGGAAAAAATGTTGAGAGCATTTTCGCCTAGTGAGAGAAACATCTCTCTAACTCCCATAGTTATTATGAAGGGAGATAGTAAACCGCGTTACCGTTTGGGCGTGTTATCCCCTTCTTTACTTATTATTATTAAGAAGGAGAGATTGTTAATCGCGTTCCGTTTGGGCGTGTTATCCCCTTCTTTACTTATTATTATTAAGAAGGAGAGATTGTTAATCGCGTTCCGTTTGGGCGTGTTATCCCCTTCTTTAGTTATTATTATTATGAAGGAGAGATTGTTAAATCGCGTTCCGTTTGGGCGTGTTATCCCCTTCTTTAAATTTTGGTATTATTGCACCTTAATTATAGTATGTTAATTACGGTTATCGGGCCTTGGAAAAGGTGGAAAATTGAGTAGAAACGGGGGAGGTGCTGCCGAATTTTCCGTAGAATAGGGAACCTTGTACTTAGGAATATTCTACGAAGGGATCTAGAAGTTAATAGATGTTTCATGGCCATTATAGGTTGAAGTACTACGAGTAGCGTATTCTACTTGAAGGGTGGAAAAGGCTAGCAAAGTTATAGTACTTCGGAGCGTTTTGCTAATTGTCGGTAATCGTCGCGAGGTATGTGAACCTCTTCCTATCCTTTCTAGCATGATTATTTTAAACTATGTAGTACGGTAGACGTACGTGTGTAAAATGAATTTGGTTTATTTAAAACATAAAGTGTTATAATGGCTTTATGGGAAGTTAATTATAACAACTTTATGTAGGTAAAATAATGGTTTATTGATTTTTAAAAAAATATAAGAGACTTGACTCATATTTGACTTGATTTAATATGTGAAGAACTTGAATTGTGTGGAAAGTTGTGAAACCTCATTCGTGAGTAATGAGTACTTGGTTTCGAATAATAATGTTATATCGATTGCGGAAATGAGAATAAATATCGAACATCCCACTGCAGCGTTAATAAAGGAAAATATATTGACAAATAATTAATTATATTAAAACAAGTAGAAACCCTCCATCTGCATAGAAGCTAAGATAAGACAAAATTGTATTACATTTCCTAGATCACGGTTGCTTTAATAAGGTCATTAATAACAAGTATTGATTTTTCTTAAATTCCAAGGTAAGGAACTTGATTTCTAAAAAGAAAAGAGACTTGAGGAATTGAAGTGTTTTTGGTTTAAAAGAAAGACATGGTTTTGTCTTAAAATGGTTTAAAAAGAAGGTATGGAAATTGTTTTGGTTTACTTAAAAATAATAGTCACTCTATTTTGATACTACGGGTATCGTGTGACCTTCGAAAAAGGAAATGGATCTTTTGAAAGAATCTAACGTACGTAGTACTTTAGGTTAAAACCTGGATTGTTGGCATAAAATGGGAGTACTTGAGTTTATATAAATGGTGAATCTATTTACATGTTAATGAAAGTCTAAGAGTATGTTCAACTTGCCTATGCTAGTTATGATAGCCTTTGTTATGCAAGTATTGTATTTCTATATCACCGCGTCTCTCGATGGAGGGTGACTTGTTGTGAACTTATTTGGACGTACCGGTGACGGAGGATTCCACGGGTATGCTTCCATTGTGAGTGATCTTGGCCATGCTTATCGATGAGGATTAGGCGTGCGGCGGGATGCGGGTTAGATGCCCGCGCGTTTCATTACTCCATGGCCATGCTTATACGATGAGGGATTCTGGGGCATGCAACCATGTTATACTTTATTCCATGGGCTAGCTCCCCGTGAAGACATGTACCCACGATGAGGGATTCCGGGGGCATGTTAAATTATTATTCCATGGGCTAGCTCCCCATGAAGACTGCGCCACGATGAGGATTAGAGGCACGTTATGGCCATGCTTATACGATGAAGGATTCTGGGGCATGTGGCTGAGTATATATATATATATATATATATATATATATATATATATGTATTGTATATGTGTACGCCGACAGTGAGGTAGGATTCCACGGGCGCGTCACATGAGTATGATTTATGTCATAGACTGCCGGCAGTGAGGAAGGAATTCCACGGGCATGATTGATGTTATGGGCGTGAGACCCATTGTTATATTTTGAGTGATGACTTTGAGGGCGTGAGTCCCTGACTTGACACGATTGTTTTAGATTGTGAAATGGTATCTTTTTAGAGACAATGTTGATGTTCATTACTCTTGTTGTTAGCCGGGCTTTGTGAAACGCATTTTTTTTATCATACTTGTCTCCTGTTTTATATATAGACTATTATGATTTCATTACAGTATTTTCAGTTTCACATACTTGGTACCTGTTGTACTGACCTCCTTCGGGGGGCTGCGTTCATGCCGCAGGTTGAGGTACGTAGCTTGCTGATCCGCACTCTTAGGATCACTGTTCAGTTCTGTGGAAAGCTCCATTTCTCCGGAGGCTTTGTCTTTGGTATAGTCCCCTGTCATTGTAGGTACTTGTACATTCAGGGGTATGGCGGGGCCCTGTCCCGTCATAGTTGTGGTTACATTCTTAGAGGTCTGTAGTACTGTTGTGGGCAGGGTTCGTAAAGGATGTAACTGTTCAAGTTTTTAGTTTATATACAGAAAGGTAACCGTTTGGTTAGCCTGTTTCTTATTCTATCTTGTTTCATGTTTAAGTTTTTATTTCCGCTGATTTTCTCTGATGTTGTATCACTAGGGTGCCCGGGGTAAGGCACCAGTCGCGGGCCCGGGGTCGGGTCGTGAAAAAAGTGGTATCAGAGCAGTTAATCCTCGGAAAGTGTCTACAGACCGTGTCTAGTAGAGTCTTGATTATCGGTGTGTTGTGCACCACATCTATAATCAGGAGGCTGCAGGACATTTAGGATTGGTTTCCGTTCTTCTCACTCTGAGATCGTGCCTTAGAGCTATGTTATAAGTTGAACCCCTCTGACGAGTCTCTTTCGTTACCAGTTATGCCTCCACGTAAGGAAACCCGCCCGGCGGCAAGGCAAAGGCGTGAGGCGCGAGTAGAACACAAAGGAGTACGAGGGCACAGGCCCAACCTTTACCCGAGGTGATACCCCAGACGGCGAGTTCCACGACGTCGCCGGCCCCAGCAGAGTTTAGTACAGCGGCAGCAGTTCCTACTGCGGCCATGATATATGAGCCTTCAGTTCCACGACCGGGAACAGGGAATATGGATTACAAAGGGATGGCTCAGTTACTAGCTAGGATTTTAGCAAACAGAGAGTATATAGTGCGCCGATATATCACGGGTCTAGACGATTATCTAGTAAAGGGGTGTACAAGAGTAGCTCTTCAGTCAGGCATGGACATTGCCCGCGTACAGGCTTATGCGCAGCAGACTGAGGAACGTAGAGATCGACGGAATAACCAAGACCAGCAGAAGAGGGCCAGGACAACAGGGTCCTTTGGTGACTTTCGAGGCGGACCTTTCGAAGACTAGTTATGCCCCTCCGCCAGTTCAGAGTAGTCCTCCATAGGCTTCAGGACGTTCGGAGTATGCAGGAGTTGGTCAGAGCTCCAGGTTTTTTTTTTGGTTCACAGATTTACATAGGTTCTAGCCATCCAGATTCAGTTGTTCCCCAGTGTTCACTATGTGGTAGGCGTCATTCTGGGAAATGTCATCTTTTTACTAATGCTTGTTTTACCTGCGGCCGTCAGGGCCATGTGAGGAGAGAATGTCCCAGAAGGAGGGAAACCGGTGGGATAACTTTCGGCCGATTCAAAGAGTTCGGAGAGGAAGTGTTAGTTGTGAGAGGCCACCCCACCTCGGTGTGGCCGTGGTGGTAGGTGTCATTATGGGGAGTGTCGTACTACTTCGACAACTTGTTATGCTTGCGGCCAGCAGGGCCATTTGCGAGAAATTGTCCAACCAGAGGTGGCGCGGATGTTACGACTCAGCCTTCGGGATCAGTGGCTGGTTCATCACCTTCTATAACTATGCGCCCAGCAGAGCAGGATTTTGATTAAGAGAGACAAAGGGAAGTGAAGCAGTAGTTGCAGGTATATCCTTAACCCTCTAGAGACTAGTATGCGTGATATGATGACCTAATGTTAAGTGTTATGTTGGGATAAGCACTGTGTAAAATTGTGATTTAGAGAACATGGTTAGTTGAAAGGGTAAGTTTAGGGGCAGGGAAATTATGAGCCTTAGAATTTATAACAGTTGAGACCGAGACCTTAGATGTAAGGCCGTCTTGAGTAAAAGATTTTACGATTAGTCTTTGTCGGAGTGCATAGTATACGTGGAGTATTTGTGTGATAAATCCATGGGTAGTTTGAGATAGAAGTGGTAGCTTTCATGACCTGAATATTGAGATTGTTCCGGACCGGGAACAAGAGTTTAGTACGAAGTGGGTCGGGTTGAGGCCATATCGCGGCTCAACCCGCAGCCCGGAATGTGGTGGGGTCAGTTTGAGGTGGTCCCGCTAGGTGATAGGATCACAAGGGTGTTAGGCCCAGGTTTAGGTAACCATGGTACGAGTTCGTAGATGCGTTCGACCAGTAGTCGGGCCGATGGGGTCAGCCCATCTTGTCTTTCAGTCAGGATTGGTTACTCGGCGGAGGGTTATGCAAGATGTTTTATATCAGGAAGGTTGTAAGGCTGCACGGGGTTCCTACTTTTATTTTATGACAGGCAGTGGAGCCCAGTTTACGGTTTTTTCTCTTTTTTGGAGGTTTTACCAGGCGAGGTTAGGAACTCAGGTGAGTCTCAGTATTGCATTCACCCTCGGGCCGACGGACAAACAGCGCGTTGTACCCAGATATTTGAGGATAGGTTACGGGCCGGTGTTTTGATTTCGGGGGAGTGGTGAGGATTATTTGCCTCGTGTTGAGTGGGTATTATTATAGCTACCATTTTAGTATTCGGATGGCGCCTTATGAATCCTTGTATGGGCGGAAGTATAGGTTGCCGGTCGTTTGGTTCGATGTTGGCAAGGTTCAGATAGTTGGTCCATACTTGATTCAGCAGAATGAGGATAAGGCGAAGCTTATCCAGAGAAGGTTATTAGCAGCTCAGAGTCAACAGAAGTCTCACGGATAATCGGCGTCGACACTTGGAGTTCAGGTTGACGGTGGGCCTTCTTGAAGGTACCACCCCGGAAGGGTGTGATGAGATTTGGAAAGCAAGGGAAACTTAGCCCGAGGTACTTTGGGCCTTTTCAGATCATTTGTAGAATAGGCCAGGTTGCCTATAAGTTAGCACTGTCGTCCGACTTAGGAGGCAGTACGTCCGGTCTTTCATGTTGCTACGATTCGGAAGAGTATCGGAAATTCATCCAGAGTGTTCCCAATTAATGACGACCAAGTCGAGGATAGTAACCCCGAGATGTTAAAAACTAAAGCAATGACAGAAATGTGATACGTATATTAGGAACAGTTCTAGTGTACGAGGAGAGTACGATGAGTAAGAAAATAGGCGAAGATGTGTTAAGCAGATGGAAGTATTCTTTTTATAAGTAAGGATGTGAAGAAAGTATCCTTTGGACCATGGGTGGAGCTAATAGTGTTGTATATGCTTTAGAGATGATTCTTCGTCGGCTCGGATATGAGTTTTTGCGCGTACGTTGTATTGCGGCCATGAGTGGCATAATTGGTTTCATTAGTATAGAGGGAAGACTATACCGGCACAGGTATGTTTTGAGACTTAGAAGGAACATTCGGGATGAATGTTTCTAAGGGGGGGAGAATGTTATGCCCCATAGTTCCGGAGTATGTATGTGAGGACGTACATACAATATATACGCCCTAATTAGGGTAAGATTGATAGAATTGTTTTCCGACGAAAAATATTCCGAACCTTGTGAAGGAAATTTTACGTTTTCAATAATATTTATACGATTATGGAATTGTTCCGAGAGATAAAATATTTTGGACCAATAGGAGGGCGACAAGTGTCACCCCTAGATTGGGCCATGTGGGACGAAATTGAGTGGACAAGTAGGCAAGACAAGTGGCCAAAAGTCTTGAATGGCTATTCTTGGCTTGGATGAATTTGGCTAAGTTTAGTGGGCAAGTCTTGCATGGTCAAGGTCTTGCATGGCTTTAGTAAGACAAGTGTGGGAAGGAACTTTCACATATGATCTCTACCTTACACATGTGTTAATCTCAACCCTTGGTTGTGCTATATAAACCCCCTTAGTGGATGAAAATCAGCCACACTTAACATATTACAAGACTTGAAAAACATTTCCTCTCCCTCCTTCTCTATCTTGATTTCGTCCAACCCCCCCCCCCCCCTCCCCTAACCAAATGTTGTCCAAAAATTCTTAAACTTATAAGTGTTCTTCCTTAATGTGTTAGGAAGATTATTAACCAAAAGTTAGACAAGATTTCACACCCCTAGCCTCAAAAACCTTCCCTTGGCCGAGAGTAGGCAGATTTTCGAAACTGTTTTGGGCAGATTTTTTAGTCAAGTTTGGAAGGGAATATCTCCTAGCATATAAGGAGTTTTTGGGTGTTTCAAAAGCCTAAAATGAATTTCGTCGAGTCTAGTTTCCAATTCAACAAACCACTCGTCGATAGGAAACTGGAGTAGAGAGTTATCGACGTTGCAAGTTCAGCTGACGAAGCAGTAGCTAAAAATCTGGACAGTCACGTTTTTGGACTATCTTGAGGTAATGAACCTTAACCTCTTTGTGAAGTTGATTTATTATGTATAGATGGATATTATGCATATATTGGAAGTATATTATGGACTATAAGATATAAAGAAAGATTTGGATATTGCTAAGAAGTTAACAACAAAGAAACTATAACTTATATAAAGATTGGAATATAAGTTGAAGGACTAATGAAGTAATTGGATAAGTATTATTGTAAAAGTTGGCCAAGGACCCCAACTTAAGGACCGTATCTACTTTGGACTTTTTACTTTGGACTTCTTTTACTTATTGTTGTTATGAAGGGAGATAGTAAACCGCGTTACCGTTTGGGCGTGTTATCCCCTTCTTTTACTTATTGTTGTTATGAAGGGAGATAGTAAACCGCGTTACCGTTTGGGCGTGTTATCCCCTTCTTTTACTTATTGTTATTATGAAGGGAGATAGTAAACCGCGTTACCGTTTGGGCGTGTTATCCCCTTCTTTACTTATTATTATTAAGAAGGAGAGATTGTTAATCGCGTTCCGTTTGGGCGTGTTATCCCCTTCTTTACTTATTATTATTAAGAAGGTGTTATACCCCGTATTTCCAGAGTATGTATGTGAGGACGTACGTAGAAAAGTTTGAGCCTTAAAGTAGGCAAGGGCCGAAAATTTTGTTCACAACTACCGAAAGGAATCGATTTTCGACGAAACGTTTTACAAAACTTGCGAAGGGAAAATTCCGGCTATGTCATTTATATTTTTTGCGGATTTTTCCGAGAGATGAAATATTTTGGACCAACGGGATGGTGACATGTGTCACCCTCAAAGTGGGCGTTAGTTGGACGGCAAGTGGGACGAATTGGGGGTCAAGGGGTTGGTAGGATATTTGTGATATTTTGTGTGGTAGATGGATAAGGTACACATGGGTAAATCCTCACCCTACACTTGCCTACCACTTGGCTTGATCTTGGCCCTTGGTTGTCCTATAAATACCCCCAACACCACTTTTTTAAGTCTTCTTCATCCACAAAAATCACTAAGTCTTGAAATCCCTCTCCCTCCCTCTCTATGGTTTCGTCCAAACCTCTCCCCCCTCCCCCTTTGAGAAGGCCCTTGGCCGAGGGGTACACCCCCTCCTCCTAGTGGCCTTGGCCGAGAGTACCCCTCTCTTGAGTTGCCTCGTATAAAAACCCCACTTGGTAGAAATACTCTCCAAGTATTGTTACTATTCCAAAATACCTTGGCCCAAATACCTTGTAGTATTCCAAGGTTACACTTATACTAAAAGCCCAGAAATACTATTATACTTCCCTTCAGTCACTAAACGAAACCCTAAGGAAAATCTTCACAGTTGGTTGAAGTATTAGGAAGAAGTTTCGTAGAACTTCTAAGGGTTGTTTGGAGCGGGTTGGAGCACCCGGAGTAGGAGCTAAACGTTGCTCAGGATCGACATTAAACTTGGATAATTTTGGGCTTACCGAGGTAAATAATCCTATCCTTCTGTTGTAATTGGAAATTACATACTGTAGTTGTCTAGAAATGAATATAAGATTCATAGAAGAGAATTGAACTGTAATAGAAGGATATTACAGAAAGACTTGAACTGAAATCGCATCAGAAGAATATTAAAGTGGAAGATTAAAACTGTACTTACATAGGACTGTATTTACAGTAGACTTGTATAAACTTTATAGGTTGAATGTTCTGCGAGTAGCATGTACTACTTGAAAGGTGGACAAGGCTAGCCGGGTTATAGCCGTGGAGCGTTTTGCTAATAGTCGATAATCGTCGCGAGGTATGTGATTCTTCCTATCCTCTTGAGCATGATATTTTAAAAGAATATATATATAGTACGGTAGACGTACGTGTGTTAACTGAACGTAGTTTTACGGCAATGTCTTTTGACTTAAGCCTGAATAATAAGAATCTTGAAGTATTTCAAAAGAATTAAGAAACCTTTTTGAAAGAAGAGTAATGCTTGGTTTTAAAAGCTTAAAGAGTTATACTAGCTTTATGGGAAGTTAGGTATAACGACTTAAGAGAGATAAAAGAATGGTTTATTAATTTTAGAAGTTAAGAGACTTGATCTTAAAAGATAAGAGACTTGACTGAAATGAATTAATATGAATTTTGTGTGAAACCTCATTCGTGAGTAATGAGTACTTGGTTTTTAAAAGGAATAATGTTTCTTGATTTGGAAATCGAATAAGTATCGAACAAACCACTGCAGCGTTAATAAAGGGAAATGTATTGACTAATTAAGTATTATTAAAACCAGTAGAAACCTCCATCTGCATAGAAGCTAAGATGAGACAAAATGATATTACATTTCCTAGATCATGGCTGCGTTAATAAGATTGTTATAAACAAGAATAACCTACTCACTTATGTTTCTCAAAATTGTTTTAAAGGAGAATTACATCATTAAGTGATTAAAACTATGAACTATGAAACCTTTCAAAAATGAGAAACTTGAGTATTTGAAATTAGGCAAACTTGAACGTTTGGAAAAGAATGTTGTTACTTGATTTTTACAAAGAGAAGTGTTTTGATTATGTTGGTTTGTGATAGCCTTGTAATACTTCCTGGTTGATTTAATAATTAAACATGTTAGGATGCTACGTGTGTTAGTGTCTTGTGATGTTTGTGTAAGGGGTTTCCCTTGTTGTGCTTATGTTGTCTAACGGTAAGCCGTTATGCTAGTATTACATCACTCACCTCTTGACATGATTCCGGGGGTTAAGCTGCCCTCCGATGCGGGGTAGACTCGGTGATGCAGGACCATGATTCGAGAATACCTCACGCGGGTCACGGGGCCTATGCGCGAGCTACGAGTTCGAGTTAGTGTGCGGCCTTTATGGTCACGCGGTCTATGTGGCCATGCGGATGCGAGTCGGGGCGATGCGGGAGTAGCTACCCTCGATGCGAGGAATACCTCATGCGGGCCATTGGAGTGGCCTATGCGGAGTGCGGAAGTTCGGACTAGACGCGCACATTAGATACACGCCGTTAGTGGCGGCCGATCATGTGGCGGTCTAGACAGATCTCATGATACAGTTTATGACCTTGTTAGTACTGTGGGTGTTAGTAGTCGGCTATGCCTTCGTACTTACCCCGTACGGTTTTATTATGACACAGGTGGGACCTGGTGTTCATGTGTGTTCCTTGGTGCTTTTATATCATAGACTGCGGTGATGAGGAAGGTATTCCACGCATGATTGATGTTGTGGGCGTGAGACCCATAGTTGTATTTGAGTGATGACTTTGAGGGCGTGAGTCCCTGACTTGACATGACTACTTATTTATTGTGAACTGTAGTTTGGCTATCATACATGTCTCCTGCTTTATATAGACTACTATGATTTCATTTATAGTATTTTCAGTTTCACATACTTGGTACTGTTATCGACCTTCGGGCTGCGTTCATGCCGCAGTAGAAGTACACCGCCGTCGATCCTCGCTCATAGGAGTCACGATTCGTTTGGGAAGCTCCGTTTCTCCGGAGGCTTATCAATGGTATAGTCCCCTGTAGTTGTAGGTACTTACATTCAGGGGTATGGCGGGGCCCTGTCCCGCCATTGTTGTTACATTATTCTTAGAGGTCATGTAGTTGTGGCGGGGTTTGTAAAAGGGGATGTAGCGTATACCGTATTTCCGCAGTATGCGTGAGCGTGCGTATTAAAGTTTTAGCCTTAAATAGGCAAAGGATCGAAAATTGTGCACAACTAGCGAGAGGAATTGTTTCAGCTAAACGCGTTTCCCAAAACTTGCGTAGGGAAAATTACGGCTATGTCATTTATAATTTTGCGGATTTTTCCGAGAGATGAAACATTTTGGACAACGAGAGGTGACACTTGTCACCCTCAGTGGACGCAACGAGCGGTTTGCCTTGGACGATTGTCATTGATTTGAGGCCTAAAACTTGGGTCAATGTTTGTTGAGTGATTTGGGGAGTAGGCTAGGGTGCACTTGTGCAAATCTCCACCTTACACTTTCCTACCACTTGGCTTGATCTTGACCATTGGTGGTCCTATAAATACCCCCCTTGCTTGAAGGTTTTCTTCATCCCTCAAATCATTCTAAGTCTTGAAAACCCTCTCATCCTTTGAGTGTAGTTCTCGTCCAAAGCCACCCCCTCCCCCTTGAAAAGGCCCTTGGCCGAAACCCCTCTCCCTTTGTAGTGTTCTAGCCGAGAACACACCCCCCCTCTCTTGAGTTGTTCTCGTGAAATACCCCTTGGTAGAGAAATACTTCTCAAGTATTGTTGTAATGCCAAAATACTCTAGCCCAAAACCTTTGTAGTATTTCCAAGTACCCTCTATACGAAAAGCCCGGAAAATACTACTATACTTTCCTTTAGCCACTAAACGAAACCCTATGGAAAAATCTTCATAGTTAGTTGAAGTATTAAGTAGAAGTTGTGTAGAACTTCTAAGGATTTCTCGGAGCGAATTAGAGCGTGCAGAATAGGAGCTAAACCTTGCTCAGGATCGACATTTTAACTTGGATAATTTTGGGCTTATCGAGGTAAATAATCTTGTCCCCCTATTGTAATTGGAAATTACATGTTGTAGTAATATATAGTTGAGTATACTATATATAGAATGTTTAAAGATAAGAATTGAACTGTAATTACATAGAAGGATATTAAAGAGGAGAATATGACTGTATTTACAGTAGACTTGTGTAGTATTACTGTGAAGTAAAATTGTACACGTCCGGTTAGACGTGTAAACCCCCCCCTTGGTTGGCTTGGTAGCCGGCCTCGATAGAGGAGGAGATTTACGCGATTGCGGGGTGAGGTGCCGAATTTTCTGTAGAATATGGAACCGTGTGTTTAGAAGTTAATGAGCGTTTGTGGCCTATAGGTGGAAGTACTACGAGTAGCGTATTCTACTTGAAGAGTGGAAAAGGCTAGCAGGTTACTGATCGTGGGCGTATTGCTAATTGTCGATAATCGTCGCGAGGTATGTGAACCTCTTCCTATCCTTTCTAGCATGATTTTTGTAAACTATGTAGTACGGTAGACGTACATGTGCTAAATGAATTTGGTTGGTTTAAAACATAGGGTGTTATAATAGCTTTATGGGAAGTTAGTTATAACGACTCCATGTAGGTAAAAGAATGGTTTATTGATTGTAGAAGTTAAGAGACTTGATCTTGAAAGATAAGAGACTTAACTTAATTGACTTGATATATAACATTTTGTTAAAAATATTGTAAAACCTCATTCGCGAGTAATGAGTACTTGATTTTAAAAGAATAATGTTTCTTGATTTGGAAATGAGAATAAGTGTCGAACAAACCCTTTGCGGCGTTAATAAAGGAAAATGTATTGACAAATAACTAATTGTTATTAAAACCGGTAGAAACCTTCATCTGCATAGAAAGCTAAGATAAGACAAAATTGTATTACATTTCCTAGATCACGGTCTTTGTAACAAGATTGTTATAAACAAGAATAAACGGCTCACACATAAGACTTATGTTACTCAATTGTTTTAAAAGAGATTAAGACTATGAGTTATGAAACCTTTCTAAAATAAGAGACTTGAGCATTTGAAATTAGGCAAACTTGAACGTTTGGAAAATAATGTTGTTACTTGATTTTAAAAAGAAAGTGTTCTTTACCGAGTCCCATGGGATGGGCCGGGACACGTATTCCACATGATTCTTTACCGAGTCCCATGGGATGGGCCGTGACACATATTCCACACGATTTATACCTAGACTGCCGTCAGTGAGGAAGGAGTTCCACGGGCATGAGGGATGACTTGAGGGCGTGAGTCCCTGACTTGACATGACTGCTTTTATATTTGTGAACTGTAGTTTTGTTATCATACATGTCTCCTGTTTTTAGATAGACTGTTATGATTTCATTTACAGTATTTTCAGTTTCACATACTTGGTACTGTTATCTTGACCTCGCCGAAGCTGCGTTCATGCCGCAGGTAGAGGTACATCGGTTGTGGATCCTCGTTCATAGGATCACAGTTCAACGTGTTGGGAAGCCCCGTTTCTTCGGAGGCTTATCTTTTGGTATGTTACCACAGTGCAGTAGGTTCTTGTACATTCGGGGTATGGCGGGGCCCTGTCCGTCATAGTTGTTATCACTTCTTAGAAGTGCAGTAATGCTGTTGTGGCGAGTTTGTAAAAAGGATAACTGCTGGGTTTTTATGTATATATCTGAGCAAGCTGCTATTTTTGGTTGGCCTGTTTATTTATCATGTCTCTTGTTTCATTTTTATGTTTTGTTTCCGCTGATTTTATCTGATGTTGTATCACTAGGGTGCCCGGGGTAAGGCACCAGTCGCGGGCCCGGGTTCGGGTCGTGACAAAAGTGGTATCAAAGCAGTTAATCCTCAGAAAGTGTCTACAGACCGTGTCTAGTAGAGTATTGATTATCGATGTGTTGTGCACCACATCTATAATCAGGAGGCTGCAGGACATTTAGGATTGGTTTCCATTCTTCTCATTCTGAGATCGTGCCTTAGAGCTGTGTTATAAGTTGGACCCCTCTGACGTATTTCGTTTTTACCAGTTATGCCTCCGCGAAGGCAACCGAGCCCGGAGGGCAAAGCGGCGAAGGAAGGCTGCGAGTAGAGCATGGAGGGTTACCACGGCAGAGGCCCAGTCTTTACCTGAGATAGTGCGTCAGACGGCGAGTTTTGCGATGCCGCCAGCCCCAGCAGAGGTTAGATCCGCAGCAGTGGCTGCTGAGACCACGATACTGAGCCTCCGGTCCCGGCACCGAGCAGAGATGGGGTACAAGGAGATGGCGCCATCGGCGTGGTCGTGGCGAATATGAGATAGGTGGACGCAGCGATTCGATTCGGTAGCACCGTAGTTCACCCCGCGGCGAGCGATTTGAGACTACGGGACTTTCGAGCCGCACCGCCGAGTTCTATGGGTCGAGACACGAGGATGATCCGCAGGAGTTCATCAAGCGATTCTGACGGATCATGAGTGATCAAGGCTTGGAGACCGAGTCGGTGACGCCGGTTCGCATCGGTGCGTGATCTGCGATCGGTTTGATTCATGGGAAGCTGTCGAGAGCATGCGCTCAGCGATTTGGGGCGAGTTCTCGAGGCATTTCTTGCCTCCAGATGAGAGGGCTCGGGCCGACAGATTTTTGACGTTGAGGCGGGATGGCGGACGGTTAGAGAGTACAATGTGAGTTCGACTCATTAGCTCAGACGCGTCCCGCATTGGTAGCGGCATGGAGGGCGAGTGCACCGCTATGTCACCGGGCTCGATGACTACTTGGCGAGGCTTGTTGGTGTAGCTCTTCAGGGCATGGATATTGCCGCATGCGAGCTCATGCACTAGGATGTGAGGCACGGAGGTCGGCGGAATGACCAGATCAGCAAAGAGGCGAGCAGCGGTCTGCATTGGCGACTTCGAGGCGGACCGCCTCGGCGAGCTAGTTATGTACCTCCGCCAAGATCAGAGCGGTCCTCCGCGATCTTGGGGCGTTCGGTATTCGAGGCTGGTCGGGCTCGGGCTTCGTTCACGAGATATACATGGGTTCAGCCACGGGTTGAGTTTTCCTCGGTGCACGATCTGGCGGCGCCATCGGGAATGTCATCTTTTTACTAGTGCTTGTTTTGCCTGCGGCCATCAGGGCCATGTTGTCACGACCCGAATCCGGGCCCGTGACTGGTGCCTTACCCCGGGCACCCTAGTGATACAACATCAGAGAAAACCAGCGGAAATAAAAACTTTACACATGAAATGAGAGACATAATAAATAAACAGGCCAACCCAACAGTTGCCTTCAGTATATATACATAAAACCCGAACAGTTATCCTTTTTACAAACCCTGCCCACAACAGTGCTACAGACCTCTAAGATTTACAACAACTATGACGGGACAGGGCCCCGCCATACCCCTGAATGTACAAGAACCTACAACTCAGGGAACACATACCAAAAGATAAGCCTCCAGAGAAACGGAGCTTCCCAATACTGTGGCCCGAGATCCTAAGAGCGAGGATCCACGGCCGATGTACCTCTACCTGCGGCATGACGCGGCCCCGAGCGAGGTCGATAACAGTACCAATTATGTGAAACTGTAAAATACTGTAAATTAAATCATAGCAGTCTATATAAGAAGGAGACATGAATGATAACCAAACTACAGTACACACATATATCGCTTATATCGCCGTGGTCTCACGCCTCCACATCATTCATGCGTGGAATGCCTTCTCACCAGCTGCCGGCAGTCTATGATATGATAACACCAAGAAGTACACCAGCACACCAAGTCCTACCTGATGCCAAAGCTGTATTAACAATTCAAATGGAAGCATACCCGTGCGCTACGCATCGTGTCAGTATGTCCAAAAGGGAACCACAAGACAGCAATCAAAATGGAAGCATACCCGTGCGCTACGCATCGTGTCAGTATGTCCAAAAGGGAACCATAAGACAGCATTCCAAATGGAAACATACCCGTGCGCTACGCATCGTGTCAGTATGCCCAAAGGGAAACAATAAAGCAGTATCAACATGGAAGCATACCCGTGCGCTACGCATCGTGTCAGTATGTCCAAAGCGATTAGCAAAAGTAACACAATCAACAGGAACGTACCCGTGGAATTTCTCCATCACTGCCGGCATGTCCAAGTAAGTTCTCAACCAGTCAACCGACCCTCTATCGAGAGACGCGGTAACACAGAAATACAACACTTGTACAACAAAGGCTATCATCACAAGCATAGGCAAGTTTCACACAACTCAAAGTACTTTCACATAAGCCACACAATACCCGTAGTATAAAAATCGTGACTATCTTTTTAAGTAAACAAGACACTTCCCTTTTGTAAAATCAAGTAACAACATTATTTTCCAAACGTTCAAATTTGCCTAATTTCAAATGCTCAAGTCACTTATTTTAGAAAGGTTTCATAACTCATAGTCTTAATCTCTTTTAAAACAATTGAGTAACATATGTCATATATGTGAGTAGTTTATTCTTGTTTATAACGATCTTATTACAGCAGCCATGATCTAGAAAATGTAATATCATTTTTTCTAATCTTTTATTCTATGCAGATGGATTTTTCTATTGTTTTTAATACAACACATCATTATTAATTAAATTTTACTTTATTAACGCTGCGGTGGTGCTGTCGATACGTTACGATTTCGAAATCGGTAAAACATCATCCCTTTACAAACCAAGGACTCATTACGCCCCAATGAGGTTTCACACAACATCCCCATTAACACATAAGTTAAGTCTCTGATCTTATAACATCAACTCTCTTAACTTCTAACATCAAGAAACCATTTTCACTACATAAGGTCGTTATAACTAACTTCCCATAAAGCTATTATAACACCCATGTTTTAAACCAACCAAATCACTTAGCACGTATGCGTCTACGTACTACACATAGTTCACAACAATCATGCTAGAAAAGATAGGAAGAGGTTCACATACCTCGCGACGATTATCGACAAGCAAAAACGCTCCACAAGATCGTAACGGCTAGCCTTTTCCACTCTTCAGTAGAATACGCTACTCGTAGTACTTCCACCTATAAGGCCACAAACGTCTATTAAATCTTAAACACAAGTTTCCATCTTTCTACGTAAAATTCGACAAAGACCTCCCCGCCACAACAGAAATCTCCTCCTCTATCGAGGCCGGCTACCAAGCCAACGAGTGGGGTTTACACGTCTAACCTGACGTGTACAATTCTACTACACAAGAATGCTACACGAGTCTCATGTCTGATCCTATGTAATTACGATTCTTCTTTAAATTCAGCTTAAGTCAAAAGACATTGCAAGCTATATTCAGTTCTATATATAGTATACTTCAACTATATAATCCTACAACATGTAAACTCCAATTACAATAAGGGACAAGAATATTTACCTCGACAAGCCCAAAATTATCCAAGTTATAATGTCGATCTGAGCAAGGTTTAGCTCCACCCGTGCGCCCAAACCACTCCAAACAACCCTTAGAAGTTCTAACCAACTTCTACTCAAATACTTCAACCAACTATGAAGATTTCCTTAGGGTTTGGTTTGAGACTAAAGGACAAAAGGTAGTATTTCCTGCTCTACGTATAGAGGTAACTTTTGAAATACTACTAGGTAAAGGCTAAGGTATTTTGGGCATTATAACAATACTAGGAGAGTATTTCTATACCACAAAAGGGGTATTATACGAAAACAACTAGCAGTGGGTACCCCACGGCTAGCACTTCCAAGGGGGGAGGGGGAGGCTCTCGGCCACAAGGCCACTCAAAGGGGGAGGGGGGAAGGCTTAGGACGAGAACACTCAAGAGGGGAGGGAGAGTTTCAAGGCTTAGACAAAGTGAGGAGTGGATGAATAAGTTCATCACTAAGGGGGGGTATTTATAGCACAAGCCAAGGCCAACCAATGGCCAAGATCATGCCAAGTGCAAGGCAAGTGTAGGCCAAGATTAAGCCAAGTGCACCCTAACCCTACTCCACAAAACATGCCACAAAACAATGCACCAAACAAGGCCAAAACAAGGCACAAAACAAGGGAGGAAGACGTCCCCTCGCTTACCCAAACCGTCACTGAGGTGACAAGTGTCACCTCTCGTTGGCCCAAAGATGTTCGTCGCTCGAAAAATCCGCAAAATACAAAGCGACATAGTCGGAATTTTCCTCGCAAGTTATGCAAGCGTTTCGTCAAAAACGACTCTGTCGTGTTGTGTACAAAGGTAAATTCGCCAAGGGTGCCACATGGGGTGACACGTGTCGCCCGATTCGCCAGAATATTTCGTCTTAGAAAATATCCAAAATACCGGAAATCTCAAAACAAAAGGGCCCCACAAAATCAGAATTTCTCAGTGGGCCCCACGTGACCATTTCCAAAATAAAATCTCAAAATTCTAATATAATTTAAGAAGCCCATATACCAAACTGGGAATCCAATTCTCATTAACGAACCTTTTCTTCACAAATTACCTAAACTTTTCCGAAAAACTCACATCTTTCTTTCCTTTCAAAATTTCTGCCGTACTCTCGTACGTACGTCCTCACATACCTACCCTGCAACTACGGGGTATAACATTCTCCCCTCCTTAGAAACAGTCGTCCCGAATGTTCCTTCTCAAGTCGGATAACGATAAAGTTCCTCTAACAAGTTGCCGACGCCACCGCTTGGCCACGAACTAACACCCGTTCTCTTCTCCCCAACTCGTTGTACTTCTCGAACACTCGAACTCTTTCTAGTATCCGTACCACACTCACAATGCTACGTTTCCAACCTTTGAGTTACTACCTCCAAACTTGGTCATCTTACTAACTTCAATCTCCTTAAGGCCATTCCGGCCTTCACGAACCGATTCGGTAGAGCGTATCCACGAACTCATACGATGGTCACCTAAACCGGGCCTAGCATCCTCGTGACCCTACCACTGGCGGAACCACCTCGAACCGACCCCACCACAAACCGGGCCGCGGTTGACCTCAAATGGTCCTCAACCCGACCCCACAACCGCGCCACATTCTTGTTCCCCGATACGGAACAATCTAACCAACACACGTCATGAAAGCTAACACTTCCATCTCTCACTACCCATGGACTTATCACACAAATAAATCCCACGTATACTACGCACTCTGATAAAGGTCAAACATAAAATAAATCTTTTACTCATGACGACCCTACCTCTAAGGTCTCAATCGTGAAATAGTCTAAGGTTCACACTTCCATGCCCCCCAGGCTTACCCTTCTACACTCACCAGGTTACTCAATCACATATTAGCACAAAGCTATCCGAACATAACACTTAACACATTATCTTAACATCAATACATACAAGTCTCTAGAGGGTTAAGGATATACCTGAAAATAGGCGGTTCAAAGTACCGCTAAGATCGGAACTTCCACCGCGACTTACCGTGGCCCGGTGTATGAACATCTGCCTAGCCGTGGAAGGTGAAGAACCCGCAATCGATCTCAGACTGTGCTATCCTACCAGCTACCCCTGGTGGACAGTTTCTCCCAAAATGGCCTCGCTGTCGCATGTAAAACAAACTCCCGACTAGCACGACACTCCCACCGCGAGTCTACCACGCCGTCACAACGAGGTAGGTGGCTTCGGCTAACACCCCGCTCTCCCGAAAATCTGAACCTCGAGCCACGACTGCTCCGAATACTGGATGCCTTGAAGATTGTGGAGGACCACTATGCATGGCGGAGGCGCATAACTAGTTCGGCTGAGGCGGCTCGCCTCGAAAGTCACCAAAGGACCACGCTGCTCGCCTCTTTGACGACTGGTCATTCCGTCGATCTCTCCGTGCCTCACATCCCGGTCGCATGAGCTCGCATGCGGCAATGTCCACGCCCGGTGAAGAGCTACACCAACAAGCCTCTGTCAAGTAATCATCTAGCCTGGCGTGGCGGTGCACTCTATCCTCCATGGTTGCCACTAAAGCGGGACATACCGAGCCAACGAGTCAAACTCCACGTTGTACTCCCGAATCAGACGCTCGCTCGCCAAAGATCATAAATCTGTCCCGCGCCTCCTCATCTGCGGAGGCAAGAAGTGAGTGAGGAATGCCTCTGAGAACTCGTCCCATCCTGCTGGAAGCGCATGCTCTCCCCGGGACAGCTCCCAGGAATCAAACCTGTCGACTGCTGTATCACGCAGCGGATGCGAACCTAAGACCACCGACTCGGTCTCGAAGCCTTGATCACTCTACGACCGGTCAGAATCGCCGGATGAACTCTGCGGATCATCCTCGAGCCTCGACCCATAAAACTCTGGCGGGCTACAACTCGAAAGTCCGTAGCCTCAAACTATTCGCCGGGGTGAGCCATGGTGCTCGAATCGAATCGCCGTCCACTATCCTCATGCTCGCCACGACCACGCCAAAGAATCGGGCCATCTCCTTGTACTTATCTCATCTCGCTCCAGCCGTGAGGCTCAGTATCGTGGTCTCAGCAGCCATCGCTGCGACTCTAAACTCTTTGGCGGCGGCGTCGCAAAACTCGCCGTCAAGCACAATCTCAGTCTGCATCGGCTGCGCTCGTACTCCTCAGATCTCACTAGCAGCTCTCGCCGCTTGCCCTTCCGGGCTCTGGTTGCCTTGCGCGAGGCATAATCGTAAAAACGAGATACGTCGGAGGGTCCAACTTACAACACGGCTCTAAGGCACGACCTCGGAATGAGAAGAATGGAAACCAATCCTAAATGTCCTATAGCCTCACGATTATATATGTGGTGCACAACACACCGATAATCAAGACTCTACTAGACACGGTTCAGAGACACTTTCCGAGGATTAATCGCTCGATACCACTTTTGTCACGACCAACTGCCCGTGGATCGTGCCTACCGGCACCCTAGTGATACAACATCGAGAAAACCAATGAAATAAAAACTTTACACATGAAATGAGACATAATAAATAAACAGCAACCCAACAGTTGCCTTGATATATACATAAAACCCGAACAGATTATCCTTTTTACAAACCCCGCCACAACAAAGGTTGCTGCACTTAAGATTTACAACAACTATGACGGACAGGGCCCGCCATACCACGAATGTACAAGAACCTACAACTCGGGAACACATACCAAAAGATAAGCCTCGGAGAAACGGAGCTTCCAATACGCGAACCGAGATCCTAAGGCGAGGATCCACGGCCGATGTACCTGCGGCAGATGAACGCAGCCGGGCGAGGTCACATACAGTACCAAGTATGTGAAATCAGAAAATCAGTAAATGAAATCATAGCAAATATATAAGCGGGAGACATGAATGATAACCAAACTACGATACACATATATCGCTTATATCAAGTCGTGGTCTCACGCCTCCACATCATTCATGCGTGGAATGCCTTCCTCATCACGGCAGCCTATGATATGATAACACCAAGAAGTACACCAGCACACCAAGTCCTACCTGATGCCAAAGCTGTATTAACAATTCAAATGGAAGCATACCCGTGCGCTACGCATCGTGTCAGTATGTCCAAAAAGGGAACCACAAGACAGCAATCAAAATGGAAGCATACCCGTGCGCTACGCATCGTGTCAGTATGTCCAAAAGGGAACCATAAGACAAAGATTCCAAATGGAAACATACCCGCGCGCGCTACGCATCGCGGTCGTGATGCCCAAAGGGAAACAATAAAGCGAGATCAACATGGAAGCATACCCGCGCCACGCATCGTGTCGGTATGTCCAAAGCGATTAGCAAAAGTAACACAATCAGCGAACGCATCTGCGGAATTTCTCCATCACCGCGATGTCCAAGTAAGTTCTCAACTACCAACCGACCTCTATCGAGAGACGCCAGAATACGTAAATACAACACTTGTAAAAGGCTATCATCACAAGCATAGGCAAGTTTCACACAACTCAAAGTACTTTCACATAAGCCACACAATACGTAGTATAAAAATCGTGACTATCTTTTTAAGTAAACAAGACACTTCCCCTTTTGTAAGATCAAGTAACAACATTATTTTCCAAACGTTCAAATTTGCCTAATTTCAAATGCTCAAGTCACTTATTTTAGAAAGGTTTCATAACTCATAGTCTTAATCTCTTTTAAAACAATTGAGTAACATATGTCATATATGTGAGTAGTTTATTCTTGTTTATAACGATCTTATTACAAAGAGCTATGATCTAGAAAATGTAATATCATTTTGTCTCATCTTAGCTTCTATGCGGATGGAGGTTTCTACCGGTTTTAATACAACACATCATTATTCAATAAATTTTCCTTTATTAACGCCGCAGTTGGTGCTGTCGATACACATTCGATTTCCAAATCAAGAAACATTATCCCTTTAAAAACCAAATACTCATTACTCACGAATGAGGTTTCACACAACATCCACATTAACAAATAAGTTAAGTCTCTTATCTTATAAGATCAAGTCTCTTAACTTCTAACATCAGTAAACCATTTTCACCTACATAAGGTCATTATAACTAACTTCCCATAAAGCTATTATAACACCCTATGTTTTAAACCAACCAAATCACTTAGCACATGTACGTCTACCGTACTACATAGTTCACAACAATCATGCTAGAAAAGATAGGAAGAGGTTCACATACCTCGCGACGATTATCGACAAGCAAAAACGCCCACAAGATCAGAAACGGCTAGCCTTTTCCACTCTTCAAGTAGAATACGCTACTCGTAGTACTTCCACCTATAAGGCCACAAACGTCTATTAAATCTTAAACACAAGTTTCCATCTTTCTACAGAAAATTCGCAAAGACTCTCCCGCCACAACAGAAATCTCCTCCTATCGAGTGGCTACCAAGCCAACCAGGGGGTTTACACGTCTAACCTGACGTGTACAATTCTACTACACAAGAATGCTACACGAGTTCATGTCTGAATACACCCTATGTAATTCTGATTCGCTTCTCTTCTTTAAATTCAGCTTAAGTCAAAAGACATTGCCGCAAGCTATGTTGATTCTATATATAGTATACTTCAACTATATAATCCTACAACATGTAAACTCCAATTATAATAAGGGACAAGAATATTTACCTCGACAAGCCCAAAATTATCCAAGTTATAATGTCGATCTGAGCAAGGTTTAGCTCACCCGTGCGCCCAAACCACTCCAAACAACCCTTAGAAGTTCTAACCAACTTCTACTCAAATACTTCAACCAACTATGAAGATTTCCTTAGGGTTTGGTTTGAGACTAAAAGGACAAAAGGTAGTATTTCCGGGCTCTACGTATAGAGGTAACTTTTGAAATACTACTAGGTAAAGGCTAAGGTATTTTGGGCATTATAACAATACTAGGAGAGTATTTCTATACCACAAAGGGTATTATACGAAAACAACTAGGCAGGGGTACCCCATGGCTAGCTTCCCGAGGGGAGGAGGCTCGGCCACAGGCCACTCAAAGGGGAGGGGAAGGCTTAGGACGAGAACACTCAAGAGGGGAGGGAGAGTTTTCAAGGCTTAGACAAAGTGAGGAGTGGATGAATAAGTTCATCACTAAGGGGGGGTATTTATAGCACAAGCCAAGGCCAACCAATGGCCAAGATCATGCCAAGTGCAAGGCAAGTGTAGGGCCAAGATTAAGCCAAGTGCACCCTAACCCCTACTCCACAAAACATGCCACAAAACAATGCACCAAACAAGGCCAAAACAAGGCACAAAACAAGGGAGGAAGACGTCCCCCCCTTGCCTACCCAAACCGTCACTTGAGGGTGACAAGTGTCACCCTCTCGTTGGCCCAAAGATGTTCCGTCGCTCGGAAAAATCCGCAAAAATACAAAACGACATAGTCGGAATTTTCCCCTCGCAAGTTATGCAAAACGTTTCGTCGAAAAACGACTCTAATCGGGTGTTGTGTACAAAGGTAAATTCGGCCAAGGGTGCCACATGGGGGTGACACGTGTCGCCCCCCGATTCGCCCAGAATATTTCGTCTTCCGAAAATATCTAAAATACCGGAAATCTCAAAAACAAAGCGGGCCCCACAAAACCGTAAATTTCTCCCGTGGGCCCCACGTGACCATTTCCGAAAATAAAATCTCAAAATTCTAATATAATTTAAGAAGCCCATATACCAAATCTGGGAATCCAATTCTCATTAACGAACCTTTTTCTTCACAAATTACCGGAAACTTTTCCGTCGAAAACTCACATCTTTCTTTCTTTTCAAAATTTATGCCGTACTCTCGTACGTACGTCCTCACATACATACCCTGCAACTACGGGGTATAACACATGTGACGAGAAACTACCCTAATAGGAAGGATACAGCGGCGGGACTCGACCTAGGGTCGGTGGCGTGTTCATCACCTTCATACTATGCACCAGGCGTGCCTATGATTAGAATGAAGCGATAGATACAGGTATATCCTTAACCCTCTAGAGATTTGTATATGTGATAAGATGAGTATATTTTAAGTGTTATGTTCAGATAGCATTATGTTAAATTGTGATTTAGAGGCCTGGTTAGTAAAGGGGAAGTTGGGTACATAGAAAGTGTGAGCCTTAGAGTTTTATACGTGGAGACCTTAGAGGCGAGGCCATCTTGAGTAAAAGATTTACTTTATGTTTGACCTTTATCAGAGTGCGTAGTATACGTGGGATATACTTGTGTGATAGGTCCCTGAGTAGTGTGAATTGAAAGAGGGTAGTTGAGCTAAGAAGACCACTAGGTTTTCGTGACTTGATTAGTGAGATGGTTTCGGATTGGGGGAAACAAGAGTTTGGCGCGATTATGGGTCGGGTTAAGGGCCGTTCGCGGGTCAACCCGCAACCCAGAATAAGGTGGGGTCAGTTCGAGGTGGTCCCGCCAGGTGGTAGGATCACGAGGGTGTTAGGCCCAAATTGTGTTAACCATCGTATAAGTTCGCGGATGTGTTCAACCGGAATCGGATCGTGAAGGCTGGGAATGGCCTTGAAGAAATTCGAGGCTAGTAAGATGACCAAGTTTGGAGGTAGTGACTCAAGGATTTTGGAACGAAGTGACGATCGAGGTATGGTGCGTGTACTAGAAAGAGTTCAAATGTTCGGAGAGTGCGACGAAAGGGAAGAAGTGAACATGGGTTAAGAGAATGGTAGTGATCATTTCTCTTGTGAAGAAAAGGTGCAAAGGGAGTATCTGTTAGCCCTTGAGTGGGAGCTTTTGTAATGATAGAGGTGATTCCTCGTGGACTTGGATTTAAGTATTTACGCGTGTATTATTTCGTGGCCATGTGTGGCATTGACAACTTGTTTAAGTTAAGAGGAACTTTATCGTTATTTGTCTTGAGAAGGAACATTCGGGACGAATGTTTCTAAGGAGGGGAGAATGTTATACCCCGTATTTCCAGAGTATGTACGTGAGGGCGTACGTATTAAATTTTTAGCCTTAAATAGGCAAAGGATCGAAAATTATGCACAACTAGCGAGATGAATTGTTTTCCGACGAAACGTTTCCCAAAACTTGCGTAGGGAAAATTACGGCTATGTCATTTATAATTTTTGCGGATTTTTCCGAGAGATGAAACATTTTGGACCAACGAGAGGGTGACACTTGTCACCCTCAAGTGGACGGCCAAGGGGGCGGTTTGCCTTGGACGATTGGCATGGATTTGAGGCCTAAAACTTGGGTCAATGTTTGTTGAGTGATTTGGGGAGTAGGCTAGGGTGAACTTGTGCAAATCTCCACCTTACACTTGCCTACCACTTGGCTTGATCTTGACCATTGGTGGTCCTATAAATACCCCCCTTGCTTGAAGGTTTTCTTCATCCCTCAAATCATTCTAAGTCTTGAAAACCCTCTCCTCCTTTGAGTGTAGTTCTCGTCCAAAGCCACCCCCTCCCCCTTGAAAAGGCCCTTGGCCGAAACCCCTCTCCCTTTGTAGTGTTCTAGCCGAGAACACACCCCCCCTCTCTTGAGTTGTTCTCGTGAAATACCCCCCCCCCCTTGGTAGAGAAATACTTCTCCAAATATTGTTGTAATGCCAAAATACTCTAGCCCAAAACCTTTGTAGTATTTCCAAGTAACATCTATAAGAGAATCCAGGAAAATACTACTATACTTTCCTTTATCCACTAAACGAAACCCTATGGAAAAATCTTCATAGTTAGTTGAAGTATTAAGTAGAAGTTGTGTAGAACTTCTAAGGGTTTCTCGGAGCGAATTGGAGCGTGCAGAATAGGAGCTAAACCTTGCTCAGGATCGACATTTTAACTTGGATAATTTTGGGCTTATCGAGGTAAATAATCTTGTCCCCCAATTGTAATTGGAAATTACATGTTGTAGTAATATATAGTTGAGTATACTATATATAGAATGTTTAAAGATAAGAATTGAACTGTAATTACATAGAAGGATATTAAAGAGGAGAATAGGACTGTATTTACAGTAGACTTGTGTAGTATTACTGTGAAGTAAAAATTGTACACGTCCGGTTAGATATGTAAACCCCCCCCCCTGGTTGGCTTGGTAGCCGGCCTCGATAGAGGAGGAGATTTCTGTGATTTGCGGGAGGAGAGTCTTGCGAATTTTACGTAGAATATGGGCAGTGTGTTTAGAAGTTAATAGGCGTTTGTGGCCTATATAGGTGGAAGTACTACGAGTAGCGTATTCTACTTGAAGAGTGGAAAAGGCTAGCGGGTTCTGATCTTGTGGGCGTATTGCTAATTGTCGATAATCGTCGCGAGGTATGTGAACCTCTTCCTATCCTTTCTAGCATGATGTTTTGTAAACTATGTAGTACGATGAGCGTACGTGTGCTAAATGAATTTGGTTGGTTTAAAACATAGGGTGTTATAATAGCTTTATGGGAAGTTAGTTATAACGACTCCATGTAGGTAAAAGAATGGTTTATTGATTGTAGAAGTTAAGAGACTTGATCTTGAAAGATAAGAGACTTAACTTAATTGACTTGATATATAACATTTTGTTAAAAATATTGTAAAACCTCATTCGCGAGTAATGAGTACTTGATTTTAAAAGAATAATGTTTCTTGATTTGGAAATGAGAATAAGTGTCGAACAAACCACTGCAGCGTTAATAAAGGAAAATGTATTGACAAATAACTAATTGTTATTAAAACCAGTAGAAACCTTCATCTGCATAGAAGCTAAGATAAGACAAAATTGTATTACATTTCCTAGATCATGGCTGCTGTAACAAGATTGTTATAAACAAGAATAAACGGCTCACACATAAGACTTATGTTACTCAATTGTTTTAAAAGAGATTAAGACTATGAGTTATGAAACCTTTCTAAAATAAGAGACTTGAGCATTTGAAATTAGGCAAACTTGAACGTTTGGAAAATAATGTTGTTACTTGATTTTAAAAAGAAAGTGTTCTGGTTTACTTAAAAAGATAGTCACTCTATTTTCATACTACGGGTATTGTGTGACTTTTGTGAAAGAAACGGATCTTTTAAAAAGAGTTAATGTATGTAGTACTTGGGGGTTAAAACCCGGATTTATTGTAATAAAATATAAGTCTATGAGTATGTTGAACTTGCCTATGCTTGTGGTGATATCCTTTGTTGTGCAAGTGTTGTATTTCTGTGCTACCGCGTCTCTCGATGGAGGGCCGGCTGATTTGTTATGAATGATTCTTTACCGAGTCCCATGGGATGGGCCGGGACACGTATTCCGCATGATTCTTTACCGAGTCCCATGGGATGGGCCGGGACACGTATTCTACATGATTCTTTACCGAGTCCCATGGGATGGGCCGGGACACGTATTCTACATGATTCTTTACCGAGTCCCATGGGATGGGCCGGGACACGTATTCCACATGATTCTTTACCGAGTCCCATGGGATGGGCCGGGACACGTATTCCACATGATTTTTACCGAGTCCCATGGGATGGGCCGGGACACGTATTCCACACGATTTATACCTAGACTGCCGGTGAGGAAGGAGTTCCACGGCGTGAGGATGACTTGAGGCGTGAGTCACGACTTGACATGATCGCTTTTATATTTGTGAGCGTAGTTTTGTTATCATACATGTCTCTGTTTTTAGATAGAATTTATGATTTCATTCTGATATTTTGATTTCACATACTTGGTACTGTTATCGACCTCCTTGGGCTGCGTTCATGTCGCAGGTAGAGGTACATTGGTTGTGGATCCTCGCTCATAGGATCACAGTTCAGCGTGTTGGGAAGCCCCGTTTCTTCGGAGGCTTATCTTTGGTATGTTACCACGAGTGCAGAGGTTCTTGTACATTCGGGGTATGGCGGGGCCACTGTCCGTCATAGTTGTTATCACTTCTTAGAGGTTTGTAGTAATCTTGTTGTGGCGAGTTTGTAAAAGGATAAATGTTCGGGTTTTATGTATATATCTGAAGAAAGCTATTTTGGTTGCTTTGTTTATTTATCATGTCTCTTGTTTCATGTTTATGTTTTGTTTCCGCTGATTTTCTCGATGTTGTATCACTAGGGTGCCGGGTAAGGCACGTGCACGGGCAGGTTGGTCGTGTGATGAATCGCTCAAGTTTATATATACATATCTAGAAAACTTTTCTCTGATAAACTGTTTTTATTTCATGTCTTATTTTATATTCCGCTGATTACTCTGATGTATTTCTACTTGGGTGCCCGGGGTAAGGCACCAGTCACGGGCCCGGGTTCGGGTTGTGACAAAAGTGGTATCAGAGCAGTTAATCCTCGGAAAGTGTCTGAGGCAGTATCGATCAGAAGTCTTGATTATCGGTGTGTTGTGCACCACACCAATAATCAGGAGACTATAGGATATTTAGGATTGGTTTCCATTCTTCTCACTCTGAGATCGTGCTTAGAGCTGTGTCATAAGTTGGACCCCTCTAACGTATTTCTTTCCCTTACCGATATGCCTCCACGTAAGGCAACCCGGGCCTAGAAGGGCAAGGCAACCAGGAGCCGCGAGTATATCACGAGGGTTACTAGGGCACAGCCCAATCATCACTGGGTGGTGCTTCATTCGGGAGTTCTGCGGCGTCGCGGCCAATGAGTTTAGCACGGCGGCGATTCCTCTGCGACCATGACATTTACACCTTCGTTCCACGACCGAGAGCAGAGAATATAGGATCAAAGAGACGACCACTGTTACTAGCTAGGATTTAAGCTACGGAGGGTATATGATGTACCGATTTATCGCGGGCCTTGAGGAATATCTAAGAAAAGGTTGTGTAAGAATAGCTCTTCAGTCGGGCATGAGCATGGCCTGCGTATGGGCTTATGCGCGGTAGAAGGCGTGAGATCGGCAGATTAACGAGGCAGCGAAGAGGCGAGCAGCAGGTCCTTTGGTAACTTTCAAGGCAAACCGCCTCAGCAGCAGATTAGATATGCACATCCACCAGTGCATAGTGGTCCTCCACAGGGTTCAGGACGTTCGGGGTATCTGGAGTTGGTCGAGCTCCGGGCTTCGGTTCGCGACTATCGTAAGTCGGCCAATGGATTGATTTTCCCAGTGTTCACAGTGTGACAGGCGTCATCCCGGGGAATGTCATCTTTTGTTGATGCTTGTTTTACCTGCGGCCGTCAGGGCCGTGTGTCGAAAGGATGTCCTAGTAGGAGGAATTCAAGTAGGAGGACTCAGCCTACGGATCGATTCATGATTGATGGTTCGGAGAGGAAGAGGTGTTAGCCAGAGGAGGCCACCCCCACCTCGGTGTGGCCGTTGTGGTAAGTGTCGTTGTGGGGAGTGTCGTATTTCTTCGACAACTTGTTATGCTTGCGCCCAGCAGGGCAGGATTGATTGGAACGATAGAGGGTAGTGAAGCAGTAGATACAGGTAGATCCTTAACCCTCTAGAGATTAGTACGTATGATAAGATAAGTATACCTTAAATGTTATGTTCACATAGCATTGTGTTAATTGTGATTAGAAATCATGGTTAGATAACCGGGTAAGATTGGGGATAGAAAGTGAGCCTTAGAGTTTTATACGTGGAGACCTTAGAGGTAAGGCCATCTCGAGTAAAAGATGTATTTTTATGTTTGACCCTTATCGGAGTGCATAGTGCACATGAGATATACTTGTGTGATAAGTCCCTGAGTGGTATGATATGAAAGAGGGTAGTTGAGCTAAGAAGACCACTAGGTTTTTCGTGACTCGATGAGGAGATTGTTCCGGATCGGGGAACAATAGTTTTGGCGATGGCGGTCGGGTTGAGACCGTCGCGGTCAACCCGCGGCTGTTTGGTGCGGGTCGGTTGTGGTGGTCCCGCCAAGTGGTGGGGTCACGAGGGTGTTAGGCCCAAGTTTAGTTAACCAGCGTACGAGTTCGTGGATACGTTCGACCAGTAGTCGGGCCGATGAGGTCAGCCCATCTTGTCTTTCAGTCAGGACCGTTTACTCGGCAGAGGGTTATGCGAGATGTTACATCAGGAAGGTTGTAAGGCTGCACGAGGGGCCTACTTTCACCTTATGACAGACAGTGAAGCCCAGGTTATGGCTATTTCTTTTTCTGGAGGTTTTGCCAGGCAGGGTTAGGAACTCAGGTGAGTCTCGATGCTCGATTCGCTTCGGGCCAGTGTTTGGATTTCAGGGGTAGCTGTGAGGATTGTTGCCTCCTGTGGAGGGAGTGTTTTAATAGCTACCATTTCGGTATTCGGATGTCGCCTTATGAAGCCTTGTAGGGGCGGAAGTGTAAGTTGCCGGTCGATTGGTTCGATGTTGGCAAGGTTCAGATAGTTGGTTCATACTTGTTCAGCAGGATGTGGATAGGGTGAAGCTTATCCAGAAGAGGTTATTGGCAGCTCAGAGTCAACAGAAGTTGTGCGGATAATCTGCGACAACGCTTGGAGTTCAGGTTGACGGTGGGTCTTCTTAAAGGTACCACCCCGGAAAGGGTGTGACGAGTTTTGGGAAACAGAGGAAACTTAGCCCGAGTTACTTTGGGCCTTTCAGATCATGTGAAGAGTAGGCCAGGTTGCCTATATGTTAGCTTTTGCCGTCCGACTTAGGAGGCAGTATGTCCGGTCCTTCATGTTGTTAGGTTCGGAAAAGTATCGGAGATCCATCCAGAGTGTTCCCAGTTAATGATGATCAAGTTGGAGGTAGTAACCCAGAGATTTTTGAAATTGAAGCAGTAACAGGAATGTGGTAAGTTATGAGAAAGAGTTCGAGTGTACGAGAAGGGTACGACGAGTAAGGGAAGAAGCGAGCATGTGTTAAGAACATAGATGTGATCTTTTCTTTTGTAAAGTGAAGGTGCGAAGGGAGTATCTTTTAGCCCTTGGGTGGGAGTTTTTGTGATGTTAGAGGTGATTCCTCGTAGACTTGGATTAAGTATTGGAGCGTGTGTTATTTTGTGGCCATGTGTGGCATTGGCAACTTGTTTAAGTTAAGAGGAACTTCATCATTATCCGTCTTGAGAAGGAACATTCGGGACGAATGTTTCTAAGGAAGGGAGAATGTTATACCCCGTATTTCCAGAGTATGTACGTGAGGACGTACGTAGAAAAGTTTGAGCCTTAAAGTAGGCAAGGGCCGAAAATTTTGTTCACAACTACCGAAAGGAATCGTTTTTCGACGAAACGTTTTACAAAACTTGCGAAGGGAAAATTCCGGCTATGTCATTTATATTTTTTGCGGATTTTTCCGAGAGATGAAATATTTTGGACCAACGGGAGGGTGACATGTGTCACCCTCAAAGTGGGCGTTAGTTGGACGGCAAGTGGGACGAATTGGGGGTCAAGGGGTTGGTAGGATATTTGTGATATTTTGTGTGGTAGATGGATAAGGTACACATGGGTAAATCCTCACCCTACACTTGCCTACCACTTGGCTTGATCTTGGCCCTTGGTTGTCCTATAAATACCCCCCCTTTGTGAAGACTTCTTCATCCACAAAAATCTCTAAGTCTTGAAATCCCTCTCCCTCCCTCTCTATGGTTTCGTCCAAACCTCTCCCCCCTCCCCCTTTGAGAAGGCCCTTGGCCGAGGGGTACACCCCCCCTCCTAGTGGCCTTGGCCGAGAGTACCCCCCCCTCTCTTGAGTTGCCTCGTATAAATACCCCCCCCCCCCTTGGTAGAAATACTCTCCGAGTATTGTTACTATTCCAAAATATCTTGGCCCAAATACCTTGTAGTATTCCAAGGTTACACTTATACTAAAAGCCCGTAAATACTATTATACTTCCTTCAATACTAAACGAAACCCTAAGGAAAATCTTCACGCTTGGTTGAAGTATTAGGAAGAAGTTTCGTAGAACTTCTAAGGGTTGTTTGAGCGGGTTGGAGCACCGGAGTAGGAGCTAAACGTTGCTCGGATCGACATTAAACTTGGATAATTTTGGGCTTACCGAGGTAAATAATCCTATCCTTCATTGTAATTGGAAATTACATACTGTAGTTGTCTAGAAATGAATATAAGATTCATAGAAGAGAATTGAACTGTAATAGAAGGATATTACAGAAAGACTTGAACTGAAATCGCATCAGAAGAATATTAAAGTGGAAGATTAAAACTGTACTTACATAGAATGTATTTCTGAGACTTGTATAAACTTTATAGGTTGAATGTTCGCGAGCAGTAGCATGTACTACTTGAAATGTGGACAAGGCTAGGGTTATAACCGTGGAGCGTTTTGCTAATAGTCGATAATCGTCGCGAGGTATGTGATTCTTCCTATCCTCTTGAGCATGATATTTTAAAAGAATATATATATAGTACGGTAGACGTACGTGTGTTAACTGAACGTAGTTTTACGGAAATGTCTTTTGACTTAAGCTTGAATAATAAGAATCTTGAAGTATTTCAAAAGAATTAAGAAACCTTTTTGAAAGAAGAGTAATGCTTGGTTTTAAAAGCTTAAAGAGTTATACTAGCTTTATGGGAAGTTAGGTATAACGACTTAAGAGAGATAAAAGAATGGTTTATTAATTTTAGAAGTTAAGAGACTTGATCTTAAAAGATAAGAGACTTGACTGAAATGAATTAATATGAATTTTGTGTGAAACCTCATTCGTGAGTAATGAGTACTTGGTTTTTAAAAGGAATAATGTTTTACTGATTTCAGAAATCAGAATAAGTATCGAACAAACCACTACAGCGTTAATAAAGGGAAATGTATTGACTAATTAAGTATTATTAAAACCAGTAGAAACCTCCATCTGCATAGAAGCTAAGATGAGACAAAATGATATTACATTTCCTAGATTATGGCTGCGTTAATAAGATTGTTATAAACAAGAATAACCTACTCACATATAAGGTATATGTTTCTCAAAATTGTTTTAAAGGAGAATTACATCATTAAGTGATTAAAACTATGAACTATGAAACCTTTCAAAAATGAGAAACTTGAGTATTTGAAATTAGGCAAACTTGAACGTTTGGAAAAGAATGTTGTTACTTGATTTTTACAAAGAGAAGTGTTTTGATTGTGTTGGTTTGTGATAGCCTTGTAATACTTCCTGGTTGATTTAATAATTAAACATGTTAGGATGCTACGTGTGTTAGTGTCTTGTGATGTTTGTGTAAGGGGTTTCCCTTGTTGTGCTTATGTTGTCTAGCAGCCGTTATGCTAGTATTACATCACTCACCTCTTGACATGATTCCGGGTTAAGCGCCCTCCGACGCGGTAGACTCAGCGATGCAGGACCATGATTCGAGAATACCTCATGCGGTCACGGGGCCTATCGCGAGCTACGAGTTCCGTGTTAGTGCGGCCTTTATAGTCATGCGTCATGTGGACACGCGGATGCGAGTCGGGGCGATGTCGGGAGTAGCTACCCTCGTCGCGAGGAATACATCATGCGGGCCATTGGAGTGGCCTGCGAGTCGCGGAAGTTCGGACTAGACACGCACATTAGATATCGCGCGAGTGGCGGCTTCGATCATGTGGCGGTGCAGACAGATCTCATGATACGCTTTATGACCTTGTTAGTACCGCTGGTGTTAGTAGTCGGCTATGCCTTCGACTTACCCCAGACGGTTTTATTATGACACAGTGGGACCCGTGTTCATGTGTGTTCCTTGGTGCTTTTATATCATGATCGCCGCGGTGAGGAAGGTATTCCACGGGCATGATTGATGTTGTGGGCGTGAGACCCATAGTTGTATTTGAGTGATGACTTTGAGGGCGTGAGTCCCTGACTTGACATGACTACTTATTTATTGTGAACTGTAGTTTGGTTATCATACATGTCTCCTGCTTTATATAGACTACTATGATTTCATTTACTGATTTTCGCCACATACTTGGTACTGTTATCTCGACCTCCTTCGGGGGACTGCGTTCATGCCGCAGGTAGAAGTACACCAGTCGTCGATCCTCGCTCATAGGGTCACAGTTCAGCGTTTGGGAAGCTCCGTTTCTCCGGAGGCTTATCAGTGGTATAGTCCCCTGTAGTTGTAGGTACTTACATTCAGGGGTATGGCGGGGCCCTGTCCCGCCATTGTTGTTACATCATTCTTAGAGGTCTGTAGTACTGTTGTGGGCAGGGTTTGTAAAAGGGGATGTAACTGTTCAAGTTTATATATACATATGCCGAAAGGCAGCTTTTCTCTGATAAACTATTTTTATTTTATGTCTTGTTTTATATTCCGCTGATTACTCTGATGTATGTCTACTTGGGTGCCCGGGGTAAGGCACCAGTCACGGGCCCGGGTTCGGGTCGTGACAGAAGGAGAGATTGTTAATTGCGTTCCGTTTGGGCGTGTTATCCCCTTCTTTAGTTATTATTGTTATGAAGGAGAGATTGTTAAATCGCGTTCCGTTTGGGCGTGTTATCCCATTCTTTAAATTTTGTTATTATTGCACCTTAATTATAGTATGTTAATTACGGTTATCGGGCCTTGGAAAAGGTGGAAAATTGAGTAGAAACGGGCGAGGTGCTGCCGAATTTTCCGTAGAATAGGGAACCTTGTACTTAGGAATATTCTACGAAGGGATCTAGAAGTTAATAGACGTTTCATGGCCATTATAGGTTGAAGTACTACGAGTAGCGTATTCTACTTGAAGGGTGGAAAAGGCTAGCAAAGTTATAGTACTTCAGAGCGTTTTGCTAATTGTCGGTAATCGTCGCGAGGTATGTGAACCTCTTCATATCCTTTCTAGCATGATTATTTTAAACTATGTAGTACGGTAGACGTACATGTGTAAAATGAATTTGGTTTATTTAAAACATAAAGTGTTATAATGGCTTTATGGGAAGTTAATTATAACAACTTTATGTAGGTAAAAGAATGGTTTATTGATTTTTAAAAAAAGATAAGAGACTTACTCATATTTGACTTGATTTAATATGTGAAGAACTTGAATTGTGTGGAAAGTTGTGAAACCTCATTCGTGAGTAATGAGTACTTGGTTTCGAATGATAATGTTATATCGATTGCGGAAATGAGAATAAATATCAAACATCCCACTGCAGCGTTAATAAAGGAAAATATATTGACAAATAATTAATTATATTAAAACAAGTAGAAACCCTCCATCTGCATAGAAGCTAAGATAATACAAAATTGTATTACATTTCCTAGATCACGGTTGCTTTAATAAGGTCATTAATAACAAGTATTGATTTTTCTTAAATTCCAAGGTAAGGAACTTGATTTCTAAAAAGAAAAGAGACTTGAGGAATTGAAGTGTTTTTGGTTTAAAAGAAAGACATGGTTTTGTCTTAAAATGGTTTAAAAAGAAGGTATGGAAATTGTTTTGGTTTACTTAAAAATAATAGTCACTCTATTTTGATACTACGGGTATCGTGTGACCTTCGAAAAAGGAAATGGATCTTTTGAAAGAATCTAATGTACGTAGTACTTTAGGGTTAAAACCTGGATTGTTGGCATAAAATGGGAGTACTTGAGTTTATATAAATGGTGAATCTATTTACATGTTAATGAAAGTCTAAGAGTATGTTGAACTTGCCTATGCTAGTTATGATAGCCTTTGTTGTGCAAGTATTGTATTTCTATATCACCGCGTCTCTCGATGGAGGGCCGGCTGACTTGTTGTGAACTTATTTGGACGTACCGGCTGTGACGGAGGATTCCACGGGTATGCTTCCATTGTGAGTGATCTTGGCCATGCTTATACGATGAGGGATTCCGGGGCATGCGGCCAGGATGCGGGTTAGATGCCCGCGCGTTTCATTACTCCATGGCCATGCTTATACGATGAGGGATTCCGGGGCATGCGACCATGTTATACTTTATTCCATGGGCTAGCTCCCCGTGAAGACATGTACCCACGATGAGGGATTCCGGGGGCATGTTATATTATTATTCCATGGGCTAGCTCCCCATGAAGACCTGCGCCTACGATGAGGGATTCCGAGGGCACGTTATGGCCATGCTTATATGATGAGGGATTCCGGGGCATGTGGCCGAGTATATATATATATATTTTATATGTGTACGCCGACAGTGAGATAGGATTCCACGGGCGCGTCACATGAGTTTGATTTATGTCATAGACTGCCGGCAGTGAGGAAGGAATTCCACGGGCATGATTGATGTTATGGGCGTGAGACCCATTGTTATATTTTGAGTGATGACTTTGAGGGCGTGAGTCCCTGACTTGACACGATTGTTTTAGATTGTGAAATGGTATCTTTTTAGAGACAATGTTGATGTTCATTACTCTTGTTGTTAGCCGGGCTTTGTGAAACACATTTTTTTTATCATACTTGTCTCCTGTTTTATATATAGACTATTATGATTTCATTACAGTATTTTCAGTTTCACATACTTGGTACCTGTTGTACTGACCTCCTTCGGGGGGCTGCGTTCATGCCGCAGGTTGAGGTACGTAGCTTGCTGATCCGCACTCTTAGGATCACTGTTCAGTTCTGTGGAAAGCTCCATTTCTCCGGAGGCTTTGTCTTTGGTATAGTCCCCTGTCATTATAGGTACTTGTACATTGTGGTATGGCGGCCCTGTCCGTCATAGTTGTGGTTACATTCTTAGAGGTCCAGCATCGCTTGTTGTGGCGGGTTCAGAAAGGATGTAACTGTTCAAGTTTTTAGTTTATATACAGAAAGGTAACCGTTTGGTTAGCCTGTTTCTTATTCTATCTTGTTTCATGTTTAAGTTTTTATTTCCGCTGATTTTCTCTGATGTTGTATCACTAGGGTGCCCGGGGTAAGGCACCAGTCGCGGGCCCGGGGTCGGGTCGTGAAAAAAGTGGTATCAGAGCAGTTAATCCTCGGAAAGTGTCTACAGACCGTGTCTAGTAGAGTCTTGATTATCGGTGTGTTGTGCACCACATCTATAATCAGGAGGCTGCAGGACATTTAGGATTGGTTTCCGTTCTTCTCACTCTGAGATCGTGCCTTAGAGCTATGTTATAAGTTGAACCCCTCTGACGAGTCTCTTTCGTTACCAGTTATGCCTCCACGTAAGGAAACCCGGGCCCAGAAGGGCAAGGCAGCAGAAGGAGCTGCGAGTAGAACACAAAGGAGTACGAGGGCACAGGCCCAACCTTTACCCGAGGTGATACCCCAAACGGCGAGTTCCACGATGTCGCCGGCCCCAGCAGAGTTTAGTACAGCGGCAGCAGTTCCTGCTGCAGCCATGATATATGAGCCTTCAGTTCCACGATCGGGAACAGAGAATATGGATTACAAAGGGATGGCTCAGTTACTAGCTAGGATTTTAGCAAACAGAGAGTATATAGTGCGCCGATATATCACGGGTCTAGACGATTATCTAGTAAAGGGGTGTACAAGAGTAGCTCTTGATCGAGCATGGACATTGCCCACAGACAGCTTATGCAGCAGATCGAGAACGTAGAGATCGACGGAATAACCAAGACCAGCAGAAGAGGGCCAGGACAACAGGGTCCTTTGGTGACTTTCGAGGCAGGCAGCCTCAGCAGCAGACTAGTTATGCCCCTCCGCCAGTTCAGAGTAGTCCTCCACAGGCTTCAGGACGTTCGGAGTATGCAGGAGTTGGTCAGAGCTCCAGGGTTTTTGGTTCACAGATTTACATAGGTTCTAGCGGCCGATTCGATTTTCCGGTGTTCACTATGCGTGGCGTCATTCCGAAATGTCGTCTTTTTACTAATGCTGCTTTACTCGCGCCGTCGAGGCCATGAGAGAGAATGTCCCAGAAGGAGGGAAACCGGTGGGATAACTCAGCCAGTTGCGGATTCAGTAGTTCGGAGAGGAAGTGGTGTTAGCCAGAGGAGGCCACCCCCACCTCGGTGTGGCCGTGGTGGTAGGTGTCATTGTGGGGAGTGTCCTACTACTTCGACAGCTTGTTATGCTTGCGGCCAGCAGGGCCATTTTGCGAGAAATTGACCAACTGCAGGTGGCGCGATGTTACGACTCAACGGATCGGTGGTCGGGTTCATCACCTTCTATAACTATGCGCCCAGCAGAGCAGGATTTTGATTAAGAGAGACAAAGGGAAGTGAAGCAGTAGTTGCAGGTATATCCTTAAACCTCTAGAGACTAGTATGCGTGATATGATGACCTAATGTTAAGTGTTATGTTGGGATAAGCACTGTGTAAAATTGTGATTTAGAGAACATGGTTAGTTGAAAGGGTAAGTTTAGGGGCAGGGAAATTATGAGCCTTAGAATTTATAACAGTTGAGACCGAGACCTTAGATGTAAGGCCGTCTTGAGTAAAAGATTTTACGATTAGTCTTTGTCGGAGTGCATAGTATACGTGGAGTATTTGTGTTATAAATCCATGGGTAGTTTGAGATAGAAGTGGTAGCTTTCATGACCTGAATATTGAGATTGTTCCGGACCGGGAACAAGAGTTTAGTTCGAAGTGGGTTGGGTTGAGGCCATATCGCGGGTCAACCCGCAGCCCGGAATGTGGTGGGGTCAGTTTGAGGTGGTCCCGCTAGGTGATAGGATCACAAGGGTGTTAGGCCCAGGTTTAGGTAACCATCGTACGAGTTCGTAGATGCGTTCGACCAGTAGTCGGGCCGATGGGGTCAGCCCATCTTGTCTTTCAGTCAGGATTGGTTACTCGGCGGAGGGTTATGCAAGATGTTTTATATCAGGAAGGTTGTAAGGCTGCACGGGGTTCCTACTTTTATTTTATGACAGGCAGTGGAGCCCAGTTTACGGTTTTTTCTCTTTTTTGGAGGTTTTACCAGGCGAGGTTAGGAACTCAGGTGAGTCTCAGTATTGCATTCACCCTCGGGCCGACGGACAAACAGCGCGTTGTACCCAGATATTTGAGGATAGGTTACGGGCCGGTGTTTTGATTTCGGGGGAGTGGTGAGGATTATTTGCCTCGTGTTGAGTGGGTATTATTATAGCTACCATTTCAGTATTCGGATGGCGCCTTATGAAGCCTTGTATGGGCGGAAGTATAGGTTGCCGGTCGTTTGGTTCGATGTTGGCAAGGTTCAGATAGTTGGTCCATACTTGATTCAGCAGAATGAGGATAAGGCGAAGCTTATCCAGAGAAGGTTATTAGCAGCTCAGAGTCAACAGAAGTCTCGCGGATAATCGGCGTCGACACTTGGAGTTCAGGTTGACGGTGGGTCTTCTTGAAGGTACCACCCCGGAAGGGTGTGACGAGATTTGGAAAGCAAGGGAAACTTAGCCCGAGGTACTTTGGGCCTTTTCAGATCATTTGTAGAATAGGCCAGGTTGCCTATAAGTTAGCACTGCCGTCCGACTTAGGAGGCAGTACGTCCGGTCTTTCATGTTGCTACGATTCGGAAGAGTATCGGAAATTCATCCAGAGTGTTCCCAATTAATGACGACCAAGTTGAGGATAGTAACCCCGAGATGTTAAAAACTGAAGCAATGACAGAAATGTGATACGTATATTAGGAACAGTTCGAGTGTACGAGGAGAGTACGATGAGTAAGAAAAGAGGCGAAGATGTGTTAAGCAGATGGAAGTATTCTTTTTATAAGTAAGGATGTGAAGAAAGTATCCTTTGGACCATGGGTGGAGCTAATAGTGTTGTATACGCTTTAGAGATGATTCTTCGTCGGCTCGGATATGAGTTTTTGCGCGTACGTTGTATTGTGGCCATGAGTGGCATAATTGGTTTCGTTAGTATAGAGGGAAGACTATACCGGCACAGGTATGTTTTGAGACTTAGAAGGAACATTCGGGACGAATGTTTCTAAGGGGGGGAGAATGTTATGCCCCGTAGTTCCGGAGTATGTATGTGAGGACGTACGTACAATATATACGCCCTAATTAGGGTAAGATTGATAGAATTGTTTTCCGACGAAAATTATTCCGAACCTTGTGAAGGAAATTTTACGTTTTCAATAATATTTTTACGATTATGGAATTGTTCCGAGAGATAAAATATTTTGGACCAATAGGAGGGCGACAAGTGTCACCCCTATATTGGGCCATGTGGGACGAAATTGAGTGGACAAGTAGGCAAGACAAGTGGCCAAAAGTCTTGCATGGCTAGTCTTGGCTTGGATGAATTTGGCTAAGTTTAGTGGGCAAGTCTTGCATGGTCAAGGTCTTGCATGGCTTTAGTAAGACAAGTGTGGGAAGGAACCTTCACATATGATCTCTACCTTACACATGTGTTAATCTCAACCCTTGGTTGTGCTATATAAACCCCCTTAGTGGATGAAAATCAGCCACACTTAACATATTACAAGACTTGAAAAACATTTCCTCTCCCTCCTTCTCTATCTTGATTTCGTCCAACCCCCCCTCCCCTAACCAAATGTTGTCCAAAAATTCTTAAACTTATAAGTGTTCTTCCTTAATGTGTTAGGAAGATTATTAACCAAGAGTTAGACAAGATTTCACACCCCTAGCCTCAAAAACCTTCCCTTGGCCGAGAGTAGGCAGATTTTCGAAACTGTTTTGGGCAGATTTTTTAGTCAAGTTTGGAAGGGAATATCTCCTAGCATATAAGGAGTTTTTGGGTGTTTCAAAAGCCTAAAATGAAGTTCGTCGAGTCTAGTTTCCAATTCAACAAACCACTCGCCGATAGGAAACTGGAGTAGAGAGTTATCGACGTTTCAAGTTCAGATGACGAAGCAGTAGCTAAAAATCTGGACAGTCACGTTTTTGGACTATCTTGAGGTAATGAACCTTAACCTCTTTGTGAAGTTGATTTATTATGTATAGATGGATATTATGCATATATTGGAAGTATATTATGGACTATAAGATATAAAGAAAGATTTGGATCTTGCTAAGAAGTTAACAACAAAGAAACTATAACTTATATAAAGATTGGAATATAAGTTGAAGGACTAATGAAGTAATTGGATAAGTATTATTGTAAAAGTTGGCCAAGGACCCCAACTTAAGGACCGTATCTACTTTGGACTTTTTACTTTGGACTTTTTACTTTGGACTTCTTTTACTTATTGTTGTTATGAAGGGAGATAGTAAACCGCATTACCGTTTGGGCGTGTTATCCCCTTCTTTTACTTATTGTTGTTATGAAGGGAGATAGTAAACCGCGTTACCGTTTGGGCGTGTTATCCCCTTCTTTTACTTATTGTTATTATGAAGGGAGATAGTAAACCGCGTTACCGTTTGGGCGTGTTATCCCCTTCTTTACTTATTATTATTAAGAAGGAGAGATTGTTAATCGCGTTCCGTTTGGGCGTGTTATCCCCTTCTTTACTTATTATTATTAAGAAGGAGAGATTGTTAATCGCGTTCCGTTTGGGCGTGTTATCCCCTTCTTTAGTTATTATTGTTATGAAGGAGAGATTGTTAAATCGTGTTCCGTTTGGGCGTGTTATCCCCTTCTTTAAATTTTGGTATTATTGCACCTTAATTATAGTATGTTAATTACGGTTATCGGGCCTTGGAAAAGGTGGAAAATTGAGTAGAAACGGGGGAGGTGCTGCCGAATTTTCCGTAGAATAGGGAACCTTGTACTTAGGAATATTCTACGAAGGGATCTAGAAGTTAATAGACGTTTCATGGCCATTATAGGTTGAAGTACTACGAGTAGCGTATTCTACTTGAAGGGTGGAAAAGGCTAGCAAAGTTATAGTACTTCGGAGCGTTTTGCTAATTGTCGGTAATCATCGCGAGGTATGTGAACCTCTTCATATCCTTTCTAGCATGATTATTTTAAACTATGTAGTACGGTAGACGTACGTGTGTAAAATGAATTTGGTTTATTTAAAACATAAAGTGTTATAATGGCTTTATGGGAAGTTAATTATAACAACTTTATGTAGGTAAAAGAATGGTTTATTGATTTTTAAAAAAAGATAAGAGACTTGACTCATATTTGACTTGATTTAATATGTGAAGAACTTGAATTGTGTGGAAAGTTGTGAAACCTCATTCGTGAGTAATGAGTACTTGGTTTCGAATGATAATGTTATATCAATTGCGGAAATGAGAATAAATATCGAACATCCCACTGCAGCGTTAATAAAGGAAAATATATTGACAAATAATTAATTATATTAAAACAAGTAGAAACCCTACATCTGCATAGAAGCTAAGATAAGACAAAATTGTATTACATTTCCTAGATCACGGTTGCTTTAATAAGTTCATTAATAACAAGTATTGATTTTTCTTAAATTCCAAGGTAAGGAACTTGATTTCTAAAAAGAAAAGAGACTTGAGGAATTGAAGTGTTTTTGGTTTAAAAGAAAGACATGGTTTTGTCTTAAAATGGTTTAAAAAGAAGGTATGGAAATTGTTTTGGTTTACTTAAAAATAATAGTCACTCTATTTTGATACTACGGGTATCGTGTGACCTTCGAAAAAGGAAATGGATCTTTTGAAAGAATCTAATGTACGTAGTACTTTAGGGTTAAAACCCGGATTGTTGGCATAAAATGGGAGTACTTGAGTTTATATAAATGGTGAATCTATTTACATGTTAATGAAAGTCTAAGAGTATGTTGAACTTGCCTATGCTAGTTATGATAGCCTTTGTTGTGCAAGTATTGTATTTCTATATCACCGCGTCTCTCGATGGAGGGCCGGCTGACTTGTTGTGAACTTATTTGGACGTACCGGCTGTGACGGAGGATTCCACGGGTATGCTTCCATTGTGAGTGATCTTGGCCATGCTTATACGATGAGGGATTCCGGGGCATGCGGCCAGGATGCGGGTTAGATGCCCGCGCGTTTCATTACTCCATGGCCATGCTTATACGATGAGGGATTCCGGGGCATGCGACCATGTTATACTTTATTCCATGGGCTAGCTCCCCGTGAATACATGTACCCACGATGAGGGATTCCGGGGCATGCGGCCGAGTATATATATATATATATATATATGTATTGTATATGTGTACGCCGACAGTGAGGTTGGATTCCACGGGCGCGTCACATAAGTATGATTTATGTCATGATCGTGATGAGGAAGGAATTCCACGGGCATGATTGATGTTATGGGCGTGAGACCCATTGTTATATTTTGAGTGATGACTTTGAGGGCGTGAGTCCCTGACTTGACAGGATTGTTTTAGATTGTGAAATGGTATATTTTTAGAGACAATGTTGATGTTCATTACTCTTGTTGTTAGCCAGCTTTGAAACGCATTTTTATCATACTTGTCTCTGCTTTATATATAGACTATTATGATTTCATTCTGATATTTTGCCACATACTTAGTAATTGTTATCGACTTCTTCGGGGCGTTCATGCCGCAGTTGAGGTACGAACTGCCGATCCGCACTCTGGGTCACTGTTGATTCTGTGGAAAGCTCCATTTCTCGGAGGCTTTGTCTTTGGTATAGTCCTGTCATCAGAGGTACTTGTACATTCAGGGGTATGGCGGGGCCCTGTCCCGTCATAGTTGTGGTTACATTCTTAGAGGTCTGTAGTACTGTTGTGGGCAGGGTTCGTAAAGGATGTAACTGTTCAAGTTTTTAGTTTATATACAGAAAGGTAACCGTTTGGTTAGCCTGTTTCTTATTCTATCTTGTTTCATGTTTAAGTTTTTATTTCCGCTGATTTTCTCTGATGTTGTATCACTAGGGTGCCCGGGGTAAGGCACCAGTCGCGGGCCCGGGGTCGGGTCGTGACAACTTATGCCCATTAATCAAAATAGACAACTTTCTTAACCTTCCATAAAGTCGTTATAACCAACTTCCCATCAAGTCGTTATAACCCTTTATGGTTTTAGACCAATTCATTCCTTTTTATATCCAAGAGACTTACACTTTTAAAACCAAGTATCACATACTTACAAATCAAGTTTCTTAACTTTCAAAATACTTCAAGTCTCTTAATATTTAGAAGTCAAATTTCTTAACTTTAGAAATCAAGTTTCTTGTACTTTTAAATCTCAAGTAACCCGTACCTTTAAAACAAGTTACTTCTCTTTAAATCATGTCATTTCTCCTCTTTTAAATCAATTAAGTAAATCACTCCTTTTACTCCCCTAAATTCATTATAACAACCTTTAGGTTTTGGAACTAAGGCACTAGCCAAAAGATTTGGAAACCACTTCCTTTTCAAGACTCTATGTACTTGAAGTAAAATACTTTCACTTTTGAGAATTCAAACTTTACTAAGGAAATGGATTATAACAACTTACAATTTAAACATCAAAGTACAATCAAGGAAGTACATAGAATAAATTCTATATTAGGCAATCCAAGTACAACCAAGGAATGGATCATTTAAGGAGTAGGACTTACTTTCTTTATCTTAAGGAATCATGCTAGAAGAAGAGGAGATGGTTCACATACCTTATCGGCTTAATCCCCAAGCTAAGTCGAATACTCCGCACGTAGAATTGTCAACCTATAATGGCCACAACAAGACTATCAACTTCTAGTTTCTAACGTAGAATAATGATAAGTATACGGTCTCTTATCCTACGGAAAATTGGGCAGCACCTCCTTTGTTTCTACATACTTTGCCACCTTTTTCAAGGCCGAATTCAATAACCAAACATGCCACATTTAAGGCTCAACATACCAACCAATCAAAGGGGATTACACGTCTTACAATACGTGTAAAATTCCGCCCCACAATTCATACCAAGTAGTTTAGTATCCAAAGCCATTCTCGACCAACATATACAACAACACTAAGTCCTTTCCAATTCTTTTTTCAATCCAAGTTCTTAGGTCTAACATGTTATATAGTCATAAACAACTTTAATAACTACAATTCCTTCTTTATATAACATGTGACGACTTAAACTAAAAATCAAATCGAATTGTAATCTTAAGGGCTAAACATGCAAGTTTTCAGATTAGGGTTCCAATAGCCAATACACTTATCAAACTTCATACTATATATCTCATGCTTGCTAATATCCATAGATACAACAATAAGTAAACTTTAATTGCTAAACGACAAGATTTATACCTTTACAAGCCCTTAAAATTTCTAAGATTCAAAGTCGCTCCTTAGCAATTCTTAGCTCCTTTCCTTTATGCTCCAATCCGCTATTTGAAGCCCTTAGAAATTCACAACCAAATTCTCTTCTATTTCTAATCCAAACTTGTGAAAATGACTTAGGTTTTCGCCTTGCGACTAACGTGAAAACGTCGTTTTTCCAAAATCTTTCTATTGAGATATCCTTAGAATACCCTTAGTGTCACGACCCGAACCCGGGCTCGTGACTGGTGCCTTACCCCGGGCACCCAAGTAGACATACATCAGAGTAATCAGCGGAACATAAAACAAGACATGAAATAATATGAAGTGTAAAACAGTCTTCTGAGAAAAGTTGCCTTTCGGCATATATATATATAAAAACTTAAATCCGAACAGTTACATCCTTTTTACAACTCTGCCCACAACAGTACTACAGACCTCTAAGAATGATATAACAACAATGGCGGGACAGGGCCCCGCCATACCCCTGAATGTAAGTACCTACAACGACAGGGGACTATACCACTGATAAGCCTCCGGAGAAACGGAGCTTCCCAAAACGCTGAACTGTGATCCTAAGAGCGAGGATCAACGACTGGTGTACCTCTACCTGCGGCATGAACGCAGCCCCCCGAAGGAGGTCAGTACAACAGGTACCAAGTATGTGAAACTGAAAATACTGTAAATGAAATCATAGTAGTCTATATAAAGCAGGAGACATATATGATAACCAAACTACAGTTCACAATAAATAAGCAGTCATGTCAAGTCAGGGACTCACGCCCTCAAAGTCATCACTCAAATATAACTATGGGTCTCACGCCCACAACATCAATCATGCCCGTGGAATACCTTCCTCACTGCCGGCAGTCTATGATATAAAAGCACCAAGGAATACACATGAACACCAGGTCCCACCTGTGTCATACTAAAACCGTACGGGGTAAGTACGAAGGCATAGCCGACTACTAAAACCCACAGTACCAACAAAGTCATAAATCAGACACGAGGTCCGTCTAGATACCACATGATTGAAGCCGCCACTCGCCGCAGTATCAAATGTGCGCGTCTAGTCCTCGAACTTCCCGCGACTCGCATAGGCCACTCACATAGGCCCGCATGAGGTATTCTCAGATCGAGGGTAGCTACTCCCGCAAGATCGCCCCGACTCGCACCGCGTGGCCACATGACCGCATGACCACAAAGGCCGCACACTAACACGAACTCTCGTAGCTCGCATAGCCACCGACCCGCATGAGGTATCTCGAATCATAGTCACATTGCATCGCACGAGGTATACCGCGTGACGGAGGCAGCTTAACCCCCGATATCATGTCAAGAGGTGAGTGTTATAATACTAGCACAACGGCTTATCGTTAAACAACATAAGCACAATAAGAATAACCTCTTACACAAACACCACAAGACACTAACACACGTAGCATCCTAACATGTTTACTTATCAAATCAACAAGAAAGTATTACAAGGCTATCACAAACCAACACAATCAAGTTATTCACACAAGGTACTTTCTACTTTATGTTAACAAGTTTGGGTTTTTATCCCCAAAGTACTTCATACATTAACTTTTTAAAAGATCCGTTTCTTTCACAAAAGTCACACAATACCCGTAGTATAAAAATAGAGTGACTATCTTTTTAAGTAAACCAAAACACTTCCCTTTGTAAAATCAAGTAATCAACATTATTTTCCAAACGTTCAAGTTTGCCTAATTTCAAATGCTCAAGTTTCTCATTTTCGAAAGGTTTCGTAGTTCATAGTTTTAATCACTTTAATAATATAATTCTCCTTTAAAACAATTTGAGAAACATATGCCTTATGTGTGAGTAGGTTATTCGTGTTTATAACAATCTTATTAAAGCAGCCATGATCTAGGAAATGTAATATTATTTTGTCTCACCTTAGCTTCTATGCAGATGGAGGTTTCTACTGGTTTTCATAATACTTAATTAGTCAATACATTTCCCTTTATTAGCGCTGCAGTGGTTTGTTCGATACTTATTCTCATTTCCGAAATCCATACAAGGCTTTCATAAAACAATTAAGTAAACCGTTCCTTTTATCACTCTTAAGTCGTTATACCTAACTTCTCATAAAGCTAGTATAACTCTTAAGCTTTTAACTCTTCTTTCAAAAACGATTCTTAATTCTTTTGAAATACTTCAAGATTCTTATTATTTAAAAACTCAAGTCAAAAGACATCGGAGTAAAACCACGTTCAGTTAACACACGTACGTCTACCGTACTATATATATATTCTTTTAAAATATCATGCTCAAGAGGATAGGAAGAATCACATACCTCGCGACGATTATCGACTATTAGCAAAACGCTCCACCGCTATAACCCGGCTAGCCTTGTCCACCTTCCAAGTAGAACACGCTACTCGCAGTACTTTCAACCTATAAAGGACATATACGTCTATCAACGTCTAGACTACTCTGTAGAATATTCAAAGCAGAGGGTTCTCTATTCTACGGAAAATCGGGCAGCACTTCCCTACCCGTTAAACTACACAAGTCTACTATAAATACAGTCCTATGTAAGTACAGTTCAATCTTCTTCTTTAATATTCTTCTGATGTGATTTCAGTTCATTTCTTTTCTGTAATATCCTTCTATGAATCTTATATTCATTTCTATACTACTACAGTATGTAGCTTCCAATTACAATAGAAGGTCAAGAGTATTTACCTTGATAAGCCCAAAATTATCCAAGTTTAAATGTCGATCCTGAGCAACGTTTAGCTCCTACTCTGGGCGCTCCAACCCGCTCCAAACAACCCTTAGAAGTTCTACGCAACTTCTTCTTAATACTTCAACCAACTGTGAAGATTTTCCTTAGGGTTTCGTCTTGAGACTAAAAGGACATAAGGTAGTATTTCCGGGCTCTACGTATAGAGGTAACTTTGGAATACTACAAGGTATAAGGCTAAGGTATTTTGGAATAGTAACAATACTTGGAGAATATTTTTCTACCAAAGGGGTATTTCACGAGAACAACTCGAGAGAGGGGGATACTTTCGGCCAAGGGCCTTTCAAAGGGAGGGGTTTGCTCTTTGGACGAGAGCTTCTACTAAGAGGGGGGAGAATTTTCAAGACTTAGAAAGTGTTTGAGTGATGAAGAAAGTCTTCAACAAAGGGGGTATTTATAGGGAAACCAATGGACAAGATCAAGACAAGTGGTGGGCAAGTGGAGGGTGAGGATTTGCCCAAGTGCCCCCTAGCCATCTACTCCTCAATTCACTCCAAACATTGACCCATGGTTTAGGCCTCAAAACATGGCACAAAATCGTGCACACCATCGGCCACAAGACCGCCCACTTGAGGGTGACAAGTGTCGCCCTCTCGTTGGTCCACAATATTTCATCTCTTGGAAAAATCCGCAAAAATAATAAATGTCGCAACCGTAATTTTCCCTTCGCAAAGTTCGGAAAACGTTTCGTCGAAAAACAATTCCTTTCGGTAGTTGTGCACAAAATTTTCGTCCCTTGCCTAACTTAAGGCTCAAACTTTTGTACGTATGCCCTCACGTACATACTCTGGAAATACGGGGTATAACATTCTCCCCTCCTTAGAAACATTTGTCCCGAATGTTCCTTCTAAGTCCCAAAACACACATGCGCCCGTATAGTCTTCACTACTATACTTACGAAAACAATCATGCCACACCTGGCCATAAAATAACACACGCGCAAATACTTAATCCAAGTTCACGAGGAATCACCTCCATCACTACAAAAGCTCCCACCCAAGGGCTAAAAGATACTTCCTTCGCACTTTCTCTTTACAAACGAAATGATCACTTCTATTCTCTTACTCGTCGTACCCTTTCTCGTACACTCGAACTCTTTCTCATAACTTACCACATTTCTGTTACTGCTTCAGTTTCCAAAATCTCGGGGTTACTATCTCCAACTTGGTCATCATTAACTGGGAACACTCTGGATTGATCTCCGATACTTTTCCGTTCATAACAACATGAAAGACCGGACATACTGCCTCCTACGTCGGACGACAAATGCTAACATATAGGCAACCTGGCCTATTCTTCACATGATCTGAAAAGGGCCCAAAGTACCTCAGGCTAAGTTTCCCCTGCTTTCCAAAACTCGTCACACCCTTTCCGGGGTGGTACCTTCAAGAATACCGACCAACTCAACTCTAAGCTGCCGCCGATTATCCGCACGACTTCTGTTGACTCTGAGCTGCCAACAACCTCTCCTGGATAAGCTTCACCCAATCCATATCCTACTGAAACAAGTATGAACCAACTATCTGAACCTTGCCAACATCGAACCAATCGACCGACAACTTACACTTCCGCCCCTACAAGGCGTCATAAGGCGATATCCGAATATTGATATGGTAGCTATTATAATACACACTCAACCAAGAGGCGAATAATCCTTACTACCCTCAAATCCAAACACCGGCCCGAGGCGAACGCGACATCGAGACTCACCTGAGTTCCTAACCCTGCCTGGTAAAACTTCCAGAAAAATAAATAGCCGTAACCTGGGCTCCACTGCCTGACATAAGGTGAAAGTAGGCACCTCGTGCAGCCTTACAACCTTCCTGATATAATCATCTCGCATAACCCTCTGCCGAGTAAACGGTCTTGACTAAAAGACAAGATGGGCTGACCTCATCGGCCGACTACTGGTCGAACGCATCTACGAACTCGTACGATGGTTAACAAAACTTGGGCCTAACACCCTCGTGACCCCACCACCTGGCGGGACCACCTCGAACATACCCCATCATAATACAGGCCGCGGGTTGACCCGCGATTGGCCTCAACCCGACCCACTTCGCGCCAAGCTCTTGTTCCCCGATCCGGAACAATCTCACCATCGAGTCACGAAAACCTAGTGGTCTTCTTAGCTCAACTACCCTCTTTCATATCATACCACTCAGGGACTTATCACACAACATATATCACGTATACTATGCACTCCGATAAGGGTCAAACATAAAAAAATATCTTTTACCCAAGATGGCCTCGCCTCTAAGGTCTCTACGTATAACATTCTAAGGCTCACACCTTCCCTTATCCCCAAACCTTTCCCTTTTAACTAACCATAATTTCTAATCACAATTAACACAATTCTATCTGAACATAACACTTAAGATATACTCATCTTATTACACATACAAATCTCTAGAGGGTTAAGGATATACCAGATTCATCGCTTCACTACCCTCCGCCCCAATCAATCCTCGCCGGGCGCATAGCTAGGAAAGGTGATGAACTAGCCGCTGATCCTGAAGGCTGAGTCTCTACATTTGCGCCACCTCTGGTCGGACAATTTCTAGCAAAATGGCCCTGCTGGCCGCAAGCAAAACAAGTTGTCGAAGAAGTATGACACTCCCCACAATGACACTTACCTCAACGGCCACACCGAGGTGTGGGTGGCCTCCTCTGGCTAACACCCTTTCCTCTCCGAACCATCGACCAGAATCGATCCGGTAGGTCGAGTCCTCCTACTTGCATCCCTCCTACTAGGACACCCTTTCGACACATGGCCCTGCCGGCCGCAGGTAAACCAAGCACCAACAACAAGACGACATTCCCCGGGATGACGCCTGCCACACTGTGAATAATGAGGGAAAACTGAATCCGGCTGGCTGGAACCTACGTGTATCTGCGAACCAGCAGCTCGAGATCTAACCAACTCCCGTGATACCCGAATGTCCCGAACCTCGTGGAGGACCACTCAGACCGGCAGAGGCGCATAACCACCTGGCCGGTAAGGTCCGCTCGAAAGTTACCAAGGACCTCGCTGCTCGCCCTCTTCTCACGATCTTGGTTAACCCGTCGATCCCTACGATTCTCGTCACAAGCATAAGCTCAGACGCAGCCATGCTCAAGCTTCGATCAAGAGCTACTCTTGCACAACCCTCTCTTAGATATTCATCAAGACCCGTGATAAATCGGTACATAATATACTTTCTAGTTGCTAAATCCATAGTTAGTAACAGGGTCGTCTCTTTGCAGTCCATACTTTCTGCTACTTTTCGTGGAACTGAAGGTCCAAATATCATGGTCGCAGTAGGAACTGCTGTCGCTGGGCTAAACTCACTGGGCCGTGACATAGCGTAACTCCCGAATGGCACCACCAGTGATGGTTGGGCATGTGCCTCAGAACCCTCTCGTGCTCTACTCGCAGCCTCCTACGCTTTGCCCTTCTCGGCCGGGTTGCCTTACACGGAGGCATAATCGGTAGGGGAAAGAAATACGTTAGAGGGTCCAACTTATAACATGCCTCTAAGGCACGATCTCGAGTGAGAAGAATGGAAACCAATCCTAAATATCCTATAGCCTCACGATTATTGGTGTGGTGCACAACACACCGATAATCAAGACTCTACTAGATACGGTTCAGTAGACACTTTCCGAGGATTAATCGCTCGATACCACTTTTGTCACGACCAACCGGGCGGATCGTGCCTTACCTCGCACCCAAGTAGACATACATCGAGTAATCGGAACATAAAACAAGACATGAAATAATATGAAGTGTAAAATCTTACGAGAAAAGTTGCCTTTCGCATATATATATATAAAAACTTAATCCAACAGCTACATCCTTTTTACAACTCGCCACAACAGCATTTACATGCACTTAAGAATGATATAACAACAATGGCGGACAGGTTCCGCCATACCTGAATGTAAGTACCTACAACGACAGGGACTACACCATCGATAAGCCTCCGAGAAACGGAGCTTCCCAAAACGCTGAATCGTGATCCTAAGAGCGAGGATCGACGATCGTGTACTCTACCTGCGGATTTAACGCACTTCGGCGAGGTCGATAACAGTACCAAGTATGTGAAATCAAAATATCAGAAATGAAATCATAGTAGTCTATATAAAGCGAGACATATATGATAACCAAACTACGATCACAATAAATAAGCAAATATGTCAAGTCAGGGACTCACGCCCTCAAATTCATCACTCAAATATAACTATGGGTCTCACGGCCACAACATCAATCATGCCAGTGGAATACCTTCCTCACTGCCGGCAGTCTATGATATAAGAGCACCAAGGAATACATATGAACACCAGGTCCCACCTGTGTCATACTAAAACCGTACGGGGTAAGTACGAAGGCATAGCCGACTACTAAAACCCACAGTACCAACAAAGTCATAAATCAGATCACGAGGTCCGCTCAGATCGCCACATGATCGGCCGCCACTCGCCGCAGTATCAAATGTGAGCATCTAGTCCTGGAACTTCCCGCAGCTCCGCATAGGCCACTCACATAGGCCCGCATGAGGTATTCCCCGCATCGAGGGTAGCTACTCCCAAGATCGCCCCGACTCGCGATCGCATGGCCACATAGACCGCATGACCACAAAGGCCGCACACTAACCTGGAACTCTCGTAGCTCCGCATAGGCCACCTGGACCCGCATGAGGTATCTCGAATCATAGTCACACAGACTGCCTGAGGTATACCCCGCATCGGAGGGCAGCTTAACCCCCGATATCAGGTCAAGAGGTGAGTGTTATAATACTAGCACAACGGCTTATCGTTAAACAACATAACCACAATAAGAATAACCTCTTACACAAACATCACAAGACACTAACACACGTAGCATCCTAACATGTTTACTTATCAAATCAACAAGAAAGTATTACAAGACTATCACAAACCAACACAATCAAGTTATTCACACAAGGTACTTTCTACTTTATGTTAACAAGTTTGGGTTTTTATCCCCAAAGTACTTCATACATTAACTTTTTAAAAGATCCGTTTCTTTCACAAAAGTCACACAATACCCGTAGTATAAAAATAGAGTGACTATCTTTTTAAGTAAACCAAAACACTTCCCTTTGTAAAATCAAGTAATCAACATTATTTTCCAAACGTTCAAGTTTGCCTAATTTCAAATGCTCAAGTTTCTCATTTTCGAAAGGTTTCGTAGTTCATAGTTTTAATCACTTTAATAATATAATTCTCCTTTAAAACAATTTGAGAAACATATGCCTTATGTGTGAGTAGGTTATTCGTGTTTATAACAATCTTATTAAAGCAGCCATGATCTAGGAAATGTAATATTATTTTGTCTCACCTTAGCTTCTATGCAGATGGAGGTTTCTACTGGTTTTCATAATACTTAATTAGTCAATACATTTCCCTTTATTAGAGCTGCAGTGGTTTGTTCGATACTTATTCTCATTTCCAAAATCCATACAAGGCTTTCATAAAACAATTAAGTAAACCGTTCCTTTTATCACTCTTAAGTCGTTATACCTAACTTCCCATAAAGCTAGTATAACTCTTAAGCTTTTAACTCTTCTTTCAAAAACGATTCTTAATTCTTTTGAAATACTTCAAGATTCTTATTATTTAAAAACTCAGGTCAAAAGACATCGGAGTAAAACCACGTTCAGTTAACACACGTACGTCTACCGTACTATATATATATTCTTTTAAAATATCATGCTCAAGAGGATAGGAAGAATCACATACCTCGCGACGATTATCGACTATTAGCAAAACGCTCCACCGCTATAACCCGGCTAGCCTTGTCCACCTTCCAAGTAGAACACGCTACTCGCAGTACTTTCAACCTATAAAGGCCATATACGTCTATCAACGTCTAGACTACTCTGTAGAATATTCAAAGCAGAGGGTTCTCTATTCTACGGAAAATCGGGCAGCACTTCCCTACCCGTTAAACTACACAAGTCTACTATAAATACAGTCCTATGTAAGTACAGTTCAATCTTCTTCTTTAATATTCTTCTGATGTGATTTCAGTTCAATTCTTTTCTGTAATATCCTTCTATGAATCTTATATTCATTTATATACTACTACAGTATGTAGCTTCCAATTACAATAGAAGGTCAAGAGTATTTACCTTGATAAGCCCAAAATTATCCAAGTTTAAATGTCGATCCTGAACAACGTTTAGCTCCTACTCTGGGCGCTCCAACCCGCTCCAAACAACCCTTAGAAGTTCTACGCAACTTCTTCTTAATACTTCAACCAACTGTGAAGATTTTCCTTAGGGTTTCGTCTTGAGACTAAAAGGACATAAGGTAGTATTTCCGGGCTCTACGTATAGAGGTAACTTTGGAATACTACAAGGTATAAGGCTAAGGTATTTTGGAATAGTAACAATACTTGGAGAATATTTTTCTACCAAAGGGGGGGGGGGGTATTTCACGAGAACAACTCAAGAGAGGGGGGGGGGGATACTTTCGGCCAAGGGCCTTTCAAAGGGGGAGGGGTTTGCTCTTTGGACGAGAGCTTCTACTCAGAGGGGGGGAGAACTTTCAAGACTTAGAAAGTGTTTGAGGGATGAAGAAAGTCTTCAACAAAGGGGGGTATTTATAGGGAAACCAATGGACAAGATCAAGACAAGTGGTGGGCAAGTGGAGGGTGAGGATTTGCCCAAGTGCCCCCTAGCCATCTACTCCTCAATTCACTCCAAACATTGACCCATGGTTTAGGCCACAAAACATGGCACAAAATCGTGCACACCATCGGCCACAAGACCGCCCACTTGAGGGTGACAAGTGTCGCCCTCTCGTTGGTCCAAAATATTTCATCTCTCGGAAAAATCCGCAAAAATAATAAATGTCGCAACCGTAATTTTCCCTTCGCAAAGTTCGGAAAACGTTTCGTCGAAAAACAATTCCTTTCGGTAGTTGTGCACAAAATTTTCGTCCCTTGCCTAACTTAAGGCTCAAACTTTTGTACGTATGCCCTCACGTACATACTCTGGAAATACGGGGTATAACACTTAGGGACCTTGGGTTAAAGTCTTGTGAATAATGGATCAAAACTACAAAATTTTCTTGAGATAGAGAGCACAAAGCCGAGAGCAACTTAGTGTGCACAGGAGATCTCTAAATATTTCTAAGTGTGGAAGACCTTGTCTTGCTACTAGTGTGGTATATAAAACACAATGGAGGGTTTAGATTGCAACACTTGAGTGACTAGGATGAAGAACACTTGGATAATTAGCCAAGTGGACAAGTTGACAAGTCAACAATCTCAAGCTTTGAAGACTTGTTCATCAACCATGGTCAATGACCATTTTACCCTTGCAATATTTCGTCCAAGACCATATGAGGGGGTGCCACGTGTCTGTCACGACCCGTTCCGGGCCCCGTGACTGGTGCCTTACCCGGGCACCCAAGTAGTCATACATCAGAGAAATCAGCGGAACATAAAACAATATGAACAAATGTAAAATGAGGTACATTTTATCTGAGAGAAAGTCGCCTTTCGGCATATATATAAATACAAAGTTTGAACAGTTACATCCTTACAAACTGTTACACGCCGTAAATTCAAGGAGTTAAGGTAAGAACATACCAGGGGAAATAAGTTTTGAGAGACGATAGATAAGTTGGCAAACATGTGTTGGACGGATTTGAGTTTACCTTGGAGTGTTGTACCCCAGTTGTTAAGAGTTTCGAGGTGTCTAAAAGCCTAATATGTAGTTCGTTAAATCTAGATTCCAACGCAACAAACCGTTCGTCGATAGGGCATCGGGGTCAAAAGTTATGGAAGTTTCAACTTTGCGCGCAGCAGCCGCAGCAGCTGCTCGTGTGGTACGTCGCGGCCACGGACGCAGGGTCATGCGCCGGCCATTGTGTAACACCCCAACCTGGTCATCGTGCCTTACCCCGCACCCTAGTGATACAACATCGAGAAAACCAATGAAAAAATAAAACACGAGTCATGAAACAAGAGATATAATAAATAAACAAAGCAACCAAAACAGCTTGCCTTTCAAGATATACATAAAAACCTCAACAGCTTATCCTTTTACAAACCCCGCCACAACAAAGGCTATGCACTTCTAAGATTTACAATAACAACTATGACGGACAGGGCTCGCCATACCCCGAATGTACAAGAACCTACAACTCAGTGGAAACATACCAAAGATAAGCCTCCAAGGAACGGAGCTTTCCAACACGTTGAAATGAGATCCTAAGAGCGGGATCCACGACCGATGTACTCTACTGCGGCATGAACGCAGCCCAAGGAGGTCGATAACAGTACCAAGTATGTGAAATCACAACATCAGAATGAAATCATAATAGCCTAAAAAAGCAGGAGACATGTATGATAACCAAAATACGACGCAACATAAAAGTTAGCCAAGTCGTGACTCACGCCTCAAAGTCACCACTAAATATAACTATGGGTCTCACGCCCACAACATTCATCATGTTCGCATCATGGCCGCATGCCCGGAATCGTGACGGTGTAGACATGTCCATGATGCAACACACAAGGCCGCATGGCCACATGCCCCGGAATCAGACGGCAGATACATGCCCATGTAACCTCAATAACAATATATCGGTGGTCAACCCCGCCGCACGCCACATGCCCCGAATATCGTGACGGTGTAGACACGCCCACGTGGCGAATAACCATATATCGGTAATCAACCCGGCCGCACGGCCGCATGCCCTGGAATCGTGACGGCAGATACGTCCATGTGACATCAACAACAAGACAAGAATCAAAATGGAAACATACCCGTGGAATTCTCCATCACCGCCAAAGACGCCCAAGTAAGTTCTCAACAAGTCAACCGCCTCTATCGAGACGCCAGAATACGTAAATACCACACTTGCACAACAAAGGCTATCATCACAAGCATAGGCAAGTTTCACAACCACAAGCATAGACAAGTTTCACAACAACAAGCATAGGCAAGTTTCACACAACTCAAAGTACTTTCATTTTATGCCAAAGTCCGGGTTTTAACCCTAAAGTACTACGTACGTTAAATTCTTTAAAAGAGATCCATTACCTTTATCAAAGTCACCCGATACGCGTAGTATTAGAATGACCAACCCACATTCCTTTTCAAAATCGAGTGACAACATTCTTTTCCTAAGTTCCAGTTTGCCTAGTTTCAATTACTCAAGCTTCTCATTTTCAAAGGGTTTCATAGTTCCCAAACTTAATCACTTGATTCCTTTTTAGAACAATTGAGTAATATATGTCTCACGTGAGAGTAGGTTATTCTTGTTTACAACATTCTTATTACAGCAGCCATGATCTAGAAAATGTAATATCATTTTGTCTTATCTTAGTTTCTATGCAGATGGAGGTTTCTACTGGTTTTAATAATACAATTCATTAGTCAGTACATTTTCCTTTATTAACGCTGCAGTGGTCTGTCGATACACATTCGATTTCCAAATCAAGAAACATTATCCCTTTTAAAAAAAACCAAGTACTCATTACTCACGAATGAGGTTTCACACAAACATTCACATTAAAACAAATAAGTTAAGTCTCTTATTTTATAAGATCAAGTCTCTTAACTACTAACATCAGTAAACCATTTTCTTTACCTCTTAAGACATTATACCTAACTCCCATAAAGCTAGTATAACTCTTTTTAAAACCTTTAAAACCAAGTGTTACTCTCCTTCAAAACGATTTATAAATCTTTTTAAATACAGAAATTTCTTTATTATAACAAGCCAGTTATAATTCACATCAGTTACCTTTTAAAACCACAAAGTATTTTCTTACCTACATAAAGCTGTTATAACCAACTTCCCATAAAGCCGTTATAACACTTTATGTTTTAAAAACAATCAAACACAGCTAACACATGACGCTCACCAGACTACATAGTTCACACATATCATGCTAGAAGAGATAGGAAGAGGTTCACATACCTCGCGACGATTATCGACAATAAGCAAAAAGCTCCAAGTACTACAACCTTGCTAGCCCTTTCCACTCCTCGAGTAGAATACGCTACTCTTAGTACTTCCACCTATAAGGGCCACAAACGTCTATTAACATCTAGATCTCAACGTTCCATATTCTACAGAAAATTCGCAAAGACCTCCCCCGCAACAACAGAAATCTCCTCCTCTATCGAGGCCGGCTACCAAGCCAACCAGTGGGGTTTACACGCCTAACCTGGACGTGTACAATTCTACTACACGCATGCTTATACAAGTCCATCTGAATACACCTATGTAATTACAGATGGGCCTCAGATTCTTCAGCTTAAGTCAAAAGACATTGCCACAATACTAAGTTCAGTTCTATATATAGTATACTTCAACTATATATTCTAACAATAGGTAATTTCCAATTACAATAGAAGGACAGTAGTGTTTACCTCGATAAGCCCAAAATTATCCGAGTTTAATGTCGCCTCCCGAGCAAGGTTTAGCTCCATCTCGAGTGCTCCAAACAACCCTTAAGTTCTAACCAACTTCTACTTACAACTTCAACTACTGGGTGAAGATTTCCTTAGGGTTTCGTTTAGAGGCTAAAGGAAAGTATAATCGTATTTTCCGGTTTTTCAGACAAAGCGGTACTTTGGAAAGTACTACAAGGTATTTGGGCTAAAGTATTTGGACATTATAACGATACTAGGAGAGTATTTCTATACCATAACAAAGGGTATTATACGAAAACAACTAGGCTAGGGGGGGGGTACCCACGGCTAGCACCACTAGGAGGGGGTGGTGCTCTGGCTAGTACTCACAAAGGGTAGGGTTTCTACCACAAGGCCTCACAAGTGGGAAGAGGGGTGGTGGACGAACTACACAAGTGGAGGGAGGAAGAGAACTTCAAGACTTAGGAAGATTTTTGATGAAGAAGTCTTCCAAAGGGTGGGGTATTTATAGTCAAGAAATGGCCAACCAATGGCCAAGATTCAACCAAGTGTAAGGCAAGTGTAGGGCTAGATTTCAACCACGTGGACCTTATCCATCTACCACACAACTTGCACAAAATATCCTACCAACTAAAGTGGTCCAAATCGCCCAAGTCAAGCCACGGTTGCCGCCCCGTTTTCCAATGCGAGGGTGACACATGTCACCCTCCCGCTGGTCCAAAATGTTTCGCCTCTAAAAATCCGCAAAAATCATAAATGACATAGCCGGAAATTCCCTACGAAAGTCGTGGAAAACATTTCGCCGAAAAACGACTCTAACCGTGTCAGGCACAAAAAGAATTCGCCAAGCCTAAAGAAGTTCGAAATTTCTACGCACGCCCCCACGCATACTGAAATACGGTATAACATTCTCCTCCTTAGAAACATTCGTCCGAATGTTCCTTCTAAGTCTCAAAACAAACGCAAGGCCAAGATAGTCTTCACTACTATACTTACGAAAACAAACATGCCACACCGCCACAAAATAACATGCGCCAAGAAACCCAAATCCACGCCAACGAGGAACCACCTCGCTTAGCACAAAAGTCCCTACCAAGGTCTAAAATATACTCCTTCGCACCTACATTTCACAAAAGAAACGATCACACACGCTCACTTCTCGCCTCTATCTCGCTGCACTTTCTCGAACACTCGAGCTCTTTCTAGTATCCGCACTCACACTTCACAACGCTTCGTTTCCAACCTCGAGTTACTACCTCCAAACTTGGTCATCTTACTACCTCGATTTCCTCTAAGGCCATTCTCGCCTTCACGAATCGATTCTCGTCGAACATATCTATGAACTCATACGATGGTCATCTAAACTGGGCCTAGCACCCTCGTGACTCGCCACCGCGACCACCCAGCTGACCCTTCCTCGAACGGACGCTGGTTGGCCCGCAACATGGCCCCAACCCACCCATCAGAGCGCCAACTTCCGCCTCGACACGAACACACGCTGAAGCTACCACTTCCATCTCACACTAACCAGATTTTTAAATCACACTATAGCACAAAGCTATCCGAACATAACACTTAACACATCATTAACATCAATACATACAAGTATCTACTGTGGTTAAGGATATACTCAAACTAGGCGGTTCAAGGACCGCTAAAATCGAACTTCCACCGCGACCTCTACCGTGGCCCGCAATCGCTTAGTAGTCAGGCTATCCTACCGCTACCCTCGGTCGGACGCCTTCTCGTCATATGGCCCGCTGGCCGCAAGAATAACAAGCTCCATTGGTACTACGACACTTCAAATGCGGTCTACCACATCGACCACACCGAGGTAGGGTGATCAGATCCGCCAACACCCCTACTCCTCAACATTCAAAACTCGGGAGCCCCGACCGCTTCCCGAATATCCTGGCGGTCCCGGCGTCGCGGAGGACCACTCGCAATGGCGAGGTACATAACTAGTCGGCTGGCCGAGGCGGTCCGCCTCGAAAGTCGCCAAAATATCCGCCGCCTTGGCCTTCTTCTCGAAAGCCGTCCACCTGCCGATCTTCGCGCCTCGCACCAAAGTGCATGAGCTCGAACGCGGCAATGTCCATGCCCTCAAGAGAAACACCCGCACAAGACTCGCCATATAATCATCTAGCCCGTGACGTAGCGATGCACCCTATCCTCCATATTCGCAACAAGCGCAGTGGGACATATCGAGCCAAAGAATCGAACTCGACATTGTACTCTCGACAAGGCGCCTCTCGCTCTCAAGAATAAAATTTGTCGCCCGCGTTCTCCTCATCTCATGAGGCAAGAAGTGCGTGAGAAAAGCCCCAAAACTCATCCCATACCTGGAGGTGCATGCTCTCCCGAAAGTTCCCACGAATCAAACCAATCGATCGCGGTATCACGCAAATTGACGCGAACCGGCGTCACAGACTCGGTCTCAAGCCTTGATCACCCGTGACGATCCTTCAGAATCGACGGATGAACTCCTCGCGGATCATCCTCGTGCCTCACCCGTAACTCGGCGGGCTACAACTCGTAAAATCTCGTAGCCTCAAACTATTCGCTTTCGGGTGCACCACAGCGCCGGCTGAATCGAACCGGCCCACTTATCTCTCATATCTCGCCACAACTCGCCAATAATCGCCATCTCTCGTGACTATCTCCCTCGCTTCCGCATCGTGGGACCGAGGCTCGTGCATCAGAGTCTCACGCCACGGCCGCGCTTAAACTCGCCAGGCCGGGCGGCGCCGCTAAACTCGCCGTCGGCACTGCTCTCATCGATCGGCTCGCGCTCGCATTCTCCTCAGATCCCACTAGCAGCCTCGGCCGCTTTGCCCTTCGGGCACCGGTCGCTTTGCGCGAGGCATAATCGTAAAATGAAACACATCGAGGGGTCCAACTTACAACTCACTTTCTAAGGCACGATCTCGTAATGAGAAGAATAGAAACCAATCCTACATGTCCTATAGCCTCCTCGACATAGATGTGGTGCACAACACACCGATAATCAAGACTCTACTGAACACGGTCTCGTAGACACTTTCCGAGGACTAATCGCCCGATACCACTTTGTAACGCCCAACCCGGCCCGCATCGTGCCTTACCCTGCACCCTAGTGATACAACATCGAGAAAACCAAAAAAAAATAAAACACGAGTCATGAAACAAGAGATATAATAAATAAACAAAGCAACTAAAACAGTTGCCTTTCAAGATATACATAAAAACACGAACAGCTTATCCTTTACAAACCCCGCCACAACAAAGGCATGCACTTAAGATTTACAACAACTATGACGGACAGTGGCTCGCCATACCACGAATGTACAAGAACCTACAACTCGTGGAAACATACCAAAGATAAGCCTCCAAGGAACGAGCTTTCCAACACGTGAAATGAGATCCTAAGAGCGGGATCCACGATCGACACTCTACTCATGCAGATGAACGCAGCTTCGAAGGAGGTCAAGACAACAGTACCAAGTATGTGAAATCACAACATCAGAAATGAAATCATAATAGCCTAAAAAAACAGTGAGACATGTATGATAACCAAAATACAAGACGCAACATAAAAGCTAAGTCGTGGACTCACGCCTCAAAGTCACCACTCAAATATAACTACGGGTCTCACGCCCACAACATTCATCATGTTCGCATCATGGCCGCATGCCCGAATCATCGTGACGGCAGACATGTCCATGATGCAACACACACAAGGCCGCATGGCCACATGCCCCGGACATCGTGACGGTAGACATGCCCATGTAACCTCAATAACAATATATCGGTGGTCAACCCCGCCGCATGGCCACATGCCCGAATATCAGACGGTGTAGACACGCCCACGTGGGCGCAATAACCATATATCGGTAATCAACCCGGCCGCACGGCCGCATGCCCCTAATATCGTGACGGCAGACATGTCCATGTGACATCAACAACAAGACAAGAATCAAAATGGAAACATACCCGTGGAATTCTCCATCACCGCCAAAGACGCCCAAGTAAGTTCTCAACAAGTCAACCGCCTCTATCGAGACGCCAGAATACGTAAATACCACACTTGCACAACAAAGGCTATCATCACAAGCATAGGCAAGTTTCACAACCACAAGCATAGGCAAGTTTCACAACAACAAGCATAGGCAAGTTTCACACAACTCAAAGTACTTTCATTTTATGCCAAAGTCCGGGTTTAACCTAAAGTACTACGTGACGTTAAATTCTTTAAAAGAGATCCATTACCTTTATCAAAGTCACCCGACAGTAGTATTAGAATGACCAACCCACATTCCTTTTCAAAATCGAGACAACATTCTTTCCTAAGTTCGGCTTGCCTAGTTTCAATTACTCAAGCTTCTCATTTTCAAAGGGTTTCATAGTTCCCAAACTTAATCACTTGATTCCTTTAGAACAATTGAGTAATATATGTCTCACGTGAGAGTAGGTTATTCTTGTTTACAACATTCTTATTACAAGACATGATCTAGAAAATGTAATATCATTTTGTCTTATCTTAGTTTCTATGCAGATGGAGGTTTCTACCGGTTTTAATAATACAATTCATTAGTCAAGACATTTTCCTTTATTAACGCCGCAGTTGGTCCGTCGATACACATTACGATTTCCAAATCAAGAAACATTATCCCTTTTAAAAAAACCAAGTACTCATTACTCACGAATGAGGTTTCACACAAACATTCACATTAAAACAAATAAGTTAAGTCTCTTATTTTATAAGATCAAGTCTCTTAACTACTAACATCGTGAAACCATTTTCTTTACCTCTTAAGACATTATACCTAACTCCCATAAAGCTAGTATAACTCTTTTTAAAACCTTTAAAACCAAGTGTTACTCTCCTTCAAAACGATTTATAAATCTTTTGAAATACAAAGAAGTTCTTTATTATAACAAGCCGCTTATAATTCACATCGATTACCTTTTAAAACCACAAAGTATTTTTTCCTACATAAAGTCGTTATAACCAACTTCCCATAAAGCCGTTATAACACTTTATGTTTTAAAAACAATCAAACACGCTTAACGACGCGTCACCGCACTACATAGTTCACACATATCATGCTAGAAGAGATAGGAAGAGGTTCACATACCTCGCGACGATTATCGACAATAAGCAAAAAGCTCCAAGTACTACAACCTTGCTAGCCCTTTCCACTCCTCGAGTAGAATACGCTACTCTTAGTACTTCCACCTATAAGGGCCACAAACGTCTATTAACATCTAGATCTCAACGTTCCATATTCTACAGAAAATTCGGCATTCTCCCCGCAAAACAGAAATCTCCTCTCTATCGAGGCCGGCTACCAAGCCAACCAGTGGGTTTTCACGCCTAACCTGACGTGTACAATTCTACTACGGCTATGCTATACAAGTCTCGTAATACACCCTATGTAATTACTGATTGATTCTGGGCCAGATTCTTCAGGCTTAAGTCAAAAGACATTGCCACAATCGTAAGTTAAGTTCTATATATAGTATACTTCAACTATATATTCTAACAACATGTAATTTCCAATTACAATAGAAGGACAATAGTGTTTACCTCGATAAGCCCAAAATTATCCGAGTTTAATGTCGCTCCTGAGCAAGGTTTAGCTCCTACTCCGAGTGCTCCAAACAACCCTTAGAAGTTCTAACCAACTTCTACTTACAACTTCAACTACGGGTGAAGATTTCCTTAGGGTTTCGTTTAGAGGCTAAAGGAAAGTATAATCGTATTTTCCGGGTTTTTCGTACAAAGGGTACTTTGGAAAGTACTACAAGGTATTTGGGCTAAAGTATTTGGACATTATAACGATACTAGGAGAGTATTTCTATACCATAACAAAGGGTATTATACGAAAACAACTAGGCTAGGGGGGGGGGTACCCCACGGCTAGCACCACTAGGAGGGGGGGTGGTGCTCTCGGCTAGTACTCACACAGGGGTAGGGGTTTCTCGGCCACAAGGCCTCACCAGGGGAAGAGGGGGGGTGGTGGACGAACTACACAAGGGAGGGAGGAAGAGAACTTCAAGACTTAGGAAGATTTTTGGATGAAGAAGTCTTCCAAAGGGTGGGGTATTTATAGGTCAAGAAATGGCCAACCAATGGCCAAGATTCAACCAAGTGTAAGGCAAGTGTAGGGCTAGATTTCAACCATGTGGACCTTATCCATCTACCACACAACTTGCACAAAATATCCTACCAACTAAAGTGGTCCAAATCGTCCAAGTCAAGCCATGGTTGTCGTCTGCCTTTCCAATGTGAGGGTGACACATGTCACCCTCCCGTTGGTCCAAAATGTTTCGCCTCTCGTAAAAATCCGCAAAAATCATAAATGACATAGCCGAAATTCCCTACGAAAGTCGTGGAAAACGCTTTCGGCCGAAAAACGACTCTAACCGGGTGTTGTGCACAAAAAGAATTCGGCCAAGCCTAAAGAAGTTCGAAAATTTCACGACGCCCCCACGTACATACTCCGGAAATACGGGTATAACAGGTTGTACCGGGGTCCATGGGTTGCAGTACGCGCCGAATGCAGGCCGCGGCGCCGAATGCGTGGCGCCGGAATGCTGGAACATTTTCTCGGAAGTGGAAGCGCCGCGGCGCCAAGGCGGGATTTTTCGCGATAAAAGGCTGAAATCAGGAGTTATTTTGTTAAAAACCTATGGGAGGGTGACAAGTGTCCCTCCCATCCCTTTTGACCAGATTAGGGCCTATTTTAGGGCCAAGTCTTGGAAGACTTGGCCATTTCATTTCAAAACCCTTCCATGGAAAACCCTCTCCCTTCTCTCTAGTTTTTGGAAGAAACCTAGCTTTAGAGGAGATTGTTGGAGCGGCGGCAAGAAGGAAAAGTGTGGGTAAACTCGTGGGGAGCGCTGGTATATGATTTTGGCGGAAAGAAGTGGAAGAAAGGGGCTTTTGTGGGTTTCTCCAAAGGTAAAAGTTTTCCCCTTTCTCTTGGTTATGAGCCTAAGGCTGTTATATTTTAGTAGTATAGCTGTGAGCCTGAGGCTGTTTTATTTTAGTGGTTTAGAATTGAGCCTAAGGCTGTTATATTGTAGTAGTATAGAGTTGAGCCTGAGGCTGTTTTATTTTGAATAGATTTGGGTCTTGTTGTCTTGTTGAAGATGTCTAGGGCTAGATATCATGTTAGGCCTAAGGACTTGGATTGGAAAGTATTGAAAGGGATTTAAGAATCGGTTTATGGTTGGCCAAGAATGGCATGGAAAGTATTGGGTTATTTTGTATTATTGTGGGGCGTTGGGTTATTGAATTCGACCTTAACAAAGGTGGCAAGTTAGTAGAAACCAAGGAAGTGCCGTCCAAATTGTCGTAGAATTTAGGGACGTTGCACTTAGTTTATTCTACGTTCGAAGCTAGAGATTGATAGACGTTTTATGATCCTTATAGGATTGAAGTACTACGTGTAGCATTTCCTCTTAAGGGAGATAGTACTGTGGAGCATTTTGCTTATTGTCGACAATCGTCGCGAGGTATGTGATTCTTCCTATCCTCTTCAGCATGACTATTTGTAAAATATAGTGCAGACGACGTGTGTTAAAGGAATTTGATTTCCCTTTTGTGTCTTGACTTGATATGAAGTGTTAAGGGCTTCATTGTGTGGAAATAGTAGTAAAGTCTTATCCGTTAGTAACGGTACTTGGAGTTAAAGAATGAGCCCTATTGGTCTCATAAATGTTTATAGTGGTTATTGGTTTGTTTAAAACATAAAGTGTTATAACGGCTTTATGGGAAGTTTGTTATAACCACTTTATGTAGCTAAAAGAATGGTTTGTTGATTTCAAAAGATAAGAGACGTGACTTGCAAATGACGTATATGGTGTTTAATAGTATAATACCTAATTCGTGAGATATGAATACTTGGTTTTTAAAAAGGAATAACGTTTCAATTTCGGAAATGGGTATAAGGATCGAACAAGGCAATGCTGGCCGATAAAGGAAAGAAGTAATGACATTAATCATATTAAAACCAGAGAAACCTCCATCCGCATGTAAGCTAAGATAAGACAAAATGGCATTACATTTCCTAGATCATGGTTTGCTAATGAGAATTATTGAAATCAAGTTTTGATCTTCTTAAAAATCCCAAAGTAAGAATTCGATTTTCTAAAGGAAAAGAGACTTAAGAATTTGAAGTATTTTGGTTTAAAAGAAAGGCATGATTTTGTCTTGACTTGTTTTAGTAATCATAAAGTGTTGTAATAGCTTTATGGGAGGTTAGTTATAACGACTTTATGGAAAATAAGGAAATGGTTTCATTATTAGATTTAAAATAGTAACTTGATTTTGGAAAAGGGGAAGTAACTCGTTTTCAAATATTGAACTCCTTGTGATGGAAAAACATAAGTGACTTGTTTATAAAGGGTAGGAGTGCCTTGATCCTAAAAGGGGTTAAGTACTTGGATTTTAATGGTATACTTGACATTGTGGTAAGAAGTATGTATAGTACCTTGAGTTGGGTGTAACTTGCCTCTGCTTGTTGTGGTAGTCTTTGTTGTGCAAGTGTTTGGTTGTGTGCTACCGAGTCTCTCGATGGAGGGCCGGCTATCTGGTTGATTGATGGACATGCTGACACGTTGGGTAACCCACAAGTATTGCTTCCACTGTATCGATCCTCTTGGACATGCTGACACGTTGGGTAGCCCACGGGTATGCTTCCATTAGGAGTGTTATCTGGTTAGTTATTTGGACATACTGACACGTTGGGTAGCCCACGGGTATGCTTCCACAGTGAGTATCATCTTGTTATTTCCTTTGGGCATACTGACACGTTGGATGGTCCACGGGTATGGGCCCATTAGGACGGTTCCATGGCCATGCTTATACCGAGGTGAGATGCCGGGCACGCGCCATCAGCGTTAAACTCGGGTTGTATTTGAGTGATGATTTCACGCACGAGTCCCTGACTTGACATGACTGATTATATGTTGTGTACTGTAGTTTCGTTATCATACATGTCTTCTGCTTTATATAGACTATTATGATTTCATTTACAGTATTTTACAGTTTCACATACTTGGTACCCAGATCGACCTCTTCGGGGCCGCGTTCATGCCGCAGTTGAGGTACATAGCTTGTCGATCCACTCTCTTAGGATCGCTATTCGGTTCTGAAAGCTCCATATCTCCTAAGCTTGTCCCGTGGTACGGTTCCTCAAGTAGTAGACTTTGTATATTCAGGCACGGCGGCCCCGTCCCGTCCATTATGGTTTCAAATTCTTAGAGGTGCAGAGCACCGCTGTGGGCAGGTTTGTAAGGGCTGTAACTGTTGAAGTTTTAAAGTATGTACAAAAATGTAACCGTTGGGTTAGCCTGCTTTGTTATTTCACTGGTTTATATTTTTAAGTTTTTATTTACGCTGGTTTTCTCGATGTTGTATCACTAGGTGCCCGGTAAGGCACTACCACGCCCGGTTCGGTCTTGAAAAAGTGGTATCGTGAGCGCTTAATCCTCTGAGAGTGTCTACTGCATCAGATCCAAGAGAGTCTTGATTATCGTGTTGTGCACCACATCTATAATCGTGAGGCTATAGGATATTTAGGATTGGTTTCCATTCTTCTCACTCCGAGATCGTGCCTTAGAGCGGTGTTATAAGTTGGACTCTCCGACGTGTTCTTTGTATACCGCTGATGCCTCCACGCAAGGCAACCAGAGCCCGTGGGCAAGGCAGCAGGCGGAGTCGCGAGTAGAGCAGCGGTCTCTCCCGAGACTACGGCACTGAGCCTCCACCCCGCATCCCGGGCGCAGGAGACGGGTTACGCGAGATGGCCCGATTATTGGCCGTGATCGTGGCCGCACGAGGATAGATCGATGCAGCAGCCCAGCCTCAGAGTACCCATAGTTCACCCGAGGTCGATAGTTTGAGGCTACGGATTTTCCGAGTCAGAGCCCACCCGAAGTTCTACGTCGAGGCCTCGAGGATGATCCGCAGGAGTTCATCCGCCGCCATACGGCGGATCACGAGTGATCAAGGCTTCGAGACCGAGTCGGTGGTTTTGTTCACATCGGCCGCGTGATACCGCAATGATCGGTTTGATTCGCGAGTTGTCCCGGGGAACATGCACTCCACTGGTCAGTGAGTTCTCAGAGGCTTCTTGGCCATTTCTTGCCTTCACAGATGGCGAGGGCACGCCGATGATTTTTGATGCTAAGACAAAGAGGCGCACGCCGGGAGTACAATGTAGAGTTTGACTCATCGCCCGTATGTCCTCGCTGTGGTGGCCAATATGGAGGATAGAGTGCACCGTTATGTCACCGGTCTCGATGAGTATTTAGCGGAGGATGCACACAGTAGCTCTTCACCGCATGGACATTGTCCGCATCCAGCCTACGCAGCAGCCGGTGAACGAGAGGTCGGCGAATAACCAAGATCGCCAGAAGAGGCCGTGACAAGAGAGTCCTCCGTGACCTTCGAGGCGGCAAATTTCAAAGAAGAAAGTAGTTATTTACCTCAGCCAGTACAGAGTGCTCCATCACGCCCCTGGACGCTCAGAAATTCGTGAGCAGGTCGGGGCTCCTGTGTTTCGTGTTTTTGGGTGAGCAGGACGTTAGTCGACGGGACCACCCTACCTCGCCGTTGTGGTAGGCTCCATAGTGGGGAGTGTCGTGCTGGAATGGGGGTTTGTTTTGCATGCGGCCAGCAGGGCCATTTTGCGAGGAATTATCCAACCAGAGATAGCGCGGATGTAGAGACTCAGCCTTCGGGATCAGTGGCTGATTCATCTCCTCCTTTTGTGCGCCGTGCAGGGAAGGAACATGAGTAGAACGGCATGAAGGGGCAGTGAAGTAATAGTTACAGGTATATTCTTAACCCACTAGAGACTAGTATGCATTGATGTTGTAGTGATGTGTTAAGTGTTATGTTCGGATAACTTTGTGTTAAAAATGTGTGATTTAGAAGCCTGATTAGTGAAAAGGGTAAGTCTGGGGATGAGTAAATTTTGAACCTTAGAATTTATAACAATTGAGACCTTAGAGGTAAGGCTACAGAGTAAAAGATTTTCTGATGATCCTTGTCGGAAGTACATAGTATGTGGGGAGTATATTATTTTTTTTTTCTAGTGGTAAGTCCATGAGTGGCATAACTGATTTCTTTTGAGAGTGGAATAGTGAAGACTATACTGGCGTCTGCGTTTTGGAGAATTAGAAGGAACATTCGGGATGAATGTTTCTAAGGGGGGGAGAATGTTACACCCCGTAAATTCAAGGAGTTAAGGTAAGAACATACCAGGGGAAATAAGTTTTGAGAGACGATAGATAAGTTGGCAAACATGTGTTGGACGGATTTGAGTTTACCTTGGAGTGTTGAACCCCAGTTGTTAAGAGTTTCGAGGTGTCTAAAAGCCTAATATGTAGTTCGTTAAATCTAGATCCCAATGCAACAAACCGCTTACGAGGCATCGGCGAAAAAGTGATGGAAGTTTCAAGTTTGGTGCGCAGTGCCGCAGCAGCTGCCAGGTACAGCGCGCCGGATGCATGGTCGCGCGCGGTTGTACCGGGGTCCGCTGCATGGCGCCGAATGCGGACGCGCGCGCCGAACGCTGGAACATTTTCTCGAAGTGGCGGCGCGCCAAGGCGGATTTTTCGCGATAAAAGGTCAAATCGGGAGTTATTTTGTTAAAAACCTATGGGAGGGTGACAAGTGTCCTCCCATCCCTTTGACCAGATTAGGGCCTATTTTAGGCCAAGTCTTGGAAGACTTGGCCATTTCATTTCAAAACCCTTCCATGGAAAACCCTCTCCCTTCTCTCTAGTTTTGGAAGAAACCTAGCTTTATGAGATTGTTGGAGTGGCGGCAAGAAGGAAAAGTGTGGGTAAACTCGTGGGAGCTGGTATATGATTTTGGCGGAAAGAAGTGGAAGAAAGGGGCTTTTGTGGGTTTCTCCAAAGGTAAAAGTTTTCCTTTCTCTTGGTTATGAGCCTAAGGTCATTATATTTTAGTAGTATAAATTTGTGAGCCCGAGGTCGTTTTTATTTAAGTGGTTTAGAATTGAGCCTAAGGCTGTTATATTATAGTAGTATAGAGTTGAGCCTGAGGCTGTTTTATTTTGAATAGATTTGGGTCTTGTTGTCTTGTTGAAGATGTCTAGGGCTAGATATCATGTTAGGCCTAAGGACTTGGATTGGAAAGTATTGAAAGGGATTTAAGAATCGGTTTATGGTTGGCCAAGAATGGCATGGAAAGTATTGGGTTATTTTGTATTATTGTGGGGCGTTGGGTTATTGAATTCGACCTTAACAAAGGTGGCAAGTTAGTAGAAACCAAGGAAGTGCCGTCCAAATTGTCGTAGAATTTAGGGACTTTGCACTTAGTTTATTCTACGTTCGAAGCTAGAGATTGATAGACATTTTATGATCCTTATAGGATTGAAGTACTACGTGTAGCATTTCCTCTTAAGGGAGATAGTACTGTGGAGCATTTTGCTTATTGTCGACAATCGTCGCGAGGTATGTGATTCTTCCTATCCTCTTCAGCATGACTATTTGTAAAATATATAGTGCGGTTGACGCGTGTGTTAAAGGAATTTGATTTCCTTTTGTGTCTTGACTTGATATGAAGTGTTAAGGGCTTCATTGTGTGGAAATAGTAGTAAAGTCTTATCTTAGTAACGGTACTTGAGTTAAAGAATGAGCCCTATTGGTCTCATAAATGTTTATAGTGGTAATTGGTTGGTTTAAAACATAAAGTGTTATAACGGCTTTATGGGAAGTTTGTTATAACCACTTTATGTAGCTAAAAGAATGGTTTGTTGATTTCAAAAGATAAGAGACGTGACTTGCAAATGACCTAAATGGTGTTGAAAAGTATAAAACCTAATTCGTGAGATATGAATACTTGGTTTTTAAAAAGGAATAACGTTACAATTTCGGAAATGGGAATAAGGATCGAACAAGCCAATGCAGCGTCGATAAAGGAAAGAAGTAATGACATTAATCATATTAAAACCAGTAGAAACCTCCATCTGCATAGAAGCTAAGATAAGACAAAATGACATTACATTTCCTAGATCATGGCTGCTCTAATGAGAATTATTGAAATCAAGTTTTGATCTTCTTAAAAATCCCAAAGTAAGAATTCGATTTTCTAAAGGAAAAGAGACTTAAGAATTTGAAGTATTTTGGTTTAAAAGAAAGGCATGATTTTGTCTTGACTTGTTTTAGTAATCATAAAGTGTTGTAATAGCTTTATGGAGGTTAGTTATAACGACTTTATGGAAAATAAGGAAATGGTTTCATTATTAGATTTAAAATAGTAACTTGATTTTGGAAAAGGGGAAGTAACTCGTTTTCAAATATTGAACTCCTTGTGATGGAAAAACATAAGTGACTTGTTTATAAAGGGTAGGAGTGCCTTGATCCTAAAAGGGGTTAAGTACTTGGATTTTAATGGTATACTTGACATTGTGGTAAGAAGTATGTATAGTACCTTGAGTTGGGTGTAACTTGCCTCTGCTTGTTGTGGTAGTCTTTGTTGTGCAAGTGTTTGGTTGTGTGCTACCGAGTCTCTCGATGGAGGGCCGGCTATCTGGTTGATTGATGGACATGCTGACACGTTGGGTAGCCCACGAGTATTGCTTCCACTGTATCGATCCTCTTGGACATGCTGACACGTTGGGTAGCCCACGGGTATGCTTCCATTAGGAGTGTTATCTGGTTAGTTGTTTGGACATACTGACACGTTGGGTAGCCCACGGGTATGCTTCCACAGTGAGTATCATCTTGTTATTTCCTTTGGGCATACTGACACGTTGGATGGTCCACGGGTATGGGCCCATTAGGACGGTTCCATGGCCATGCTTATACCGAGGTGAGATGCCGGGGCATGCGGCCATTGTGCGGGTTAAACTCCCGGGTTGTATTTGAGTGATGATTTCACGGGCATGAGTCCCTGACTTGACATGACTGCTTATATGTTGTGTACTGTAGTTTCGTTATCATACATGTCTCCTGCTTTATATAGACTATTATGATTTCATTTACAGTATTTTACAGTTTCACATACTTGGTACCTGTTATCGACCTCGGGGCCGTGCGTTCATGCCGCAGGTTGAGGTACATAGCTTGCTGATCCACTCTCTTAGGATCGCTATTCGGTTCTCGGAAAGCTCCATATCTCCGGAAGCTTGTCTGTGGTACAGTTCCTCAAGTAGTAGACTTTTGTATATTCAGGCACGGCGGGCCCCGTCCCGTCATTATGGTTTCAAATTCTTAGAGTGCAGAGCCTTGTTGTGGGCAGGTTTGTAAGGGATGAATCGCTCAAGTTTTAAAGTATGTACAAAAAGGTAACCGTTGGGTTAGCTCGCTTATTTCAACTGCTTTATATGTTTAAGTTTTTATTTCCTCTGGTTCTCTCTGATGATGTATCAATAGGTTGACCGGGGTAAGGCACGACCACGAGCCCGGTTCGGGTCTTGACAAAGTGGTATCGAGCGATTAATCCTGAGAGTGTCTACAGACCGTATCCAGTAGAGTCTTGATTATCGGTGTGTTGTGCACCACATCTATAATCAGGAGGCTATAGGATATTTAGGATTGGTTTCCATTCTTCTCACTCTGAGATCGTGCCTTAGAGCGGTGTTATAAGTTGGACTCCCTCTGACGTGTTCTTTGTATACCAGTGATGCCTCCACGCAAGGCAACCAGAGCCCGGCGGCAAGGCAGCAGAGGAGTGCGAGCAGCAGCGGTCTCTCCTGAGACTACGGCACCTGAGCCTCCAGTCCCGCATCCTGGGGCAGAGGAGATGGGTTACAAGGAGATGGCCCAGTTATTGGCCAGGATCGTGGCCAGGCACGAGGATAGATTGGATGCAGCAGTTCCAGTTCCTGTAGTACCCATAGTTCACCCGAGGTCAGATAGTTTGAGGCTACGGGATTTTCTGAGTTGTAGCCCACCTGAGTTCTACGGGTCGAGGCCTGAGGATGATCCGCAGGAGTTCATCCGCGATTCTGACGGATCATGAGAGTGATCAAGGCTTGGAGACCGAGTCGGTGGTTTTGGTTCACATCGCCGCGTGATACCGCAATGATCGGTTTGATTCGTGGGAGTTGTCCCGGGGAACATGCACTCCACTGGTTGGGGTGAGTTCTCGAGGCTTTCTTGGCCATTTCTTGCCTCCAGATGAGGAGGGCACGGGCCGACATATTTTTGATGCTAAGACAAAGAGGCGCCTGATTCCGGGAGTACAATGTAGAGTTTGACTCATTGGCGGTATGTCCCATTGTGGTGGCCAATATGGAGGATAGAGTGCACCGTTATGTCACCGGTCTCGATGAGTATTTAGCGGAGGGATGCACAGCTGTAGCTCTTCAGCCGGGCATGGACATTGCCCGCATCCAGGCCTATGCGCAGCAGGCTGAGGAACGTAGAGGTCGGCGGAATAACCAAGATCAGCAGAAGAGGCGGGGCGGTATAGTCCTCTGGTGACCTTCGAGGCGGCAATTTCAAAGAGCGAGTTATTTACCTCAGCCAGTACAGAGTGCTCCATCACGCCCCGGACGTTCAGAAATTCGAGCGGTCGGGGCTCCTGTGGTTTGAGTTTTGGGGAGCGGGGCGTTAGTCAGATGGGACCACCCCTACCTCGTTGTGGCCGTTGTGGTAGGCTCCATGGTGGGAGTGTCGTGCTGGAATGTGGGTTTGTTTTGCATGCGACGTGAGGCCATTTGCGAGGAATTGTCCAACGAGAGATAGCGCGGATGTAGAGACTTCACGCCGGGATCGATGGTGATTCATCTCTCCTTTTGTGCGCCGTGCAGGAAGGAACATGAGTAGAAACGACATGAAGGCGATGAAGTAATAGTTCTGGTATATTCTTAACCCACTAGAGACTAGTATGCATTGATGTTGTAGTGATGTGTTAAGTGTTATGTTCGGATAACTTTGTGTTAAAAATGTGTGATTTAGAAGCCTGATTAGTGAAAAGGGTAAGTCTGGGGATGAGTAAATTTTGAACCTTAGAATTTATAACAATTGAGACCTTAGAGGTAAGGCCGGCTAGAGTAAAAGATTTTACAGTGATCCTTGTCGGAAGTACATAGTATGTGGGGAGTATATTATTATTTTTTTCTAGTGGTAAGTCCATGAGTGGCATAACTGATTTCTTTTGAGAGTGGAATAGTGAAGACTATACTGGCGTCTGCGTTTTGGAGACTTAGAAGGAACATTCGGGACGAATGTTTCTAAGGGGGGGAGAATGTTACACCCCGTAAATTCAAGGAGTTAAGATAAGAACATACCAGGGGAAATAAGTTTTGAGAGACGATAGATAAGTTGGCAAACATGTGTTGGACGGATTTGAGTTTACCTTGGAGTGTTGTACCCCAGTTGTTAAGAGTTTCGAGGTGTCTAAAAGCCTAATATGTAGTTCGTTAAATCTAGATCCCAACGCAACAAACCGTTCGTCGATAGGGCATCGGGGTCAAAAGTTATGGAAGTTTCAAGTTTGGTGCGCAGGCAGGCTGCAGCAGTTTTCGGTTCAGGGGTACAGCGCCGCGGCGCCGGAATGCAGGGCCGCGGCGCCGGTTGTACTGGGGGTCCGCGGGGGTTGCAGCGCCGCGGCGCCGGAATGCAGGGCCGCGGCGCCGGAATGCTGGAACATTTTCTCGGAAGTGGAAGCGCCGCGGCGCCAAGGCGGGATTTTTCGCGATAAAAGGCTGAAATCAGGAGTTATTTTGTTAAAAACCTATGGGAGGGTGACAAGTGTCCCTCCCATCCCTTTTGACCAGATTAGGGCCTATTTTAGGGCCAAGTCTTGGAAGACTTGGCCATTTCATTTCAAAACCCTTCCATGGAAAACCCTCTCCCTTCTCTCTAGTTTTTGGAAGAAACCTAGCTTTAGAGGAGATTGTTGGAGCGGCGGCAAGAAGGAAAAGTGTGGGTAAACTCGTGGGGAGCGCTGGTATATGATTTTGGCGGAAAGAAGTGGAAGAAAGGGGCTTTTGTGGGTTTCTCCAAAGGTAAAAGTTTTCCCCTTTCTCTTGGTTATGAGCCTAAGGCTGTTATATTTTAGTAGTATAATTTGTGAGCCCGAGGTCGTTTTTATTTTAGTGGTTTAGAATTGAGCCTAAGGCTGTTATATTGTAGTAGTATAGAGTTGAGCCTGAGGCTGTTTTATTTTGAATAGATTTGGGTCTTGTTGTCTTGTTGAAGATGTCTAGGGCTAGATATCATGTTAGGCCTAAGGACTTGGATTGGAAAGTATTGAAAGGGATTTAAGAATCGGTTTATGGTTGGCCAAGAATGGCATGGAAAGTATTGGGTTATTTTGTATTATTGTGGGGCGTTGGGTTATTGAATTCGACCTTAACAAAGGTGGCAAGTTAGTAGAAACCAAGGAAGTGCCGTCCAAATTGTCGTAGAATTTAGGGACTTTGCACTTAGTTTATTCTACGTTCGAAGCTAGAGATTGATAGACGTTTTATGATCCTTATAGGATTGAAGTACTACGTGTAGCATTTCCTCTTAAGGGAGATAGTACTGTGGAGCATTTTGCTTATTGTCGACAATCGTCGCGAGGTATGTGATTCTTCCTATCCTCTTCAGCATGACTATTTGTAAAATATATAGTGCGGTAGACGCACGTGTGTTAAAGGAATTTGATTTCCCTTTTGTGTCTTGACTTGATATGAAGTGTTAAGGGCTTCATTGTGTGGAAATAGTAGTAAAGTCTTATCCGTTAGTAACGGGTACTCGGTGGTTAAAGAATGAGCCCTATTGGTCTCATAAATGTTTATAGTGGTAATTGGTTGGTTTAAAACATAAAGTGTTATAACGGCTTTATGGGAAGTTTGTTATAACCACTTTATGTAGCTAAAAGAATGGTTTGTTGATTTCAAAAGATAAGAGACGTGACTTGTAAATGACCTAAATGGTGTTGAAAAGTATAAAACCTAATTCGTGAGATATGAATACTTGGTTTTTAAAAAGGAATAACGTTACAATTTCGGAAATGGGAATAAGGATCGAACAAGCCAATGCAGCGTCGATAAAGGAAAGAAGTAATGACATTAATCATATTAAAACCGAGAAACCTCCATCCGCATAGAAGCTAAGATAAGACAAAATGACATTACATTTCCTAGATCATGGCTGCTCTAATGAGAATTATTGAAATCAAGTTTTGATCTTCTTAAAAATCCCAAAGTAAGAATTCGATTTTCTAAAGGAAAAGAGACTTAAGAATTTGAAGTATTTTGGTTTAAAAGAAAGGCATGATTTTGTCTTGACTTGTTTTAGTAATCATAAAGTGTTGTAATAGCTTTATGGAGGTTAGTTATAACGACTTTATGGAAAATAAGGAAATGGTTTCATTATTAGATTTAAAATAGTAACTTGATTTTGGAAAAGGGGAAGTAACTCGTTTTCAAATATTGAACTCCTTGTGATGGAAAAACATAAGTGACTTGTTTATAAAGGGTAGGAGTGCCTTGATCCTAAAAGGGGTTAAGTACTTGGATTTTAATGGTATACTTGACATTGTGGTAAGAAGTATGTATAGTACCTTGAGTTGGGTGTAACTTGCCTCTGCTTGTTGTGGTAGTCTTTGTTGTGCAAGTGTTTGGTTGTGTGCTACCGAGTCTCTCGATGGAGGGCCGGCTATCTGGTTGATTGATGGACATGCTGACACGTTGGGTAGCCCACGAGTATTGCTTCCACTGTATCGATCCTCTTGGACATGCTGACACGTTGGGTAGCCCACGGGTATGCTTCCATTAGGAGTGTTATCTGGTTAGTTGTTTGGACATACTGACACGTTGGGTTGCCCACGGGTATGCTTCCACAGTGAGTATCATCTTGTTATTTCCTTTGGGCATACTAACACGTTGGATGGTCCACGGGTATGGGCCCATTAGGACGGTTCCATGGCCATGCTTATACCGAGGTGAGATGCCGGGGCATGCGGCCATTGTGCGGGTTAAACTCCCGGGTTGTATTTGAGTGATGATTTCACGGGCATGAGTCCCTGACTTGACATGATCGCTATATGTTGTATCTTGTAGTTTCGTTATCATACATGTCTCCCGCTTTATATAGACTATTATGATTTCATTTCTGATTTTTCTGATTTCACATACTTGGTACTGTTATCGACCTCCTTGCCGGGCTGCGTTCATGCCGCAGTTGAGGTACATAACTTGGCGATCCACTCTCTTAGGATCGCTATTCGGTTCTCGAAAGCTCCATATCTCGGAAGCTTGTCACGTGGTACGGTTCTCAAGTAGTAGACTTTTGTATATTCAGGCACGGCGGGCCCCGTCCGTCATTATGGTTTCAAATTCTTAGAGGTGCAGCCTTGTTGCAGGTTTGTAAGGGATGTAACTGTTCAAGTTTTAAATTATGTACAAAAAGGTAACCGTTGGGTTAGCCTGCTTTCTTATTTCACTGTTTTATATGTTTAAGTTTTTATTTCCGCTGGTTTTCTCTGATGTTGTATCACTAGGGTGCCCGGGGTAAGGCACCAGTCACGGGCCCGGGTTCGGGTCGTGACAAAGTGGTATCAGAGCAGTTAATCCTCGGAGAGTGTCTACAGACCGTATCCAGTAGAGTCTTGATTATCGGTGTGTTGTGCACCACATCTATAATCAGGAGGCTATAGGATATTTAGGATTGGTTTCCATTCTTCTCACTCTGAGATCGTGCCTTAGAGCGGTGTTATAAGTTGGACTCCCTCTGACGTGTTCTTTGTATACCAGTGATGCCTCCACGCAAGGCAACCAGAGCCCAGAAGGGCAAGGCAGCAGAGGGAGCTGCGAGTAGAGCAGCAGCGGTCTCTCCTGAGACTACGGCACCTGAGCCTCCAGTCCCGCAGCCTGGGGCAGAGGAGATGGGTTACAAGGAGATGGCCCAGTTATTGGCCAGGATCGTGGCCAGGCACGAGGATAGACTGGATGCAGCAGTTCCAGTTCCTGTAGTACCCATAGTTCACCCGAGGTCAGATAGTTTGAGGCTACGGGATTTTCTGAGTTGTAGCCCACCTGAGTTCTACGGGTCGAGGCCTGAGGATGATCCGCAGGAGTTCATCCGACAGTTACAGCGGATCATGAGAGTGATCAAGGCTTCGGAGACCGAGTCAGTGGTTTTGGGTTCACATCGGCTGCGTGATACTGCAGTCGACTGGTTTGATTCGTGGGAGCTGTCCCGGGGGGAACATGCACCTCCAGCTGGTTGGGGTGAGTTCTCAGAGGCTTTCCTTGGCCATTTCTTGCCTCCACAGATGAGGAGGGCACGGGCCGACAGATTTTTGATGCTAAGACAAAGAGGGCGCACAGTTCGGGAGTACAATGTAGAGTTTGACTCATTGGCCCGGTATGTCCCCGCTGTGGTGGCCAATATGGAGGATAGAGTGCACCGTTATGTCACCGGACTCGATGAGTATTTAGCGGAGGGATGCACAGCTGTAGCTCTTCAGCCGGGCATGGACATTGCCCGCATCCAGGCCTATGCGCAGCAGACTGAGGAACGTAGAGGTCGACGGAATAACCAAGATCAGCAGAAGAGGGCCAGGACAGTAGAGTCCTCTGGTGACCTTCGAGGCGTGCAAATTTCAAGCGGCAGTTATTTACCTCACCAAGTCTGAGTGCTCCATCACGATCCTCGGACGCTCAGAAATTCGAGAGCAGTCGGGGCTCCCGTGTTTGAGTTTTGGGAGCGGACGTTAGTCAGATGGGACCACCCCTACCTCGTTGTGGCCGTTGTGGTAGGCTCCATGGTGGGGAGTGTCGTGCTGGAATGGGGGTTTGTTTTGCATGCGGCCAGCAGGGCCATTTTGCGAGGAATTGTCCAACCAGAGATAGCGCGGATGTAGAGACTCAGCCTTCGGATCGATGGTGATTCATCTCCTCCTTTTGTGCGCCGTGCAGGGAAGGAACATGAGTAGAACGACATGAAGGGGCAGTGAAGTAATAGTTACAGGTATATTCTTAACCCACTAGAGACTAGTATGCATTGATGTTGTAGTGATGTGTTAAGTGTTATGTTCGGATAACTTTGTGTTAAAAATGTGTGATTTAGAAGCCTGATTAGTGAAAAGGGTAAGTCTGGGGATGAGTAAATTTTGAACCTTAGAATTTATAACAATTGAGACCTTAGAGGTAAGGCCGGCTAGAGTAAAAGATTTTACAGTGATCCTTGTCGGAAGTACATAGTATGTGGGGAGTATATTATTATTTTTTTCTAGTGGTAAGTCCATGAGTGGCATAACTGATTTCTTTTGAGAGTGGAATAGTGAAGACTATACTGGCGTCTGCGTTTTGGAGACTTAGAAGGAACATTCGGGATGAATGTTTCTAAGGGGGGGAGAATGTTACACCCCGTAAATTCAAGGAGTTAAGGTAAGAACATACCAGGGGAAATAAGTTTTGAGAGACGATAGATAAGTTGGCAAACATGTGTTGGACGGATTTGAGTTTACCTTGGAGTGTTGTACCCCAGTTGTTAAGAGTTTCGAGGTGTCTAAAAGCCTAATATGTAGTTCGTTAAATCTAGATCCCAACGCAACAAACCGTTCGTCGATAGGGCATCGGGGTCAAAAGTTATGGAAGTTTCAAGTTTGGTGCGCAGGCAGGCTGCAGCAGTTTTCGGTTCAGGGGTACAGCGCCGCGGCGCCGGTTGTACTGGGGGTCCGCGGGGGTTGCAGCGCCGCGGCGCCGGAATGCAGGGCCGCGGCGCCGGAATGCTGGAACATTTTCTCGGAAGTGGAAGCGCCGCGGCGCCAAGGCGGGATTTTTCGCGATAAAAGGCTGAAATCAGGAGTTATTTTGTTAAAAACCTATGGGAGGGTGACAAGTGTCCCTCCCATCCCTTTTGACCAGATTAGGGCCTATTTTAGGGCCAAGTCTTGGAAGACTTGGCCATTTCATTTCAAAACCCTTCCATGGAAAACCCTCTCCCTTCTCTCTAGTTTTTGGAAGAAACCTAGCTTTAGAGGAGATTGTTGAGCGCGGCAAGAAGGAAAAGTGTGGGTAAACTCGTGAGGGCTGGTATATGATTTTGGCGGAAAGAAGTGGAAGAAAGGGGCTTTTGTGGGTTTCTCCAAAGGTAAAAGTTTTCCCCTTTCTCTTGGTTATGAGCCTAAGGCTGTTATATTTTAGTAGTATAGCTGTGAGCCTGAGGCTGTTTTATTTTAGTGGTTTAGAATTGAGCCTAAGGCTGTTATATTGTAGTAGTATAGAGTTGAGCCTGAGGCTGTTTTATTTTGAATAGATTTGGGTCTTGTTGTCTTGTTGAAGATGTCTAGGGCTAGATATCATGTTAGGCCTAAGGACTTGGATTGGAAAGTATTGAAAGGGATTTAAGAATCGGTTTATGGTTGGCCAAGAATGGCATGGAAAGTATTGGGTTATTTTGTATTATTGTGGGGCGTTGGGTTATTGAATTCGACCTTAACAAAGGTGGCAAGTTAGTAGAAACCAAGGAAGTGCCGTCCAAATTGTCGTAGAATTTAGGGACTTTGCACTTAGTTTATTCTACGTTCGAAGCTAGAGATTGATAGACGTTTTATGATCCTTATAGGATTGAAGTACTACGTGTAGCATTTCCTCTTAAGGGAGATAGTACTGTGGAGCATTTTGCTTATTGTCGACAATCGTCGCGAGGTATGTGATTCTTCCTATCCTCTTCAACATGACTATTTGTAAAATATATAGTGCGGTAGACGCACGTGTGTTAAAGGAATTTGATTTCCCTTTTGTGTCTTGACTTGATATGAAGTGTTAAGGGCTTCGTTGTGGAAATAGTAGTAAAGTCTTATCCGTTAGTAACGGTACTTGGTGGAGTTAAAGAATGAGCCCTATTGGTCTCATAAATGTTTATAGTGGTAATTGGTTGGTTTAAAACATAAAGTGTTATAACGGCTTTATGGGAAGTTTGTTATAACCACTTTATGTAGCTAAAAGAATGGTTTGTTGATTTCAAAAGATAAGAGACGTGACTTGCAAATGACCTAAATGGTGTTGAAAAGTATAAAACCTAATTCGTGAGATATGAATACTTGGTTTTTAAAAAGGAATAACGTTACAATTTCGGAAATGGGAATAAGGATCGAACAAGCCAATGCAGCGTCGATAAAGGAAAGAAGTAATGACATTAATCATATTAAAACCAGTAGAAACCTCCATCTGCATAGAAGCTAAGATAAGACAAAATGACATTACATTTCCTAGATCATGGCTGCTCTAATGAGAATTATTGAAATCAAGTTTTGATCTTCTTAAAAATCCCAAAGTAAGAATTCGATTTTCTAAAGGAAAAGAGACTTAAGAATTTGAAGTATTTTGGTTTAAAAGAAAGGCATGATTTTGTCTTGACTTGTTTTAGTAATCATAAAGTGTTGTAATAGCTTTATGGGAGGTTAGTTATAACGACTTTATGGAAAATAAGGAAATGGTTTCATTATTAGATTTAAAATAGTAACTTGATTTTGGAAAAGGGGAAGTAACTCGTTTTCAAATATTGAACTCCTTGTGATGGAAAAACATAAGTGACTTATTTATAAAGGGTAGGAGTGCCTTGATCCTAAAAGGGGTTAAGTACTTGGATTTTAATGGTATACTTGACATTGTGGTAAGAAGTATGTATAGTACCTTGAGTTGGGTGTAACTTGCCTCTGCTTGTTGTGGTAGTCTTTGTTGTGCAAGTGTTTGGTTGTGTGCTACCGAGTCTCTCGATGGAGGGCCGGCTATCTGGTTGATTGATGGACATGCTGACACGTTGGGTAGCCCACGAGTATTGCTTCCACTGTATCGATCCTCTTGAGCATGCTGACACGTTGGGTAGCCCACGGGTATGCTTCCATTAGGAGTGTTATCCGTTAGTTATTTGGACATACCGACACGTTGGGTAGCCCAGGTATGCTTCCACGTGAGTATCATCTTGTTATTTCCTTTGGGCATCGACACGTTGGATGGTCCACGGGTATGGGCCCCTTAGGACGGTTCCATGGCCATGCTTCTACCGAGGTTAGATGCCGGGGCATGCGGCCATGTTGCGGGTTAAAGTCCCGGGGTATATTTGAGGGATGATTTCACGGGCCTGAGTCCCGGACTTGAGATGATCGCTTATATGTTGGTATCGTAGTTTCGTTATCATACATGTCTCCCGCTTTATATAGACTATTATGATTTCATTCTGATATTTCTGATTTCACATACTGTTGTCTTGACCTCCTGGGGGTTGCGTTCATGCCGCGAGTTGAGGTACATAGCTTGCGATCCACTCTTAGGATCGCTATTCGGTTCTGAAAGCTCCATATCTCCTAAGCTTGTCACGTGGTACGGTTCTCAAGTAGTAGACTTTTGTATATTCAGGCACGCGGCCCTGTCCGTCATTATGGTTTCAAATTCTTAGAGGTGCAGCTTGTTGTCAGGGCGAGTTTGTAAGGGATGTAACTGTTCAAGTTTTAAAGTATGTACAAAAAGGTAAGCGTTGGTTAGCTTCGCTTTCTTATTTCACTGCTTTATATGTTTAAGTTTTTATTTCACTGGTTTTCTCGATGTTGTATCACTAGGGTGCAGGGTAAGGCACGATCACGGCCCGGTTCGGGTCTTGACACAAACCCCGCCCACAACAAGATTCTGCACTTAAGAGTTTTTATACAACATGACGACAGGCCTCGCCATACCCCGAATGTACAAGTACCTACAGATGCAGGACTATACTAAAAGATAAGCCTCGGAGAAACGGAGCTTCCCAAACGCCGAATCGCGATCCTATGAACGAGGATCAACAAGCCCGGTGTACCTACTGCGGCATGAACTCACTCGAAGGAGGTCGACAACAGTACCAAGTATGTGAATGAAAAATATCAGAAATGAAATCATAGCGCTATATAAAGCGGAGACATGTATGATAACCAAACTACGATCCATAATAAATAAGCGATCATGTAAGTCGTGACTCACGCCTCAAAGTCATCACTCAAATATAACTATGGGTCTCACGCCTCAACATCAATCATGCGTGGAATACCTTCCTCACTGCCGGCAGTCTATGATATAATAACACCAAGGAGTACATACAAACACCAAGTCCTACCTGAGTCATAAAACCGTACGGGGTAAGTACGAAGGCTAACTACCAGATACCAAAGCCGCATCCTCAACTGACCGGGGCAAGTACGAAAGCCAACTACCCGATACCAAAGTCGTACTAACAATACAATACAATCAAACCACGGAGCTGATACGGGGCAAGTACGAAAGTCGACTACGGATACCGCGCCGTGTCAATGGTGGACCGACAAGTACGAGGGCTAACTACCAGATACCAAGGCCGTATCACGAGACTCCACCACGAAGCTGATACGGGGCAAGTACGAAAGCCGACTACCAGATACCAAGGCCGTGTCACGTAGCTGACCGGGGCAAGTACGAGGGCTAACTACCAGATACCAAGGCCGTATCACGAGACTTCGCCACTAAACTGAACGGGCAAGTGCGAGGATAACTACTGTACCAAGGCCGAATCAGCCACGACGGGGCAAGCACGAAGCCACCACCGATACCAAGGCCGAATCGAAGAAACCTCACGGAGAGCTAGTCCATGGAATAACACTATCACCGCGAGCGCACTGCGGAATTCTCCACACCGCCAGACGCCCAAGTAATATCATAACAAATCAGCCGGCCCTCCATTGAGAGACGCGGCGGTATAGAAATACAATACTAGCACGACAAAGCTATCACACGCAAACATACACCACTCAAGGTACTTTCATTTTATGCCAAAGTCCAGGTTTTAATCCCAAAGTACTACGTACGTTAAATTCTTTTTAAAAGACCCATTTCTTTTACAAAGGTCACCCGATGCCCGTATTATAAAAATAGAGTGACTAACATTTTTAAGTAAACCAAAACAACTTCCATACTTTCCTTTTTAAACCAAATTAAGACAATACCATGCCTTCTTTTTAGACCAAAACACTTCTCCTTTTTAAAGTCAAGTTATCACTTGAAAACCAATGATAAAACCATTCTTTTGTTTTCATAAAGTCGTTATAACTAACTTTCCATAAAGCTGTTATAACACTTTATGTTTTAAACCAAAAACTCATCAATTCCTCAAGTCATATTTTCTTTTAGAAATCAAGTTCCTTACTTTGGAAATTTAAGAAAATCAATGCTTGTTTATACTGATTCTTATTAAAGCATCCATGATCTAGGAATTGTAATACAATTTCGTCTTATCTAAGCTTCTATGCAGATGGAGGTTTCTACTGGTTTTAATATAATAACTTATTCTTATTTCCGAAATCCGTAAAACATTATTTCTTTAAAAACCAAGTACTCATTACTCACGAATGAGGTTTCACACTTTAACAGACTTTAAATCAATTCAATTAAGTCAACTGTTCCTTTTATCACTCTTAAGTCGTTATACCTAACTTCCCATAAAGCTAGTATAACTTAATCTTTCAAAACCAAGTATTACTCTTCTTTCAAAAAACGGTTCTTAAATCTTTTGAAATACTTCAAGATTCTTATTATTCAGGCTTAAGTCAAAAGACATTGCCGTAAAACTACGTTCAGTTAATACACGTACGTCTACCGTACTATATATATTCCTTTTAAAATATCATGCTCAAGAGTATTGGAAGAATCACATACCTCGCGACGATTATCGACTATAAGCAAATAGCTCCAAAGCATCAGAATCCCGCTAGCCCTTTCCACCCTTCGAGTAGAATACGCTACTTGCGATTTCAACCTATAACGGTCATATAAGTCTATCAACGTCTAGACTACTCTGTGAGAATAATTCTAGATCTGATTCCTTTATTCTACGGAAAATTGGGCAAGACTTCCCTACCCTCCAACTACACAAGTTCATCAGAATACACCCATGTAAGTACGCTTTAATCTTCTTCTTTAATATTCTTCTTTATACCATCCTTATACGTCTTATATTCATTTCTATACTACTACGATGTAATTTCCAATTATAATAGAGGACAATAGTATTTACCTCGATAAGCCCAAAATTATCCAAGTTATATGTCGATCCCGAGCAACGTTTAGCTCCTACTCGGGCGCCCAACCCACTCCAAACAACCCTTAGAAGTTCTACTCAACCTCTACTTAACACTTCAACCGACTATGAAGGTTTTTCCTTAGGTTTCGTTTAGTGGCTAAAGGAAGTATAATAGTATTTACGGGCTTTTAGTATAGGTGTAACCTTGAATACTACAAGGTATTTGGGGCCAAGGTATTTTGGAATAGTAACAATACTTGGAGAATACTTTTCTACCAAGGGTGTATTTACGAAAACAACTAGGCAAAGGGGGTATACTCTCGCCAAGGCTTCTCATGGGGAGACCTTGGACCAATACTTATCAAAGGGGGAGAGATTTTTGGAGACTTGGAAATTGATTTGTGGATGAAGAATAAGTCTTCAACTAAGTGGGTATTTATAGGACTTTCAATGGCCAAGATCAAGCCATGTGGGGGGGCAAGTGGAGGGTCAAGATTGGGACATGTGTTTGTGGGTCCCACTTGCTCATCAACTACACAAAAATATCTCAAAATATCCTACCAACTCCTTGACCAAAACAAGGCTAAAAAACGCCCCAATTTTCGTCCACTTGAGGGTGACACTTGTCACCCTCTCGTTGGTCCAAAATATTTCGTCTCTCAGAAAAATCCGCAAAAATAATAAATGACATAGCCATATTTTTCCCTTCGCAAAGTCCGGAAAACGTTTCAAAAAACGACTCTTTCGCTAGTTGTGCACAAATTTCGCCACTTTGCCTACTTAAGGCTTAAACTTTTGTACGTACGCCCTCACGTACATACTCTGGAAATACGGGGTATAACATTCTCCCCTCCTTAGAAACATTCGTCCCGAATGTTCCTTCTCAAGACAGATAACGATAAAGTTCCTCATAACAAGTGCCAATGCCACACCGCCACCAAATAACACATACGCAAATACTTATCCCAAGTCAACGAGGAATCACCTCTAGCATTACAAAAGCTTCCACCCCTGGCCTAAAAGATATCCCTTTGCACCTTTACTTCACAAAAGTAATGATCATTTCTATTCTCTCAAAGACATGTTCACTTCTTTCCTTACTCGTCAGATTTTCTCGAACACTTGAACTCTTCTAGTATACGTACCATACTTCAGTCATCGCTTCAGTTTCCAAAACTTTGGAGTCACCACCTCCAAACTTGGTCATCTTACTAGCCTCGATCTCTTTTAAGGCCATTCCCGGCCTTCACGATCCAATTCTGGTCGAACATATCCACGAACTCATACGATGGTCATCTAAACTTGGGCCTGGCACCCTCGTGACCCTACCACCTGGCGGGACCACCCCGAACTGACCCCACCACAATACAGGCCGCGGGTTGACCCGCAATCGATACTCAACCCGACCCGTTATCACGCCAAACACTTGTTCTCCTGATCCGGAACAATCTTACCTATTCAAGTCCTGAAGGCTACCACTTTTATCTTACACAACCCATGGAATTATCCCACAATACATTTATACGCATACCAAGTATTTTGACAAAGACTAACCGTAAAATCTTTTATTCAAGCCGGCCTTACATCTAAGGTCTCAACGTGTAATATTCTAAGGTTCATACCTTCCCTGTCCCCATACTTATTCTTTCAACTAACCATGTCTCTAAACCACAATATACACAATGCTATATGTACATAGTACTCAACATATAATCATCGCATCACGCATGCTAAACTCTAGAGGTTTAAGGATATACCTGAAAAGATAGGCGGTTCAAAGGACCGCTAAAACTGGGAACTTCTACCGCGACTGGCCGTGGCTCACGGTGTATGAGCATCCCGCCTAGCTATGGAAGGTGAAGAACCCGAATCGATCTCAGAGCTGTGCTATCCTACCAGCTACCGCCTGGGAAGCTCTCGCCAAATGGCCCCGCTGGCCGCAAGCATAACAATCTCCCAAATTAGTACGACATTTTCCTTATGAAGTTTTCCACAACGCCACACTGAGACAAGGGTGACCTTATCCGCGAGCATTCCTACTCCCCTGAAAATCTGAAACCTGGGAGCCCTGACCTGCTCCTGAATATCCCAAACGTCCCAAGATCGTGGAGGACCACTCTGATCGGGCGAGGTACATAACTAGCTCGGCCGAGGCGGTCCGCCTCGAAAGTTATCGAAGGACCTCGCTGCTCGCCTCTTTCATCGATTCGTCATTCCGTCGACCTCTCCGCCTCACACCCAAGTGTATAAGCTCGCATGCTGGCAATGTCCATGCCCTACAAGAGCCACACCGCGCAACTCTTCCAAATAATCGCCGAGCCTCGTGACATAGCGGTGCACTCGCCCTCCATATCAAGTTACTAACGCTGGGACATACCGAGCCAATGAGTCGAACTCCACATTGTACTTCACGCATCGCACGCCCGCTTCCGCCTCAACACCAAAAATCTGTCGCCCGAGCCCTCTCGCTCGTGGAGGCAAGAAATGCCTCCGAGAACTCGCCCCAAATAGCCGAGGCGCATGCTCCCGGACAGCTCCCACGAATCAAACGATCGCAGATCACGCGGCCGATGTGAACCTAAGACCACCGACTCGGTCTCCAAGCCTTGATCACTCACGGTTCGTCAGAATCGTCGATGAACTCCTGCGGATCATCCTAGGCCTCGATCCATAAAACACCGGGCGGTCGCAACTCGTAAAGTCCCGCAGCCTCAAACTATCCGCCTCGTGAACTACGGTACTACTGCATCGAATCGCAGATCCAGCTTTTATCCTCGTGCCTTGCCACTATCTCCGCCAATAATCGCCATCTCTTGTACCCCATCTCTTCTCGCCTGTGCCGGACTGAGGCTCGTGTATTGTGGTCTCAGCAGCCCATCGCTGCGACTAAACTATCGAGGCCGCGACGCCGCAAAACTTGTCGTCAAGCACTATCTCGTAATGATCGGCTGCGCTTCGCATTCTCTCAGATCCTACCGGTTTCTCGATCGCTTTGCCCATCTGCCCGGTTGCCTTGCGCGAGGCATAATCGTAAAACGAAATGCGTCGAGGGGTCCAACTTATAACACAGCTCTAAGGCACGATCTCAGAATGAGAAGAATGGAAACCAATCCTAAATGTCCTGCAGCCTCCTGATTATAGATGTGGTGCACAACACACCGATAATCAAGACACGGTCTGTAGACACTTTCCGAGGATTAACTGCTCTGATACCACTTTTGTCACGACTGCTCGGTTCGTGGATCGTGCCTTACCCGCACCCAAGTAGTCATACATCGTAGAAATCAGTGAACATAAAACAATATGAACAAATGTAAATGAGGTACATTTTATCTCGAGAGAAAGTCGCTTTTCGATATATATAAATACAAAGTTTGAGCAGTTACATCCTTACAAACCCCGCCACAACAAGATTCTGCACTTAAGAGTTTTTATACAACATGACGGACAGTGGCCTCGCCATACCTCGAATGTACAAGTACTACAATGTGACAGGGACTATACTAAAAGATAAGCCTCCGAGAAACGGAGCTTCCCAACGCTGAATCGCGATCCTATGAACGAGGATCAACAATCGGTGTACCTCTACCGCGGCATGAACGCAGACTCGGGCGAGGTTAGTACAACAGTACCAAGTATGTGAAATCGAAAATATCAGAAATGAAATCATAGCGCTTATATAAAGCAGGAGACATGTATGATAACCAAACTACAGTCCATAATAAATAAGCAGTCATGTAAGTCAGGGACTCACGCCATCAAAGTCATCACTCAAATATAACTATGGGTCTCACGCCCTCAACATCAATCATGCCCGTGGAATACCTTCCTCACTGCCGGCAGTCTATGATATAATAACACCAATGAGTACATACAAACACCAAGTCCTACCTGAGTCATAAAACCGTACGGGGTAAGTACGAAGGCTAACTACCAGATACCAAAGCCGCATCCTCAACTGACCGGGGCATGTACGAAAGCCAACTACCCGATACCAAAGTCGTACTAACAATACAATACAATCAAACCACTGAGTCGAGCACGGGCAAGTACAAAAGCCAACTACGGATACTGCGCCGTGGTCACGTGCCGACCGGGCAAGTACGAGGGCTAACTACGGATACCGCGTCAGATCACGAGACTCGCCACGGCGACACGGCAAGTACGAAAGCCGACTACCAGATACCAAGGTCGTGGTCACGAGTCGACCGGCAAGTACGAGGGCTAACTACCGATACCGCGTCAGATCACGAGACTTCGCCACTAAACCGACCCGGCAAGTGCGAGGGCTAACTACTGGTACCAAGGCCGAATCAGCCACAGACGGGCAAGTACGAAAGCCACCACCGATACCAAGGCCGAATCAAGAAGAAACCTACGGAGAGCTAGTCCATGGAATAACACTATCAACAGGAGCGTACCCGTGGAATTCTCCGTCACTGCCGGTACGTCCAAGTAATATCATAACAAATCAGCCGGCCCTCCATTTAGAGACGCGGCGGTATAGAAATACAATACTAGCACGACAAAGCTATCACACGCAAACATACACCACTCAAGGTACTTTCATTTTATGCCAAAGTCCAGGTTTTAATCCCAAAGTACTACGTACGTTAAATTCTTTTTAAAGACCCATTTCTTTTACAAAGGTCACCCGATGCCCGTATTATAAAAATAGAGTGACTAACATTTTAAGTAAACCAAAACAACTTCCATACTTCCTTTTAAAGCAAATTAAGGCAATATCATGCCTTCTTTTTAGACCAAAACACTTCTCCTTTTTAAAGTCAAGTTATCACTTTAAAACCAATGATAAAACCATTCTTTTGTTTTCATAAAGTCGTTATAACTAACTTCCCATAAAGATGTTATAACACTTTATGTATTAAACCAAAAACTCATCAATTCCTCAAGTCATCTTTTCTTTTAGAAATCAAGTTCCTTACTTTGGAAATTTAAGAAAATCAATGCTTGTTTATACTGATTCTTATTAAAGCAACATGATCTAGGAATGTAATACAATTTCATCTTATCTAAGCTTCATGCAGATGGAGGTTTCTACCGTTTTAATATAATAACTTATTCTTATTTCCGAAATCCGTAAAACATTATTTCTTTAAAAACCAAGTACTCATTACTCACGAATGAGGTTTCACACTTTAACAGACTTTAAATCAATTCAATTAAGTCAACTGTTCCTTTTATCACTCTTAAGTCGTTATACCTAACTTCCCATAAAGCTAGTATAACTTAATCTTTCAAAACCAAGTATTACTCTTCTTTCAAAAAACGGTTCTAAATCTTTGAAATACTTCAAGATTCTTATTATTCGTGCTTAAGTCAAAAGACATTGCCGTAAAACTACGCTCGCTTAATACACGACGCTCACCGTACTATATATATTCCTTTTAAAATATCATGCTCAAGAGTATTGGAAGAATCACATACCTCGCGACGATTATCGACTATAAGCAAATAGCTCCAAAGTACTGTAATCCTGCTAGCCCTTTCCACCCTTCGAGTAGAATACGCTACTTGCAGTACTTCAACCTATAACGGTCATATAAGTCTATCAACGTCTAGACTACTCTGAGAATAATTCTAGATACGATTCCTTTATTCTACGGAAAATTGGGCAAGACTTCCTACCCTCCAACTACACAAGTTCATCAGAATACAAATTCTATGTAAGTACGCTTTAATCTTCTTCTTTAATATTCTTCTTTATACCATCCTTATACGTCTTATATTCATTTCTATACTACTACAAATCAGAATTTCCAATTATAATAGAGGGACAATAGTATTTACCTCGATAAGCCCAAAATTATCCAAGTTATACGTCGATCCCGAGCAACGTTTAGCTCCTACTCGGGCGCCCAACCCGCTCCAAACAACCTTTAGAAGTTCTACTCAACCTCTACTTAACACTTCAACCGACTATGAAGGTTTTTCCTTAGGGTTTCGTTTAGTGGCTAAAGGAAGTATAATAGTATTTCTGGGCTTTTAGTATGTGTAACTCGAATACTACAAGGTATTTGGGGCCAAGGTATTTTGGAATAGTAACAATACTGAGAATACTTTTCTACCAAGGGGTGTATTTACGAAAACAACTAGGCAAAGGGGTATACTCGCCCAAGGCTTCTGGGGGAGACCTGACGAATACTTATCAAAGGGGAGATTTTTGGAGACTTGAAATTGATTTGTGGATGAAGAATAAGTCTTCAACTAAGGGGTATTTATAGGACTTTCAATGGCCAAGATCAAGCTGGGGGAAAGTGAAGGGTCAAGATTTGGACATGTGTTTGTGGGTCCCACTTGCTCATCAACTACACAAAATATCTCAAAATATCCTACCAACTCCTCGACCAAAACAAGGCTAAAAACGCCCCAATTTGCTCACTGAGGTGACACTTGTCACCCTCTCGTTGGTCCAAAATATTTCGCTCTCGGAAAAATCCGCAAAAATAATAAATGACATAGCCGTATTTTTCCCTTCGCAAAGTCCGAAACGCTTCGCCTGAAAAACGACTCTTTTCGCTAGTTGTTCACAAATTTCGCCACTTTGCCTACTTAAGGCTTAAACTTTTGTACGTACGCCCTCACGTACATACTCTATAAATATGGGGTATAACAGTGTCTCCCTCCCATTCGTCCATAAAATTCCGTAACCCTCGTGGGCCCCACAAAACGTAAAATTCCTCGGGTGGGCCCCACATGACCAAATTCGTAAAAATAAATTTCCATAATGTTAATAAGTTCCATACACTTCAAAAATGCAATTTGAGAATCTAATTCTCCTCAACGAACATTTTTCCTTTCCGACGTTCGGAAGATTTTCCGTCGGAAAAACAATTCTTCCTTCCGTACCAATTTCCAAGTCTTGATTCCTTATGTACATTCTCTTATACATGTCCTGGACTTACGGGGTGTAACATTCTTCTCCCCTTAGAAACATTCGTCCCTAAATGTTCTTAGTCGGTTGTCAAGTTATACAAACTCCGGCACAGTCTCTATACTATGCCTATCAATCAATACTCCACAAGACCAACGATGCCACACATGGCCACCACATAACATGCGTAAACATATTGATGGACCTTCCGTCTGTGGTCCCTTCTCACAATACTCGAAGGTTACAGTCTTCTCAAACACAGGATCCTTAGAGGTTCCTTTATTTTCTTACTTGTCATTTCGCATTTCTAAACTTATTTAGCATACGTACAAAATTTTGCGTATTGATTCTGTTCTCCGATCCTTGGAGTTACTATCCAAACTTGGCCATTTTGTTACTTACATTCCCGTTAAGGCTCTTCTCAGTCCTTATGACCTGGTTCCGGTGGACGCATCCACGAACTTGTACAACGATCAACTAGACTTGGACCTTGCATCCTCGTGACCCTATCACATAGCGGGACCATATCCAACTGACGTCACCTCATTCTCAGACATTATTGACCAAATGAGTCCATAACCCGACCCATCGTCATACTTAACTTCTCATTCTTAGTCTGGAATAAATTTCTCTCTTATCTCAAGGTACTTCTTACCCTATCCCCTTATTCACTAGAGGTTCGTCATATAGGTCAAAGTATTTCTACTGTACATTCTTCCCTATCGGTCTTCACACTGTTATGGGGTAATTACAACTTGTTAACCCTACACAACTATAGTCTCAGTTCACTTACCATTCTTGTCAACATTCTTAACTTTTCACTTTACTAATCAAAATATTCCTACCTCTAGGGGTACAATCACTTACAACTGCTAGCAACAAAGGGAAAACATATATGCTAGGGCGAAATCTGAATCTATCAATGCACGTAAATTCAAAAGAATCGAGATATACCTGTAACCCCATGCGATGTCGCCTCCTGATCATGTCCCGTAGTCACGTCATCTATGCGGTTCGAAGGACCGCCAGGACTATAAACTCCACCCTGACCTCTACCACGGCTGGCTGACATCTGAACACCTTGCCCTGGGGGATGCACAGCTGTGGGGGAAAAGGAATCAACCATCGGCCTCATAGGCTGAGCCACCTCACCGGTGCTCTTTCTAAAAGACACACCCTCAGTATATGGCCAGGACGGCCACAATAAAAACAAACACATGTGCCATAACGGCATTTCCCCATATGACGCTTACTACATCGGAAACACTGAGGAATAAGTGGCCTCGACTGAGAAAATCCTCTGCTCCTCTGAGAACCTAGACCCCTGGAGCTTGGACCGGCTCCTAAATACCTTTTGGGGTCAAATCACCCACCTGTGGGCTGCGGGGGTGTCACGACCCGATCCCGGGCCCGTGACTGGTGCCTTACCCCGGGCACCCTAGTGATACAACATCAGAGAAAATCAGCGGAAATAAAAACTAAAACATGAGACAAGTCATAAAGTATGAAACAGGCTAACCAAAACGGTCACCTTCCTGTATATATACATATATATATCAAACTGAACAGTTAAATCCTTTTACAAACCCTGCCCACAACAGTACTACAGACCTCTAAGAGTGTAATAACAACTATGACGGGACAGGGCCCCGCCATACCCCTGAATGTACAAGTAACTACACTGACAGGGGACTATACCAAAGATAAGCCTCCGAAGAAACAGAGCTTCCCATAAAGCTGAATTGTGATCCTAAGAGCGCGGATCCACAACCGATGTACCTCTACCTGCGGCATGAACGCAGCCCCCCGAAGGAGGTCAGTACAACAGGTACCAAGTATGTGAAACTGAAAATACTGCAAATGAAATCATAGTAGTCTATATAAAGCAGGAGACATGTATGATAACCAAACTACAGTTCACAATAAATAAGCAGTCATGTCAAGTCAGGGACTTACGCCCTCAAAGTCATCACTCAAATATAACTATGGGTCTCACGCCCACAACATCAATCATGCCCGTGGAATACCTTCCTCACTGCCGGCAGTCTATGATATAAAAGCACCAAGGAATACACATGAACACCGTGTCCCACTGTGTCATAATAAAACCCACAAAGACTAACAAGGTCATAATCAGATCATGAGATCTCGCCTAGACCGCCACATGATCGGCCGCCACTCGCCGCAAAGATCTAATGTGCGCGTCTAGTCCCGAACTTCCCGCAGCCCGCGATAGGCCACTCCAATAGCCCGCATGCAGGTATTCCCGCATCGAGGTAGCTACTCCCGCAACGCCCCGACTCGCACCGCATGGCCACATAAACCGCATGACCACAAGCGGTAGCACACTAACCGAACTCGTAGCTCGCATAGTCCTCGACCCGCATGAGGTATCCTCGAATCATAGTCACACGCATCGCTCGAGTATTACCCCGCATCGGAGGGCAGCTTAACCCCCGAGATCATGTCAAGGGTGAGTGGTACAATACCAACATAACGGCTGATCGTTAAACAACGTAAGCGCAATCAAGGGAAACCCCTTTACACAAACATCACAAGATACTAACACACGTAGCATCCTAGCATGTTTACTTATCAAATCAACAAGAAAGTATTACAAGGCTATCACAAACCAACACAATCAAGTTATTCACACAAGGTACTTTCTACTTTATGTTAACAAGTTCGGGTGTTTATCCCCAAAGTACTTCATACATTAACTCTTTTAAAAGATCTGTTTCTTTCACAAAAGTCACACAATACCCGTAGTATAAAAATAAAGTGACTAACATTTTAAGTAAACAAAAACAACTTCCATACCTTCCTTTTTTTAAACCAAATTAAGACAATACCATGCCTTCTTTTTAGACCAAAATACTTCTCCTTTAAAGTCAAGTTACCCTTTTAAAACCAATGATAAAACCATTCCTTTGTTTTCATAAAGTCGTTATAACTAACTTCCCATAAAGTTGTTATAACACTTTATGTTCTAAACCAAAAACCCTTCAATCCCACAAGTCTCTTTTCTTTTAAAACAACAACAAGTATTCTTTTAAAACCCAAATAACTTACTCTTTTCAAAACAAGTAACCTATACTTAAAATCAAGTTACTTCTCTTTTTCCGAAAACAAGTCGTTATAAGTCAAGTCTCTTATCTTTCAAGATCAAGTCTCTTAACTTTCAAAATCAAATCGTTTATAAGTCAAGTATCTTATCTTTGAAGATCAAGTCTCTTAACTTTTAAAATCAAATCGTTTATAAGTCAAGTCTCTTATCTTTGAAGATCAAGTCTCTTAACTTTCACAATCAATAAACCATTCTTTTACCTACATAAAGTCATTATAACTAACTTCTCATAAAGCTATTATAACACCCTATGTTTTAAACCAACCAAATTCATTTAGCACATATACGTCTACCGTATTACATAGTTTACAAAACATCATGCTAGAAAGGATAGGAAGAGGTTCACATACCTCGCGACGATTATCGACAATAAGCCAAACGCCCACAAGATCAGAATCGCTTAGTCTTTTCCACTCTTCAAGTAGAATACGCTACTCGAAGTACTGCCACCTATAAAGGCCACGAAACGCCTATCAACTGCTAGATCACTTCGTAGAATATTCTAAATACAAGATTCTGTATTCTACAGAAAATTCGCAAAGACCTCCCCGCTATCACATAAATCTCTCCCCAACTGTACGCTACTGTGCCAACAACTCTCGTGGATTATACGCCTTACTGACGTGTACAATTCTACTCCACAATAATACAATCTTCATCAGAATACAAATTTCTATGTAAATACAGTTCAATTGTTTCCAATACTCATTCTATATATAGTATACTCAACTAAATATTACTACAACATGTAATTTCCAATTACAATAGGGGGACAAGATTATTTACCTCGATAAGCCCAAAATTATCCAAGATTAAAGTCGATCCTGAGCAACGTTTAGCTCCAATTCCTTACGCTCCAACCCGCTCCAAGCGACCCTTAGAAGTTTCTAAACAACTTCTCTTAACACTTCAACCAAGCTTATGAAGATTTTTCTAGGGTTTCATTTTGCGACTTTTGGAATAAAAGTAGTATTTCCGGGCTCCTAGTATTAAAAAAACTTTGGAATACTACTAGGGATACTAGGCCAATGTATTTGGGATTATATAATAATACTCCAAGTATTTCTCTACACAAGAGGGGGAGGGGACGAAACAAGACTACAAAGGGAGGGAGTATTTCTTTGCTTGGAAAGGCTTAAGTGTGGAATGAATTTGGTCTTCAACCAAGGGAGTATATATAGAGGATCCAAGGGTCAAGATCTAGTTAAGTGGGTGGTCAAGATTGGTCCATGTGTGTGTGGGTCCCACCACACCACATGGCCAAACGAAAACTATGCCAAAGTGGCTATTTTCGCGATGACAAGTGGCCTAGCCACATCACCAATTTCTACGCCCACACGCGGGGTGACATGTGTCGCCCCCCGATTCGTCCAAAATATTTCGTCTCCCGAAAATATCCAAAATACCAAAAAATCTCAAAAACAAAGCGGGCCCCACAAAACCGTAAATTTCTCCCGTGGGTCCCACGTGACCATTTCTGAAAATAAAATCTCAAAATTCTAATATAATCGAAGAAGTCCAAATACCAAATCTGGGAATCCAATTCCCATTAACGAACCTTTTTCTTCACAAAAACCGGAAACTTTTCCGTCGAAAAATCACAACTTTCTTTCTTTCCAAAATTTCTGTCGTATTCTCGTACGTACGTCCCCACATACATACCCTGGAACTACGGGGTATAACATTCTTCCCCCTTAGAAACATTCGTCCCGAATGTTCCTTCTAAGTCTCCAAACACACATGCGCCGGTATAGTCTTCACTACTATACTTACGAAACCAAACATGCCATCAATGGCCATAGTATAACATACAAATCCAAGCCAACGAGGAATCACCTCTAACATCACAAAAAGCTCACACCCATGGTCTAAAGGATACTCCCTTCGCATCTTCACTTCACAAAAAAAAAAATGATCACTTCCGTTCTCATAACACATTGTTCGCTTCTCTTCTTACTCGTCGTACCTTTCTCGCATACCTGAACTCTTTCTATTACACGTACCACACTCCAGTCATTGATTCAGTTTCCAAGACCTTGGAGTCACTACCTCCAACTTGGTCATCTACAAGTCTCTCATTCCCTCAAGGCCATTCCAGGCCTTCACGAACCGATTCTGGTCGAACGCATCCACGAACCCGTACGATGGTTACCTAAACTTGGGCCTAGCACCCTCGTGACCCTATCACAAAGCGGGATCACCACAAATTGGCCACATCTCCTTTCGGGCTGCGGGTTGACCCGCGAACGGTCCTCAACCCGACCCACTATCTCCCCAAACTCTCTCGTTCCCCGATCCGGAACAATCTTACTAATTCACGTCATGAAAGCTACCACTTCCATCTCACACTACCTATGGAATTTTCCCACAATAAATTTTACGCATACCAAGTACTTCGACAAAAATCAACCGTAAAATTATCCACTCAAGGCGGCCTTGCATCCAAGGTCCTAACTGTTATAAATTCTAAGGCACACAATCGTCTCGCCTCCAGACTTACCCTTTCTCAACTGCCCACGTTTTCTAATTCACACTTAACACAATGCTATCCGCATATAGCACCTAACATGTACCCACCATAACAACATAAACAAGTCTCTTAAGGGCTAAAGACATCTCTGCAACTACTGCCTCACTTTCCCTTTGTCGCTCTAATCATAATCCTGCCCTACAGGGCGCCTAGCTATATAAGGCGATGGACCAGCCACCGATCCCGAAGGCTAAGTCATCCCTCTTGTATCCCTCCTACTTGGACATCCTCCTATCACATGGCCCTGACGGCCACAGGTATAATAATCTCCCAAACTAGCACGACACTCGAGGATTATCCTCGCCTCCATCCATAGACTGCGAATCGCAACTCAAGAAATACCAAGTCTCGCATCGGATCTGACTAGGTGAACCATCGGTATCGCGGAACCACCGGCCTCGTCCGCCTCATTCCCACCACCACTTAGCTAGTAATCGCCAACTCTTGAACTCATATCTCGGCTCGCCGTGGTATCGAGGCTCGTATCGTGGCCTCGTGAGAAATCGCCGCTCTAAACTCACTGGGCTAGCGGCGCCATAAAACTCATCGTCAAGTACTATCTCGTGTAACGACCGGCCTAAGCCTCGTACCCTCTGTGTCCTACTCGCAGCCTCCTCGCCGCTTGCCCATCTGGCCTCGTTGCCTGGCGAAGGCATAACGGGTGAAAAGAATACGTCGAGGAGTCCAACTTACAACACGCTTCTAAGGCACGATCTCAGAGTGAGAAGAATGGAAACCAATCCTAAATGTCCTGCAGCCTCCTGATTATAGATGTGGTGCACAACACACCGATAATCAAGACTCTACTAGACACGGTCTATAGACACTTTCCGAGGACTAACTGCTCTGATATCACTTTTGTCACGACCCGATCCCGGGCCCGTGACTGGTGTCTTACCCTGGGCACCCTAGTGATACAACATCAGAGAAAATCAGCGGAAATAAAAACTAAAACATGAGACAAGTCATAAAGTATGAAACAAAGCAACTAAAACGGTCACCTTCAGATATATACATATATATATCAAATCGAGCTTAAATCCTTTTACAAACCCCCGCCCACAACAAGATTACTGCACTTCTAAGAGTGTAATAACAACTATGACGGGACAGGGCCCCGCCATACCCCTGAATGTACAAGTAACTACACTGACAGGGGACTATACCAAAGATAAGCCTCCGAAGAAACGGAGCTTCCCAAAAAGCTGAACTGTGATCCTAAGAGCGCGGATCCACAACCGATGTACCTCTACCTGCGACATGAACGCAGCCCCCCGAAGGAGGTCAGTACAACAGGTACCAAGTATGTGAAACTGAAAATACTGCAAATGAAATCATAGTAGTCTATATAAAACATGAGACATGTATGATAACCAAACTACAGTTCACAATAAATAAGCAGTCATGTCAAGTCAGGGACTTACGCCCTCAAAGTCATCACTCAAATATAACTATGGGTCTCACGCCCACAACATCAATCATGCCCGTGGAATACCTTTCTCACTGCCGGCAGTCTATGATATAAAAGCACCAAGGAATACACATGAACACCAGGTCCCACCTGTGTCATAATAAAACCGTACGGGGTAAGTACGAAGGCATAGCCGACTACTAAAACCTACGCACTCAACAAGGTCATAATCAGATCATGAGATCTGCCAGACCGCCACATGATCGGCCGCCACTCGCCCGCAGATCTAATGCGCGTCTAGTCCCGAACTTCCCGCACTCCGCATAGGCCACTCCAATGGCCCGCATGAGGTATTCCCGCATCGAGGGTAGCTACTCCCGCAACGCCCCGACTCGCGATCCGCGTGGCCACATAGACCGCATGACCACAAGCGGCCGCACACTAACTCGAACTCGTAGCTCGCGATAGGTCCCATGGACCCGCATGAGGTATCCTCGAATCATAGTCACATTGCATCGCTCGAGTATTACCCCGCATCGGAGGCGCCTTAACCCCGGATCATGTCAAGGGTGAGTGGTACAATACCAACATAACGGCTGATCGTTAAACAACGTAAGCGCAATCAAGGGAAACCCATTTACACAAACATCACAAGATACTAACACACGTAGCATCCTAGCATGTTTACTTATCAAATCAACAAGAAAGTATTACAAGGCTATCACAAACCAACACAATCAAGTTATTCACACAAGGTACTTTCTACTTTATGTTAACAAGTTCGGGTGTTTATCCCCAAAGTACTTCATACATTAACTCTTTTAAAAGATCCGTTTCTTTCACAAAAGTCACACAATACCCGTAGTATAAAAATAAAGTGACTAACATTTTAAGTAAACCAAAACAACTTCCATACCTTCCTTTTTTTAAACCAAATTAAGACAATACCATGCCTTCTTTTTAGACCAAAATACTTCTCCTTTAAAGTCAAGTTACCCTTTTAAAACCAATGATAAAACCATTCCTTTGTTTTCATAAAGTCGTTATAACTAACTTCCCATAAAGCTGTTATAACACTTTATGTTCTAAACCAAAAACTCTTCAATCCCACAAGTCTCTTTTCTTTTAAAACAACAACAAGTATTTTTTTAAAACCCAAATAACTTACTCTTTTCAAAACAAGTAACCTATACTTAAAATCAAGTTACTTCTCTTTTTCCGAAAACAAGTCGTTATAAGTCAAGTCTCTTATCTTTCAAGATCAAGTCTCTTAACTTTCAAAATCAAATCGTTTATAAGTCAAGTCTCTTATCTTTGAAGATCAAGTCTCTTAAATTTCAAAATCAAATCGTTTATAAGTCAAGTCTCTTATCTTTGAAGATCAAGTCTCTTAACTTTCACAATCAATAAACCATTTTTTTACCTACATAAAGTCATTATAACTAACTTTCCATAAAGCTATTATAACACCCTATGTTTTAAACCAACCAAATTCATTTAGCACATATACGTCTACCGTACTACATAGTTTACAAAACATCATGCTAGAAAGGATAGGAAGAGGTTCACATACCTCGCGACGATTATCGACAATAATCCAAACGCTCCACAGTACTGTAACTCTGCTAGTCTTTTCCACTCTTCAAGTAGAATACGCTATTCGAAGTACTTCCACCTATAAAGGCCACGAAACGCCTATCCACTGCTAGATCACTTCGTAAAATATTCTAAATACAAGATTCCGTATTCTACAGAAAATTCGGCAGCACCTCCCCCCCCGCTATCACATAAATCTCCTCCCCTAACCAGGCCTGCTACCAGGCCAACAACTCTCAGGCGATTATACGTCTTACCGGACGTGTACAATTCTACTCCACAATAATACAACAGTCTACTGTAAATACAGTTCAATTCTTTCCAATACTCATTCTATATATAGTATACTCAACTATATATTACTACAACATGTAATTTCCAATTACAATAGGGGGACAAGATTATTTACCTCGATAAGCCCAAAATTATCCAAGATTAAAGTCGATCCTGAGCAACGTTTAGCTCCAATTCCTTACGCTCCAACCCGCTCCAAGCGACCCTTAGAAGTTTCTAAACAACTTCTCTTAACACTTCAACCAAGCTTATGAAGATTTTTCTAGGGTTTCATTTTGCGACTTTTGGAATAAAAGTAGTATTTCCGGGCTCCTAGTATTAAAACAACTTTGGAATACTACTAGGGATACTAGGCCAATGTATTTGGGATTATACAATAATACTCCAAGTATTTCTCTACACAAGAGGGGAAGGGGACGAAACAAGACTACAAAGGGAGGGAGTATTTCTTTGCTTGGAAAGGCTTAAGTGTGGAATGAATTTGGTCTTCAACCAAGGGAGTATATATAGAGGATCCAAGGGTCAAGATCTAGTTAAGTGGGTGGTCAAGATTGGGCCATGTGTGTGTGGGTCCCACCACACCACATGGCCAAACGAAAACTATGCAGTAGTGGGCTATTTCGGCATGGACAAGTGGCCTAGCCATCATTCACCAATTTCTACCACATGGCCACACGAGGTGACACGTGTCGCCCGATTCAATCCAAAATATTTCGCCTCGAAAATATCCAAAATACCAAAAATCTCAAAACAAAGCGGCCCCACAAAACCAGAATTTCTCCCGTGGGTCCCACGTGACCATTTCTGAAAATAAAATCTCAAAATTCTAATATAATCCAAGAAGTCCAAATACCAAATCTGGGAATCCAATTCCCATTAACGAACCTTTTTCTTCACAAAAACCGGAAACTTTTCCGTCGAAAAATCACAACTTTCTTTCTTTCCAAAATTTCTGTCGTATTCTCGTACGTACGTCCCCACATACATACCCTGGAACTAAGGGGTATAACATTCTTCCCCCCTTAGAAACATTCGTCCCGAATGTTCCTTCTAAGTCTCCAAACACACACGCGCGCAGATAGTCTTCACTACTATACTTACGAAACCAAACATGTCATCAACGCCATAGTATAACATAAAAATCCAAGCCAACGAGGAATCACCTCTAACATCACAAAAGCTCACACCCATGGTCTAAAGGATACTCCTTCGTGATCTTCACTTCACAAAAATGATCACTTCCGCTCACATAACACATTGTTCGCTTCTTCTTACTCGTCGCACCTTTCTCGCATACCGAACTCTTTCTATTACACGCACCACACTCCGCCATTGATTGATTTCAAGACCTTGGAGTCACTACCTCCAACTTGGTCATCTACAAGTCTCTCATTCCCTCAAGGCCATTCCCGGCCTTCACGAACCGATTCTGGTCGAACGCATCCACGAACCCGTACGATGGTTACCTAAACATGGGCCTAGCACCCTCGTGACCCTATCACAAAGCGGGATCACCACAAATTGGCCACATCTCCTTTCGTCATGGTTGACCCGCGAACGGTCCTCAACCCGACCCACTATCGCCCCAAACTCTCTCGTTCCCCGATCCGGAACAATCTTACTAATTCACGTCATGAAAGCTACCACTTCCATCTCACACTACCCATGGAATTTTCCCACAATAAATTTTACGCATACCAAGTACTTCGACAAAAACCAACCGTAAAATTATCCACTCAAGGCGGCCTTGCATCCAAGGTCCTAACTGTTATAAATTCTAAGGCACACAATCGTCTCGCCTCCAGACTTACCCTTTCTCAACTGCCCACGTTTTCTAATTCACACTTAACACAATGCTATCCGCATATAGCACCTAACATGTACCCACCATAACAACATAAACAAGTCTCTTAAGGGCTAAAGACATCTCTGCAACTACTGCCTCACTTTCCCTTTGTCGCTTTAATCATAATCCTGCCCTACAGGGCGCCTAGCTATATAAGGCGATGGACCAGCCACCGATCCCGAAGGCTGAGTCATCCCTCTTGTATCCCTCCTACTTGGACATTCTCCCATCACATGGCCCTGACGGCCACAGGTATAATAATCTCCCAAACTAGCACGACACCCTGAGGATTATCCTCAGCTCTCCATCCATAGACCTCTGGCGAACTGCAACTCAAGAAATCCCGAAGTCTCAGACTATCGGATCTAGGGTGAACCATCGCATCGCCGAACCACCGGCTCCGTCCGTCTCATTCTCACCACGAGCCTAGCTAGTAATCGCCAACTCTGAACTCATATCCTCGGCTCGCCGTGGTACGAGGCTCGTATCGTGGCCTCGTGAGAAATCTGCCGCTCTAAACTCTGCGGGGCTAGCGGCGCCATAAAACTCATCGTCTCAAGTACTATCTCGTGTAACGACTGTGCCTAAGCCTCGCACTCTCTCGGTTCCTACTCGCAGCTCCCTCTGCTGCCTTGCCCATCTGGGCCCTGGTTGCCTTGCGCGAAGGCATAACGGGTGAAAAGAATACGTCAGAGGGAGTCCAACTTACAACACAGTTCTAAGGCACGATCTCAGAGTGAGAAGAATGGAAACCAATCCTAAATGTCCTGCAGCCTCCTGATTATAGATGTGGTGCACAACACACCGATAATCAAGACTCTACTAGACACGGTCTGTAGACACTTTCCGAGGACTAACTGCTCTGATATCACTTTTGTCACGACCCGATCCCGGGCCCGTGACTGGTGCCTTACCCCGGGCACCCTAGTGATACAACATTAGAGAAAATCAGCGGAAATAAAAACTAAAACATGAGACAAGTCATAAAGTATGAAACAAAGCAACTAAAACGGTCACCTTCCCCGTATATATACATATATATATCAAAATGAGCAGCTTAAATCCTTTTACAAACCCCGCCACAACAAGATTTCTGCACTTCTAAGAGTGTAATAACAACTATGACGGGACAGGGCCCCGCCATACCCCTGAATGTACAAGTAACTACACTGACAGGGGACTATACCAAAGATAAGCCTCCGAAGAAACGGAGCTTCCTAAAAGTCAACTGTGATCCTAAGAGCGGATCCACAACCGATGTACCTCTACCGCAGCATGAACGCAGCCAAGGAGGTCAAGATAATAGGTACCAAGTATGTGAAATCAAAATATCGCAAATGAAATCATAGTAGTCTATATAAAGCAGAGACATGTATGATAACCAAACTACGCTCACAATAAATAAGCAAATATGTCAAGTCGTGACTTACGCCTCAAAGTCATCACTCAAATATAACTATGGGTCTCACGCCCACAACATCAATCATGCCCGTGGAATACCTTCCTCACCGCTAGCCTATGATATAAAAGCACCAAGGAATACACATGAACACCAGTGTCCCACTGTGTCATAATAAAACCGTGACGGTAAGTACGAAGGCATAGCCGACTACTAAAACCTACAGCATCAACAAGGTCATAATCAGATCATGAGATCCGCCAGACCGCCACATGATCGGCCGCCACTCGCGCGCAGATCTAATGTGCGCGTCTAGTCCTCGAACTTCCCGCAGCCCGCGATAGGCCACTCCAATGGCCCGCATGAGGTATTCCCGCATCGAGGGTAGCTACTCCCGCAACGCCCCGACTCGCAGTCCGCGTGACCACATAGACCGCATGACCACGCGGCCGCACACTAACCTCGAACTCGTAGCTCGCATAGTCCTCGACCCGCATGAGGTATCCTCGAATCATAGTCACACATCGCTCGAGTATTACCCCGCACGGAGGCGCCTTAACCCCGGATCATGTCGGGGTGAGTGGTACAATACCAACATAACGGCTGATCGTTAAACAACGTAAGCGCAATCAAGGGAAACCCCTTTACACAAACATCACAAGATACTAACACACGTAGCATCCTAGCATGTTTACTTATCAAATCAACAAGAAAGTATCAAGGCTATCACAAACCAACACAATCAAGTTATTCACACAAGGTACTTTCTACTTTATGTTAACAAGTTCGGGTGTTTATCCCCAAAGTACTTCATACATTAACTCTTTTAAAAGATCCGTTTCTTTCACAAAAGTCACACAATACCCGTAGTATAAAAATAAAGTGACTAACATTTTAAGTAAACCAAAACAACTTCCATACCTTCCTTTTTAAACCAAATTAAGACAATACCATGCCTTCTTTTTAGACCAAAATACTTCTCCTTTAAAGTCAAGTTACCCTTTTAAAACCAATGATAAAACCATTCCTTTGTTTTCATAAAGTCGTTATAACTAACTTCCCATAAAGCTGTTATAACACTTTATGTTCTAAACCAAAAACTCTTCAATCCCACAAGTCTCTTTTCTTTTAAAACAACAACAAGTATTCTTTTAAAACCCAAATAACTTACTCTTTTCAAAACAAGTAACCTATACTTAAAATCAAGTTACTTCTTTTCCAAAACAAGTCGTTATAAGTCAAGTCTATTATCTTTCAAGATCAAGTCTCTTAACTTTCAAAATCAAATCGTTTATAAGTCAAGTCTCTTATCTTTGAAGATCAAGTCTCTTAAATTTCAAAATCAAATCGTTTATAAGTCAAGTCTCTTATCTTCAAGATCAAGTCTCTTAACTTTCACAATCAATAAACCATTTTTACCTACATAAAGTCATTATAACTAACTTTCCATAAAGCTATTATAACACCCTATGTTTTAAACCAACCAAATTCATTTAGCACATATACGTCTACCGCATTACATAGTTTACAAAACATCATGCTAGAAAGGATAGGAAGAGGTTCACATACCGCGACGATTATCGAATAATCCAAACGCCCACAAGATCAGAACTCGCTTAGTCTTTTCACTCTTCAAGTAGAATACGCTACTCAAGGCATCGCCACCTATAAAGGCCACGAAACGCCTATCCACCGCTAGATCACTTCAGAAATATTCTAAATACAAGATTCCGTATTCTACGTAAAATTCGCAAAGACCTCCCCGCTTATCACATAAATCTCCTCCTAACCAGCCCGCTACTGTGCCAACAACTCGTGGGATTATACGTCTTACCGGACGTGTACAATTCTACTCCACAATAATACAACATTCTACTGTAAATACAGCCCTATGTAAATACAGTTCAATTCTTTCCAATACTCATTCTATATATAGTATACTCAACTATATATTACTACAACATGTAATTTCTAATTACAATAGGGGGACAAGATTATTTACCTCGATAAGCCCAAAATTATCCAAGATTAAAGTCGATCCTGAGCAACGTTTAGCTCCAATTCCTTACGCTCCAACCCGCTCCAAGCGACCCTTAGAAGTTTCTAAACAACTTCTCTTAACACTTCAACCAAGCTTATGAAGATTTTTCTAGGGTTTCAGTTTGCGACTTTTGGAATAAAAGTAGTATTTCCGGGCTCCTAGTATTAAAACAACTTTGGAATACTACTAGGGATACTAGGCCAATGTATTTGGGATTATACAATAATACTCCAAGTATTTCTCTACACAAGAGGGGGAGGGGACGAAACAAGACTACAAAGGGAGGGAGTATTTCTTTGCTTGGAAAGGCTTAAGTGTGGAATGAATTTGGTCTTCAACCAAGGAGTATATAGAGGATCCAAGGGTCAAGATCTAGTTAAGTGGGTGGTCAAGATTGGGCCATGTGTGTGTGGGTCCCACCACACCACATGGCCAAACGAAAACTATGCCAAGTGTAGTGGCCATTTCGGCCATGACAAGCTGGCCTAGCCACTGTCCACCAATTTCTACCACATGGCCACAAGCGGGTGACACATGTCGCCCCGATTCGTCCAAAATATTTCGTCTCGAAAATATCCAAAATACAAAAATCTCAAAAAAGCCCCACAAAATCAGAATTTCTCCCGTGGGCCCCACGTGACCATTTCTGAAAATAAAATCTCAAAATTCTAATATAATCCAAGAAGTCCAAATACCAAATCTGGGAATCCAATTCCCATTAACGAACTTTTTTCTTCACAAAAACCGGAAACTTTTCCGTAGAAAAATCACAACTTTCTTTCTTTTCAAAATTTCTGTCGTATTCTCGTACATACGTCCCCACATACATACCCTGGAACTACGGGGTATAACAGGGGGTATGTACTGGGTAGGCTGGGACGAATATCTCACTCGCTGCTGAGGCTGCTCGTCCAAACACTCACCGGGATAACTGTTATACCCCGTATTTCCAGAGTATGTATGTGAGGGAGTACGTACAAAAGTTTAGCCTTAGTTAGGCATTAGGGACGAAATATTGTGCACAACACACGAAAAGAATCGTTTTCCGACGAAACGTTTTCCAAACTTTGCGAAGGGAAAATTCCGGCTATGTCATTTATTATTTTTGCGGATTTTTCCGAGAGATGAAATATTTTGGACCAACGAGAGGGTGACACTTGTCACCCTCAAGTGGACGGCAAAGGGCTTGCCTTGGCACGTTTTTTGTGCTAAGTTTTTGGTCAAGAAGTTGGTAGGATATTTGTGTAGTAGATGGATAAGGACACTTGCCTAAATCTCCACCTTACACTTGCCTACCACTTGGCTTCATCTTGGCCCTTGAAAGCCCTATAAATACCCCCCCTAAGTTGAAGAAGTTCTTCATCCACAAATTTTCTTCCAAGTCTCAAAATCTCCCTTCTTCCTAAAGAGCTCTCGCCCAAAGCTCTCTCCCCGCCTCCAAAAGAGCCTAGCCGAAAAACCACTCCCTCTTGAAGCCCTACCAAACACTACCCCCTTGGTAGAAAGTTGTCTTCCAAGTATAGTTACTATTCCTAAATACCTTAGTTAATCCCTTGTAGTATTTCCAAAGTTACCTCTATACTTAGAGTCCGAAAATACTACTATACTTCCTTTAGCCACTAAACGAAACTCCTAGAGAAACTTCATTGTTGGTTGAAGTTGTAAGTAGGTTGTGTGTAGAAACTTCTAAGGGTTTCTTGGAGCGGATTGGAGCGTTCAGACAGAGCTAAACCTTGCTCAGATCGACATTTATACTTGGATAATATTGGGCTTATCGAGGTAAATAATCTTATCCTTCATTTGTAATTGAAGAATACATACCGTAGAAGTATAGAAATAAGTATAAAACACATAGAAGGATATTAAAGAAGAGAATTGAATCGTAATTACAATCAAGGATAATACGTAAGAGTATTGAATCAAATCACACCGTAAGTATAATAAAGAAGAATTGAACTATACTTACATAGACTGTTTTTACAGAGACTTGTGTAGCTTGACGTAGGAAGTGCTTGCCCAAATTTCCGTAGAATAAAGAACCCTCTCGCTTAAAATAGTCTACGAGCGGTCTAGACATTGATAGACGCACGACTATTATAGGTTGATTCTCTCACAAGCAACATATTCGACTTGGCAAGGTGGATTTCAGGAGGTATGTGATTCTTCCTATACTCTTAAGCATGATATTTTAAAATATATATATAGTACGGTAGACGACGTGTGTTAATCGGACGTAGTTTTACAAAGAATGTCTTTTGACTTAACTCGAATAATAAGAATCTTGAAGTCTTTCAAAAGAATTATAAATCATTTTTGAAAGAAGAAGAATATTTGTTTTTAAACAAAAAGCTTAAGAGTTATACTAGCTTTATGGGAAGTTAGGTATAACGACTTAAGAAAGATAAAAGGAACAGTTTACTTATGTGTTTATGAAAGACTTGTATTGATTCGAAAGTATAATAAGATGGTTTGTTGAGTAGATATATTGTGATGCTATGTGTTAGTATCTTGTAAACGTTTGTGTAAAGAGGTTATTCTTATTGTGCTTATGTTGTTTAACGATAAGCTGTTATGTTAGTATTATATCACTCACCTCTTGACATGATACCGGGGTTGTCGCCTCCACGCGGGGTATAGCTCGAGCAAGATGTGTGACTATGATTCGAGAATACCTCACGCGGTCCCGGGCCTATGCGCGAGCTACGAGAGTTCCGTGTTAGTGTGCGGTCCTTGTGGTCACGCGGTCTATGGCCACGCGAACTACGAGTCCAGGCGATGCCGAGGAGTAGCTACCCTCGATGCGGAATACCTCACGCGCCTACGTGAGTGGCCCATGCGGATCGCGGAGTCGAGGATTAGGCATGCTTAATGATACTATGGGCGATTGGCCTTGCTTCGATCATTCGCACTAGAAAGAGACACATTACGCTTTACCTCTTATTGCTCTTGTTTGTGATGTGCACTATGTGCTACCTTGTTTGTTTCGTATATATTTGTAAAACTGGTTTTAAAATGATATGATTTCATTTAAGTACTTTACGCTTTCACATACTTGGTACTGTTATCGACCTCCTTCGGGCCGCGTTAACGCCGCAGTAAAGGGAAGCGGTAGCGGATCCTCGCCTTAGGATCTTTTCTTTGGTGTCGTGAGCTCCATCTTCTCCTGAGGCTCGACTGGGTATGATTTCCACTGTTGTAGATAGTTTTGTACATTCAGGTATGGCGGGCCCTGTCCCGCCATAGTTGTTTACTTCCTTAGAGGTCTCAGAGTCATATTGTATACTGGGATGTAATCGCCAGATTTTGGTTTATATATATATGCGAAAGACGACTTTTCTCGTAAATTGTGTCTTAATTTACATTTGTTTCATGTCTTGTTTTTATATTCCGATTACACGATGTATGACTACTTGGGTGCGGGTAAGGCACTACCACGCCCCGAACGGGTCGTGACAAAAGTGGTATCGAGCGCTTAATCTCTGAAAGTGTCTACAGACCGTATCTAGTAGATTCTGATTATCGGTGTGTTGTGCACCACACCAATAATCATGAGGCTATAGGATATTTAGGATTGGTTTCCATTCTTCTCACTCGAGATCGTGCCTTAGAGCCGTGGTTATAAGTTGGACCTCTAACGTATTCCTTTCTATAACGCTTATGCCTCCACGTAAGGCAACCCGCCTGAATGGCAAGGCAGGCAGGAGTCGCTAGTAGGACACCGAGAGTCACGAGGGCTCGTGCCCGCCTATACCCGAGACGGCGAGTTCCATGACGCCGCCGCCCCAAAGAGAGACCACGCACCCGCACCTCCCGGCCCCACACTGTGGCGGAGGAGTTAGCGCATGCGAGATGGCCCACTATTGGCCGTGATCAGGCTGCATACGAGGATAGCCGGATGCAGCAGCCGATTCAGCCCAGATGCTCGTGGTTTACCCGAGATCGCATGATTTGAGGCTACGGGATTTTCTGAGTTGTAGCCCGCCAGAGTTCTACGGGTCGAGACCTGAGGATGATCCGCAGGAGTTCATCCGTCAGCTACAGAGGATCATGCGAGTGATCAAGGCTTCAGAGACCGAGTCCGTGATCTTGGTTCACATAGCCGCGTGATACCGCAATCGATTGGTTTGATTCGCGGAGTTATCCCGGAGAGCACGCGTCCCCAACTACTGGGACGCAGTTCTCGAGGCTTTTCTCACTCACTTCTTGCCTCCGCAGATGGAGGGCACGCCGGCTGATTTTTGTTCCGAGACAGCAGAGGGCGCACGCCAGGAGTACAACGTTGAGTTCGATTCGTTGGCTCGATATGTCCCCGCATTGCAGCAGATATGGAGGATGTGGTGCACCGCCACGCCACCGGCTAGATGATTATATGGCCGAGTTGTGCGGTGTAGCTCTCACCAGTGCATGGACATTACCGTATGCAGCTCATGCACTTGGATGCGGCGAGCGTAGAGCCGACGGGTCGACAGCAAAGCAGGAAGGCCAGACGGGCAGGTCTTTTGGTAGCTCTCGGTGGACGGCCAAGAAGATAGCCTAGATTTGCACCACGGCACCCGAGTACTCCTGCACCGTCTTCGAGGACAGACCAGGGCCCAGGACTTCGGACGTCCAGGGTAGCAGAGGTGATAACCGATCGGGACCACCCCCCCAGTGTGGCCGATGTGGTAGATCCCATTACGGGAATTATGGTACTGCTCCGAGAGTTTGTTACAGTTGCGGCCAGCAGGGTCACTTTGCGAGCCCGTCTCAGGCGGCAACGCAGAGGGTGAGTCACCTACAAGGTCTTTCGGGTCTTCATCTCCTACGATTACTCGCCCCGAGGCGTGGTTCTCGTGACCAGCAGGTCGCGCAGGTCGTGGGCGCGTCCAGCCTAGCGGTCCTCGAACCGCATTTATGCCTTATCCATCCGACAGACGGTGAGGCGTCGCTCGACGCCGCCATGTACTTTATCGGGCCGTTGTTATGTGTATGCCTTGATAGATCCGGTTCTACTTCTATATATCTCCCTTATCGCCGTAGGATAGGGATAGAGCCCGTGTCCATAGACCCTTTTGAGGTAGCTACGCCAATGGGCGATCTGGTAGCTCGGCGGTATATAGGGCTTGCCGGACTTTATGCGATCGTCGACCAGCCGACTTGATAGAGTTGACATGACCGATTTCGATGTGATCACGGGCATGGATTGGTTAGCTTCGCTACGCCAATGTAGACCGCAGGAGAGTGGTACGGTTCTAGTTTCGGGAGCCGTTATTGAGTGGGAGGAACACCAGACGCTGAGGTAGGTTTATTTCCTACCAAGGCTAGGAAGATGCGCAGGCGGTACATCTACCATCTCGTTCGTGTTTGATAATCGAGGCCGCAGTGCGATTTTCACCGCCCGAAGAGTCGAGAGTTCCCGTGTGTTTCCGCACGACCTCCGGGTATCCTCCCGAGAGGAGATAGAGTTTTGTATCGACAGCCGCGACACTCGGCTTATTTCCATTCCGCCATACGTAACGACACCGCCGAGTTGAGAGAGTCAAGGACCACCGAGAGATTTCCTGGAGAAGCGGCTTCATCAGCCTAGTGTTTCTCCCCGGGAGCACCGGTATTGTTCGTGAAGAAGAAGACGACGCCGCGCATGTGTGTTGATTATAGGCGGTGAACAAGGTGACCATTAAGAACAGATACCCTTCCTGTGATTGATGATTTGTTCGACCAGTGAAGTGCGAGATGGTTCTCCAAGATTGATCTGCGATCGCTATCATCAAGTGCAGTCGAGAGGCGGATATCCCTAGGATCGCATTCGGACCCGTGACGCATTATGAGTTCAGTGGTTATGTATTTCGGTTGACCAATGCTCCGTGGTATTCATGGATTTGATGAACCGAGTGTTCAAGCCATTTTGGACACGTTTGTGATAGTGTTCATTGATGACATCTTGGTTTATTCTCGCCAGAGCGAGAGCACGCGAGCATTTGAGGACCGTGGCCGAGAGTTCTCCAGACCAGCAGATTATACGCCAAGTTTTCCAAATGTGAGTTTTGGTTGGCTTGGTGGCATTTCTTGGGCATATCAGGGCTGATGGTATTCGGTGGATACGCCAAGATCGAGGCATCAGACTTGGCCTAGACCCACTACTCCGGCAGAGTGCGTAGCTTACGGGCCTTGCATGTTACTATCGGCGTTCGTGGAGAAGTTTGCTTCTATCTTCGCACCATTGACTAGCCCGACTCGTGGCACTAAGTTTCATGGATCGATGCTTGTGAGTAGGGTTTCCGATCGGCGAGAGATCGACGACCACCCCGTTCTTACTCTTTCGGAGGGTCCGACGCTATGTCGTGTATTGTGATCGCGCCGCATCGGCTTGGGATGTGTGTTGATGCAGCAGGCAAGGTTATAGCGCACGATCCCGACACCTTAAGAAGCATGAGAGGAACTACCCCACCCATGATTTGGAGTCGCGGTGATTCACGCCTTGAAGATCTGAGGCACTATTTGTATGGGGTTATGTGGATATTTATACGCACACAAGAGCCTCCAGATATCTTCACCGCAGGAGTTGAACTTACGATGCAGACGGTGGTTAGAGTTGCTTAAGGATTATGATATCGATATCTGTACCACCCGGGAAGGCCAATGTTGGCGTATGCCTTAGTCGTAGGTCGATGGGTAGCCTATCGATGTGCCGGAGGAGGGTCATGGTTCGCGATTTGCATCGATTAGCGAGCCTTGGTGTCCGCTTGATTGATTACGATAGCAATGGGTTCGAGTTCGAGAGGTTGCCAGTCTTCCATCGTCGGCGAGGTGAAGAGGCAACATTGAGGATCCGGTTTGACGCGTACCGTGATACGACTCTTCGTGAGGAAGGGTCCTGAGGTAGCACGATGGGTGCTAAGGTTCGAGGGCGTTGTGTGTTCCAGATATTGCAGGACTTGGCAGAGTTCTGTGGAAGCACACACGCACGTTACTCATCCATCCGGTCGACCAAGATGTACCACGACCTCGACCGTATTGGTGGGATGGCTTGAAGAGGACGTTGCGAAGTTTGTGGCTCAGTGCCCGTGTTGTCGCAGTGAAGGTAGAGCACCGCAGGCCCGTGGTTTGTTGCGCACGATAGAGATCCCGACCGGAAGTGGGAGGTGATCAACATGGACTTTATCACAGGATTACCTCGCAATCAGATGAAGCATGATTCTATCTTGGTTATCGTCGACAGTGGCGAAATCAGCCCACTTTCTTTCCGTCGGACGACTTTTTCTACCGAGGATTATGCCGACTTTACATCCGAGAGATCGTCGATCGCATGGAGTCCCTATTTCGATCATATCGCATGCAGAGCCTGGTTACGCTAACTGGAGGTCTTTCCGTATGGTTTAGGACGCAGTGAGCTCGAGTAATCGCATTCCATCCACGCATTGACGGACGTGCCGAGCGCACTATCCGACTCTTGAGGATATCTGCGAGCCCGTGTTATTGACTTCGTGGGTAGCCGGGAGGATCATTTGCCTCTAGTTGAGTTTGCGTATAATAATAGCTACCACTCCAAAGATTCGATGACGCCATGAGGCCTTGTATGAGGAAGTGTAGATCGCCGATAGGTTGGTTTGATGTGGGCGAGTGGGACCAGATTTGGTGCAGCAGTGCGGATAAGGTGAAGCTTATCCAGGAGCGTTGATGACACCGAGTCGATGAAGTCATACGCAGATCATCGCCGTCGTGATCCGAGTTCGAGGTTGATGATTGGGTTTTCTGAAGGTGTCACCCATGGCGTGTGTGATGAGATTTGGGAAGAAAGGGAAACTCACCAAGGTACATTGGGCCATATCGATTGTCCGCGAGGCAAGGTTGTCATGAGTTGGATCTCGTCCGATCCGAGGCGATGCATCCGTGTTTCATGTTTCTATGCTGAGGAGATGTATCGGGGATCCATCTAGGGTACACCCGATTGACGATGTCCAGGTGACCGAGGGGTTATCGTATGAGGAGATTCCCATAGCGATAATCGATCGTCAGGTTAGGCGTCTGCGGACGAGGCGTGGCTTCCACAAAGTCTTGTGGCGGAATGAGCTCAGGGAGGAGATGACGTGGGAAGCAGAGGAGGACATGAGGCAGAAGTATCCTCACCTATTCCCCACACCTCCAGGTAACTCACTTTCCTACTTGTAAATTTTTTCATTAACATATTTGCTTAAGTGCTGTATTGTGGCCATGTGTGGCATTTGCAAACTGTTTAAGTTATGAGAGACTTCATCGTTATCTGTCTTGGGAAGGAACATTCGGGACGAATGTTTCTAAGGAGGGGAGAATGTTATACCCCGTATTTCCAGAGTATGTACGTGAGGGAGTACGTACAAAAGTTTAGCCTTAGTTAGGCATTAGGGACGAAATATTGTGCACAACACACGAAAAGAATCGTTTTCCGACGAAACGTTTTCCAAACTTTGCGAAGGGAAAATTCCGGCTATGTCATTTATTATTTTTGCGGATTTTTCCGAGAGATGAAATATTTTGGACCAACGAGAGGGTGACACTTGTCACCCTCAAGTGGACGGCAAAGGGCTTGCCTTGGCACGTTTTTTGTCCTATGTTTTTGGTCAAGGAGTTGGTAGGATATTTGTGTAGTAGATGGATAAGGACACTTGCCTAAATCTCCACCTTACACTTGCCTACCACTTGGCTTCATCTTGGCCCTTGAAAGCCCTATAAATACCCCCCCTAAGTTGAAGAAGTTCTTCATCCACAAATTATCTTCCAAGTCTCAAAATCCCCCTTCTTCCTAAAGAGCTCTCGTCCAAAGCTCTTCCCCCTCCAAAAGAGCCTAGCCGAAAAACCACTCCCCCCCCCCTCTTGGAAGCCCTAGCCGAAACACTACCCCCCCCCCCCCCTTGGTAGAAAGTTGTCTTCCAAGTATAGTTACTATTCCTAAATACCTTAGCCAATCCCTTGTAGTATTTCCAAAGTTACCTCTATACTTAGAGTCCGGAAAATACTACTATACTTCCTTTAGCCACTAAACGAAACCCTAGGAGAAACTTCATTGTTGGTTGAAGTTGTAAGTAAGTTGTGTAGAAACTTCTAAGGGTTTCTAGGAGCGGATTGAGCGTTCAGACAGAGCTAAACCTTGCTCAGGATCGACATTTATACTTGGATAATATTGGGCTTATCGAGGTAAATAATCTTATCCTTCTGTTGTAATTGAAGAATACATACTGTAGAAGTATAGAAATAAGTATAAAACACATAGAAGGATATTAAAGAAGAGAATTGAACTGTAATTACAATGAAGGATAATACGTAAGAGTATTGAATCAAATCACACCGTAAGTATAATAAAGAAGAATTGAACTATACTTACATAGAATGCTTTTACAAGAGACTTGTGTAGCTTGACGCAGGGAAGTGCTGCCCAAATTTCCGTAGAATAAAGAACCTCCGCTTAAAATAGTCTACAGAGCGGTCTAGACATTGATAGACGCACGACTATTATAGGTTGATTCTCCGCACATATATTCGACTTGGCGGTGGATTTCATTAGGAGGTATGTGATTCTTCCTATACTCTTAAGCATGATATTTTAATATATATATATAGTACGGTAGACGTACGTGTGTTAACTGGACGTAGTTTTACGGCAATGTCTTTTGACTTAAGCCTGAATAATAAGAATCTTGAAGTCTTTCAAAAGAATTATAAATCATTTTTGAAAGAAGAAGAATATTTGTTTTTAAAACAAAAAGCTTAAGAGTTATACTAGCTTTATGGGAAGTTAGGTATAACGACTTAAGAAAGATAAAAGGAATAGTTTACTTATGTGTTTATGAAAGACTTGTATTGATTCTGGAAAGTATAATAAGATGGTTTGTTGAGTAGATATATTGTGATGCTATGTGTGTTAGTATCTTGTAAACGTTTGTGTAAAGAGGTTATTCTTATTGTGCTTATGTTGTTTAACGATAAGTTGTTATGTTAGTATTATATCACTCACCTCTTGACATGATACCGGGTTGTCGCCTCCACGCGGGTATAGCTCAGCGATGCGGTTACTATGATTCGAGAATACCTCATGCGGTCCCGGCCTATGCGGAGCTACGAGAGTTCGTGTTAGTGTGCGGTCCTTGTGGCTACGGTGTATGTGGCTACGCGACTACGAGTCGAGGCGACGCCGAGGAGTAGCTACCGATGCGGGAATACCTCACGCGCCTACGTGAGTGGCCTATGCGATCGCGGAGTCCGTGATTAGGCATGCTTAATGATACTATGGGCGATTGGCCTTGCTTCGATCATTCGCAGCCTAGAAAAGACCTGTTACAGTTTACCTATTATTGCTCTTGTTTGTGATGTGGCACTATGCGCATTACCTTGTTTGTTTCGTACATATTTGTAAAACTGGTTTTAAAATGATATGATTTCATTTAAGTACTTTACGCCACATACTTGGTACTTGCCAGATCGACCTCCTGGAGTGCGTCACGCCGCAGTAAAGGGAAGCAGAATAATCCTCGCCTTAGGATCTTTTCTTTGGTGTCAGGAGCTCCATCTTCTCCGGAGGCTCGACTTTTGGGTATGATTTCCCTGTTGTTGTAGATAGTTTTGTACATTCAGGGTATGGCGGGGCCCTGTCCCGCCATAGTTGTTTACTTCCTTAGAGGTTTGTAGTCCTATTGTACAGTTGGGATGTAACTTCCAGATTTTGGTTTATATATATATGCCGAAAGGCGACTTTTCTCAGAAATTGTGTCTTAATTTACATTTGTTTCATGTCTTGTTTTTATATTCCGCTGATTACTCTGATGTATGACTACTTGGGTGCCCGGGTAAGGCACCATTCACGGGCCCTGGAACGGGTCGTGACAATAACCAACCGGTCTAGCCCTCTTACGCTGATCTCCGCGTTGGCCCTCTACCCTCTGTACACTTGTCTGTACTGGCCGAATAACTTCCTGCTGGTGAAACTGTAGCACCGCTATCTTGGTCAATAACATAACTGCTTCCCTCATGACCCTATAGTCTTCTCCTAATTGAGAAACTGGAGGCTCTGGTGCTGGGGCCTCAAAACCTGGCGCAGGTTAACCGCCGATCATGCACAATATCCAGATACCACGGGCATAAGCCCTATCAACTCTCTGAGTATGACAGGTAGCTCCTGCTACTCTCTTGCCCTTCAGGCGATCGTTCTCTCGAGGCATACCAGAATAACACAAAAATACGTCAGAGAGGAATTATCTTACTAACACAGCTCTATGGCACGATCTTAGAGTGAGAAGAATAGAAACCAACTCTTAAATGTCATGTAGCCTCCTGTTTATGGGTGTGGCGCGCAACACACCCATAATCAAGACTCTACTAGGCACGGTCTGTAGACATTTCGAGGATCGATCGCTCGATATCACTGTCACGCCCAACCGGGCCCGTGGATCGTGCCCTACCTGGGCACCCTTCTACCTAACTGACACAAGTAAACTGCGGAATTTAAATAACACCTCATTTTTTTTTTAAATACCAACATACGTGCAAGGGCAAAGCCGACAAGGCTGCCATATAATATACATAATCAAAAGACACTACACTGTACATGAGTCCAATCCCGCATATGGATACAGACCTCTAAGAGTTTTATTGAACTATGACGGGACAAGGCCCCGCCGTACCCATAACTGTACAAAAGCTTGTACTGAAGGATCTATACCAAAAAGATAAACTCCTGAACAGATGGAGCTATCTAAAAACTCGAAAGGTGGTCCTACACTGCAGATTCACCAAACTACGCACCTAAACTCGCGGCGTAACGCACTTCGGCGAGGTCAGTACAAAGAATGTACCAAGTATGTGAAACAGTAAATACTGTAATGAAATCATAACAGTCTAACAAAACAAGAGACATGTATGATAGCCAACCTACAGTACATAATACATAATCAGTCATATCAAGTCAGGGACGCATGCCCTCAAAGTCATTACTAAAATATAACCATGGGTCTAACACCCATAATATCAATCATGCCCGTGGAATCCTTCCTCACCGTGATCCATGATATAATACAACATCAAGAAGCACATCAACCTTACAATCATGAGAGTAATGCAATCCTTTTTATCTTTTAAGTTATGTCTTTAACAATGAGAATTATTGTTCCACTTTAAATCATACACACACTGCACCCTTTCATTAATGAAATCACTACCGTTTCAAAACATGAAGGTCGTTCCAGTGCCAGGGTCAACCAACCATCCAGTTGCATTATGAGTTCCTAGGTGTTTCAAAGTCCTAGTACGTAGTTCTTTGCGTCTAGTTCCCAACGCAACCAACCGTTCGTCGATAGGACATCGGAGTAGAAAGTTATGGAAGTTACAAGTTCAGGCTTGCAATGGACGTAAAAATAATTCGGTCAGAGCCCCGCCGCGCCGAAGCGGGCGCTGGCCGGAAGCGGGCGCGCCGGAAGATCAGAGGGTTGGCAGTGGTTTCCAGGCGCGCTGAGGCGGGTTCTGCGAGGGGTGGAAAATCTGAATCGCTTTGTTTTAAAAAAAGGCCTTGGGAAGGTGACAAGTGTCCCCCCCCCCCCATCTGATTTTTGCATGTACTATTTATTGACCAAGTCTTGAAGACTTGGTCATTCTTCAAGATCTTCTCTCTCTCTAAATTAGAAGCTCTTCCTTCTCTCTAGAAAATCAAGAGGAAATCAAGGCTTGAGAAAAATCTGAAAAGTGTGGCAAGAAGGAAACTTGTTGGCAAGCTTGTAGGAGTTATTGTGGTGGTGTTTGTGGAAAGGAGGCTAGCGAATTTGTTGGATTAATTTTGCTAAAGCTCTAAGGTAACAATTCTTTTTCTTTTTGCTAGTTTTTGGTGTTGCATGTGAAGAAGAAAGAACTTGTAGTGGTAAATATTGCTCTTAGATACATTGCATGCAAGAAATATGGTTTGGATATGAAAGGATTGGATAAGAATGATATGTAAGCATGTTGTAGCCTAAATACTACCTTTAACTCATTGAATTGGTTGTTATGCATTGTGGGGCAGAATTTTACACATCCAAGATTAGGTGTGTAATCCCCTTTGAAATGTTTGGATTGTTGGGCCTTAAAAGTGGCGTTTGGATGTTGAATTCGGCCTTGAAAAAGGTGGCAAAGTATGTAGAAACAAAGGAAATGCTGCCCGATTTTCCATAGAAATTAGTGACTTTGCACTTGGAATATTCTACGTTGTATCTTGAGGTTAATAAACGTATTATGGTCATTATAGGTTGACATACTACGTGCGGTATTTTGGACTTAGCAAGTGGATTGACCGAAGAGGTATGTGGAACTTTCCTATCTCTTGAGCATGAATAGTTTTACCTATATAGTACGATAGATGTACAAGGTTTTGACATCCCTTACTTGTTTTAAGGATGGCCAAGTTTGGTGAGTAAGGGGGATTAACTCATTTCTTTAAAAGTATTAAGGATATCTTGAGTTTTCAAAGTTAAGGGACTTGATGTGTTTAAGTATATGATTCTTGTTTCTTTTTTAAAGTGTAAGTCCCTTGGGTTTAGGAAAATGTATTTGACTAAGGTATAATGTTAATATAATGACTTTATGGGAAGTTGGTTATATTAGCTTTATGGAAGGTTAACAAAGGAAGATTTACTCTAAGTAAAATGAGTACGGATAAATGATTTGAAGTTGTGAAAGGCAAATTGATTTTTAAGGCATTAATTGCCTAACGTTTTAAAAGAGTAGAAGTACATAGTACTTTGGGTTAAATTCCCGGATTTCATAAAGACATGTTAGTGCCTTAAGTAAACTAAAATGAGAATGTGTATTAACAAGATTAATAAGAAGTTAAGGGGTTTCTTAACTTGCTTGTATTATGTATGATAGTCGGTTTGTGCTAGTGATATATTATTATTTATTACGGGGTCATTCCCCGGGTTGTGGCATTTGCATATTCCGTGGATTTGCTACCCACGATGCGAGGAATACCTCATGCGAGTCCGTAGGGCTCATGCGGGTGAAATAGTCCCATGTGGGTGAGTACAACCTATGCGAGGAATACCTCATGCGGGTCCACATGACCCATGCAGGTGAAATAGTCCCAGGAGTAGGAGTGCTTAATGATACTGCGGGGCGGATGACCTTGCTTTGATCATGAGCTTCCTATTTTCATGTAGTATAGTATATGCTTGATATTCTCATTGTTAGTAAGGCACAGTGTTCTGTAAATTGATTATCTTACATGTCTCCAGTTATTTTAGACTTATGAGGTATTTTCAGTATTTTCCAGTTTCGCATACTTAGTACATATTGTAATCGACTTTCTCGGGGCCGCGCTCATGCCGCAGTAGGTAAGCAGGTGGTGGATCCTCATTCTTAGGATCACTGGTCTGGTGTCAGAAGCTCCATTCCTCCGGAGGCTTGTTTTGTTGGTACGGTTTTTCCCTGATGCTATAGGTATTACGTACATTCAGGGGTATGGCGGGGCCCTGTCTCGCCATAGTTGTTATTCCTAGAGGTCTGTAGTCACATTTGTGGTTCGGGCTATAAGAACAAGTGGTACTGTTTACTTTTGAATAAGTTTAATCTATGAAAGACGGCCTTGTCGGCTAGCCAGTGATGTTTGCTATATACAGGTTTATGTGTATGTATGTTCCGCTGCTATTCTCCGATGTATACGACGGTGCCCTGCAGGCACCGCCGCGCCCTGGCCTGGGTCGTGACAAAAGTGGTATCGAGCGCTTAGTCCTCGGAAAGTGTCTACGCACCGTGTCTAGTAGTCTTGATTATCGGTGTGTTGTGCACCACATCTATAATCAAGAGGTCGCAGGATATTTAGGATTGGTTTCATTCTTTCACTCTAAGATCGCAATAGAGTTGTGTTATAGGTTGAACTCCTCCGATATTTTCCTTTATGTATCAGTTATGCCCACGCAAGGCAACCGCGCCCAGGCGGCAAGGCACCGAGGAGCCGCTAGTAGGACGCGGAGGTCACGAGGCACAGCCCGCCTTTACTAGAGATGATGTTTCGGCGGCGAAGTTCCACGACGCCGCCAGGCGTGAGTTCGAGGCAGCGGGCGCCATCGAGACCGCGGTACTGAGCCTCAAGTCTCACGGTGGCCGAGTATAGAGATTACGGGAGCAGATCCGTTATTGACCAAAGATAGTGGAAGCGGCGCACGATAGAGCAGACCAACCCTAGAGCCGATGGGCCATTTGATTCAGATTTCTGGGTTGTCATCCACGAGTTCTATGGATCGATATCCGGCGAGGATCCTCGGGAGTTTGTTCGGCGATTCACGACTATGCAGTGCTTAGGGCCTCGGAGGTCGAGTCCGTCATGCTAGCCTCTTACCGGTTACGATATTGCGTTGAACTTGTTTGAGTCGTAGGAGTTGTCTAGAGGTGAGGATGCTCTTCCACTGTTTGAGGAGTTCACGAGGCCTTCCGGATCACTTCTGCCTCCCGAGATGAGGAGAGCCCGCAGAGATAGATTCTTGACCTCGAGGCGTAACGGAGGACTATCGAGAGTACAACCTGAATTTGACTCATTGGCTAGGTATGCGCACACCATTGTAATGATATGGCGCCGTGGTTCATCGATATGTGATGGGCTAGACTGTCATATGATTATCGTGATGCTGGGGTGGCTCTTCACCTGGTATGGATATTGCCAGATGCAGCGTATGTGTTATACCGTATTTCCAGAGTATGTACGTGAGCGCAGACGTATTATAATTTGAGCCTTAAAGTTGGCTAGTTTCAAATTTGTACACAACACCCGACAGAGTCGTTTTCGACGAAACGCTTTCCAGCTTTCGTAGGGAAAATTCCGCTATGGCATTTTTAATTTTACGGATTTTTCCGAGAGACGAAACATTTTGGGATCAACGAGAGGCGACACTTGTCACCCTCTAATTGGAAGGAGTGGACGACAAAGCTAGCCAATTTGCACGTTTTTGGTGTTGAAATTTTGGTCAAGGGTTAGGTAGGATATTTTGTGTAGATGGATAAGGTAGCACATGGCTAAATCTTGGCCTTACACTTGCTATGCACTTGTCTTCATCTTGCCATTGGTTGGCCTTCACTTGACCTATAAATACCCTCTAAGTTGAAGACTTTCTTCATCCAAAACTTGAGCAATCTATCTAAGTCTCAAATACTCCCTCCTCTTGTCTTGCTATCGCACAAAGTCCCCTCCCCTTTGAGCAAGGCCCTTGGCCGAGAGCCTCCCTCCCCTCAGGTGCTCCTAGCCTATGGGTACACCCCTCCCTAGCCTAGTTGTCTCGTATAAATACCCCTTTTGAGGTATATAAATACTCTCCTAGTATTGTTATAATGCCCAAAATACTTTAGCCTTATACCTTGTAGTACTTTCCAAAGTACCCTTTATACGAAAAGCCCAGAAAATACTATTATACTTCCCTCAGTCACAAAAACGAAACCCTAAGTAAATCTTCACCCGTAGTTGAAGTGTTAAGTAGAAGTTGGTTAGAACTTCTAAGGGTTGTTTGTAGCGGTCGAGCGCACTTTGAGTAGAGCTAAACCTTGCTCAGGATCGACATTTAAACTTGGATAATTTTGGGCTTATCAAGGTAAACACTCTTGACCTTCTGTTGTAATTAGGAAATTACATGTTGTAGGAGTATAAAGTTAAGTATACTATATATAGAACTGATCATACTTACGGCAATGTCTTGCGACTTAAGCCTGAATAATACTTACGGCAATGTCTTGCGACTTAAGCCTGAATTTTAAGAAGTGAATCGAATCAGAATTACATAGACCGTATTACATGAGACTTGTGTAGTATTGTTGTGAGTAGAATTGTACACGCCCGGTCAGATGCAAACCCTCGGTTGGCTTGGTAGCCACTCGATAGAGAGGAGATTTACGCCGCATGCGTGGGGAATTGCCGCGAATTTTCGTAATATTCTACGCCGATCTAAAGATATTAATAGGCGCTTTGTGGCCTCTATAGGTTGTAGTACTACGTGTGGAGTGATCTGCTTAACTGAGAGTGTAGCCGACGGTTTGAGGTACTTGGAGCGTTTTGCTATTAGTCGATAATCGTCGCGAGGTATGTGAACCTCTTCCTATCTTTTCTAGCATGATATGTCTGAGCTATGTAGTACGGTAGACGCATACGTGTTAATCGTATTTGGTTGTTTTAAAACATAAGTGTTATACTAGCTTTATGGGAAGTTAGGTATAACGTCTTAAGGGTGGTAAAATGAATGGTTTATTAATTTCAAAAGTTAAGATATTGGATCTTAAGATAAGAGACTTAACTTAAATGAATTAATATGGATTTTGTGTGAAACCTCATTCGTGAGTAATGAGTACTTGGTTTTTAAAAGGAATAACGTTTTACTGATTTCGGAAATCAGAATGTGTATCAATAAACCATCGCGGCTAATAAAGGAAAATGTATTGAATAACTAAGTATTATTAAAACCAAGTAGAAACCTCCATCCGCATAAGCTAAGATGAGCCAAAATGATATTACATTTTCTAGATCATGGCTGCTTAATAAGATTGATTATGAACAAGATTAACCTACTCACCTATGGCATATGTTACTCTATTGTTTTAAAAAGAGGTTAAGACATTGAACTATGAAACTTTTCTAAAAAGAGACTTGCGTGAATTGAAATTAGGCAAACCGGAACTTTTAGGAAAAGAAAGGCATTGTGTTGTCTTAAAATGGTTTAAGACATAAAGTGTTATAACACTTTATGGGAAGTTGGTTATAACGACTTTATGAAAACAAAAGAAGGGTTTTATCTTTTGTTTTAATGCGTAGCTTGACTTTTAAAAGAGAAGTATTTTGTCCAAAGGAAGGCATGGTATTGCCTTAATTTGGTCTTAAAAAGGAAAGTATGAAAGTTGTTTTGGTTTACTTAAAAGATATAAGTCACACATTTTTTTATATACTACGTATCGGGTGACTTTTAGAAAAGGAATGAATCTCTTAAAAGGAATTTACGACGTAGTACTTTAGGGTTAAAATCCGACTTTGACATAAAATGAAAGTACCTTGAGTTGTGTAACTTGCTTATGCTTGTTGTTATGAAACTTGACCATGTTACGTGTGATAGCCTTGTTGTGCAAGTACTATGTTCTACTCGACTACGGTTCATCCGGAATGTATTTCACTTGACACGGCTCATCCGGAATGTATTTCACTTGATTACCGGCTCATCCGAATGTATTTCACTTGATTACGGTTCATCCGGAATGTATTTCACTTGACTACCGTTCATCCGAATGTATTTCACTTGACTACCGGTTCATCCGAATGTATTCCACTCGACCACGGCTCATGGGATGGACCGGAAATGTATTCCACACGCTTCTATATTAGGTCCATAAGATGGGTCGAGACTCGCTTTACGTATCACATGATTTGTACCTAGATCGCCAATGGCGGAAGGAGTTCCACGGGCATGAGGGATGACTTTGAGGGCTTGAGTCCATGACTTGAAATTACTGCTTTTATGTTGTGAACTTTAGTTTGGTTATCATACATGTCTTCTGCTTTATATAGACTATTATGATTTCATTTAAGTACTTTACAGTTTCGCATACTTGGTACCTGTTGTACTGACCTCCTTCGGGGCCGCGTTCATGCCGCAGTAAAGGTACATCGACCGCCGATCCCCGCTTATAGGATCACATTCGTGTTGGGAAGCTCCGTTCTTCTGAGGCTTATCTTTGCATGTTACCCCAGTCCGTAGGTTCTTGTACATTCGTGGTATGGCGGCCCCGTCCCGGCCATAGTTGTTGTCACTTAGAGGTATGTAGTAATGCAGGCGTAGTCCGTAAAAAGGATAACCGTCGGTATTTATGTATATATACCGAAGGCAACTATTTTGGTGGCCTGTTTATTTATCATGTCTCTTAATTCATGTTCATGTTTTTATTTCCGCTGATTTTCTCTCGATGATGTATCACCAGGGTGCCTGGTAGGCACTACCACGCCCGGTTCGGTCGTGACAAAAGTGGTATCGAGCGCTTAGTCCTCGGAAAGTGTCTGCATCGCGTGTTCAGTAGAGTCTTGATTATCGGTGTGTTGTGCACCACATCTATAATCGTGAGGCTATAGGACATTTAGATTGGTTTCATTCTTCTCATTCCGAGATCGTGCCTTAGAGCGGTGTGATAAGTTGGACCCTCCGACGTATTCCTTTCCTTTACCGGTGATGCCTCCGTAAGGCAACCTGAGCCCAGATGGGCAAGGCAATGAGGAGTTGTTAGTGAGATACAGAGGAGTACGAGGCGCAGCCCTGGCCAAGACGAGACATGCTTCCAACAACGAGTTTCGCGACGCCGCCAAAGACCAAAGAGTTTAGAGCGCAGCAGCTGGTCACGAGACTACGCACTGAGCCTCCAGTCCCACAGCCTGGAGCAGATGAGATGGGGTACAAGGAGATGGCCGCCATCGCCGTGGTCGTGGCCGATATGAGGATAGGCTAGATGCAATTAGCCACTTCAAGAGCACCCGTATTTCACCCCGAGCGCATGGTTTGAGGCTACGTGACTTTCTCGAGTTGTAGCCTCCGTTGTTCTATGGATCGAGAGCCGAGGACGACTCGTGAGTTTATCCGACGCCTACTGGATCATGAGAGTGATCGAGAGCCTCGCAGGCAGTCGGTGGTATTGGTTCGTGATCACCGCGTGATAATCGCAGCTGATCGGTTTGATTCGCGACTGCCCCGGGAAGAGCATGCACTTCCAGAGTTTGGGACGAGTTCTCGAGGGCATTTCTGCACATTTCTTGCCTCCACAGATGAGGAGGGCTCGGCCGATGATTTTTGACATTAAGGCGTGACGCGACGGTTAGAGAGTACAATGTGGAGTTCGACTCATTAGCTCGGTATGTTCCCGCTGTGGTAGCTGATATGGAGGATGAGTACACCGCCACGCCACCGGCCGGACGATTACTTGGCAGAGGCTTGCACGTGTAGCTCTTCACCGCATGGACATTGCCCGCATGCAAGCTCATGCACTAGGATGCGAGGCACGGAGAGGTCGACGGAATGACCGAGATCGCAGAAGAGGCCGTAACAGCAGGTCCTTTGGTAACTTTCGAGGCGGACCGCCTCAGTAGTAGGCCAGTTATGTACCTCCGCCAGTACAGAGTGGTCCTCCCGCCTTCGTGACGCTCGTGGTATTCGGAGCCGGTCGAGCTCCAGGCTTCGGTTCACTGTATACGTGAGTGCTAGCCACCGGATTCATGTCCCCTCACAGGCACGATGTGGCAAACATCATCCCGGAATGTCGTTTTTTATCGGGTGCTTGTTTCACTGCGCCGTCACGTGCCATGTGACAAGAGATCAGACTTATAGGAGAGGTACGCAGCTGGCGCAGCCTTAATGGACGCAAGTGTTCATCACCTTCTACATGCATACTGGCAGGCGCACTTATGATTAGAGTGAGCGGTAGCTTGTGTATATCCTTAACCTCAGAGGCTTGTATGTTTTGATGTTATGTTAATGTGTTAAGTGTTATGTTCGGATAGCTTTGTGCTAAAATGTGATTTAGGAACCCGTTGGGGAAAAAGGTAAGCCTGGGGTGAGAAAATGATGAACCTTAGAATATTACGCTTGAGACCTTAGATGTAAGGCCGTCTTGAGTACAAGATTTTGCGAGTGATCCTGGTCAGAGTGCATTTTATGCCTGGAATGTATTGTGTGATAAGTCCCTGGGTTGGGTAAATGAAAGTGGTATCTTTCATGATGTGATTTAGCAAGATTGTTCCGTGTCGGCGAGCAAGTGTTGGCGCCGACTGGTCGGGTCAGCCATGTTGCGGGCCAACCCGCGCTGCTTCGGCGTGGGTCACCGGGTGGTCCCGCCAGTGATAGGGTCACGAGGGTGCTAGCCCAGTTAAGTTGACCATCGATGAGTTCGTGCGTGTTCGACCGTATAGATCGTGAAGGCGGGAATGGCCTTAAGGAAGATCGAGGCTAGTAAGATAACCAAGTCGAGGTGGTGACTTGGGTCGGAAAGCGTAAACGCTGAAGTGTGGTGCGGATACTAGAAAAGTTCGAGTGTTCGAGAAGCGGTACAACGAGATAGGGGAGAAGTGAACGTGTGTGATCATTTCTTGTAAAGGAGAAGGTGCGAAGGATGTATATTTTTGACCTCGTGGATCGCATGCAATCCGGCACCATATGTTGGGTCGCCGAGTGACACTAGAACTCGCAGAAAGTCACAAAAGTTTGTGATGTTAGAGGTGTTTCCTCGTGGACTTGGATATAAGTATTTTGCGCGCACGTGTTATTTCGTACCAATTGTGGCGCTGCAACTTGTTAGAAGAACTTTATCGTTATCCGTCTGAGAAGGAACATTCGGGACGAATGTTTCTGGCGAGGGGAGAATGTTATACCAGTATTTCCAGTATGTACGTGAGCGCAGACGTATTATAATTTGAGCCTTAAAGTTGGCTAGTTTCAAATTTGTACACAACACCCGATTAGAGTCGTTGATTTAAACGCTTCCACAACTTTCGTAGGGAAAATTCCGCTATGGCATTTTTAATTTTTACGGATTTTTCTCGAGAGACGAAACATTTTGGATCAACGAGAGGCGACACTTGTCACCCTCTAATGGAAGGATGGACGCAAAGCTAGCCCTTTTGCACGTTTTTGGTGTTGAAATTTTGGTCAAGGGTTAGGTAGGATATTTTGTGTAGATGGATAAGGTAGCACATGGCTAAATCTTGGCCTTACACTTGCTATGCACTTGTCTTCATCTTGGCCATTGGTTGGCCTTCACTTGACCTATAAATACCCCTCTAAGTTGAAGACTTTCTTCATCCAAAACTTGAGCAATCTATCTAAGTCTCAAATACTCCCTCCCTCTTGTCTTGCTATCGTCCAAAGTCCCCCGCCCCCCGTTGAGCAAGGCCCTTGGCCGAGAGCCTCCCCCTCCCCCGTTGTGGTGCCCTAGCCGAGGGGTACACCCCCCTCCGAGCCGAGTTGTCTCGTATAAATACCCCTTTTTGTGGTATATAAATACTCTCCTAGTATTGTTATAATGCCCAAAATACTTTAGCCTTATACCTTGTAGTACTTTCCAAAGTACCCTTTATACGAAAAGAACAGAAAATACTATTATACTTCCCTCAGTCACAAAAACGAAACCCTAAGTAAATCTTCACCCGTAGTTGAAGTGTTAAGTAGAAGTTGGTTAGAACTTCTAAGGGTTGTTTGGAGCGGGTTGGAGCGCACGGAGTAGGAGCTAAACCTTGCTCAGGATCGACATTTAAACTTGGATAATTTTGGGCTTATCAAGGTAAACACTCTTGACCTTCTGTTGTAATTAGGAAATTACATGTTGTAGGAGTATATAGTTAAGTATACTATATATAGAACTGATCATACTTACGACAATGTCTTGCGACTTAAGCCTGAATAATACTTACGGCAATGTCTTGCGACTTAAGCCTGAATTTTAAGAAGTGAATCGAATCAGTAATTACATAGATCAGACAAAGAGACTGGTGTAGTATTGGTGTGAGTAAAATTGTACACGCCCGGCCAGACGTAACCCTCGGTGGCTTGGTAGCCGACTCGATAGAGGAGATTTACGCCGCATGGGGGGATGTACGCCAATTTTACGTAGAATATTCTACGTCGGGATCTAAAGATATTAATAGGCGCCGTGGCCTCTATAGGTTGTAGTACTACGTGTGGAGTGATCCGCTTAATCGAGAGTGTAGCAGCCGATTTGAGATACTGAGCGCTTTTGCTATTAGTCGATAATCGTCGCGAGGTATGTGAACCTCTTCCTATCTTTTCTAGCATGATATGTGTGAGCTATGTAGTACGGTAGACGCATACGTGTTAATCAGATTTGGTTGTTTTAAAAACATAAGTGTTATACTAGCTTTATGGGAAGTTAGGTATAACGTCTTAAGGGTGGTAAAATGAATGGTTTATTAATTTCAAAAGTTAAGAGATTGGATCTTAAGATAAGAGACTTAATGTTATACCCCGTATTTCCAGAGTATGTACGCGAGGACGTACGTAGGAAATTTCGAACTTCAAGTAAGGCTTGGCCGAATTAATGTTTGTTCACAACACCCGTTTGGAGTCGTTTTTCGACGAAACGTTTTCACAGCTTTCGTAGGGGAATTTCCGGCTATGTCATTTTTAATTTTTGCGGATTTTTCCGAGAGACGAAACATTTTGGACCAACAAGAGGGCGCCACTTGGCACCCTCTCATTGGTGGACTTGAAACGTCCTTAGGACGAAATGGACAAGGGTGGAGCACGTTTTTTGTGCCTTTGAAAAGTCAAGGGTTGGTAGGATATTTGTGTTTGGTAAATCCTAGCCCTACACTTGCCTAACACATGGATTGATCTTGCCTTTGGTTGGCCATCCCTGACCTATAAATACCCCTTAAGGTTGAAGACTTCTTCATCCAAAATGCCTAAGTCTTGAGAGCCTTCTCCTCCCCTTTGTGTGAGTTCGCCGAGAGCACCCTCTAGGGGTGCTAGCCGAGAGTGTACCCTCCCCTTGGCCGAGAGTACCCCCAGCTGGTAGGCCGAGGTATACACCCCCTAGCCTAGTTGTTTTCGTGATAATACCCCCTTTGTGGTATAGAAATACTCTCCAAAGTATTGTTATAATGCCCTAATACCTTAGCCTTATACCTTGTAGTATTCTAAGGTTATACCTATACTAAAAGCCCGTAAATACTATTATACCTTCCTTCACTACTAAACGAAACCCTAAGGAAAATCTCCATTGTTGGTTGGAGTATTATTAAGAAGTTGAGTAGAACTTCTAAGGTTATTTGGAGCGGGTTGAGCACCGGAGTAGAGCGAAACATTGCTAAGGATCGACTTTTAACTCGGATAATTATGGGCTTATCGAGGTAATTATCTTGTCCCCTATTGTAATTGGATATTACATGTTGTTAGAATATATAGTTGAAGTATACTATATATAGAATCAACGTAGTTAGTTGGCAATGTCTTTTGACTTAAGCCCAAGAATAAAGAATCGAATCGAATCGTAATTACATAGATCGTATTACATGAGACTTGTGTAGTGGTACTGTGAGTAGAATTGTACACGCCCGTTAGACGTGTAACCCCTCGTTGGCTTGATAGCCGCCTCGATAGAGGAGAGATTTACGCTGTGGCGGGGGAGGTCGCTAATTTTCTGTAGAATGATCTACGATAAGATCTAGATGTTAATAAGCGCTTGTGGACTTATAGGTTGAAGTACTACGTGTGGCGCGATCTACTTGGCTTAAGGAGTAGCCACGCTTGGAAGTACTTGGAGCGCTTTTGCTATTAGTCGATACTCGCCGCGAGGTATGTGGACCTCTTCCTATCTCTTCTAGCATGATATGTGTGAACTATGTAGTACGGTAGACGCATACGTGCTAAATGTATTTGATTGATTTAAAACATAAAGTGTAAACGCTTTATGGGAAGTTGGTTATAATAGCTTTACGTGGATAAGCACATACTTTGTGGTTTTAAAAAGGTAATCGATTTGAATAATAATCGCTTGATATGTGTTAATAAAGAACTTGAAGCATTTCAAAAGATCTATGAATCGCTTTGAAAGAATGAGTATTACTTGGTTTTGAAAGCTTAAGAGTTATACTAGCTTTATGGGAAGTTAGGTATAACGCTTAAGAATGTTTTATCGATTTCGAAATCGTAATGTATCGACAAACCACCGCAGCGTTAATAAAAGGAAAATGTATTGACTAAAGAAGTATTATTAAAACCAAGAGAAACCTCCATCCGCATGAAGCTAAGATGAGACAAAATGATATTACATTTCCTAGATCATGGTCGCTTAATAAGATTGATTATAAACAAGAATACCTACTCCTTATAAGACATAGGTTTCTCAAAACGTTTAAAGGAGAATTATGCTTTAAAGGATTTAAAACTATGAACTACGAAACCTTTTCTAAAATGAGAAACTTGAGCATTCAAATTAGGCAACTCAACGCTTGGAAAATAAGGTTGTCACTTGATTTTACAAAGGAAAGCATTTTGGTTTACTTAACAATGTTAGTCACTCAAATCTTATACTACGGTATCGGGTGACCTTTGTAAAAGGAATGGATCTTAAAAGGAATTTAACGGACGTAGTACTTTAAGGTTAAAATCCGACTTTGATATAAAATGAAAGTACCTTGAGTCGTGGTGTAACTTGCTTATACTTGTTGTTATGAAACTTGACCATGTTACGTGTGATAGCCTTGTTGTAAGATCGTGTTCTACTCGACTACCGGGTCATCCGAATGTATATCACTTGATTACCGGCTCATCCGGAATGTATTTCACTGACACGGCTCATCCGAATGTATTTCACTTGAGGACCGGTTCATCCGGAATGTATTTCACTTGAGGACCGGTTCATCCGAATGTATTTCACTGAGGACCGTTCATCCGGAATGTATTTCACTTGAGGACCGGTTCATCCGGAATGTATTTCACTTGAGGACCGGTTCATCCGGAATGTATTTCACTTGACTACCGGCTCATCCGAATGTATTCCACTCGACCACGGCTCACGGGATGAACCGAGAATGTATTCCACCATTTTCTATATTGGGTCCATAAGACGGGCCGAGACTCGTTATACGATCACATGATTTGTACCTAGATCGCCGGTGAGGAAGGAGTTCCACGTACGAGGGATGACTTTTAGGCGTGAGTCCTCGACTTGACACGATCGCTTCTATGTTGTGGAATCGTAGTTTGCTATCATACATGTCTCCCGCTTTATATAGACTACTATGATTTCATTTACGATTTATTTTCGTTTCACATACTCTGCACTGTCAGATCGACCTCCTGGGCCGCTCATGCCGCAGTAAAGGTACACCGCCATTGATCCTCGCCTTAGGGTCACGCTCAAAGATTCGGGAAAGCTCCGCTTCTCCGAGGCTTATCAGCCGTATAGTCCTCGTTGTAGGTGTTTACATTCGTGGGTATGGCGGCCCCGTCCCGCCATTGTTGTCGATCATTTCAGAGGTCCGTAGTAATCGCTGCAAGGTGGTTTGTGAAAAGGATTAAACTGCTCATTTGTAAAAGTTGTTATTTATATATGCCAAAAGGCAAGTTTTCCTCGACATCAAGCTTTGTACTTCACTTGTTTCATGTATATGTTTTATGTTCACTGACACTCGATGTTGTGTCACTAGGGTGCCCGGTAAGGCACACCACGCCCGCCGTGGTCGTGACAAAAGTGGTATCGAGCGCTTAATCCTCTGAAAGTGTCTACGCATCAGATCCAAGAGAGTCTTGATTATCGGTGCGCACCACGCCAATAATCGTGAGGCTATAGGATATTTAGGATTGGTTTCTATTCTTCACTCGAGATCGTGCCTTAGAGCCGAGTTGTAAGTTGACCTCCGATGAAATTCTTTCCTTATCATTATGCCTCCGCGTAGGCAACCCGCCCAGAGGGCAAGGCAAATGGCGGAGCCGCGAGTAGAGTTCGTGAGGGTTACGTGACAGCCAATCATTACCTAGGGTAATGCTTCATTCGGGATTTCGCGACGCCACTAGCCCAAAGAGAGTTTACACGGCGACGGCAGCTCCACCGCGCCATGATATTTGAACCTTCGCCCACTGTCAGAACAGAGTATGGATTGCAAAGAGGCAACCTCATTAGCTATGGATTTGGCTACCAGAGAGTATACCGTTGTACCGCAAGTCTTGATGACTACCTAAGAGAAGATTGTGCAAAGAGTAATCCTTCGCTTAGGCTTCGAGCATGGCCTCGGTACGCTTATGCGCAGCAGCCGAGGAACGAGAGATTGACGCGTTAACGGCGACAACGTAAGAGGCCAGAGCAAGAAGGTCCTTTGGTAACTTTCGAGGCGAGTCGCCTCACCAAAGATTAGGTTATGCACATCCACCAGCAGCAGTGGTCTTCCACGGTTCGTGACGCTCGTTATGAAGGAGTTGGTCGAACCTGTGGCTTCCGGCTCACTATGCGACGCACGCCATCCCGGGAATGTCGCTTTTAGTTGGTACTTGTTGTACCATGACCGCCGTGGTCCGTGTCAAGAGTGTCCTTGCAGGAGGACTTAGCCTTCGTGATCGTGGGTAGTTTGTCATCTTCCTTAGCTATGCGCTCACGGGCGTGTTTGTTTAGAACGACTAAGGGAGTGAAGCAAGAGATATAGATATATCTTTAACCTCTGTAGTTTTGTTTATGTGATAAGGTGAGTATACCTTAAGTGCTATGTTCTCGATAGCAGTGTCAAGTTAGTTAACCAAGTAAGATTCGGGGAATAGAGAGGTGTGAACCTTAGAGTTTTGTTACGCAGAGACCTTAGAGGTAAGGTCATCTAGAGTAAAAGACGATGGGTATGTTGATCCTTATCGGGTGCCTAGTGCACGTGAACGATGGTTGTGAGATAAGTCCCCGAGTAGTGGGATGAAAGAGGTAGTTGAGCTAAGAAGACCGCTAGGTTTTCGTAACGCGGTTTAGTGAGATTGTTCCTTCGGGAGCTAGTATTGTGCGCGCTGCCGTCGGGTTGAGGCCCCGCTGGGTCAACCCGCGTAGGTTTGGGCGGGTCGCCGTGGTCCCGCCTTGTGTTAGGGTTGCGAGGGTGTTAGGCCCAAGTTTAGTTAACCAACAGACGAGTTCGTGGATGCGCTCGACCTGGTCGGGCCGAGGGGCAGCCCATCGTGTTCTTCGTCGACCATTCACTCGGCAGTTGTTGATTTATCGTAAAGGTTGTAAGGCTGCACGGTGCCTACCTTCACCTTATGACAGCATGGAGCCTGTGTTACTACTGCTTTTTGTTTCCGAAGTTTTACTGTGCAAGATTAAGAACTCAGTGAGTCTCAGACCGCATTCGCTTCGGCCGTTGTTGATTTCGTGGGTAGTTGTAGGGATTGTTGTCTCCTCGTGGAGGAGTGTTTATGCTACCAGCTCGTTGTTCGGATGTCGCTTTGAAACCTTGTAGGGCGTAAGTGTAAGTTGTGGCCGATTGGTCTGATGTTGGCAAGGTTCAGATAGTTGGTTCAGCTTGTTCCAAAGAAATCGTGGGTAGTGAGAAGTTTGTCTAGAAGCGGGTTCCGCACTCGTAGATATCGTATGGATAATCGGCGACGACGCTTAGAGTTCAGCCGACGGCCGGTCCTTCAAGGTACCACCCTGCAGGTGTGACGAGTTGTGGAAAATCGAGGAACTTAGCCCGAGTTACTTGGGCCTTTGTGAGTTCATGTGAAGAATAGGCCAGTTGCCTATATGTTAGCATTTGCCGTCCGACTTAGGAGGAAGGACGTCCTCCTTTCAGATTGTTATGTTCGAAAGTATCAAGATCCATCCGAACGTTCCCGCTAATGATGACCACGTTAGAGATAGTAACCCCGAGTTTTGGATACTAAAGCAGTATCAGAAATGTGGTAATAATTCGAGTGTACGACAGCTTCAGTGATCGCAAGCAGCCCGATACCATTTGTTGGGTCGCCGAGCAAGGCTCACAAAGTGACAAAGTGGTATCTCGCATAAAGTGACAAAGTAGTATTATTTGTGGTGATGTTAGAGGTGTTTCCTCGTGGATTTAGATGTAAGTATTGTGCGCAGTTGTTTCTGTGGCCATGTGTGGCAGGTTTGTTCTCGTAAGTATAGTAGTGAAGACTATATCGGCGCGCCGCTTGTCATGAGATTTAGAAGGAACATTCGACGAATGTTTCGGCGAAGGGAGAATGTTATACCGTATTTCCGCAGTATGTACGCGAGGACGCACGTAGGAAATTTCAACTTCAAGTAAGGCTTGGCCGAATTAATGTTTGTTCACAACACCCGCTTGGAGTCGTTTTCGACTAAACGCTTTCCAGCCTTCGTAGGGAATTTCCGGCTATGTCATTTTTAATTTTTATGGATTTTTCCGAGAGACGAAACATTTTGGACCAACAAGAGGGCGCCACTTGGCACCCTCTCATTGTGGACTTGAAACGCCCCAGGACGAAATGGACAAGGTGGAGCACGCTTTTTGTGCCTTTGAAAAGTCAAGGGTTGGTAGGATATTTGTGTTTGCAAATCCTAGCCCTACACTTGCCTAACACATGGATTGATCTTGCCTTTGGTTGGCCATCCCTTGACCTATAAATACCCCTTAAGGTCAAGACTTCTTCATCCAAAATGCCTAAGTCTTGAGAGCCTTCTCCTCCCCTTTGTGTGAGTTCGCCGAGAGCACCCCTCTGTGGGTGCTAGCCGAGAGTGTACCCTCCCCTCGCCGAGAGTACCCCAGCTGGGTAGGCCGAGGGTATACACCCCCTAGCCTAGTTGTTTTCGTGATAATACCCCTTGTGGTATAGAAATACTCTCCAAAGTATTGTTATAATGCCCTAATACCTTAGCCTTATACCTTGTAGTATTCTAAGGTTATACCTATACGAAAAGCCCGTAAATACTATTATACCTTCCTTCACTACTAAACGAAACCCTAAGGAAAATCTCCATTGTTGGTTGAGTATTATTAAGAAGTTGAGTAGAACTTCTAAGGGTTATTTGGAGCGGGTTGGAGCACCTTGAGTAGAGCGAAACATTGCTAAGGATCGACTTTTAACTCGGATAATTATGGGCTTATCGAGGTAATTATCTTGTCCCCTATTGTAATTGGATATTACATGTTGTTAGAATATATAGTTGAAGTATACTATATATGTAATCAACGTAGTTAGTTGGCAATGTCTTTTGACTTAAGCTCAAGAATAAAGAATCGAATCAATCAGAATTACATAGGATCAGACATGAGACTTGTGTAGTGGTATCGTGAGTAGAATTGTACACGCCCGTTAGACGTGTAACCCTCGGTTGGCTTCGATAGCCTACCGATAGAGGAGGAGATTTACGCCAGAGCGGGGAGGTGCCGCCAATTTTCTCAGAGAATGATCTACGATAAGATCTAGATGTTAATGCGCTGTGGCCTTATAGGTCAAGTACTACGTGTGGCGCGATCTACTTGGCTTAAGGAGTAGCCGACGCTTGGAAGTATTGAGCGCTTTGCTATTAGTCGATACTCGCCGCGAGGTATGTGGACCTCTTCCTATCTCTTCTAGCATGATATGTGAACTATGTAGTACGGTAGACGCATACGTGCTAAATGTATTTGATTGATTTAAAACATAAAGTGTTAAATACTTTATGGGAAGTTGGTTATAATAGCTTTATGTGGATAAGCACATACTTGTGGGTTTTAAAAAGGTAATCGATTTGAATAATAACCGCTTGATATGTGTTAATAAAGAACTTGAAGCATTTCAAAAGATCTATGAATCGCTTTGAAAGAATGAGTATTACTTGGTTTTGAAAGCTTAAGAGTTATACTAGCTTTACGGGAAGTTAGGTATAACGCTTAAGAATGTTTTATCGATTTCGAAATCGTAACGTGTATCGACAAACCACCGCAGCGCTAATAAAAGGAAAATGTATTGACTAAAGAAGTATTATTAAAACCAAGAGAAACCTCCATCCGCATGAAGCTAAGATGAGACAAAATGATATTACATTTCCTAGATCATGGTCGCTTAATAAGATTGATTATAAACAAGAATACCTACTCCTTATAAGACATAGGTTTCTCAAAACGCTTAAAGGAGAATTATGCTTTAAAGGATTTAAAACTATGAACTACTAAACCTTTTCTAAAATGAGAAACTTGAGCATTCAAATTAGGCAACTTGAACGCTTGGAAAATAAGGTTGTCACTTGATTTTACAAAGGAAAGCATTTTGGTTTACTTAACAATGTTAGTCACTCAAATCTTATACTACTGTATCGGGTGACCTTTGTAAAAGGAATGGATCTTAAAAGGAATTTAACTGACGTAGTACTTTAAGGTTAAAATCCGACTTTGATATAAAATGAAAGTACCTTGAGTCGTGTGTAACTTGCTTATACTTGTTGTTATGAAACTTGACCATGTTACGTGTGATAGCCTTGTTGTGTGGCATCGGTTCTACTCGACCACCGGTCATCCGAATGTATATCACTTGATTACCGGCTCATCCGGAATGTATTTCACTCGACACGGCTCATCCGAATGTATTTCACTGAGGACCTGGCTCATCCGGAATGTATTTCACTGAGGACCGGTTCATCCGGAATGTATTTCACTTGAGGACCGTTCATCCGGAATGTATTTCACTTGAGGACCGGTTCATCCGGAATGTATTTCACTGAGGACCGGCTCATCCGGAATGTATTTCACTTGACTACGGCTCATCCGGAATGTATTCCACTCGACCACGGCTCATGGATGAACCGAATGTATTCCACCATTTTCTATATCGGGTCCATAAGACGGGCCGAGACCGTTATACGTACACATGATTTGTACCTAGATCGCGGCAGTGGCGAAGGAGTTCCACGCAATGAGGGATGACTTTTAGGCGCGAGTCCTCGACTTGATACGATCGCTTCTATGTTGTGAATCGTAGTTCGTTATCATACATGTCTCCCGCTTTATATAGACTACTATGATTTCATTTACTGATTTATTTTCGCCACATACTTGCACTCTGTAATCGACCTCCTTCGGGGCCGCTCATGCCGCAGTAAAGGTACACCGCCATCGATCCTCGCCTAGGGTCACAACAAAGATTGGGAAAGCCCGCTTTCTCGAGGCTTATCAGTGGTATAGTCCCCTTGTTGTAGTGTTTACATTCGTGGTATGGCGGGCCTCCCGCCATTGTTGTCGATCATTTCTTAGAGGTCCGTAGTAATCGCTGCAAGGTGGTTTGTGAAAAGGATTAAACTGCTCATTTGTAAAAGTTGTTATTTATATATGCCAAAAGGCAAGTTTTCCTCGACATCGCTTTGTACTTCACTTGTTTCATGTATATGTTTTATGTTCCGCTGATTACTCTGATGTTGTGTCACTAGGGTGCCCGGGGTAAGGCACCAGTCACGGGCCCAGTTTCGGGTCGTGACACTTAACTTAAATGAATTAATATGGATTTTGTGTGAAACCTCATTCGTGAGTAATGAGTACTTGGTTTTTAAAAGGAATAACGTTTTACTGATTTCGGAAATCAGAATGTGTATCAATAAACCATCGCATTAATAAAGGAAAATGTATTGAATAACTAAGTATTATTAAAACCAAGAGAAACCTCCATCCGCATGTAAGCTAAGATGAGACAAAATGATATTACATTTTCTAGATCATGGCTGCTTAATAAGATTGATTATGAACAAGATTAACCTACTCACCTATGGCATATGTTACTCTATTGTTTTAAAAAGAGGTTAAGACATTGAACTATGAAACTTTTCTAAAAAGAGACTTGCGTAATTGAAATTAGGCAAACCGAACTTTAGGAAAAGAAAGGCATTGTGTTGTCTTAAAATGGTTTAAGACATAAAGTGTTATAACACTTTATGGGAAGTTGGTTATAACGACTTTATGAAAACAAAAGAAGGGTTTTATCTTTTGTTTTAATGCGTAACTTGACTTTTAAAAGAGAAGTATTTTGTCCAAAGGAAGGCATGGTATTGCCTTAATTTGGTCTTAAAAAGGAAAGTATGAAAGTTGTTTTGGTTTACTTAAAAGATATAAGTCACACATTTTTTTATATACTACGTATCGGGTGACTTTTAGAAAAGGAATGAATCTCTTAAAAGGAATTTACGACGTAGTACTTTAGGGTTAAAATCCGACTTTGACATAAAATGAAAGTACTTGAGTTGTGTGTAACTTGCTTATGCTTGTTGTTATGAAACTTGACCATGTTACGTGTGATAGCCTTGTTGCAAATCGTGGTTCTACTCGACTACCGGCTCATCCGAATGTATTTCACTTGATTACGGCTCATCCGAATGTATTTCACTTGATTACCGGCTCATCCGAATGTATTTCACTTGATTACCGGCTCATCCGGAATGTATTTCACTTGACTACCGGCTCATCCGAATGTATTTCACTTGACTACCGGCTCATCCGGAATGTATTCCACTGACTACGGCTCATGGGATGGACCGGAAATGTATTCCACACGCTTCTATATTAGGTCCATAAGATGGGCCGAGACCGTTTACGTATCACATGATTTGTACCTAGATCGCCAGCCGGTGAAGGAGTTCCACGCACGAGGATGACTTTGAGGGCGTGAGTCCCTGACTTGACATGACTGCTTCTATGTTGTGAACTGTAGTTTGGTTATCATACATGTCTCCTGCTTTTTATAGACTATTATGATTTCATTTACAGTATTTTACAGTTTCACATACTTGGTACCTGTTGCATCGACTCTTCGGGCCGCGTTCATGCCGCAGTAAAGATACATCGATCGCCGATCCCCGCTTATAGGATCACATTCAGCGGTTGGAAGCTGCCTTCGAGGCTTATCTTTGGTATGTTACCCTCGAGTCCAGAGGTTCTTGTACATTCGTGGTACGGCGGCCCCGTCCGCCATAGTTGTTGTCACTTCTTAGAGGTCCAGAGTAATCGCAGGCGTAGTCCGTAAAAGGATAACTCGTCGGGTATTTATGTATATATACCAAGGCAACTGCTTTGGTTGGCCTGCTTATTTATCATGTCTCTTAATTCATGTTCATGTTTTTATTTCCACGATTTTCTCGATGATGTATCACTAGGGTGCCTGTAGGCACTACCACTGCCCGGTTCGGGTCGTGACAGTATGCGTAGGGGATAGAGGACAGAAAGAGGGAGGATCAGCTAGACTTAGGCCAGCCCAAGAGGCTGTGACAGCAGGTCTCGTGGCGCTGAGGCGACACTCGCAGCAGACTAGGTCCACATTTCACCAAAGATAGAGTGCTCCTTCTCGGTTCAGTGGGAGGTCCGATCACCGGTCACTCAGGAGCAGGTCAGGGCTCCAGGACTTCGGGGTTTTAGGGAAGCAGAGACCGCTACCGATCGAGACCATCCCCATCTCGGTGTGCTCGATGCGGTAGGTCTCACCCAGGTGAGTGTCGTGTTCCTCCAGGAGCTTGTTACTCTTGTGGCCAGCAGGGCCATTTGAAGAGAGATTGTCCGACCGGAGGTGGCGGGAGTGTGATGGTTCAGCCGATGTGGTCGGGCTTGTCGGATCTTCATCTTCGACGGCATGCGCCGAGGGCAGGTTGTTCACGTCGCCAGCAGCCGCAGAGGTCGTGGTGGGGTCCTGGCCCAGCCGTCATCGTAACCGCATTTATGCTATGTCCAGCCGTCATGACCAAGAGGCGTCACCAGATGTCGTCACAGGTACATTATTAGTTTCTTGCTGTGATATATATGCTTTGATAGATCCAGGTTCTACCTTGTCCTATATATCTCCTCATATTGCTGGTAGAATAGGGATAGAGCCCGAGTCCATAAAACCTTTTGAGGTGGCTACGCTAGTAGGTAATTTGGTGGTAGCCGAGCGTATATAAGGCTTGCCTAATGACTATATACGGTCGCCGACTTCAGCCGACTTGATAGAGTTGGATATGACGGACTTTGATGTGATTACGGGTATGGATTGGCTAGCGCCTTTCTATGCCAATGTGACTGTAGAGAGAGATCGTACGGCCCAGCTTCGCGAGCGGTTATTGAATGGAAGGGAATATCGACGCCGGCGGGTAGGTTTATTTGTTACCTCAAGGCTAGGAGGATGGTACTGGCGGGTATATCTACCATATGGTTCGGTATTCGACATCGAGGTCCGAGATACCGACCTTCACCGGGCCCCAACAGAGAGTTTCCGCACGTATTCCCGCACGAGCTTCCGCATCCTCCCGAGAGAGATTGAGTTTTGCATTGATATGTCGCCAGATACTCGACCGATATCTATTCCGCCATATAGGATGGCACCTGCTGAGTTGAAGGAATTGAAAGACCACCAAAAGATTTGTCCGGAAAAAGGCTTTATCGGGCCAAGTGTTTCTCCCTGGGGAGCGCCAGTGTTATTCGTAAAGAAGAAGGATGGGACGCTGCGTATGTCACGACCCGACCTCGGGCCCGCGACTGGTGCCCTACCTTGGCACCCCTTTCGGTATACATCAGAGAATAGCAGCGGAACATACATAACTTATAAAATGCTTAAACATAAAATAACAACAGGCTAGCCGATAAGGCCACCTTCCGTAAAATATACGTAATAGAACAATACATTTTTTTCTCTTTACAACCCAATCCACAAATCTGACTACAGACCTCTAAGAATAACAACTTTGGCGGGACAGGGCCCCTCCATACCCCTGAATGTACAACAACCGACAATACCAGGGATAAGCCTCCGAAATAAAGGAGCTTCTCAACAGCTGAACATTGATCCTAAGTGTCACACCCCGAAATCCGGGCCCGTGACTGGTGCCTTACCCCGGGCACCCTAGTGATACAACATCAGAGAAAATCAGCGGAACATACAACATGAACATGAAATAAGAGATAATATAAATAAACCGCCAACCAAAACAGCTTGCCTTCAGATATACATAAAAAAACCCGAACAGCTTATCCTTTACAAACCCCGCCCACAACAAAGCATGCACTTAAGAGAGAATAATAACCTATGACGGACAGGGCTCGCCATACCCCGAATGTACAAGAACCTACAACTCAGTGGAAACCTACCAAAGATAAGCCTCCAAGGAACGGAGCTTCCCAAAACGTCAAACGTGATCCTACAAGGGATCGACACCAATGTACTTCTACCGCGCAGATGAACGCACTTCCGGCGAGGTCAAGACAACAGTACCAAGTATGTGAAATCAGAAAATATCAGAAATGAAATCATACTAGTCTATAAAAGCAGAGACATGTATGATAACCAAACTACGCTCACAACATAAAAACAAATATGTCAAGTCGTGACTCACGCCTCAAAATCGCCACTCAAATATAACTATGGGTCTCACGCCCACAACATCCATCATGTTCGCATCATGGCCGCATGCCCCCGGAATACTGCATCGGTGTAGACATGTCCATGATGCAACAATAAAAACAAGGCCGCAAGGCCACAAGCCCCCGGAAGACTGAAGCGGGGTAGACATGCCCATGTAACCTCAAGAACAATAGACAGGGTGGTCAACACAGCCGCACGCCACATGCCCCGGAATCAGACGGCAGGTATATCGCCCATGTTGCGCACAACCATATCTCGTAATCAACCCGCCGCACGGCCGCATGCCCTGAATCGCAGACGGCAGACATGTCCATGTGATATCAACAACAAGACAAGAATCAAAATGGAAACATACCCGTGGAATTCTCCATCACCGCCAAAGACGCTCCAAGTAAGTTCTCAATAAGTCAACCGCCTCTATCGAGAGACGCAGAATACGTAAATACCACACTTGCACAACAAAGGCTATCATCACAAGCATAGGCAAGTTTCACAACCACAAGCATAGGCAAGTTTCACAACAACAAGCATAGGCAAGTTTCACAACAACAAGCATAGGCAAGTTTCACAACAACTCAAAGTACTTTCATTTTATGCCAAAGTCCGGGTTTTAACCCTAAAGTACTACGTACGTTAAATTCTTTAAAAGAGATCCATTACTTTTATAAAAGTCACCCGATACCCGTAGTATTAGAATGACCAACCCACATTCCTTTTCAAAATCAAGTAACAACATTCTTTCCTAAGTTCCAGTTTGCCCTAGTTTCAATTACTCAAGCTTCTCATTTTCAAATGGTTTCATAGTTCATAAACTTAATCACTTGATTTCTTTTTAGAACAATTGAGTAATATATGTCTCTCGTGAGAGTAGGTTATTCTTGTTTACAACATTCTTATTACAAAGACCATGATCTAGAAAATGTATATCATTTTGTCTCATCTTAGTTTCTATGCAGATGGAGGTTTCTACCGGTTTTAATACAATTCATCATTTTTCAATACATTTTCCTTTATTAACGCCGCAGTTGGTCCTGTCGATACACATTCCGATTTCCGAGATCAAGAAACATTATCCCTTTAAATAAAGCCAAGTACTCATTACTCACGAATGAGGTTTCACACAAACATTCACATTAAAACAAATAAGTTAAGTCTCTTATCTTATAAGATCAAGTCTCTTAACTTCTAACATCAAGAAACCATTTTCTTTACCTCTTAAGACATTATACCTAACTCCCCATAAAGCTAGTATAACTCTTTTAAAACCTTTAAAACCAAGTGTTACTCTCCTTCCAAAACGATTTATAAATCTTTTGAAATACATCAAGTTCTTTATTATAACAAGCCGCTTATAATTCACATCGCTTACCTTTTAAAACCACAAAGTATTTTCTTACCTACATAAAGTCATATAACCAACTTCCCATAAAGTCGTTATAACACTTTATGTTTTAAAAACAATCAAACACGCTTAACACAATGCACGCTCACCGCACTACATAGTTCACACATATCATGCTAGAAGAGATAGGAAGAGGTTCACATACCTCGCGACGATTATCGACAATAAGCAAAATGCTCCAAGTACTACAACCTTGCTAGCCCTTTCTTTCCACTCCTCGAGTAATACGCTACTCTTAGTACTTTCACCTATAAAGGTCACAAACGCCTATTAACCCCAAAACACAAGTTTCTATCTTTCTACGTAAAATTCGGCAAAGACTCTCCCGCAACAACAGAAATCTCCTCCTCTATCGAGGCCGCCATCAAGCCAACCTGGGGGTTAACACATCTAACCTGACGAGTACAATTCTACAACACAAGAATGCTACACAAGTCCATCAGAATACACCCCTATGTAATTACAGTCAGCTTTAGTTCTTCAGCTTAAGTCAAAAGACATTGCCACAATACAATGTTTAGTTCTATATATAGCATACTTCAACTATATAATCAACAATGTGTAATTTCCAATTACAATAGGGACAAGATTATTTACCTCGATAAGCCCAAAATTATCCGAGATAAAAGTCGATCCCGAGCAAGGTTTAGCTCCTACCCGCGCGCTCCAATCCGCTCCAAACAACCCTTAGAAGTTCTAACTAACTCCTACTCAAATCCTTCAACTAACAATGAAGATTTCCTTAGTGGTTTCGGTTTGAGACTAAAGGACAAAAGGTAGTATTTCCTGACTCTACGATAGAGGTAACTTTGAATACTACAAGATATAAGGCTAAGGTATTTTGGGCATTATAACAATACTTGGAGGAGTATTTCAATACCACAAATGGGTGTATAATACGAAACAACTAGGCTGGGGTACCCTACCACTAGACCTCACAAGGGAGAGAGGAGACCTCTCGGCCAAAGGCCACTTTCTGCTGGGAGAGGAGCTCTTGGACGAGAGTCAACAAGAGGAGGGAGGGATTCAAGACTTGGAAACATTTGTGGATGAATGAAGTCTTCACAGCGGGGGGTATTTATAGCAAACCCAAATGCCAACCAACGGCCAAGATCAAGCCATGTGCAAGGCAAGTGTAAGGCCTTGATCAAGCCAAGTGCACCCTAACCCCTACTCCACAAAACACGGCACAAGACAAGCCACAAAACAAGGCCAAAACAAGGCACAAAACAAGGAACCAATAGGCCAAAAACGTGAGCCACAATATCAATCCAATTGTGAACTAATCGCCCACTCGACGCCCACAAGTTTAATGCAGGTGACACACGCCACCCTCCCGCTGGTCCAAAATGTTTCGCCTCTCTAAAAATCCGCAAAATTAAAAAGGACATAGCCGGAATTTTCCTACGAAAGCCGTGGAAACGCTTCGCCGAAAAACGACTCTAGTCGGCACTTGTGCCCAAAATTCGATCCTTTGCCTATCTTAAGGCTCAAATTCACGCACGCCCCACGCATACCGAAATACGGGTATAACATTCTTCCTTAGAAACATTCGTCCCGAATGTTCCTTCAAGGTCTCAAACAAACAGCGCCAAGATAGTCTTCACCGCTATACGCATTTAAAACAATCATGCCACACCGCCACAAAACATACGCTCACTTTTCCCTTTCGTAGTACTCGCCACTAACACTGAACTCGCTCTAGTATCCGTACTCACACTTCCAACGCTTTTGTTTCCAACCTCGAGTCACTACCTCCAAACTTGGTCATCTCACTAACCTCGATTTCCCTAAGGCCATTCCCCGCCTTCACGGACTGATTCGATCGAACGATCCACGAACTCATACGATGGTCATCTAAACTGGCCTAGCACCTCGTGACTCGCCACCGGGCGACCACCCAGCTGACCCTTCCTCAAAACGGACGCGGGTTGGCCCGCAACATGGCCCCAACCCGACCCATCGTAGCGCCAACTCTCTAGTTTCTTGATCCGAACAATCTTACTTTCTACAGTCGTAAAGCTACCACTTCCATTTCACACTACCCAGGGACTTACCCTTTTCACTAACCAGGTTTCTAAATCACATTTTTGCACAAAGCTATCCAAACATATCATTAAACACATCAACAACATCAATATACTCAAAACTCTAGAGGGTTAAGGATATACTCAAACTAGGCGTTCAAGGACCGCTAAAATCGAACTTCCACCGCGACTTCTACCGTGGCCCGCAATCGCTTCTAGTAGTCTGTGCTATCCTACCAGCATACTCGGCCTGGACAGCTTCTCGCCATATGGCCCCGCTGGCCGCAAGAATAACAAGCTCCTCGTACTACGACACTTCAAATGCGGTCTACCACATCGACCACACCGAGGTAGGGTGATCGATCCGCCAACACCCTACTCCTCAACATTCAAACCCGGGAGCCCCGACCGCCTCCCGAATATCCTGCGGTCCCGGCGTCGCGAGGACCACTCGCAATGGCGGAGGTACATAACTAGTTCGCTGCCGAGGCGGTCCGCCTCGAAAGTCGCCAAAATATCCGCCTTCGCCTTCTTCTCGCTGAAAGCGTCCACCTGCCGACCGCGGCCTCGCACCCATGCGTACGAGCTCGAATGCGGCAATGTCCATGCCGGCCAAGAGAAACACCCGAACAACTCTCGCTAGGTAATCATCGAGCCTCAGAATATATCGGTGCACTCGATCCTCCATACTAGCTACTAATGCGGAACATACCGCCAATGAGTCGAACTCACATTGTACTCCCGAATCAGACGCTCGCTCGCCAACATCAAAAACTGTTTACCGAGCCCTCCTCATCCGCGAGGCAAGAAATGTGCCAGAAGGCCCCAAAACTCGCCCCAAACGGGAAGTGCATGCTCTCCCGAAAGCTCCCACGAGTCAAACCAATCGATCGCGTATCACGCACCGACGCGAACTAAATGTCATGCACTCGGTCAAGCCTTGATCACCCGCATGATCCTTCAGAATCGACGGATGAACTCCTCGGATCATCCTCCGACTCGACCAGAAACTCAAAGCGGCTACAACTAAGGAAATCCAGTAGCCTCAAATCGTCGCCTCGCGCACTATGTGTGCCGCTGAATCGAATCGCCAAGGCCCAAATTTATCTCATATCTCGCCACAACCTTGGCCAATAATCGCCATCTCTCGCGACCCATCTCCCGCCTGCATCGCTGGATCGAGGCTCGTGTATCAGAGTCTCAGCAGCCCACCGCTGCGCTCTAAACTCTATCAGGCCGGGCGGCGCCGCAAAACTCGCCGTCTCAAGCACTACTCGCATCGACGGCTCGCGCTCGCATTCTCAATCCCACTAGCAGCCTCCTCGCCGCTTTGCCCTTCCGGGCCCCGGTTGCCTTCGTAGAGGCATAATCGTAAAACGAAACACGTCGGAGGGGTCCAACTTACAACACGGCTAAGGCACGATCTCGTAATGAGAAGAATAGAAACCAATCCTAAATGTCCTATAGCCTCGATTATAGATGTGGTGCACAACACACCGATAATCAAGACTCTACTAGACACGGTCAGACACTTTCCGAGGACTAATCGCTCGATACCACTATGTCACACCCAAACTGCCCGTGATCGTGCCTTACCCGCACCCTAGTGATACAACATCGAGAAAATCAGCGAACATACAACATGAACATGAAATAAGAGATAATATAAATAAACCGCCAACCAAAACAGCTTTCTCGCATATACATAAAAACCCGAACAGCTTATCCTTTTACAAACCCCGCCACAACAAAGGCTGCACTTAAGAGAGAATAACAACCTATGACGGACAGTGGCCCCGCCATACCCCGAATGTACAAGAACCTACAACTCAGTGGAAACCTACCAAAGATAAGCCTCCAAGGAACTGAGCTTCCCAAAACGTGAAACGTGATCCTACAAGCGGATCGACACCAATGTACTTCTACTGCGCAGATGAACGCAGCCAAGGAGGTCAAGATAACAGTACCAAGTATGTGAAATCAGAAAATATCAGAAATGAAATCATACTAGTCTATAAAAGCAGAGACATGTATGATAACCAAACTACAGTTCACAACATAAAAACAGTCATGTCAAGTCAGGGACTCACGCCCTCAAAATCACCACTCAAATATAACTATGGGTCTCACGCCCACAACATCCATCATGTTCGCATCATGGCCGCATGCCCCCGGAATACTGAATCGGTGTAGACATGTCCATGATGCAACAATAATAACAAGGCCGCATGGCCACATGCCCCGGAATCCACCAGCGGTGTAGACATGCCCATGTAACCTCAATAACAATATCTTGGGTGGTCAACCCCGCCGCCTGGCCACATGCCGGAATATCAGACGGTAGACACGCCCATGTTGCGCATAATAACCATATCTCGGGTAATCAACCCGCCGCACGGCCGCGTGCCCCGAACATCGTGACGGTGTAGACATGTCCATGTGATATCAACAACAAGACAAGAATCAAAATGGAAACATACCCGTGGAATTCTCCATCACCGCCAAAGACGCCCAAGTAAGTTCTCAATAAGTCAACCGCCTCTATCGAGACGCCAGAATACGTAAATACCACACTTGCACAACAAAGGCTATCATCACAAGCATAGGCAAGTTTCACAACCACAAGCATAGGCAAGTTTCACAACAACAAGCATAGGCAAGTTTCACAACAACAAGCATAGGCAAGTTTCACAACAACTCAAAGTACTTTCATTTTATGCCAAAGTCCGGGTTTTAACCCTAAAGTACTACGTACGTTAAATTCTTTAAAAGAGATCCATTACTTTTATAAAAGTCACCCGATACCCGTAGTATTAGAATGACCAACCCACATTCCTTTTCAAAATCAAGTAACAACATTCTTTTCCTAAGTTCCAGTTTGCCTAGTTTCAATTACTCAAGCTTCTCATTTTCAAATGGTTTCATAGTTCATAAACTTAATCACTTGATTTCTTTTTAGAACAATTGAGTAATATATGTCTCTCGTGAGAGTAGGTTATTCTTGTTTACAACATTCTTATTACAGCAGCCATGATCTAGAAAATGTATATCATTTTGTCTCATCTTAGTTTCTATGCAGACGAGGTTTCATCGGTTTTAATACAATTCATCATTTTTCAATACATTTTCCTTTATTAACTTAGCCTGTGGTGCCGATACACATTCTGATTTCGAGATCAAGAAACATTATCCCTTTAAATAAAGCCAAGTACTCATTACTCACGAATGAGGTTTCACACAAACATTCACATTAAAACAAATAAGTTAAGTCTCTTATCTTATAAGATCAAGTCTCTTAACTTCTAACATCAGTAAACCATTTTCTTTACCTCTCTTAAGACATTATACCTAACTCCCCATAAAGCTAGTATAACTCTTTTTAAAACCTTTAAAACCAAGTGTTACTCTCCCTTCCAAAACGATTTATAAATCTTTTGAAATACATCAAGTTCTTTATTATAACAAGCCAGTTATAATTCACATCAGTTACCTTTTAAAACCACAAAGTATTTTCTTACCTACATAAAGCTGTTATAACCAACTTCCCATAAAGCCGTTATAACACTTTATGTTTTAAAAACAATCAAACACAGTTAACACATGTACGTCTACCGTACTACATAGTTCACACATATCATGCTAGAAGAGATAGGAAGAGGTTCACATACCTCGCGACGATTATCGACAATAAGCAAAATGCTCCAAGTACTACAACCTTGCTAGCCCTTTCCACTCCTCGAGTAGAATACGCTACTCTTAGTACTTTCACCTATAAAGGTCACAAACGTCTATTAACCCCAAAACACAAGTTTCTATCTTTCTACGTAAAATTCAAGACCTCCCAAGAATGCGTTGTTATACCCCGTATTTCCAGAGTATGTACGTGAGGGCGTACGTATACAATTTGAGCCTTAAAGTAGGCATAGATTCGAAATTGTACACAACACCCGGTTAGAGTCGTTTTTCGACGAAACGTTTCCACAGCTTTCGTAGGGAAAATTCCGGCTATGTCATTTATAATTTTTGCGGATTTTTCCGAGAGACGTAACATTTTGGACCAACGGGAGGGTGACATGTGTCACCCTCACATTGGAAGAGGTTGACGGCAATTGGCCATTCTTGGCACGCTTTTGTTGCCCAATTTTGGTCAAGCGGTTAGGTAGGATATTTTTGTGTAGATGGATAAGGTTGCACATGGCTTAATCTTGGCCTTACACTTGCCTTGCACTTGGCACCATCTTGGCCATTGGTTGGCCTTCACTTGACCTATAAATACCCCCTTAGTTGATGAACTTTCTTCATCCAAAATTGAGCAATCTACCTAAGTCTCAAAATACTCCTCCTCTTGTAGTTCTCGTCCAAAGCCTCTCCTCCTCCTCCTAGTGGCCTTTGGCCGAGAGTTTCCTCCCTTTGTAGTGGTTAGCAATGGTACCCCCTAGCCTCGTTGTCTCGTATAAATACCCCTTGTAGTGGTAAAGAACTACTCTCCTAGTATTGTTATATTGTCCAAATACCTTGGCCCAAATACCTTGTAGAATTCCCAAGGTTACACTTATACTAGCCTGAAAATACCATTATACTTTCCTCGACGCTAAAACGAAACCCTAAGTAAATCTTCACCCGTAGTTGAAGTTATAAGTAGAAGTTGGTTAGAACTTCAAGGGTTGTTTGGAGCGGATCGAGCACTGAGTAGAGCTAAACCTGCTCAGATCGACATATAAACTCGGATAATTTTGGGCTTATCGAGGTAAACATTCTTGACCTTCATTGTAATTGGAAATTACATGTTGTCGGAGTATATAGTTAAAGTATACTATATATAGAATTGAACATAGTCATGCGGCAATGTCTTTTGACTTATGCTCGAATAATACTTACGGCAATGTCTTGCGACTTAAGCCCGAATTTAAATAAGAGAATCGAATCAGAATTACATAGGACAGACATAAAGAGACTTGTGTAGTATTCGTGAGTAAATTGTACACGCCCGGTTAGACGCAAACCCCGGTTGGCTTGGTAGCCTACTGCAGTGAGGAGATTAACGCTGTTGGGGGGGGGGAGGTGCCGAATTTTCTGTAGAATATGGAACGATGTTAATAAGCGCCTTGTGGCCTTATAGGTTGAAGTACTACGTGGTGCGATCTACGTGGCTTAGGGAGTATCCGACGGTGTGAAGTACTTGAGCGCTTTGCTATTAGTCGGCACTCGCCGCGAGGTATGTGAACCTCTTCCTATCTCTTCTAGCATGATATGTGTGAACTATGTAGTACGGTAGACGCATACGTGTTAATCGTGTTTGATTGTTCTTAAACATAAAGTGTTATAACGGCTTTATGGGAAGTTGGTTATAACGACTTTATGTAGGTAAGAAAATACTTTGTGGTTTTAAAAGGTAATCGATGTGAATTATAATCGCTAGTTATAATAAAGAACTTGATGTATTTCAAAAGATTTATAAATCGCTTTGAAGGGAGAGTAACACCTGGTTTTAAAGGTTTTAAAAAGAGTTATAATAGCTTTATGGGGAGTTAGGTATAATGTCTTAAGAGAGGTAAAGAAAATGGTTTACTGATGTTAGAAGTTAAGAGACCTGATCTTATAAGATAAGAGACTTAACTTATTGTTTAATGTGAATGTTTGTGAAACCTCATTCGTGAGTAATGAGTACTTGGTTTTATTTAAAGGGATAATGTTTTACCGATTTCGAAATCGTAATGTGTATCGGCTGCACCACCGCAGCGTAATAAAGGAAAATGTATTAAATAATGATGTATCGTATTAAAACCAAGAGAAACCTCCATCCGCATAGAAGCTAAGATGAGACAAAATGATATTACATATCCTAGATCATGGCTGCTTAATAAGATCGATTATAAACCAGAATAACCTACTCACATATAAGGCATATGTTTCTCAAATCATTAAAGGAGAATTATGTTTTAAAGGATTAAAACTATGAACTAAGAGACCTTTTCTAAAAATGAGAAACTTGTGCATTTGAAATTAGGCAAACTTGAACGTTTGGAAAATAAGGTTGTTACTTGATTTTTACAAAGGAAAGCATTTTGTTTACTTAACAATGTTCGTCCACTCTATTTTTATACTACGGACATCGGGTGACTTTTATAAGAGGAATGGATCTCTTTAAAAGGAATTTAACGCACGTAGTACTTTAGGTTAAAACCCGACTTTGGCATAAAATGAAAGTAGCTTGTGTGTTGTGTAACTTGCCTATACTGGTTGTTGTGTAACTTCCCTATGCTCGTGTTGTGTAACTTGCCTATACTGGTTGTTGTGTAACTTGCCTATGCTTGTTGTTGCGTAACTTGCTTATGCTTGTGATGATAGCCTTGGTTGTGAAAGAATTGTTATTTTTATGGACTAGCTCTCCATGAGGTTTCTTCGCTCGCCTTGTCCCTGGTGGTCGGCTCTCGTACTTGCCCCGTCTCATGACTGATTCGGCCTTGGTACCCGGTAGTCAGCCCTCGCACTTGCCCCGTTCAGTGTAGTGACGAAGTCTCGTGATACGGCCTTGGTACCTGGTGGTCAGCCCTCGTACTTGCCCCGGTCAGCTACGTGACCGGCCTTGGTATCCGGTAGTCGGCTCTCGCACTTGCCCCGTATCGGCTTCGTGTTTTGGTTGCATTATATTATTGGTACGGTCGGATCTGGTAGTTATACTTGTCCTATACGGTTTTTATGACACAGGTGGGACCTGGTGTTCATGTATACTCCTTGGTATTGTCATATCATAAACTGCCGGCAGTGAGGAAGAAATTCCACGGGCACGAGTGATAATTTGGAGGGCGTGAGTCCCTGACTTGATGTAACTAGTTATATGTTATGTACTGTAGTTTGGTCATCATACATGTCTCCTGCTTTATATAGACTATTATGATTTCATTTACAGTATTTACAGTTTCACATACTTGGTACTGTTATCGACTCCTTCGGGCCGCGTTCATGCCGCAGTAAGTACATCGTCGCCGATCCCCGCCTTAGGATCACCTTTTCAGCATTGGAAGCTCCGTTCCTTCGAGGCTTATCTTTGTATGTGTTCCTCGAGTTGTAGGTTCTTGTACATTCAGAGTATGGCGGCCCCGTCCTGGTCATAGTTGTTGTAAATCTTAGAGGTGCAGAGTAATCGCAAGGTGGTTTTGAAAAAGGATTAAACTGTTCGTTTTGAAATAGTAGTTTATATATATTTTATTGGAAGGTAACCGTTAGGTTGGCCTGGTGTATTATCTTGTCTCATGTTCATGTTTAAGTTTTTATATACGCTTGTTTTCTCTGATGTAGTATAACTAGGTGCCCGGTAGGCACGACCACGCCCGGATCGGGTCGTGACAAAAGTGGTATCGTGAGCGCTTAGTCCTCGGAAAGTGTCTGCATCGTGTCAGTAGAGTCTTGATTATCGGTGTGTTGTGCACCACATCTATAATCATGAGGCTGCACGACATTTAGGGTTGGTTTCCATTCTTCTCATTCTGAGATCGTGCCTTAGAGCTGTGTAATAAGATCGACCCTCCGACATACTTCGCTTTTACCGCTTATGCCTCCGTAAGGCAACCCGGCCCGGCGGCAAGGCAAAGCAGAGGAGTCGCGAGTAGAGCAATGGCAGAGACCACAAGACACGAGCCTCCACCCCGCACCGAGCAGAGGAGATGAGTTACAAGGAGTGGCCCGCGACGGCCGTGGTCAGGCCGACTCGAGGATAGCCGGACGCAGCAGCCCAAAGAGCACCAGTGGTTCACCCTAGATCAGATAGTTCGAGGCTACGGGATTTTCTGAGTTGTAGGCCGCCAGAGTTTTATGGGTCGAGGCCTGAGGATGATCCGCAGGAGTTCATCCGACAGTTACAGCGGATCATGAGAGTGATCAAGGCATCGGAGACCGAGTCGGTGGTCCTAGGTTCGCATCGGCTGCGTGATACCGCAGTCGACTGGTTTGATTCGTGGGAGCTGTCCCGGGGAGAGCATGCACTTCCAGCTTTATGGGACGAGTTCTCAGAGGCCTTTCTTGCACATTTCTTGCCTCCACAGATGAGGAGGGCTCGGGCCGACAGATTTTTGGTGTTGCGGCAGAACGGGCGTACGGTTCGGGAGTACAATGTGGAGTTCGACTCATTGGCCCGGTACGTCCCCGCGTTGGTAGCTAGTATGGAGGATCGAGTGCACCGATTTGTTACAGGGCTCGATGATCACCTAGCCGAGAGTTGTTCGGGTGTAGCTCTTCAGCCGGCATGGACATTGCCCGCACGCAGCTTATGACCGGATGTGAGGAGAGGATAAATCGACGAATGACCAGTGGTCGCAGAAGAGGCTGTAACAGCAGGTCCTTGGTGACTTTCGAGGCGGACCGCCTCAAAGAAGAAAGCGCTTATGCGCCTCCACCAAGACAGAGTGGTACTCCACGCCGGGACCTTCGAGATATTCAGGAGCGGTCGTGGCTCCTGTGTTTCAGATTTTCGGGGAGCAGAATGCTCGCGGATGAGGTTGCCCTTGTCTCGGTGTGCCGCCAGGGAAAGCTTCATAGGAGAGTGTCGTACTAACTCTGGGATTGTTATTTTGCGCCAACAGGCCATCTGCAAGAGATCGTCCGACTGTGGGGTAGATCGGCAGATAGCATGGACTACTAGAGCAGCTTATGGTTCTTCACCTTCCATAGCCAGCAGATGTTCAGACACCTACAGCCCCGGCAGAGGTCGCGTGGAAGTTCAGCTTTAGCGGTCCTTTGAACCGCCTATTTTCAGGTATATCCTTAACCCTCTAGAGTTTTGTATGTATTGATGTTATGAAGATGTGTTTAGTGTTATGTTCGGATAGCCTTGTGCTAAAATGTGATTTAGAAACCCGTTGGTAAAAGGGTAAGCTCGGGGCATGGAAAGTGTGAACTTTAGAATATTTCATGTTGAGACCTTAGATGTAAGGTCGTCTTGAGTACCAGATTTTGCAAGTGATCCTTGTCGGAATACATTTTATGCCTAGAATGTGTTGTGTGATAATTTCCTTGAGTAGTGTTAAATGGAAGTGGTAGCTTCCATGACCTGTTGAGGTAAGATTGTTCCGGGTCGGGGAACAAGAGCGTGATGCGTTAGTGGGTCGGGTTGGGGCCATGATGAGGGCCAACCCGCGGCCGGTTTCAAAGTGGGGTCAGCTCTGGGTGGTCCCGCCAGGTGGTAGGGTCACGAGGGTGCTAGGCCCAGGTTTAGATGACCATCGTATGAGTTCGTGGGTATGTTCGACCAAGATCGGTTCGAGAAGGCCGGGAATGGCCTTAGTAAAGAAGTGAAGCTAGTAAGATGACCAAGTTTGGAGGTAGTGGCTCCAAGGGTTGGAAACAGAAGCGTTGACTAAAGTGTGGTACGTATACTAGAAGAGTTCAAGTGTTCGAGAAGAGTACGACGAGTAAGGGTAAAGGCGAGCATGTATTGCGAGCATAGATATGATCATTTCGCGACGGAGAAGGTGCGAAGGATGTATATTTTAGACCTCGTGAATCGCATGCGATCCGCACCATTTGTCGGGTCGCGGAGTGACACTAGAACCTCGCGCAAGGTGACAAAAGTTTGTGATGTTAGAGGTGTTTCCTCGTGGACTTGGATGTAAGTATTTACGGGTGTTTCGTGGCGATTGTGGCGTTGGCAACTTTTAGAAGAACTCTATCGTTATCCTGTCTCGAGAAGGAACATTCGGGACGAATGTTTCTAAGGAGGGGAGAATGTTATACCCCGTATTTCCAGAGTATGTACGTGAGGGCTTACGTATACCATTTGAGACTTAAAGTAGGCATAGATTAGAAATTGTACACAACACCCTGTTAGAGTCGTTGACTAAACGTTTCCACGCTTTCGTAGGGAAAATTCGGCTATGTCATTTATAATTTTTGGATTTTTCCGAGAGACGAACATTTTGGATCAACGAGGGTGACATGTGTCACCTCACATCGAAGAGGTTGACGCAATTGGCCATTCTTGGCACGCTTTTTGTTGCCCAATTTTGGTCAAGGGTTAGGTAGGATATTTTTGTGTAGATGGATAAGGTTGCACATGGCTTAATCTTGGCCTTACACTTGCCTTGCACTTGCACCATCTCGCCATTGGTTGGCCTTCACTTGACCTATAAATACCCCTTAGTTGATGAACTTTCTTCATCCAAAAATTGAGCAATCTACCTAAGTCTCAAAATACTCCCTCCTCTTGTAGTTCTCGCCCAAAGCCTCTCCTCCTCCTCCTAGTGGCCTTTGGCCGAGAGTTTCCTCCCCTTTGTAGTGGTTAATGGGTACCCCTAGCCTAGTTGTCTCGTATAAATACCCCTTGTAGTGGTATAGAAATACTCTCCTAGTATTGTTATATTGTCCAAATACCTTGGCCCAAATACCTTGTAGTATTCCCAAGGTTACACTTATACTAGCCTGTAAAATACCATTATACTTTCCCTCATCGCTAAAACGAAACCCTAAGTAAATCTTCACCCGTAGTTGAAGTTATAAGTAGAAGTTGGTTAGAACTTCTAAGGGTTGTTTGGAGCGGATCGAGCACTCCTGAGTAGGAGCTAAACCTTGCTCAGATCGACATATAAACTCGGATAATTTTGGGCTTATCGAGGTAAACATTCTTGACCTTCATTGTAATTGGAAATTACATGTTGTCGGAGTATATAGTTAAAGTATACTATATATAGAATTGAACATACCGTGCGGCAATGTCTTTTGACTTATGCTCGAATAATACTTACTGCAATGTCTCGCGACTTAAGCCCAATTTAAATAAGAGAATCGAATCGTAATTACATAGATCGTATTACATGAGACTTGTGTAGTATTCGTGAGTAAATTGTACACGTCAGGTTAGGCGCAAACCCCCTGGTTGGCTTGGTAGCCTACTTCGGTAAAGGAGGAGATTAACGCTTGTGCGGGAGGTGCCGAATTTTCTGAGAATATGGAACGATGTTAATAAGCGCCGTGGCCTTATAGGTCAAGTACTACGTGTGGTGCGATCACGTGGCTTAAGGAGTAGCCGACGGTTTGAAGTACTGGAGCGTTTTGCTATTAGTCAAGACTCGCCGCGAGGTATGTGAACCTCTTCCTATCTCTTCTAGCATGATATGTGTGAACTATGTAGTACGGTGACGCATACGTGTTAATCGTGTTTGATTGTTCTTAAAACATAAAGTGTTATAACGGCTTTATGGGAAGTTGGTTATACAAACTTTATGTAGGTAAGAAAATACTTTGTGGTTTTAAAAGGTAATCGATGTGAATTATAACTGGCTAGTTATAATAAAGAACTTGATGTATTTCAAAAGATTTATAAATCGTTTTGAAGGGAGAATAACACTTGGTTTTAAAGGTTTTAAAAAGAGTTATACTAGCTTTATGGGGAGTTAGGTATAATGTCTTAAGAGAGGTAAAGAAAATGGTTTACTGATGTTAGAAGTTAAGAGACTTGATCTTATAAGATAAGAGACTTAACTTATTGTTTAATGTGAATGTTTGTGTGAAACCTCATTCGTGAGTAATGAGTACTTGGTTTTATTTAAAGGGATAATGTTTTACTGATTTCGGAAATCAGAATGTGTATCGATGCACCACCGCAACAGTAATAAAGGAAAATGTATTAAATAATGATGTATCGTATTAAAACCAAGAGAAACCTCCATCCGCATGTAAGCTAAGATGAGACAAAATGATATTACATATCCTAGATCATGGCTGCTTAATAAGATCGATTATAAACCAGAATAACCTACTCACATATAAGGCATATGTTTCTCAAATCATTAAAGGAGAATTATGTTTTAAAGGATTAAAACTATGAACTAAGAGACCTTTTCTAAAAATGAGAAACTTGTGCATTTGAAATTAGGCAAACTTGAACGTTTGGAAAATAAGGTTGTTACTTGATTTTTACAAAGGAAAGCATTTTGTTTACTTAACAATGTTCGTCACACTCTATTTTTATACTACGGACATCGGGTGACTTTTATAAGAGGAATGGATCTCTTTAAAAGGAATTTAACGACGTAGTACTTTAGGTTAAAAACCCGACTTTGGCATAAAATGAAAGTAGCTTGTGTTGTGTAACTTGCCTATACTTTGTTGTGTAACTTGCCTATGCTCGTGTTGTGTAACTTGCCTATACTGGTTGTTGTGTAACTTGCCTATGCTTGTTGTTGCGTAACTTGCTTATGCTTGTGATGATAGCCTTGGTTGTGCAAGAATTGTTATTTTTATGGACTAGCTCTCCATGAGGTTTCTTCGCTCGCCTTGGTCCCCGTGGTGGCTCGCATTTGCCCTGCCTCATGATGATTCGCCTTGTACTTGTGAGTCACCGCACTTGCCCGCTCAGCCAGAGTGACGGTCTCGTGATACGACCTTGTCCCCGGTGGTCACCAGTACTTGCCCCGGCCACCACGTGACCGCCTTGGTATCCGGAGTCGGCTCGCACTTGCCCCGTGACGGCCGTGTTTTGTTGCATTATATTATTGGTACGGTCGGATCTCGTAGTTATACTTGTCCTATACGGTTTTATGACACAGTGGGACTCGTGCTCATGTATACTCTTTGGTATTGTCATATCATAAACTGCCGACAGTGAGGAAGAAATTCCACGGGCACGAGTGATAATTTGGAGGGCGTGAGTCCCTGACTTGATGTAACTAGTTATATGTTATGTACTGTAGCTTGGTCATCATACATGTCTCCTGCTTTATATAGACTATTATGATTTCATTTACAGTATTTCTGCTTCACATACTTGGTACTGTCAGATCGACCTCCTTCTGGGCCGCGTTCATGCCGCAGTAGAAGTACATCGTCGCCGATCCCCGCTCTTAGGATCACCTTTCAGCATTGGGAAGCTCCGTTCCTTCGGAGGCTTATCTTTTGTATGTGTTCCACGAGTTGTAGGTTCTTGTACATTCAGGTATGGCGGCCCTGTCCGTCATAGTTGTTGTAAATCTTAGAGTGCAGAGTAATCGTGCAAGGTGGTTTTGAAAAAAGGATTAAACTGTTCGTTTTGAAAGAGTTGTTTATATATATTTTATTGGAAGGTAACCGTTTGGTTGGCCTGTTTTATTATCTTGTCTCATGTTCATGTTTAAGTTTTTATTTCCGCTGGTTTTCTCTGATGTAGTATCACTAGGGTGCCCGGGGTAAGGCACCAGTCACGGGCCCGGGATCGGGTCGTGACAAGCGTAAATCTCCTCCTCTATCGAGGCCGGCTATCAAGCCAACCAGGGGGGGGTTAACACATCTAACCGGACGAGTACAATTCTACAACACAGTAATGCTACACAAGTCTACTGTAATACAGTCCTATGTAATTACAGTTCAGTTTAGTTCTTCAGGCTTAAGTCAAAAGACATTGCCACAATACAATGTTTAGTTCTATATATAGCATACTTCAACTATATAATCAACAACAGGTAATTTCCAATTACAATAGGGGGACAAGATTATTTACCTCGATAAGCCCAAAATTATCCGAGATAAAAGTCGATCCTGAGCAAGGTTTAGCTCCTACTCCGTGCGCTCCAATCCGCTCCAAACAACCCTTAGAAGTTCTAACCAACTCCTACTCAAATCCTTCAACTAACAATGAAGATTTCCTTAGGGTTTCGGTTTGAGACTAAAAGGACAAAAGGTAGTATTTCCGGACTCTACGTATAGAGGTAACTTTGGAATACTACAAGATATAAGGCTAAGGTATTTTGGGCATTATAACAATACTTGGAGGAGTATTTCAATACCACAAAGGGGGTGTATAATACTGAAACAACTAGTTGTGGGTACCTACGGCTAGACCTCACAAGGGGGAGAGGGAGACCTCTCGGCCAAAGGCCACTTCCAAGGGGGAGAGGAGCTCTTGGACGAGAGTCAACAAGAGGAGGAGGAGGATTCAAGACTTGGAAACATTTGTGGATGAATGAAGTCTTCACAAAGTGGGTATTTATAGCAAACCCAAATGCCAACCAATGGCCAAGATCAAGCCATGTGCAAGGCAAGTGTAAGGCCTTGATCAAGCCAAGTGCACCCTAACCTTACTCCACAAAACATGGCACAAGACAAGCCACAAAACAAGGCCAAAACAAGGCACAAAACAAGGAACCAATAGGGCCAAAAACGTGAGCCACAATATCAATCCAATTCGTGAACCAATCGCCCACTTGACGCCACAAGCTTCAATGTGAGGGTGACACATGTCACCCTCCCGTTGGTCCAAAATGTTCGTCTCTCGGAAAAATCCGCAAAAATTAAAAAGGACATAGCCGGAATTTTCCCTACGAAAGCTGTGGAAACGTTTCGTCGGAAAACGACTCTAGTCGGCACTTGTGCCCAAAATTCGATCCTTTGCCTATCTTAAGGCTCAAATTCTCTACGTACGTCCTTACGTACATACTCTGGAAATACGGGGTATAACACTAAGAGCGAGGATCAAGAACTTTGTACTTCACTGCGGCGTTTAACGCACTCGGCCGAGGTCGACAACATGTACCAAATATGTGGGCGAAAGCATCAGAATGAAATCATAAGTCTATAATAAAACTGGAGACATGTATGATAGCTCAATTAACAGTACACTGTGCCTTACTAACAATGAGAGTAAATAAGAGTATACTTACAACATAAAAATAGGAAGCTCACGATCAAAGCAGGACCATCCGCCCGCAGTATCATTAAGCAATCCTACTCCTGGGACTATTTCTGTTACACCCCGTAAGTCCAGGATATGTATAAGAGAATGTACGTAAGGAATCAAGACTTGGAAATTAGTACGAAAGGAAGAATTGTTTTCCGACGGAAAATTTTCCGAACGTCGGAAAGGAAAAATGTTCGTTGTTGAGAATTGGATTCTCAAAATGCATTATTTGAAGAGTATGGAACTTTTAACATTATGGAAATTTATTTTTATGAATTTGGTCACGTGGGGCCCACCCGAGGAATTTTACATTTTTGTGGGGCCCACGAGGGTTACGGAAATTTTGTGGACGAATGAGAGGGCGACACGTGGCACCCCCACATGTGGTCTTGGACGAAATTTAGTGAGGGTAAAATGGTCATTGACCACCTTGGAAGATTAGTCTTGCTAGCATGACATTGTTGACTTGTCAACTTGTCCACATGGGCTTGATCCTAGTGAAACCCATCCAAGCCTCACATTTGTTGTAATCTAAGCCCTCCAATGTGTTTTAAATACTACACTAGTAGCAAGACTTGGCATTTCTACACTTAGAAAAATTAGAGAGTCCTTGTGCTTGAGAGATAGCTCTCGGCTTTCATGAAATTCCCACACAAAAATTTTATAGTTTTGATGCATTAGCCACAAGACTTTAACCCAATGTCCCTAAGAGTATTGTAAGGATATCTCAATAGAAAGATTTCGGAAAAACGGCGTTTTCGTATTAGTCGCAAGGCGGAAACTTGAGGAGTTCTTCAACTTTGAAGTTGGAACTTGAAGATGGGTTCTTCATAGGCCTCTAAGGATTGCTTGGAGAGGATTGGAACCTAAGGAAAGGAGCTAAGAATTGCTAAGGCGCGACTTTGAATCTTGGAAATTTTAAGGGCTTGGAAAGGTATAATTTTGTCGTTTTAGCAATTAAGTTTACTTATTGATTGTAGCTATGGATATTAGCAAGCATGAGTTATATATTATGTAGTTGGATAAGTATATTGGTTATTGGAACCCTAATCCTAAAACTAGCATGTTTAGCTATAAGATTGGAATTCAAGTTGATTATTAGTTTAAGTCGTCGCATGTTGTATAAAGAAGGAAATTGTAGTTGTTGAAGTTGTTAATGACTATATAACATGTTAGAACTAAGAACTCGGATCGAAAAAGAATTTGGAAAGGACTTAGTATTGTTATTTATGTTGGCCGAGAATGGCTTGAATATGGAAACTACTTGATATTAATTGTGGGGCAGAATTTTACACGTATTGTAAGGAGTGTAATCCCCTTTGGTTGGTTGTTGGTTGGAGCCTTAAATGTGGCATGTTTGGTTATTGTATTCGGCCTTGAAAAAGGTGGCAAAGTGAGTAGAAACAAAGGAAGTGTTGCCCGATTTTTCGTAGAATTAGAGACCGTATACTTAGTATTATTCTACGTTAGAGACTAGAAGTTGATAGTCTTGTTGTGACCATTATAGGTTGACACTTCTACGTACGGCGTATTCGGCTTAGCTTGTGGATTTAGCCGAAAAGGTATGTGAAATATCTCCTCTTCTAGCATGATTCCTTAAGATAAAGAAAGTAAGTTCTACTCCTTAAATGATCCATTCCTTGGTTGTACTTGGATTGACTAATATAGAATTTGTTCTATGTACTTCCTTGATTGTACTTTGATGTTTAAATTGTAAGTTGTATAATCCATTTCCTTAGTGAAGTTTGGATTCTTAAAAGTGAAAGTATTTTACTTAAAATACATAGAGTCTTGAAAAGGAAGTGGTTTCCAAATCTTTTGGCTAGTGCCTTAATTCCAAAACCTAAAGGTCATTATAATGACTTTAGGGGAGTCAAAGAAGTGCTTTACTTACTTATTTTAAAAGAGGAGAAGTGACATGATTTAAGAGAAGTAACTTGTTTAAGAGGTGTGAGTTACTTGAGGTTTAAAAGTAGAAGAAACTTGTTTTCTAAATATTAAGAGACTTGTAGTATTTTAAAAGTTGAGAACTTGATTTGTAAGTATGTGCTACTTGGTTTTAATAGTATAAGTCTCTTGGTTATAAAAGGAATGGATATGTCTAAAACCATAAAGGGTTATAACGGCTTTATGGGAAGTTGGTTATAACGGCTTTATGGAAGGTTAAGAAAATTGTCTATTTTGATTAATGGGCATAAGTTGCCTAGATTGTGAAAATTTGAAGTTACTTGATTTCAAGCCTTGAAATGAGTTTTCTAAAAGTGTAGTAACTTACTTTGAAAAATAGACATGCCTTGATACTACGGGTGTTAGTATCTTGGGGTTTTACATAAAAAGGAGTCTTTTGAAAAGAATATACACGTAGTACTTTGCTTTATTTAATTGAGAATTATTCTATGTGTGCCTTGATAAGTACTTTGGCCTGTTTAATTGAGAATTATTCTATGTGTGCCTTGATAAGTACTTTGGCCTGTTTAATTGAGAATTATTCTATGTGTGCCTTGATAAGTACTTTGGCCTGTTTAATTGAGAATTATTCTATGTGTGCCTTGATAAGTACTTTGGTCTGTTTAATTGAGAATTATTCTATGTGTGCCTTGATAAGTACTTTGGCCTGTTTAATTGAGAATTATTCTATGTGTGCCTTGATAAGTACTTTGGCCTGTTTAATTGAGAATTATTCTATGTGTGCCTTGATAAGTACTTTGGCTGCTTTAATTGAGAATTATTCTATGTGTGCCTTGATAAGTACTTTGACTTGGTTAATTGAGAATTAGCCTATGTGTGCTGGTGATAGCCTTTGAGTGCAAGTATTATGTTTTATTACGTTGCCGCGACTCTCGGTTGGAGGGCCGGCTGTCATGTTGTAAGTTACTTGGACGTACCGACAGTGATGTGGGATTCCACGGGTATGCTTCCGTTATTTGTAGTACTTGGGTTAAATTCCCGGATTTTTATAAAAGACATGGTAGTACTTACGTTTTGTTTGACGGTCGGTTGAGATAGGGTAAAAGTATAAGTGAGGGGTAAACCCCCAAGACGTTATACCATACTCGAGGTAAGAGTATAAATGAGGGTAAACCCAGACATTATACCACGCTTGTTTTGTTTGATGGTCGGTTGAGATAGGGTAAGAGTATAAGTGAGGGGTAAACCCCCAAGACGCTATACCACCTTCTCCAGAGTAAGAGTATAAATGAGGGGTAAACCCCCAAGACATTATACCCCCTGCTTTACCACCTTCTCCAGGGTAAAAGTATAAGTGAGGGGTAAACCCCCAAGACGCTATACCACCGGTGGGACTTGGTGTTCATGTATGCCTATTGGTGTTGTACTATATCATGGATCGCATTGAGGAAGGATTTCCACGGGCATGATTGATATTATGGGCGTGAGACCCATGGTTATATTTTAGTAATGACTTGAGGGCATGCGTCCCTGACTAGTTATGACTGCTTATGTGTTGTGTACTGTAGGTTGGCTATCATACATGTCTCCTGTTTTGTATAGACTGTTATGATTTCATTACTGATACTATCATTTCACATACTTGGTACATTCTTCAGTCGACCTCCTCGGAAGCTGCGTTCATGTCGCGAGTTTAGGTCTGTTGTTTGGTGATCGGCAGTGTAGGACCGCCTTTCGAGTTTTTGGATAGCTCCTTACATTGGGAGTTTATCTTTTTGTATAAGTTCTTTCGATGTGCTTTATGCGATTCACAGTGCACGGGGCCTTGTCCGTCATAGTTGATATAACTCTTAAGTGCGTATTCATATGTGGGATTGGACTCATGTACAGTGTTGTGTCTTTTGTTTATGTATATTATATGGCAGCCTTGTCGGCTTTGCCCTTGCACGTACGTTAGTTTTTTTTTTTTTAAAAAAAAGAGGTGTTATTTAAATTCCGCAGTTTACTCGTGTTGTTAAGGTAGAAGGGTGCCCAGGTAGGGCACCAGTCACGGGCCCGGGGTTCGGGGTGTGACAGAGTGGTATCAGAGCAGTCAGTCCTCGGAATGTCTACAAACCGTGTCTAGTAAAGTCTTGATTATCGGTGTGTTGCGCGCCACACCCATAAACAGGAGGCTACAGGACATTTAGGAGTTGGTTTCTATTCTTCTCACTCTAAGATCGTGCCATAGAGCTGTGTTAGTAAGATAATTCCTCTCTGACGTATTGTTGTGTTACAGTTATGCCTCGAGGAGAACAGCGGCCTTGAAGGGCAAAGGAGTAGCAGGAGCTAATAGTCAGACTCAGAGAGTTGATAGGGCTTATGCCCAGGGTACACCGAATGTTGTTCCACAGTCGGCGAGTTAACCTGCGCGAGTTTTGAGGCCCGGCACGAGCCTCGGTTTCTCAGTTAGGGGAAGACTTTAGGGTCATGAAGGAAGCCATTATGTTATTGACCAAGATAGCAGTGCTACAGTTTCATCAGCAGGAGGTTACTCAACCAGTACAGACAGGTGTAAGGGGGGTAGAGGGCCAGCGCGGAGATCAGCGTAAGAGGACTAGACCGGTTGGTTATCCCGGTGAGTTTTTGGACGAGCAGCCTCAGCAGCGAGTGAGATATTCGTCCCAGCCTACCCAGTACATACCCCCGCAGTCCACAGGTGGGAGGTTTGACCCCACAAGGTATTTAAGAGCTGGTCCGAGCTCCAGGGTTCGAAGTTCTCAGAGGAGCAGAGGATTTTCTCAGTCGAGGCCACATATTCCTCAGTGTTTCCAATGTTGTAAGCGTCATTTGGGGAAATGTCGTTATGGCACGGATGTTTGTTATTATTGTGACCGTCCGGGCCACAAGAAGTGGGAATGTCCTGTTAGAAAGATCACCGGTATGGTGGCTCAGCCTATGAGGCCGATGGTTGGTTACCTTTCCTCCGCGGTGTGCGTTCCCGAGCGGTGTTGGATGTCGGCCGGTAGTGGTAGAGGTCAGGGTGGAGTTTATAGTTCTGGCGGTCCTTCGAACCACGGAGGTGACGTGACTCATGGGCGGGATCGGAGGCGGCATCGCGGGGTTCTGGTATACTTCGATTCTTTTGAATCATACGTGCATTGTTAGATTCAGATTTTACCCTAGCGTATATGTTTTCCCTTTATTGCTAGAGTTGTAAAGTGATAGTACCCCAGAGGTAGGGATACTTTGATTAGTAAAGTGAAAGGTTAAGAATGTTGACAAGAATGATAAGTGAACTGAGACTATAGTTGTGTAGAGTTCACAAGTAGTAATTACCAAATAGCGATGTGAGACCGATAGGGAAGGATGTCTGATGAAATACTTTGGCTTATATGACGAACCTCTAGTGAATGGGAGGATAGGGTGAGAAGTACCTTGAGATAGGAGAGAGATTTATTTCAGACTAAGAATGAGAAGTTAAGTGTGACGATGAGTCGGGTTATGGACTCATTTCGGGTCAGTCGGTAGTGTGGAATGGGGTGATGTCAGTTAGAAATGGTCCCGCTATGTGATAGGGTCACGAGGGTGCTAGGCCCAAGTCTAGTTTATCGTTGTACGAGTTCGTGGATGCGTTCCACCGGAACTAGGTCGTAAGGACCGAGAAGAGCCTTAACGGGAATGTAAGTAACTATATGGCCAAGTTTGGATAGTAACTCCAAGGATTGGAGAAGAGAAACAAAATTTGAGATTTTGTACGTGTACTAGATGAGTTTGAAAGTACGAGAAAGTATGACAAGTAAGGAAAGAAAGGAACCTCTAAGGATCCCGTGTTTGGGAAGACTGTAACCCTCGAGTTTTGTGAGAAGGGACCACGGACGGAAGGTCCATTATTATGTTCACGTATGTTGTGGTGGCCATGTGTGGCATCGTTGGTCTTGTGCATGTTTTGATTGATGGGCATAGTATAGAGTTTATGCCGGAGTTTGTATAGCTTGGCAACCGACTAAGAACATTCGGGGACGAATGTTTCTAAGGGGGGAAGAATGCTACACCCCGTAAGTCCAGGACATGTATAAGATAATGTACGTAAGGAATCAAGACTTGGAAATTAGTACGAAAGGAAGAATTGTTTTCCGACCGGAAATCTTCCGAACGTCGGAAAGGAAAAATGTTCATTGTTGAGAATTGGATTCTCAAAATGCATTATTTGAAGAGTATGGAACTTTTAACATTATGGAAATTTATTTTTACGAATTTGGTCACGTGGGGCCCACCCGAGGAATTTTACATTTTTGTAGGGCCCACGAGGGTTACGGAAATTTTGTGGACGAATGAGAGGGCAACACGTGGCACCCCCACATGTGGTCTTGGACGAAATTTAGTGAGGGTAAAATGGTCATTGACCACCTTGGAAGATTAGTCTTGCTAGCATGACATTGTTGACTGTCGAAACATCACATGGGCTTGATCCTAGTGAAACCCATCCAAGCCTCACATTTGTTGTAATCTAAGCCCTCCAATGTGTTTTAAATACTACACTAGTAGCAAGACTTGGCATTTCTACACTTAGAAAAATTAGAGAGTCCTTGTGCTTGAGAGATAGCTCTCGGCTTTCATGAAATTCCCACACAAAAATTTTATAGTTTTGATCCATTAGCCACAAGAATTTAACCCAATGTCCCTAAGAGTATTGTAAGGATATCTCAATAGAAAGATTTCGGAAAAACGGCGTTTTCGTATTAGTCGCAAGGCGGAAACTTGAGGAGTTCTTCAACTTTAAAGTTGGAACTTGAAGATGGGTTCTTCATAGGCCTCTAAGGAGTGCTTGGAGCGGATTGGAACCTAAGGAAAGGATCTAAGAATTGCTAAGGCGCGACTTTGAATCTTGGAAATTTTAAGGGCTTGGAAAGGTATAATTTTGTCGTTTTAGCAATTAAGTTTACTTATTGATTGTAGCTATGGATATTAGCAAGCATGAGTTATATATTATGTAGTTGGATAAGTATATTGGTTATTGGAACCCTAATCCGAAAACTAGCATGTTTAGCTATAAGATTGGAATTCAAGTTGATTATTAGTTTAAGTCGTCGCATGTTGTATAAAGAAGGAAATTGTAGTTGTTGAAGTTGTTAATGACTATATAACATGTTAGAACTAAGAACTCGGATCGAAAAAGAATTTGGAAAGGACTTAGTGTTGTTATTTATGTTGGCCGAGAATGGCTTGAATATGGAAACTACTTGATATTAATTGTGGGGCGGAATTTTACACGTATTGTAAGGCGTGTAATCCCACTGGTTGGTTGTTGGTTGGAGCCTTAAATGTGGCGTGTTTGGTTATTGTATTCGGCCTTGAAAAGGTGGCAAAGTGAGTAGAAACAAAGGAAGTCTTGCGATTTTCCGTAGAATTAGAGACCGTATACTTAGTATTATTCTACGTTAGAGACTAGAAGTTGATAGTCTTGTTGTGACCATTATAGGTTGACACTTCTACGTACGGCGTATTCGGCTTAGCTTGTGGATTTAGCCGAAAAGGTATGTGAAATATCTCCTCTTCTAGCATGATTCCTTAAGATAAAGAAAGTAAGTTCTACTCCTTAAATGATCCATTCCTTGGTTGTACTTGGATTGCCTAATATAGAATTTGTTCTATGTACTTCCTTGATTGTACTTTGATGTTTAAATTGTAAGTTGTATAATCCATTTCCTTAGTGAAGTTTGGATTCTTAAAAGTGAAAGTATTTTACTTAAAATACATAGAGTCTTGAAAAGGAAGTGGTTTCCAAATCTTTTGGCTAGTGCCTTAATTCCAAAACCTAAAGGTCATTATAATGACTTTAGGGGAGTCAAAGAAGTGCTTTACTTACTTATTTTAAAAGAGGAGAAGTGACATGATTTAAGAGAAGTAACTTGTTTAAGAGGTGTGAGTTACTTGAGGTTTAAAAGTAGAAGAAACTTGTTTTCTAAATATTAAGAGACTTGTAGTATTTTAAAAGTTGAGAACTTGATTTGTAAGTATGTGCTACTTGGTTTTAATAGTATAAGTCTCTTGGTTATAAAAGGAATGGATATGTCTAAAACCATAAAGGGTTATAACGGCTTTATGGGAAGTTGGTTATAACGACTTTATGGAAGGTTAAGAAAGTTGTCTATTTTGATTAATGGGCATAAGTTGCCTAGATTGTGAAAATTTGAAGTTACTTGATTTCAAGCCTTGAAATGAGTTTTCTAAAAGTGTAGTAACTTACTTTGAAAAATAGACATGCCTTGATACTACGGTGTTAGTATCTTGGGGTTTTACATAAAAGGAGTCTTTTGAAAAGAATGTACGTCGTAGTACTTTGCTGCTTAATTGAGAATTATTCTATGTGTGCCTTGATAAGTACTTTGGCTTTAATTGAGAATTATTCTATGTGTGCCTTGATAAGTACTTTGGCACATTTAATTGAGAATTATTCTATGTGTGCCTTGATAAGTACTTTGGCCTGTTTAATTGAGAATTATTCTATGTGTGCCTTGATAAGTACTTTGGCCTATTTAATTGAGAATTATTCTTTGTGTGCCTTAATAAGTACTTTGGCCTATTTAATTGAGAATTATTCTATGTGTGCCTTGATAAGTACTTTGGCCTGTTTAATTGAGAATTATTCTATGTGTGCCTTGATAAGTACTTTGGCCTGTTTAATTGAGAATTATTCTATGTGTGCCTTGATAAGTACTTTGGCCTGTTTAATTGAGAATTATTCTATGTGTGCCTTGATAAGTACTTTGACTTGGTTAATTGAGAATTAGCCTATGTGTGCTGGTGATAGCCTTTGAGTGCAAGTATTATGTTTTATTATGTTGCCGCGACTCTCGGTTGGAGGGCCGGCTGTCATGTTGTAAGTTACTTAGACGTACCGACAGTGATGTGGGATTCCACGGGTATGCTTCCGTTATTTGTAGTACTTGGGTTAAATTCCCGGATTTTTATAAAAGACATGGTAGTACTTACGTTTTGTTTGTGATCGGTTGAGATAGGGTAAAAGTATAAGTGAGGGTAAACCCCAGGCGCTATACCACCTCTCGGGGTAAGTGTTATACCGTATTTCCGATGTATATGCGTAAGGCGTGCGTAGAAAAATTTTGAAGCTTAAGTAGGCTTGGCGATTTTCACTTTATGCCTGACACCCGATTAGAGTCGTTTTTCGACGAAACGTTTCCACGACTTTCGTAGGAAAAATTCCGGCTATGTCATTTATATTTTTGCGGATTTTTCCGAGAGGCGAAATATTTTTGGGCAACGGAGGTGACACTTGTCACCCTCGTTGGGCGATTTAGAGGCGGTCGAGGTTGGTTGGCCTTGGCGCCGATTGGTCCCTTATTTTGGGCCTTGTTTTGTGGCTTGTTTTGTGCCATGTTTGGTGGAGTAGGGTTAGGGTGCACTTGGCTTGATCTAGGCCTTACACTTGCCTTGCACATGGCTTGATCTTGGCCATTGGTTGGCCTTGGGTTTTGCTATAAATACCCCCAGGCTTGAAGACTTCATTCATCAAAAACTTCCAAGTCTTGAAACCCTCTCCTCCCTTCTTGTTGCTCTGGCGAGAGCTTCCCCTTCCCACTTTTTTCGTGTGGCCTTTGGCCGAGGTTCCCTCCTCTTTGTGGTGTCTTGCCATGGGTACCCCACTAGCCTAGTTGTTTCGTATAATACACCCTCTTGGTAGAAATACTCTCAAGTATTGTTATAATGCCCAAAATACCTTAGCCTTTACCTTGTTGTATTCAAAAGTTACCTCTATCGTAGAGCCAGAAAATACTATTATACTTTCCGGTCCACACAAAACCGAAACCAAGGAAAATCTCCATAGTCAGTTGGAGTATTGTGTAGAAGTTGGTTAGAACTTCTAAGGGTGGTTTAGAGCGGGTTGGAGCGCTCGGAGTTGGAGCTAAACCTTGCTCAGGATCGACATTATAACATGGATACTTATGGGCTTATCGAGGTAAATATCTTGTCCCTCTATTGTAATTGGAAATTACATGATTGTTAGACTATATAGTTGAAGTATACTATATATAGTACTGAACGTAGTTATCGGCAATGTCTTTTGACTTAAGCCTGAATAATAAGAAACCTTTCGAAAGAAAGTCTTGACGTAATTACATAGGGTATTCTGATATGAGACTTGTGTAGCTTTCTTTGTGTAGTAGAATCGCACGTCAGGTTAGGCGTGCAAACCCCCCTGGTTGGCTTGGTAGGCGGCCTCGATAAAGGAGGAGATTTACGCTGTTGCGGGGAGGTCCGCCAATTTTACGTAGAATTTTTCCACGATGAGATCTAGATGTTAATAAGCGCCTTGTGGCCTTTTTAGGTTGAAGTACTACGTGTGGCGCGATCTACGTGGCTTAAGGAGTAGCCGACGGTTTGAGGTACTTGGAGCGTTTTGCTATTAGTCGATAATCGTCGCGAGGTATGTGAACCTCTTCCTATCTCTTCTAGCATGATATGTGTGTAACTATGTAGTACGATAGACATACATGTGTTAAATATATTTGATTGGTCTAAAACATAAAGTGTTATAACGGCTTTACGGGAAGTTGGTTATATGACTTTATGTAGGTAAGAAAATACTTGTGGTTTTTAAAAGGTAACTGATTTGAACTATAACTGGTTGGTTATGTGATAATAAAGAACTTGAAGTATTTCAAAAGATTTTTGAATCATTTTGAAAGAAGAAGTAATACTTGGTTTTGAAAACTTAAGAGTTATACTAGCTTTATGGGAAGTTAGGTATAACGGCTTAAGAATGTTTCTTGATTTGAAATCGAATGTGTATCGACAAACCATCGGCGTTAATAAAAGGAAATGTTTTGACAGATTAAGTATTATTAAAACCAGTAGAAACTTCCATCTGCATAGAAGCTAAGATGAGACAAAATGATATTTCCTAGATCATGGCTGCTGTAATAAGATTGTTATAAACAAGAATATCCTACTCACCTATAAGGCTTATCTTTCTCAGATTGTTTAAAGGAGAATTATAATCTTAAAAGTATAAGACTATGAACTACGAAACCTTTTTAAAATAAGAAACGGGAACATTTGAAATTAGGCAAACTTGGACGTTTGGATAATAATGTTGTTACTTGATTTTACAAAGATAAGTGTTTTGATTTACTTCAAAAGATAATCACTCGATTTTCATATACTACGGGTATTGTGTGACTTTTGTGAAAGTAACGTATCTTTTAAAAAGTTAATGTATGAAGTACTTTGGGGATAGAAACCCAACATGTTGACATAGTAGAAAGTACCTTGTGTGTATAACTTGATTGTGTTGGTTTGTGATAGCCTTGTAATACTTTCTTGTTGATTGATAAGTAAATGTGCTAGGATGCTACGTGTGTTAGTATCTTGTGATGTTAGTGTAAAGGGTTTTCCTCGATCGCGCTTAAAGTTGTTTGACTATCGGTAGTTATGTTGATATTGTACCACTCACCTTGACTTGTCTCGGAGGTTGTCGCCTCCGTGCGGGGTAGACTTCGGCGATGCAGGACCGTGATTCGAGAATACCTCATGCGGGTCGAGGGATCCATGCGGAACTACGGGAGTTCCGGTTAGTTTCGCGGCCCTTGTGGTCACGCGGTCTTTGTGGCCACGCGGATGCGAGTCGGGGCGATCGCCGGAGTAGCTACCTCGATGCGAGGAATACCTCATGCGGGCCTATGAGGTTGGCCTATCGCGAGTGCGGAGAGTTCCAGGCTAGACGCGCATTTGATCTCGGGCGAGTGACCGGCTTTGATCATGTGACGATGCAGCAGATATCATGACACGATTTATGACCTTGTTGGTGCGTGGGTGTTAGTAGTCGGTTATGCCTTCGTGCCACCTGTCTTGTTTTATTAGGACACATGTGGGACACGGTGTTCATGTGTATTTCTTGGTGCTTTTATATCATAAAGCTGGCGGTGAGGAAGGTATTCCACGGGCATGATTGATGTTATGGGCTTGAGACCCATAGTTATATTTGAGTGATGACTTTGAGGCGTGAGTCACGACTTGACATATTTGCTTATTTAATTGTAAAGCGTAGTTTGGTTATCATACATGTCTCTCGCTTTATAGACTATTATGATTTCATTTACTGATATTTTCGATTTCACATACTTGGTACTGTTATCGACCTCGCCGGGCTGCGTTCATCCGCAGGTAAGGGTACACGATCGTTGATCCTCGCTCTTAGGGTCACGATTCAGCGTTTGGGAAGCTCGTTCCTCGAGGCTTATCTTGGTATAGTCCCTGTTGTTATAGGTGCTTACATTCGTGGTATGGCGGCCTGTCCGTCGTTGTTATCATATCATTCGTAGAAGTGCATGTAAATCTTGTTGTGGCGGGGGTTTGTAAAAAGGATTGAACTGTGCATGTTGATAGAGGTGGTGGGTATATATATGCCGAACGGCACGTGTTCCTGATTATTGTTTATATACATTTATTTCATGTTATTGATTTATGTTCGCTGATTTTCTCGATGTATGACTCATCGGGGTGCACGGGTAAGGCACGATCCACGAGCAGGTTGGTCGTGACAAAAGTGGTATTAGAGCGATTAATCCTCGGAAAGTGTCTGAACCGTATCGATGAAGTCTTGATTATCGGTGTGTTGTGCACCACCAATAATCGAGGAGGCTATAGGATATTTAGGATTGGTTTCTATTCTTCTCACTCGAGATCGTGCCTTAGAGCGGTGTTGTAAGTTGGACCCTCCGACGTATTTCTTTCCCTTACCGCTATGCCTCGCGTAGAACAGCCGGGCGGGAGGGCAAGCGGCGAGGAGGCGCGAGTAGAGTTCGAGAGGGTTGCGAGGCACGGGCCCAATCTTTACCTAGGGTAGTGCTTCATTCGGGGAGTTCTGCGACGTTACTAGCCCCAGCAGAGTTTAGCACGGCGGTGGCAGTTCCTACTGCGGCCATGATGTTTGGACCTTCAGTTCCGCGATCGGGAACAGAGAATATAGAGTATATCAATGTACCGCGAGTCTTGATGACTATCTAAGAGAGGGTTGTGCAAGAGTAATTCTTGATTAAAGCGATCATGGCACGTATGCGGGCTTATGCGCGTGGCGAAAGCGTAGAGATCGACGGGTTATCGAAGGAGCGGCGAGAGAGGCGAGCGGCAAGGTCCTTTAGTAACTCTCGAGGCAAGTCGCCTCACGGCCAGATTAGATATGCACCTCCGCCCGGTCGCAGTGGACTTCACGGATTTCGGGGCGTTCGGTATGCGAGAATGGTCGAACTCCACGGCCGGTTCGCATGTAATGAGCGCCATTCCGGGGCATGTCGTCTTTTTGTTGGTGCTCGTTTTACCGGCGACCGTCAGGGTTTGATATCGTGAGAATGTCCTTGTAGGAGGACTTAGCCTTCAGGATCGGTGGGTAGTTCGTCATCTTCCTTAGCTATGCGCCCTACAGGCGAGTTTGATTAGCACGACTAAGGAGTGAAGCGAGATATAGATATATCCTTAACCCTCAGAGATCGTATGTGTGATAAGGTGAGTATACCTTAAGTGCTATGTTCGATAGCGGTGTGTTAGTTGTGATTAGAAATCATGGTGGGTTAACCGAGTAAGATTTTGGGGGATAGAGAAGGTGTGAGCCTTAGAGTTTTATACGTAGAGACCTTAGAGGTAAGGCCATCTCGAGAAAAGGTGTAGTGTTATGTTTGATCCTTATCGGATTGCTTAGTGCACGTGAGATATATTGTGTGATAAGTCCCGGTAGTGTGGAATGAAAGAGGGTAGTTGAGCTAAGAAGACCGCTAGGTTTTCGTAACATGATTAGTGAGAGTTTTCCTTGAGGAGCTAGCGTTTTGCGGCGTTCGGGTCGGGTTGAGGCCACGCGTTGCGGGTCAACCCGCGGCATGTTTGGTGGTGGGGTCGGTTGTGGTGGTCCGCCTTGTGGTAAGTCACGAGGTGTTAGGCCCATGTTTAGTTAACCATCGTACGAGTTCGTAGATGCGATCAGCCAGTAGTCGGGCCCATGGGGTCAACCCATCGTGTCGTTCAGTCAGGACTGTTGCTTGGCATTGATATTTTATCAGAAAGGTTGTAAGGCTGCACGGGGTGCCTACCTTCACCTCATGACAGACAGTGGAGCCAGTGCGCGCTGTTTCTTTTACGGAGGTCTTACCAGGCAAGGTTAGGAACTCAGGTGAGTCTCAGAATCACATTCGCCCTCGGGCCAGTGTTTGGATTTCAGGGATAGTTGCGAGAATTGTTGTCTCCTGTTGAAGGAGTGTTTAAGCTACCATTTCAGTGTTCGGATGTCGCCTCATGAAGCCTTGTAGGGGCGGATGTGTAAGTCGCCGGTCGACTGGTTCGATGTTGGCAAGATTCAGATAGTTGGTTCAGGCTTGTTCCGGCGATGTGGATAGGGTAAAGCTTGTCTAGAAGAGGTTCGGCGGCTCGGAGAAATCGTGCGGATAATCGGCGGCGACGCTTAGAGTTCGGGTTGTGGTCGGTCTTCTTGAAGTACCACCGGGTTGGGTGTGACGAGTTTTGGAAAACAGAGGACTTAGCCCGAGTTACTTTGGGCCCTTTTGGGTTCATGTGAAGAATAGGCGGGTTGCCTATATGTTAGCTTTGTCGTCCGACTTAGGAGGCGACGTCCGGTCTTCGTATTGATATGTTCGGGAAAGTATCGGAGATCCATCCAGAGTGTTCCCAGTTAATGACGATCACGTTAGAGATAGTAACCCCGAGTTTTGGAAATCGACGATGTCGAATGTGGTAAGAGTTCGAGGGTATGACAGCCTCAGGGATCGCATGCAGCCCGGTACCATTTGTTGGGTCGCCGGAGTGACACTAGAACCTCGCGGCAAAGTGACAAAAGTGGTATCATTTCTTTTGTAAAGAGAAGGTGCGAAGGAAGTATATTTTAGACCCCGGAGAGAGGTGTTTGTGGTAATGTTAGAGGTGTTTCCTCGTGGACTTGGATGGAGGTTTTTGCGCGGGTGTTTCTGTGGCCATGTGTGGAAGGATTGTTCTCGTAAGTATAGTAGTGAAGACTATACTGGCGCTCGTTTGTTTTGAGACTTAGAAGGAACATTCGGGACGAATGTTTCTAAGAAGGGGAGAATGTTATACCCCGTATTTCCAGTGTATATGCGTGGGGCGTGCGAGAAAATTTTGAAGCTTAAGTAGGCTTGGCGATTTTCACTTTATGCACAACACCCGATTAAGTCGTTTTCGAAACGTTTCCATGACTTTCGTAGGGAAAAATTCGGCTATGTCATTTATATTTTTGCGGATTTTTCCGAGAGGCGAAATATTTTTGGGCCAACGGGAGGTGACACTTGTCACCCTCGTTGACGGTTTAGAGGCGGTCACAGGTTGGTTGGCCTTGGCCGATTGGTCCCTTATTTTGGGCCTTGTTTTGTGGCTTGTTTTGTGCCATGTTTGGTGGAGTAGGGTTAGGGTGCACTTGGCTTGATCTAGGCCTTACACTTGCCTTGCACATGGCTTGATCTTGGCCATTGGTTGGCCTTGGGTTTTGCTATAAATACCCCAGGCTTGAAGACTTCATTCATCAAAAACTTCCAAGTCTTGAAACCCTCTCCTCCCTTCTTGTTGCTCTGGCCAGAGCTTCCCCTTCCCTTTTTCGTGTGGCCTTTGGCGAGGGTTCCCTCCCTTTGTGGTGTCTTGCCATGGGGTACCCACAGCCTAGTTGTTTCGTATAATACACCCTCTTGGTAGAAATACTCTCCAAGTATTGTTATAATGCCCAAAATACCTTAGCCTTTACCTTGTTGTATTCCAAAAGTTACCTCTATACGTAGAGCCCAGAAAATACTATTATACTTTCCGTCAGTCACAAAACCGAAACCCTAAGGAAAATCTCCATAGTCAGTTGGAGTATTGTGTAGAAGTTGGTTAGAACTTCTAAGGGTGGTTTAGAGCGGGTTGGAGCGCTCGGAGTTGGAGCTAAACCTTGCTCAGGATCGACATTATAACTTGGATACTTATGGGCTTATCGAGGTAAATATCTTGTCCCTCTATTATAATTGGAAATTACATGATTGTTAGACTATATAGTTGAAGTATACTATATATAGTACTGAACGTAGTTATCGGCAATGTCTTTTGACTTAAGCCTGAATAATAAGAAACCTTTTCGAAGAAGAATCTTGAGCTGTAATTACATAGGGGTGTATTCTGATAGACTTGTGTAGCTTTGATGTGTAGTAGAATCGTACGTCAGGTTAGGCGATGCAAACCCCCGGTTGGCTTGGTAGCGGCCTCGATAAAGGAGGAGATTTCTGTGTTGCGGGGAGAGTCTTTGCCAATTTTACGTAGAATTTTTCCACGATGAGATCTAGATGTTAATAAGCGCCTTGTGGCCTTTTTAGGTTGAAGTACTACGTGTGGCGCGATCACGTGGCTTAAGGAGTAGCCAGCGGTTTGAGGTACTTGAGCGTTTTGATATTAGTCGATAATCGTCGCGGTATGTGAACCTCTTCCTATCTCTTCTAGCATGATATGTGTGTAACTATGTAGTACGATAGACGTCACGTGTGTTAAATATATTTGATTGGTCTAAAACATAAAGTGTTATAACGGCTTTATGGGAAGTTAGTTATAACGACTTTATGTAGGTAAGAAAATATTTGTGGTTTTAAAAGGTAATCGATTTGAACTATAAGCGTTTGGTTATGTGATAATTAAGAACTTGAAGTATTTCAAAAGATTTTTGAATCATTTTGAAAGAAGAAGTAATACTTGGTTTTTGAAAACTTAAGAGTTATACTAGCTTTATGGGAAGTTAGGTATAACGGCTTAAGAATGTTTCTTGATTTGAATCGAATGTGTATCGACAAACCACTGCGGCGTTAATAAAAGGAAATGTTTTGACAGATTAAGTATTATTAAAACGGAGAAACTTCCATCTGCATAGAAGCTAAGATGAGACAAAATGATATTTCCTAGATCATGGCTGCTGTAATAAGATTGTTATAAACAAGAATATCCTACTCACCTATAAGGCTTATCTTTCTCAGATTGTTTAAAGGAGAATTATAATCTTAAAAGTATAAGACTATGAACTACGAAACCTTTTTAAAATAAGAAACGGGAACATTTGAAATTAGGCAAACTTGGACGTTTGGATAATAATGTTGTTACTTGATTTTACAAAGATAAGTGTTTTGATTTACTTCAAAAGATAATCACTCGATTTTCATATACTACGGGTATTGTGTGACTTTTGTGAAAGTAACGTATCTTTTAAAAAGTTAATGTATGAAGTACTTTGGGGATAGAAACCCGAACATGTTGACATATAGTAGAAAGTACCTTGTGTGTATAACTTGATTGTGTTGGTTTGTGATAGCCTTGTAATACTTTCTTATTGATTGATAAGTAAATGTGCTAGGATGCTACGTGTGTTAGTATCTTGTGATGTTAGTGTAAAGGGGTTTTCCCCTCGACTGCGCTTAAAGTTGTTTGACTATCAGCCGTTATGTTGATATTGTACTTCACCTTGACTTGTCTCGGAGGTTGGCGCCTCCGACGCGGGGTAGACTTCGGTGATGCAGGACCATGATTCGAGAATACCTCATGCGGGTCGAGGATCCATGCGGAACTACGGGAGTTCGGGTTAGTTTGCGGCCGCTTGTGGTCATGCGGTCTTTGTGGCTACGCGGTGCGAGTCGGGGCGATCTTGGGAGTAGCTACCCTCGATGCGAGGAATACCTCATGCGGGCCTATGAGGTTGGCCTACGCGAGCTGCGGAGAGTTCGGGGCTAGGCGCGCATTTGATCTGCGCGGCGGTGACGGCTTTGATCATGTGACGGTGCAGACAGATATCATGACACGATTTATGACCTTGTTGAGTGCGTGGGTGTTAGTAGTCGGTTATGCCTTCGCACTTACCTGTCTTGTTTTATTAGGACACATGTGGGACACGGTGTTCATGTGTATTTCTTGGTGCTTTTATATCATAAGCTATGGCGGTGAGGAAGGTATTCCACGGGCATGATTGATGTTATGGGCTTGAGACCCATAGTTATATTTGAGTGATGACTTTGAGGCGTGAGTCACGACTTGACATATCGCTTATTTAATTGTAAAGCGTAGTTTGGTTATCATACATGTCTCTGCTTTATAGACTATTATGATTTCATTTCTGATATTTTCGATTTCACATACTTGGTACTGTTATCGACCTCCTTCGGGCTGCGTTTCATGCCGCGGTAAGGTACACCGATCGTTGATCCTCGCTCTTAGGGTCACGATTCAGCGTTTGGGAAGCTCCGTTCCTCGGAGCTTATCTTCGTATAGTCCCTGTTGTTATAGGTGCTTACATTCGGGGTATGACGGGGCCTGTCCGTCGTTGTTATCATATCATTCGTAAGTGCAGTAATCTTGTTGTGGGCGGGGTTTGTAAAAAGTTGAACTGTTCATGTTGAAAGAGTTGTTGTTTATATATATGCCGAAGGCAAGTGTTCCTGATTATTGTTTATACATTTATTTCATGTTATTGATTTATGTTCGCTGATTTTCTCACGATGTATGACTCTTGGGGTGCAGGGGTAAGGCACCGATCCAGGCCCGGTTGGTCGTGTGATGAAGAGTATAAATGAGGGGTAAACCCCCAAGACATTATACCCCCTGCTTGTTTTGTTTGATGGTCGGTTGAGATAGGGTAAGAGTATAAGTGAGGGGTAAACCCCCAAGACGCTATACCACCTTCTCCAGGGTAAGAGTATAAATGAGGGGTAAACCCCCAAGACATTATACCCCCTGCTTTACCACCTTCTCCAGGGTAAGAGTATAAGTGAGGGGTAAACCCCCAAGACGCTATACCACCGGTGGGACTTGGTGTTCATGTATGCCTATTGGTGTTGTACTATATCATGGACTGCCGGCAGTGAGGAAGGATTTCCACGGGCATGATTGATATTATGGGCGTGAGACCCATGGTTATATTTTAGTAATGACTTGAGGGCATGCGTCCCTGACTTGTTATGACTGCTTATGTGTTGTGTACTGTAGGTTGGCTATCATACATGTCTCCTGTTTTGTATAGACTGTTATGATTTCATTACAGTACTTACTGTTTCACATACTTGGTACATTCTTCGTACTGACCTCCTTCGGGGGGCTGCGTTCATGCCGCAGGTTTAGGTACGTTGTTTGGTGATCGGCAGGTGTAGGACCCTGCTCAGAGTTTTTGGATAGCTCCTTCTGTTCGGGAGTTTATCTTTTTGGTATAAGTTCTTTCGATGCAGGCTTTTATGCGATTCACGAATGCAATGGGGCCTTGTCCCGTCATAGTTCAGTATAACTCTTAGAGGTCTGTATTCATATGTGGGATTGGACTCATGTACAGTGTTGTGTCTTTTGTTTATGTATATTATATGGCAGCATTGTCGGCTTTGCCCTTGCACGTACATTAGTTTTTAAAAAAAAAAAAGAAGAGATGAGGTGTTATTTAAATTTCGTAGTTTACTCGTGTTGTTAAGGTAGAAGGGTGCCCAGGTAGGGCGCCAGTCACGGGCCCGGGGTTCGGGGTGTGACAATTTCACCCGCATAGGTCGTGTGGACCCGCATGAGGTATTCCTCGCATGGGACTATTTCACCCGCATAGGTCGTGTAGACCCGCCTGAGGAATTCCTCGCATAGGCTGTATCCGCCCGCATGGGACTATTTCACCCGCATAAGCCCTTACGGACTCGCATGAGGTATTCCTCGCATCGTGGGTAGCAAATCCACGGAATATGCAAATGCCACAAACCCGGGGAATGACCCCGTAACGAATAACATACTACTAGCACAAACCGGCTATCACACATAACATAAGCACTACCGGCTTATCATACATAACATAAGCACTACCGGCTTATCATACCATATATAAGCAAGTTAAGAAATCCCCTAACTTCTTATTAGTCTTATACATGTACACTCTCATTTTTAGTTTACTTAAGGCACTAACATGTCATTATAAAAATCCGGGAATTTAACCCAAAGTACTACGTACTTCTACTCTTTTAAAATGACTCTTTTTCATACAAAACTTCCAAGATACTAATAACCATAGTATCAAGTCATAACTACTTTTCAAGACAAGTCACAATACCTTTTTAGAAATACAATTAGGCTTCTAAATCAAGTGACTTCTTTCTTTTAAAACTTTAAGCAATTGATGCCTTTAAATCAATTTGTCTTTCATTATTTCAAGTCATTTTTCATACTTAAATTACTTAGAGTAAATCACTCTTTTTAACCTTCCATAAAGCTATTATAACCAACTTCCCATAAAGCCGTTATACTAGCTTTATACCTTAGAAACTTACGTTCTTCTTTATAACCGAGAGACTTAAACTTTCCAAACAAAACAAGTGTCAAAATACTTTCAAAAATACTTTAAGTCTCTTAACATTTAGAAAGTAAGATATCCTTAATATTTTAAACAAGTGAGTTAATTCCCTAACTCAACCAACTTGGACATTCTTAAAATAAGCCAAAGATATCAAATGGACTAGATTGTCAAAATTCTTGTACGTCTACCGTACTATACATTTACAACTTATTCATGCTCAAGAGATAAGAAAGTTCCACATACCTCTTCGGTTTAATCCACTTGCTAAGTCCAATACGTCGTACGTAGTATATCAACCTATAATGACCATAGTACGTCTATTAACTTCTTACTTCAAACGTAGAATATTCCAAGTGCAAAGTCACTGAATTCTACTGAAAATCGGACAGCACTTCCTTTGTTTCTACATACTTTGCCACCTTTTTCAAGGCCGAATTCAATAACCAAACACGACACATTTAAGGCTCAACAAAGTAGTTAACAATAGGGGATTACACGCTTAATCAAGACGTGTAAAATTCCGCCCCACAATTGACATTAAACTAGTCCAAAAATACAATGTCCATTCGGCAATTAGGGACAACAATACAAATTCGTTTCCAATCCCTTCTCAATCCAAGTGGTTTAATATAACATGTTATCTAGCCACAATTTATTATAACTACTACAATCCTCAAGTAGGTAAACATGCGACGATTATAATTATCGACCAAATTGTATTTCAATTTCAAATGGCTTAACATGTCATTTTCGGATTTGAGCTTCCAAATTTCCATAACACTTATCAATCTTCATAACACATATCACATGATCATTTCTAACTTATAATAACATGGAATTTTCAATTACAAAAGTAAGACGAAGATTATTCCTCATTTAGCCCAAATATGATCCAAGATTACAAGTCGATCCTTAGCAACTTTAGCTCCTCCTTTCGACGTTCCAATCCACTCCAAGTAACCCTTAGAAGCTTATGAAGAACTCCTCTTCAAGTTCCAACTTCAAAGTTGAATAACTCCTTAGGTTTTCGCCTTGCGACTAATACGAAAACACCATTTTTCCGGGATCTTTCTATTGAGATACACTTACAATACCCTTAGGTACCTTGGTTTAAAGTATGGGGATTATTGGACAAAAATTGAAAAAAAATCTCTTGGAAATGGGCCATTTGCCGTAAGATTCACAATAGGGAGCAAGAACAAGATTTCAAATTTTTCTCTAAGTGTAGAATGACAAAGTCTTGCTACTAGTAAGCTTATATAAAACTAGGAAGGGTCAAGATTAAAACAAATGGGTGGCTTGGATGAGTTTCACAAGGATCAAGCCAAGTGGCCCTTTGACAAGTCAACAATGTCAAGCTCTTTGTCTTTGCAAGACTTGGTCATTTAGATTATGGTCAAATGACCATTTTAACCATGCCATTTTCGTCCAAGAACTAAGGGGGTGACACGTGTAGCCCTCCCGTTCGTCGCAATATTTCGTTTTCCGACAATTCCATAATTCCGATAAATTTTTACTCGTCTCAAATCTTAACATTTTTGAGTTCTTTCGTACGTTCTTATAAACATATCCTGGAATTCCGGGGTGTAACTTTCACGCCCCGAACCCCGGGCCCGTGACTGGTGCCCTACCTGGGCACCCTTCAACCTTAACAACTAAGTAAACTGCGGAAATTTAATAACACCTCTTTTTTTTTTAAAACCAACATACGTGCAAGGGCAAAGCCGACAAGGCTGCCATATAATATACATAATAAAAGACACTACACTGTACATGAGTCCAATCCCACATATGAATACAGACCTCTAAGAGTTATACTGAACTATGACGGGACAAGGCCCCGCCGTACCCATAACTGTACAAAAGCCTGTACTGAAGGATCTATACCAAAAAGATAAACTCCTGAACAGATGGAGCTATCCAAAAACTCTGAGCAGGGTCCTACACCTGCCGATCACCAAACTGCGTACCTAAACCTGCGGCATGAACGGCCCCGCGAGGTCGATCGAAGAATGTACCAAGTATGTGAAGCGATGAAATCGTAATGAAATCATAACGATCTAACAAAACAGGAGACATATAAGATAGCCAACCTACGATTACAATACATATGATCATATCAAGTCAGGGACGCATGCCCTCAAAGTCATTACTAAAATATAAACATGGGTCTCACGCCCATAATATCAATCATGCCCGTGGAATCCTTTCTCACTGCCGGCAGTCCATGATATAATGACACCAATAGGCATACATGAACACCAAGTCCCACCTGTGTCCTAAAATCATGCGGGCAGTAGGTACACGAACCAATCATGTACCAAATATGTGAGACTGAAAGTATTGTAACGAAATCATAACAGTCTAAACAAAAACCGGAGACATGTATGATAATCAAATTACAGTACACTGTGCCTTACTAACAATGAGAGTAAATAGTAGTATACTTACAAAATAAAATAGGAAGCTCACGATCAAAGCATGACCACCCGCCCGCAGTATCATTAAGCAATCCTTCTCCTGGGACTATTTCACCCGCATAAGTCGCGTGGACCCGCATGAGGTATTCCTCGCATGGGACTATTTCACCCGCATAAGCCCTTATGGACTCGCATGAGGTATTCCTCGCATAGGCTGGACCCACCCGCATGGGACTATTTCACCCGCATAAGCCATTGCGGACTCGCATGAGGTATTCCTCGCATCGTGGGTAGCAAATCCACGAAATATGCAAATGCCACAAACCCGGGGAATGACCCCGAAATGAATGATATACCACTAGCACACAACCGGCTATTACCAGCACACATAGGCTATTCTCAATTAACAAGCCAAAGTACTTATCAAGGCACACATAGAATAATTCTCCATTAAACAAGCCAAAGTACTTATCAAGGCACACATAGAATAATTCTCCATTAAACAAGCCAAAGTACTTATCAAGGCACACATAGAATAATTATCCATTAAACAAGCCAAAGTACTACGTACGTACATTCTTTTCAAAAGACTCCTTTCTATGTAAAACCCCAAGATACTAACACCCGTAGTATCAATGTGTGTCTATTTTTCAAAGTAAGTTACTACACTTTTAGAAACTCATTTCAAAGCTTGAAACCAAGTAACTTCAAATTTTTACAATCTAGGCAACTTATGCCCATTAATCAAAATAGACAACTTTCTAAACCTTCCATAAAGCCGTTATAACCAACTTCCCATAAAGTAGTTATAACCCTTTATGGTTTTTAGACAATTTCATTCTTTTTATAACCAGGAGACTTATACTTAAAACCAAGTATCACAAACTTTCAAATCAAGTTCTTAACTTTCAAAATACTTCAAGTCTCTTAATATTTAGGAAACAAGTTTCTTCTACTTTTAAACCTCAAGTAACTCACACCTTTAAAACAAGTTACTTCTCTTAAATCATGTCATTTCTCCTCTTTTAAAACAATTAAGTAAATCACTCCTTTGACTTCCCTAAAGTCATTATAATGACCTTTAGGTTTTGGAACTAAGGCACTAGCCAAAAGATTTGGAAACCACTTCCTTTTCAAGACTCTATGTACTTTAAGTAAAATACTTTCACTTTTAAGAATCCAACTTCACTAAGGCAATGGATTATACAACTTACAATTTAAACATCAAAGTACAATCAATGGAAGTACATAGAACAAATTCTACTTTAGGCAATCCAAATACAACCAAGGAATGGATCATTTAAGGAGTAGGAAATATTTTCTTTATCTTAAGGAATCATGCTAGAAGAGGAGATAGTTCACATACCTTTTCGGCTAAATCCACAAGCTAAGCCGAATACGCCGTACGTAGAATTGTCAACCTATAATGGTCACAACATGACTATCAATTCTAGTTTCTAACGTAGAATAATACTAAGTATACGGTCTCTTATTCTACGGAAAATCGGGCAGCACCTCCTTTGTTTCTACTTACTTTGCCACCTTTTTCAAGGCCGAATACAATAACCAACACGCCACATTTAAGGCTCAAAACAACATCCAAACAAAGGGGATTACACGCCTTACAATACGTGTAAAATTCCGCCCCACAATTCATATCAAGTAGTTTAAAATCCAAGCCATTCTAGGCTAACTTATAACCAACAACTCTAAGTCTTTTCCAATTATTTTCCAATTCCAAGTTCTAAGGTCGAACATGTTATATAGTCATAAACAACTTCAACAACTACAATTTCCTTCTTTATACAACATGCGACGACTTAAACTAATAATCGACTTGAATTGTAATCTTAAGGCTAAACATGCTAGTTTTCGGATTAGGGTTCCAATAGCCAATATACTTATCCAACTACATAATATATAACTCATTCTTGCTAATATCCATAGCTACAACAGTAAGCAATCTTAATTATTAAAACGACAAGATTTATACCTTTATAAGCCCTTAAAATTTCCAAGATTCAAAGTCGCGCCTTAGCAATTCTTAGCTCCTTTCCTTATGTTCCAATCCACTTCAAGCACTCCTTAGAAGCCTATGAAGAACCCATCTTCAAGTTCCTACTTCAAAGTTGAAGAACTCCTTAAGTTTCCGCCTTGCGACTAACGTGAAAACGTCGTTTTTCCGAAATCTTTCTATTGAGATAACCTTATAATACCCTTAGGGACATTGGGTTAAAGTCTTGTGAACAATGGATCAAAACTACAAATATTTTGTGTGGGAGATGGCACTAACCCGAGAGCACAATTGAAGAACAAGACAAGTGTGATTTTTTTCTAAGTGTTGAAGACAAGTCTTGAACTAGTAGTATGCTTATATAACACAATGGAAGGCTTAGATTATCACAAATGTGTGGCTAGGATGAGGATCATTAATTAAATAGCCAAGTGGACAAGTTGACCTTGGTCAACAATCTCAAGCTTGAAGACTTGATCTTTAACCATGGTCAATGACCATTTTAACCTTACAAAAAATCGTCCAAGACTAAGTGGTGGAGGTGCCACATGTCGCCCTCTCATTCGTCCATAAAATTCCGTAACCCTCGTGGCCCCACAAAACGTAAAATTCCTCGGGTGAGCCCCACATGACCAAATCCGTAAAAATAAATTTCCATAAGGTTAAGAGTTCCATACTCTTCAAATAATGCATTTTGAGAATCCAATACTCAACAACGAACATTATTCCTTTCCGACGTTCGGAAGATTTTCCGCCGGAAAAACAATTCTTCCTTTCGTACTAATTTCCAAGTCTTGTGTTCCTTACGTACCTTCCCTTTTACATGTCCTGGACTTACGGGGTGTAATAGTAACATTCTTCTCCCCTTAGAAACATTCGTCCCCGAATGTTCTTTTGGGAGTCAAACTTAAAGGTAGCGGCATAGTCTCCTTACAACCCCTACATACCAATAATGCCACACGTGGCCACATAACAATACTCATACCAAAATGTCAACCTGAACCCCATGTGTCAACGTCGGTTATCTGCCTAAAGCTTCTACTGACTCTGAGCTTACTAATAATCTTTCCTGGATAAGCTTCGCCTTATTCACAGCCCGCTGAATCAAGTCTGGACCAAATAACTGAACCTTGCCTACGTCGAACCGCCCAACCGGCGATCTACACTTTCTTACATACAAGGCCTCATACAGGGCCATCTGAATACTGGAAGGGTATCTGTTATCGTACGTAACTCAACAAGAGGCAAATAACATTCCCGGCTATCTCTGAAATCAAGAACACAGGCCCGCCACCAATCCTCAAGTCCTGGATGGTATGCTCTGCCTATCCGTTGGTCTGAGGATGAAATGCAACACTGAGACCCACCTGTGTCCCTAAAACCCTTCTGAACAACCTCCAGAAGTTATCTGTAACCGAGCTCATCTGTCGGACATCATAAACGTAGGAACCCCGTGCAGTCTCACAATCTCCCTGCTATAAAGGCTGGCATAAACCTCAGCCAAGCAAGTGGTCCTAACCGGAAGAACACTGTTGGTTTCGTCAGCATGTTTACCATGACCCCCAGGGGGTCGCACTTCCTCTGAGTACGATGCCACCCTGTAACAAGATCCATTTTAATTACCTCTCATATCTAAGTCGGGGTCTAAATCGCCTGTAATAGCCCACTGGGCTTCTGGTGTTCAACTATGACCTGCTACTAATTCGGATATTAAGCAACAACTCTGCTACGTCCCTCTTCAGGCCACCTTACCAATACATACATCTGAGGTCACTACACAACATAGTCGACCCCGAACAATTAGAACAATAAGCATTGCGTGCCTCCCCTAAGACATGCTGACTAGTCCTGCAGTACCGGGTACACGCAATCTATCCTCATCTCACAGCACCCCATCCGGTGCTACTCAAACAGGCTTTTCTCTTCTCGGAGAGCCGTATCTCGATACCGTATCATAACTAGATCCTCATATTGTCGCCTCTTTACCTCCTCAACGACGGAAGACTCGGCAACCTCTCGGATCTAAACTTCATTAACCTTGGAAACAAATAATCGAACCCCTAGGCTCGGTAACTGAAGAATCTCACGGACCATGTCCAGTCTATCTGGCTGCCCATCTGGCATACTACCCTTAGATCCATGACTAAGAGTATCTGTAACCGTCTCTGCTTTCCCTGGGTGGTATAGGATATCGATATCACAATCCTTGAATAACTCTAACCACCATCGCTGTCGCAAATTCTACTGCCTCAGTCTGCAGATATACCGGAGGCTTTTGTGGTCTGCACAAATATCCACATGAAGTCTATATATGCGTCATGCCCCCAAATCTTCAAGGCATGATTTAACTGCCGCCAACTCTAAATCGTGAGTGGCGTAATTTCCTTTCCTGCTTTCCTAACTACCGGGAAAACATAGGCTCTATCCTTATCGGGTTGCGTCAGCACACAACCTAGCCCAACACCCAACGTGTTAACATAATAACCTAACCCTCTAGTCTTTCAGGAGGAGTTAGAACTGTAGTCGAGTCAACTTATCTTCCAATAACTGGAAACCTTTCTCATTCTTGCGAAATATTCGGGTGTCCTTAATCTCAATTATGGTTCCTGTTTCCTTTTCTCTGCTGCAACCAAACTTGGTCATTAACTTAGATTTGATCCTTTTGCTTGCCTCCTGGCTAAGACTTCCTTTCAATCACAATTTAGGGGGGGGGGGAGATTTCCTTGATCTCGTCAAGTAGTAACCCGATTATTTTCTCCCAGCTCGTAGAGCTTTTAGTCAGGTATTCAACCTCAATTCACTGTATTACATATTCCAATAACTTGTCAAGATTTCTTATCGTTCGAGTGTCCACTCATCTTTCCTTTATAAGTTATTTCAAATGGTCCTGGGGTCCCTTACCCCTCTGTATTTTCTTACAATCTTTCTCGTCAGTACCGATGCTACCACCTTTTCTCGAGGTGTTCTTACTGCCCATTATTTACTAATGGTCTTACACTAATCTGGGGTAATCATATCTCGTGCAACTTACATAACCATAGTCGTATTCTCTTTTATCATTCTGGTCATAACCTTACCTTATGCTTATTATTAGCAAAAGTATTTCTATCTTGATTCATAATCGTGCAGTTTCATATATGCGTACTACCTGCATTTATCCTTACGACACTTCCTCGACTATTTCGTACGTCGTTCTTAATTACCTCAACACAATACTTTTCCCACGGTTATCTATATCTGTAACCTATGGCATGACGATCACGAAAACCTTACGGTCTCCTATCCTTCGTCTAACAACATGGGTACACATAACCCCATAATACGTAAAACTGTCCTTACGTGGGGGAGAGAACTTATCCCCATTAGATAAACTTTCCTTGGAGTCACAACCCTATTCACAGGGTCCTCTCGCGGTCAAGTAAACATCTAATCATCACGCACCGCCTTAAAGTCATGTAGATTTTTAAAACCTACCAAAGATGCCTTCAGCTTCCCACCGACAGCACTCGTACTTACTTTATTCTTACTTGCGCGCTATCCTGAACTTATCCGGAAGGTCGTGGCCCTGACCGCCACACCAAACCAACTCCAAGTACATCCAAGGGCACTTAGCATAAACTCCTTCAACCTCGAGTATTACTTACTTTCTGCATTAATTTACTTCAAACGAACAAGTCACACAGACTTATTAAAATCAACAATGTCAAAGAAGGAAGGATAATTCACTGGTTACCACCACTTCTCTTCCTTTCCACTCGATAACCGACTTACCGGAAACTGGTACCGAATCAATCTCTCTTCTGTAGTCCACGTTGGCATAACAAGAGGCCAACTAGCTCATACTCATAATGACCTCAATGTCTGTCATAACAGATCTTCTAGGTCTGCTAGGATCCAACGACTGTATCGTTATCGGTAATTAATATCTACCCGCTCAGCTACCACCCAACACTCACGGGTGTAGTCACCTCGAAAGGTCCTCATGGATTCAGGTTCCATTTCTTTACACTTGGTTGCTCTCTTTCTTACTGGTCGTACTCTTCCCGTACTTCCAAACTTATTATACCATACGTACATAACCTTCATACTGATTCGGGCCTCCAATCTTTGGAGTTACTATTCTAAACAACTTAAGGCCATTTCCGGCTCTCTCAACCTGGTTCCGGTGGAACGCGTCCACGAACCAGTAAAATGATTAATAAACTTAGGCCTTGCACCCTCGTGACCCGGTCACGTAGCGGGACTACTACCAACTGATCCCATTCCATTTCAAGCTATGGGGAGACCCTTAATAGGTCCTCAACCCGACTCGGCGTCGTATTTAACTCTTACCTTTGGTCTGACATAACTTTTTACTATCCGAGAAGGCCTTATATACCTAAGGTCTCGGTGGTTATCACATTCTTAGGCTCGCAATTTCCATACTCCATGCCTACCTTATCAGTCCCCCCCGTAAACGGGTACAAAAACTTATCGTAATACCATAATCGTGTTGTCTTGACCACAACAACCATACTTACTCCATACGGATCTCACCCGTACCATTCTCGAAATCCTACTACGTAGCTCAATCTATTAACATAGTCTTCCATTAATTCCCTTAATAATAACTTCTTAAGGGTCCATTTCCTTCTCAGACAGCTCATCATTTTCTAATTATCTCAAATTAGTACGTAAAACCTTGCTGAGAATTCATTAAACTGTTTCATACCTTCCCGGTATTTATTTAGTCCTTACCAATTCCTGATAATCTAAAATCTTTTTCGGCAACACGCGTCTGACCCTCATACATAAATCTGTATAGCTGTATGCCACAATACCAACTATACTACAAACATTACCAACCTGGATACGCAATCCACATAATCTTTCCTGGGTCGCTGCTGCCTTTCTCGTAGCTGTAAACAACATAACTTGTTAGGGAGAGACGACCCTAACCACACGCCTCATCGCACGATCTTAGAGTGAGAAGAATGGAAACCAATCCTAAATGTCCTGCAACCTCCGATTATAGATGTGGTGCACAACACACCGATAATCAAGACTTACTAGACACGGTCGTAGACACTTTCCGAGGACTAATCGCTCGATACCACTTTTATTACGACCGAAGCCGGGATCGGTGCCCTACCAGGCACCTTTCTGTGATACATCGAGAGAATAGCAATGAACATACACAACTTATAAAATGCTTAAACATAAAATAACAACAGGCTAGCCGATAAGGCCACCTTCCGTAAAATATACGTAATAGAACAGTACATTTTTTTCTCTTTACAACCCAATCCACAAATCTGACTACAGACCTCTAAGAATAACAACTTTGGCGGGACAGGGCCCCGCCATACCCCTGAATGTACAACAACCGACAATACCAGGGATAAGCCTCCGAAATAAAGGAGCTTCTCAACAGCTGAACAGTGATCCTAAGAGCGAGGATCAGCAACCTGTACTCTACCTGCGGCATGAACGCAGCCCCCCGAAGGAGGTCAGTACAACATGTACCAAATATGTGGAACTGAAAGTACTGTAATGAAATCATAAGTCTATAATAAAACTGGAGACATGTATGATAGCTCAATTAACAGTACACTGTGCCTTACTAACAATGAGAGTAAATAAGAGTATACTTACAACATAAAAATAGGAAGCTCACGATCAAAGCAGGACCACCCGCCCGCAGTATCATTAAGCAATCCTACTCCTGGGACTATTTCACCCGCATAGGTCGTGTGGACCCGCATGAGGTATTCCTCGCATGGGACTATTTCACCCGCATAGGTCGTGTAGACCCGCATGAGGTATTCCTCGCATAGGCTGTATCCGCCCGCATGGGACTATTTCACCTGCATAAGCCCTTACGTCTCGCATGAGGTATTCCTCGCATCGTGGGTAGCAAATCCACGGAATATGCAAATGCCACAAACCCGGGGAATGACCCCGTAACGAATAACATACTACTAGCACAAATCGGCTATCACACATAACATAAGCACTGTCGGCTTATCATACATAACATAAGCACTACCGACTTATCATACCATATATAAGCAAGTTAAGAAATCCCCTAACTTCTTATTAGTCTTATACATGTACACTCTCATTTTTAGTTTACTTAAGGCACTAACATGTCATTATAAAAATCCGGGAATTTAACCCAAAGTACTACGTACTTCTACTCTTTTAAAATGACTCTTTTTCATACAAAACTTCCAAGATACTAAAAACCATAGTATCAAGTCATAACTACTTTTCAAGACAAGTCACAATACCTTTTTAGAAATACAATTAGGCTTCTAAATCAAGTGACTTCTTTTTTTAAAAACTTTAAGCAATTGATGCCTTTAAATCAATTTGCCTTTCATTATTTCAAGTCATTTTTCATACTTAAATTACTTAGAGTAAATCACTCTTTTTAACATTCCATAAAGCTATTATAACCAACTTCCCATAAAGCCGTTATACTAGCTTTATACCTTAGAAACTTACGTTCTTCTTTATAACCGAGAGACTTAAATTTTCCAAACAAAACAAGTGTCAAAATACTTTCAAAAATACTTAAAGTCTCTTAACATTTAGAAAGTAAGATATCCTTAATATTTTAAACAAGTGAGTTAATTCCCTAACTCAACCAACTTGGACATTTTTAAAATAAGCCAAGGATATCAAATGGACTAGATTGTCAAAATTCTTGTACGTCTACCGTACTATACATTTACAACTTATTCATGCTCAAGAGATAAGAAAGTTCCACATACCTCTTCGGTTTAATCCACTTGCTAAGTCCAATACGCCGTACGTAGTATATCAACCTATAATGACCATAGTATGTCTATTAACTTCTTACTTCAAACGTAGAATATTCCAAGTGCAAAGTCACTAAATTCTACAGAAAATCGGACAGCACTTCCTTTGTTTCTACATACTTTGCCACCTTTTTCAAGGCCGAATTCAATAACCAAACACGCCACATTTAAGTCTCAACAAAGTAGTTAACAATAGGGGATTACACGCTTAATCAAGACGTGTAAAATTCCGCCCCACAATTGACATTAAACTAGTCCAAAAATACAATGTCCATTCGACAATTAGGGACAACAATACAAATTCGTTTCCAATCCCTTCTCAATCCAAGTGGTTTAATATAACATGTTATCTAGCCACAATTGATTATAACTACTACAATCCTCAAGTAGGTAAACATGCGACGATTCTAATTATCGACCAAATTGTATTTCAATTTCAAATGGCTTAACATGTCATTTTCGGATTTGAGCTTCCAAATTTCCATAACACTTATCAATCTTCATAACACATATCACATGATCATTTCTAACTTATAATAACATGGAATCTTCAATTACAAAAGTAAGACGAAGATTATACCTCATTTAGCCCAAATATGATCCAAGATTACAAGTCGATCCTTAGCAACTTTAGCTCCTCCTTTCGACGTTCCAATCCACTCCAAGCAACCCTTAGAAGGTTATGAAGAACTCCTCTTCAAGTTCCAACTTCAAAGTTGAATAACTCCTTAGGTTTTCGCCTTGCGACTAATACGAAAACACCATTTTTTCGGGATCTTTCTATTGAGATACACTTACAATACCCTTAGGTATCTTGGTTTAAAGTATGGGGATTATTGGACAAAAATTGAAAAAATTTCTCTTGGAAATGGGCCATTTGCCGTGAGCTTCACAATAGGGAGCAAGAACAAGATTTCAAATTTTTCTCTAAGTGTAGAATGACAAAGACTTGCTACTAGTAATCTTATATAACACTAGGAAGGGTCAAGATTAAAACAAATGGGTGTCTTGGATGAGTTTCACAAGGATCAAGCCAAGTGGCCCTTTGACAAGTCAACAATGTCAAGCTCTTTGTCTTTGCAAGACTTGGTCATTTAGATTATGGTCAAATGACCATTTTAACCATGCCATTTTCGTCCAAGACCACTAAGGGGGGGTGACACGTGTCGCCCTCCCGTTCGTCGTAATATTTCATTTTCCGACAATTCCATAATTCCGATAAATTTTTACTCGTCTCAAATCTTAACATTTTTTAGTTCTTTCGTACGTTCTTATAAACATATCCTGGAATTCCGGGGTGTAACATTATGTGTGTTGATTACAGGCAGCTGAATAAGGTAACTATCAAGAACAAATACCCCCTTCCCAGGATTGATGATTTGTTTGACCAGTTGCAGGGTTCGAGGTGTTTTTCCAAGATAGATCAGCGGTCTGGTTATCATCAGGTGCGAGTTAGAGAGGCAGATATCCCAAAGACTGCATTCAGGACCCGGTATGGGCACTATGAGTTCAGGGTGATGTCTTTCGGGTTGACCAACGCCCCAGCAGTATTCATGGATTTGATGAACTGGGTGTTCAAGCCATTCTTGGATATGTTCGTTATAGTATTCATTGATGATATCCCGATTTATTCACGCACAGAGCAGGAACATGCAGATCATCTGAGGGCGGTACTGGGAGTCCTCCGGGACCGGCAATTGTATGCCAAGTTCTCGAAATGCGAGTTTTGGTTGGCTTCAGTGGCTTTCTTAGGGCATGTTATCGGGGCCGATGGTATTCGGGTTGATACAACAAAGATTGAGGCAGTCAAGACTTGGCCTAGACCCACTACACCGACAGAAGTGTGCAGCTTTTTGGGCCTTGCAGGTTATTATCGGAGATTTGTGGAGAAGTTTGCTTCCATCTCAGCACCTTTGACTAGGCTGACTCAGAAAGCAGCTATGTTCCGGTGGACGGATGCTTGTGAGGAAAGTTTCCAGTTACTGAAGGAGAAATTGACGACCGCCCAGTCCTTACTCTTCCAGAGGATTTAGACGGATATGTGGTTTATTGTGATGCGTCGGGTGCCGGGCTTGGGTATGTACTGATGCAGCACGGCAAAGTTATAGCTTATGCATCTCGACAGCTCAGGAAGCATGAGAAGAACTATCCCACACATGACTTAGAGTTGGCAGCAGTGAGCTGAACTTGCGGTAGAGACGGTGGTTGGAGATACTTAAGGATTATGATGTCGATATTCTATACCACCCAGGCCAATGTAGTTGTAGATGCCCTTAGTCGAAGATCGATAGGTAGTCTGTCTGATGTACATCCAGAGAAAAGGGATATGGTCCGCAAGTTGCATCAGCTAGCGAGCCTTGGGGTTCGTTTGGTTGATTCTGATAGTAATGGAGTTCGGGTTCGAGAGGTTTCCGAGTCTTCCATCGTCGAGGAGGTGAAGAGGCGACAGTATGAGGATCCGATTATGGTACGGTATCGCGATGCGGCTCTTCAGAAAGAGAAGAGTCTATTTGAGGTAGCGCCTGATGGGGTGCTAAGATTTGAGGGCCGATTGTGTGTTCCCGATGTGACAGGACTTCGTCAGCAGATTCTGGGAGAGGCTCACAATGCTCGTTATTCTATTCACCCGGGGTCGACTAAGATGTACCATGACCTCAGGTGTATCTATTGGTGGGATGGCCTGAAGAGGGACGTTGCGGAGTTTGTGGCGCAGTGCCCGAATTGTCAGCAGGTCAAGGTTGAGCACCAGAAGCCCGGTGGGCTATTGCAGGCTATTGATATTCCGACTTGGAAGTGGGAGGTGGTAAATATGGATTTTATTACAGGGTTACCTCACACTCAGAGGAAGCATGATTCCATCTGGGTTATTGTCGGCCGGTGTGAAATCAACCCACTTTCTGCCAGTCAGGACGACTTTTTCGGCCGAGGATTATGCTAGATTGTATATCAGAGAGATTGTGAGACTGCACGGAGTGCCTATATCGATCATTTCGGACAGGGGAGCCCAGTTCTCGGCTAACTTCTGGAGGTCTTTCCAGAAGGGATTAGGGACACAGGTGAGTCTCAGTACTGCGTTTCATCCTCAGACCGACGGACAGGCCGAACATACTATCCAGACACTTGAGGATATGCTGCGGGCTTGTGTTATTAATTTCAGGGGTAGCTGGGAGGATCATTTACCTCTTGTGGAGTTTACTTATAACAACAGCTACCATTCTAGTATCCAGATGGCGCCTTATGAGGCCTTATACGGGAGGAAGTGCAGGTCACCGATAGGATGGTTTGAGGTGGGAGAAGTTCAGTTAGTCGGGCCAGACTTGATTCAGCAGGTAGTGGATAAGGTGAAGCTTATCCAGGAGCGGTTATTGTCAGCTCAGAGTCGACAGAAGTTGTATGCAGATCATCGGCGTCGACACTTGGAGTTTGAGGTAGATGATTGGGTCTTCCTGAAGGTATCACCCATGAAGGGCGTGATGAGATTTGGGAAGAAAGGGAAACTTAGCCCAAGGTACATTGGGCCTTATCAGATTGTCCGTAGGGTAGGCAAGGTTGCCTATGAGTTGGACCTGCCGTCCGATCTGGAGGCAGTACATCCATTTTTTCATGTATCTATGTTGCGGAAATGTATTGGAGATCTATCTAGAGTACACCCGATTCGTGATGTCCAGGTGACAGAGGGGTTATCGTATGAGGAGAGTCCCATAGCGATACTCGATCGTCAGGTTAGGCGACTTCGGACAAAGGATGTGGCTTCCGTCAAGGTCTTATGGCGGAACGAGAACAGGGAAGAGATGACGTGGGAAGCAGAGGAGGACATGATGAAGAAGTATCCTCACTTGTTCCCTACACCCCCAGGTAACCCATTTTCCTGCTTGTTAGTTTTGATTTGGCAATTATGCTTAAGTATTGTTGTGGCTATGTGGAGCGTCTTTATCTGCAAGAGAAATAGTTAAGAGGGTCTATGTCGATATTGTGATTTGAGTAAGCCTATAAGGAACATTCGGGACGAATGTTTCTAAGGGGGGGATAATGTTATACCCCGTAGTTCTGGCCATGCGTATGAGAGCGTACGAAAGGGATTAATACTTAAAGTTTTCGAAAGATAGGTTGACGGATTGTTTCAGACGGGTTTTTAGTCAACTTTGAGGCGGTTTATGTCCAGTTGCATTATGAGTTCCTAGGTGTTTCAAAGGCCTAGTACGTATTTCGTTGAGTCTAGTTCCCAACGCAACCAACCGTTCGTCGATAGGACATCAGAGTAGAAAGTTATGGAAGTTACAAGTTCAGTGCGCAGTCGGACAGAAAAATAATTCGGTCAGGAGCCACAGGGCCGCGGCGCCGGGAAGCAGGGCCGCGGCGCCGGAAGATCCGAGGGTTGGCAGAGGTTTCAGCGCCGCGGCGCCGGCTGCAGGGCCGCGGCGCCGAGGCGGGTTCTGCGAGGCTGGGTGGAAAAATCTGAACTGTTTTGTTTTAAAAAAAGGCCATGGGAGGGTGACAAGTGTCCCCCCCCCCATCTGATTTTTGCATGTACTATTTATTGACCAAGTCTTGAAGACTTGGTCATTCTTCAAGCTCTTCTCTCTCTCTAAATTAGAAGCTCTTCCTTCTCTCTAGAAAATCAAGAGGAAATCAAGGCTTGAGAAAAATCTGAAAAGTGTGGCAAGAAGGAAACTTGTTGGCAAGCTTGTAGGAGTTATTGTGGTGGTGTTTGTGGAAATGAGGCTAGCGAATTTGTTGGATTAATTTGGCTAAAGCTCTAAGGTAACAATTCTTTCTCTTTTTGCTAGTTTTTGGTGTTGCATGTGAAGAAGAAAGAACTTGTAGTGGTAAATATTGCTCTTAGATACATTGCATGCAAGAAATATGGTTTGGATATGAAAGGATTGGATAAGAATGATATGTAAGCATGTTGTAGCCTAAATACTACCTTTAACTCATTGAATTGGTTGTTATGCATTGTGGGACAGAATTTTACACATCCAAGATTAGGTGTGTAATACCCTTTGAAATGTTTGGATTGTTGGCCCTTAAAAGTGGCGTTTGGATGTTGAATTCGGCCTTGAAAAAGGTGGCAAAGTATGTAGAAACAAAGGAAATGCTGCCCGATTTTCCATAGAAATTAGTGACTTTGCACTTGGAATATTCTACGTTGTAGCTTGAGGTTAATAAACGTATTATGGTCATTATAGGTTGACATACTACGTGCGGTATTTTGGACTTAGCAAGTGGATTTACCGAAGAGGTATGTGGAACTTTCCTATCTCTTGAGCATGAATAGTTTTACCTATATAGTACAATAGACGTACAAGGTTTTGATATCCCTTACTTGTTTTAAGGATGGCCAAGTTTGGTGAGTAAGGGGGATTAACTCATTTCTTTAAAAGTATTAAGGATGTCTTGAGTTTTCAAAGTTAAGGGACTTGATGTGTTTAAGTATATGATTCTTGTTTCTTTTTAAAAGTGTAAGTCCCTTGGGTTTAGGAAAATGTATTTGACTAAGGTATAACGTTAATATAATGACTTTATGGGAAGTTGGTTATATTAGCTTTATGGAAGGTTAACAAAGGAAGATTTACTCTAAGTAAAATGAGTACGGATAAATGATTTGAAGTTGTGAAAGGCAAATTGATTTTTAAGGCATTAATTGCATAAGGTTTTAAAAGAGTAGAAGTACATAGTACTTTGGGTTAAATTCCCGGATTTCATAAAGACATGTTAGTGCCTTAAGTAAACTAAAATGAGAATGTGTATGAATAAGATTAATAAGAAGTTAAGGGGTTTCTTAACTTGTTTGTATTATGTATGATAGCCAGTTTGTGCTAGTGATATATTATTATTTATTACGGGGTCATTCCCCGGGTTGTGGCATTTGCATATTCCGTGGATTTGCTACCCATGATGCGAGGAATACCTCATGCGAGTCCGTAGGGCTCATGCGGGTGAGTACAGTCTATGCGAGGAATACCTCATGCGGGTCCACATGACCCATGCAGGTGAAATAGTCCCAGGAGTAGGAGTGCTTAATGATACTGCGGGGCGGATGACCTTGCTTTGATCATGAGCTTCCTATTTTCATGCAGTATAGTATATGCTTGATATTCTCATTGTTAGTAAGGCACGATGTTCAGAACCGATTATCTTACATGTCTCCGATTATTTTAGACTTATGAGATATTTTCAGTATTTTCCAGTTTAGCATACTTAGTACATATTGTGTTCTGACCCCCTTTACTCGGGGGTTGCGTTCATGCCGCAGGTAGGGGTAAGCAGGTGGTGGATCCTCATTCTTAGGATCACCGTCCGTGTCAGAAGCTCCATTCCTCCGGAGGCTTGTTTTGTTGGTACGGTTTTTCCCTGATGCTATAGGTATTACGTACATTCAGGGGTATGGCGGGGCCCTGTCCCGCCACAATTGTTATTCCTAGAGGTCTGTAGTCACATTTGTGGTTCGGGCTGTAAGAACAAGTGGTACTGTTTACTTTTGAATAAGTTTAATCTATGAAAGGCGTCCTTGTCGGCTAGCCAGTGATGTTTGCTATATACAGGTTTATGTGTATTTATGTTCCGCTGCTATTCTCTGATGTATACCTGATGGGGTGCCCCGGTAGGGCACCAGTCGCGGCCCCGGGGTCGGGTCGTGACAACCACTCACCCCCATGGGGAGCTAACCCATGGTATCCTTGAAACAAGTTGCCAGTCCTTTATGGAGGGACGCGGAGATGTGGAAATATGACACTTGCACGAATGTCTATATGAGCAACACATATGCAAGCAAACCAAGGCAAAACCATGCCTTTCACACCAAGACAATACCATGTCTTTCCTTTTTACATAAACCAAGACAATACCATGCCTTTACACAAATCAAGACAATTACCATGCCTTCTTTTTACATAAATCAAGACAATTACCATGCCTTCTTTTTACATAAACCAAGAGAAATACTTATTCAAGCAAGCCAAAATACTATCAAGGCACAAATAGAATAATTCTCTTTTAACAAGCCAAAATACATATCAAGGCACAAATAGAATAATGCTCATTTAACAAGCCAAAGTACTTATCAAGGCACAAATAGAATAATTCTCATTTAACAAGTCAAAGTACTTATCAAGGCACAAATAGAATAATTCTCATTTAACAAGCCAAAGTACTACGTACGTACATTCTTTTCAAAAGACTCCTTTTTATGTAAAACCCCAAGATACTAACACCCGTAGTATCAAGGCGTGTCTATTTTTCAAAGTAAGTTACTACACCTTCAGAAAACTCATTTCAAAGCTTGAAACCAAGCTTCAAATTTTTCACAATCTAGGCAACTTATGCCCATTAATCAAAATAGACAACTTTCTTAACCTTCCATAAAGTCGTTATAACCAACTTCCCATAAAGTCGTTATAACCCTTTATGGTTTTAGACCAATTCATTCCTTTTTATATCCAAGAGACTTACACTTTTAAAACCAAGTATCACATACTTACAAATCAAGTTTCTTAACTTTCAAAATACTTCAAGTCTCTTAATATTTAGAAGTCAAATTTCTTAACTTTAGAAATCAAGTTTCTTCTACTTTTAAATCTCAAGTAACCCATACCTTTAAAACGAGTTACTTCTCTTTAAATCTTGTCATTTCTCCTCTTTTAAATCAATTAAGTAAATCACTCCTTTTACTCCCCTAAAGTCATTATAACAACCTTTAGGTTTTGGAACTAAGACACTTGCCAAAAGATTTGGAAACCACTTCCTTTTCAAGACTCTATGTACTTTAAGTAAAATACTTTCACTTTTAAGAATCCAAACTTCACTAAGGAAATGGATTATAACAACTTACAATTTAAACATCAAAGTACAATCAAGGAAGTACATAGAACAAATTCTATATTAGGCAATCCAAGTACAACCAAGGAATGGATCATTTAAGGAGTAGGACTTACTTTCTTTATCTTAAGGAATCATGCTAGAAGAAGAGGAGATGGTTCACATACCTTATCGGCTTAATCCCCAAGCTAAGTCGAATACTCCGCACGTAGAATTGTCAACCTATAATGGCCACAACAAGACTATCAACTTCTAGTTTCTAATGTAGAATAATACTAAGTATACGGTCTCTTATCCTACGGAAAATTGGGCAGCACCTCCTTTGTTTCTACATACTTTGCCACCTTTTTCAAGGCCGAATTCAATAACCAAACATGCAACATTTAAGGCTCAACATACCAACCAATCAAAGGGGATTACACGCCTTACAATACGTGTAAAATTCCGCCCTACAATTCATACCAAGTAGTTTTATATCCAAATCCATTCTCGGCCAACATATACAACAACACTAAGTCCTTTCCAATTCTTTTTCAATCCAAGTTCTTAGGTCTAACATGTTATATAGTCATAAACAACTTTAACAACTATAATTCCTTCTTTATATAACATGTGACGACTTAAACTAATAATCAAATCGAATTGTAATCTTAAGGGGTAAACATGCTAGTTTTCGGATTAGGGCTCCAATAGCCAATACACTTATCAAACTTCATACTATATATCTCATGCTTTCTAATATCCATAGCTACAACAATAAGTAAACTTTAATTGCTAAACGACAAGATTTATACCTTTACAAGCCCTTAAAATTTCCAAGATTCAAAGTCGCTCCTTAGCAATTCTTAGCTCCTTTCCTTTACGCTCCAATCCGCTATTTGAAGCCCTTAGAAGTTCACAACCAACTTGTAATACCCCGTAGTTCCAGGGTATGTATGCGAGGACGTACGTACGAGAATACGACAGAAAGATTGGAAAGGAAGAAAGAGGCGATTTTTCCACGGAAAAGTTTCCGGTTTTTGTGAAGGAAAAAGGTTCGTTAATGGGAATTGGATTCCCAGATTTGGTATTCGGACTTCCTGGAATATTAGAGAATTATGGAATTTTATTTTCGGAAATGGTCACGTGGGGCCCACGGGTGAAATTTACGGTTTTGTGGGGCCCGCTTTGATTTTGAGATTTTGGCCGTTTTGGATATTTTCGGAAGACGAAATATTTTTGGACGAATCGGGGGGCGACACGTGTCACCCCCATGTGGCACCTTTGGGCCGAAATATGTTTGTCTGTGACACGGTTAAGTCGTTTTTAAACGTTTTCACAGCTTTCGTAGGGGAATTTCCGGCTATGTCATTTAGTATTTTTGCGGATTTTTCCGAGAGACGGAACATTTTGGACCAACGAGAGGGCGGCACTTGGCACCCTCTCATTGGTGGGCAAAGTGGGCGGCATGGACGATTTGGGGAAGGCAAGTGGGAGATATTTTTGGTAGATATTTTGTGTGCAAGTTGGCTAGGACACTTGGGTGAATCTTGGCCCTACACTTGCTAGGCACTTGGCTAGATCTTGGCCATTGGTTGGCCTTGGCTTGTGCTATAAATACCCTCTAGGTTGATGAACTTCTTCATCCATTCCAAATATTTCCTAAGTGTTAAAGTCCCTCCTCTCCTCTTGTTTGACTCGCCCAAGAGCCCTCCCTAGATAGGCCTTTGTGGCGAGCCTCCCCTCTCCCCTTGTGGTGTGGCTGGGGTACCCCCTGCCTAGTGTTTTCGTATAAATACCCCCCCCCCTCTTGGTAGAAATACTCTCAAAAGTATTGTTGTTATGCCCAAATTACCTTAGCCTTATACCTTGTTGTATTCTAAGGTTATACCTTTACGAAAAGCCCAGAAATACTATTATACTTCCCGTCAGTCACAAAACCGAAACCCTAGGAAAATCTCCATAGTCCGTTGGAGTATTGTGTAGAAGTTGGTTAGAACTTCTAAGGGTGGTTTAGAGCGGGTTGGAGCGCTCGGAGTTGGAGCTAAAACTTTGCTAAGGATCGACATTAAACTCGGATAATTATGGGCTTATCGAGGTAATTATCTTGTCCTCCTATTGTAATTGGAAATTACATGTTGTTAGATTATATAGTAGAAGTATACTATATATAGTGCTGAACTGTAATTACATAGGACTGTATTACAGTAGACTTGTGTAGTAGTACCGTGGAGTAGAATTGTACAGCTAGGGTTAGATGTATAACCCCCGGTTGGCTTGGTAGCGGCCTCGTTAGAGGAGGAGGTTTACGCTGTTGTTGCGGGAGAGTCTTGAAATTTACGTAGAAAGTTCTACGATGAGACCTAAATGTTAATAAGCGCCTTGTGGCCTTATAGGTTGAAGTACTACGTGTGGCGCGTTACTTGGCTTAAGGAGTAGCGGCTTGAGGTACTCGGAGCATTTTGCTATTAGTCGATAATCGTCGCGAGGTATGTGAACCTCTTCCTATCTCTTCTAGCATGATATGTGTGCACTATGTAGTACGGTGAGCGTACGTGCTAAATGTATTCGATTGGTTTAAAACATAAAGTGTTATAACGGCTTTATGGGAAGTTGGTTATAACGACTTTATGTAGATAAGAAAACACTTTGTGGTTTTTAAAAGGTAAATGATTTGTTTATAATCGGCTTGATGTGTGATCATAAAGAACTTGAAGTATTTCAAAAGATTTCAAATCGTTTTGAAGAGAAGTAATACTTGGTTTTGAGAACTTAAGAGTTATACTAGCTTTATGGGAAGTTAGGTATAACGGCTTAAGAACGTTTTACTGATTTTGGACATCAGGATGTGTATCGACAAACCAACTGCGGCGTTAATAAGGAAATGTTTTGAATAATTAAGTATTATTAAAACCGAGAAACTTCCATCCGCATAGAAGCTAAGATGAGACAAAATGATATTTCCTAGATCATGGTCATTGTAATAAGATTGTTATAAACAAGAATGTCCTACTCACATACAAGGCTTATGTTTCTCGATTGTTTAAAAGAGAATTATATTCTTAATTGAATAAGACTATGAACTACGAAACCATTCTAACATGAGAAACTTGAACATTGGAAATTAGGCAAACTTGATCATTGGAAAAGAATGTTGCTACTTGATTTTACAAAGAGAAGTAATTGATTTACTTTAAAAGGATAGTCACTCTATTTTATACTACGTATTGTGTGACATTGTGAAAGCGTATCTTTTAAAGAGTTGATGTATGAAGTACTTTGGGGATAAAACCCGATTTTGTTAATCATATAGTAGAAGGTACCTTGTGTGAACAACTTGATTGTATTGGTTTGTGATAGCCTTGTAATACTTTCTTGATTGCGTTGTTAAGTAAGCGTGTTGGGACGCTACGTGTGTTAGTATCTTGTGATGTTTGTGTGAAGGGTTTCCCGATTGTGCTTATTAACTATCAGTCGTTATGAAAGTATTGTGGCATTCATCTCTTGAGATGATTCCTGGGGTTAAGCTGCCATCCGATGCCGGGTAGACTCAGCCGGGTCGAAGCACCTATGATTCGAGAATACCTCATGCAGGTCCCGGGGGCCTATGCGGATCTACGAGAGTTCCGTGTTAGTGTACGCCCTTTATGGGCACGCGGATCCTTGTGGCTACGCGGCTGCGAAGTCCGGGCGATGCGGGAGTAGCTACCTCGATGCGGGGATGCCCATGCGGGCCGATGAGATTGGCCTATCGCGCGTCATGAAGTTCGGTGACTAGACGCCGCATTAGATCTGCGGGCAAGTGGCGGCTTTGATCATGTGACGGTGCAGACAGATCTTATGATACGATTCATGACCTTGTTGGTGCGTAGGTGTTAGTAGTCGGTTATGCCTTCGTACTTACCGCGTACGGTGTGATTATGGAAATGGTGTGACCTGGTTTTCATGTGTGTTGGTTGGAACTTTTTTATCATAAACCGCTGGCGGTGAGAAAGTGTCCCACGCACGATTGATGTTGTGGCGTGAGACCCATTTATTATGTTCTTTGGTGATGACTTGAGGCGTGAGTCCCGACTTGATATATCGCTAGTTATTGTAAAGCGTAGTTTGGTTATCATACATGTCTCGCTTTATAGACTATTATGATTTCATTTGCGGTATTTTTAGTTTCACATACTCTGCACTGTTATCGACCTCCTTGAGGCTGCGTTCATGCCGCAGTTGAGGTACACCGATCGTTGATCCTAGCTCTCGTGGTCACGATTCAGCGTTTGGGAAGCTCCGTTTCTCGGAGGCTTATCGGTGGTGTAGTCCCCGTCGTAGTAAGTGTTTACATTCGTGGGTTTGGCGGGGCCGTCCGCCATTGTTGTCATATCATTCTTGAGTGCAGTAATCTTGTTGTGGCGGGGTTTGTAAAAAGGATTAAACTGTTCATGTTAAAAGTTGTCATTTATATATATGCCGAAAGGCAAGTTTTCACAGATTATTGTTTTATACTTCTGTTATCTCATATTGTTGTGTTTGTTCCGCTGATTACTCTGATGTATGTCTACTTGGGTGCCCGGGGTAAGGCACCAGTCACGGGCCCCGGTTCGGGTCGTGACAAAAGTGGTATCAGAGCAGTTAATCCTCGGAAAGTGTCTGAGCCGTATCGATGAAGTCTTGATTATCGGTGTGTTGTGCACCACATCAATAATCAGGAGGCTATAGGATATTTAGGATTGGTTTCTATTCTTCTCACTCTGAGATCGTGCCTTAGAGCTGTGTTGTAAGTTGAACCCTCTGACGAAATCTTTTCCCTTATCGTCATGCCTCCGCGTAGGGCAACCCGCCCGGGAGGCAAAGCGGCAGAGGCTGCGAGTAGAGTTCAGAGGGTGGCGAGGGCACAGGCCCAATCATTACCTAGGGTAGTGCTTCATTCGGGGATTTCTGCGACGTCACTAGCCCCAGCAGAGTTTAAGCACGGCGACGGCAGTTCCTACTGCGGCCATGATATTTGAACCTTCGATTCCACGGCCAGGGAACAGAATATAGATTGCGAGGACAACCACATTACTAGCTATAGATTTGGCTACCGCAGAGTATACCGATGTCTGCGAGTCCGGAGGACTATCTAAAAGAGGTTGTGCAAGAGTAATTCTTGATTAGGCGAGCATGGCACGTATGCGGGCTTATGCGTGCAGCCGAAAGCGTAGAGATCGACGGGTTAACGAGCGGCGAGAAGAGGCGGGCAGCAAGGTCCGGTAACTTTCAAGGTGAGTATACCTTAAGTGCTACGCTCGATAGCGATGTGTGAGTTGTGATTAGGAATCATGGTGGGTTAACCGAGTAAGATTTTGGGGGATAGAGAAGGTGTGAGCCTTAGAGTGTTATACGTAAAGACCTTAGAGATAAGGCCATCTCGAGAAAGGTGTAGTGTTATGTTTGACCCTTATAGGAGTGCATAGTGCACGTGAGCTATGTTCGTGGGATAAGTCCCTGAGTAGCGTGATTTGAAAGAAGGTAGTCGAGCTAAGAAAACCGCCAGGTTTTCGTAACGTGTTTAGTAAGATTGTTCCTTCGGGGAGATGGTATTTTGCGCCTTGCCGGGTCAGGGTTGAGGCTACGTGCGGGTCAACCCGCGGTAGGTTTGGTGGTGGGGTCAGTTTGTGGTGGTCCCTCTTTGTGTTAGGGTCATGAGGGTGTTAGGCCCATGTTTAGTTAGCCGTGCAAGTTCGTGGACGCGTTCGACCGATGGTCGGGCCGATGGGGCGACTATCGTGTTCTTGGTCGGTCGTTCCTCGGCAGTTGATGTTATCGAAAAGGTTGTGAGGTTGCAGGGTGCCTACCTTCACCTTATGACGACAGATGGAGCCAGTGGCGGCTGTTTCTCTTCCGGGAGTTTGTACGAGCGGGGCTAGGAACTCGGTGAGTCTCGTATCGCATTCGCCCTCGGGCGGTGTTTTGATTTGAGGGTAGCGAGGATCGTTGTCTCGGTTGAAGTGTTTAAGCTACCATTTCGTTGTTCGGATGTCGCCTTGTGACGCCTTGTAGGCAGAAATGCAAGTTGCGGTCGATTGGTTCGATGTTGGCGTGGTTGAGATAGTTGGTTCGAGCTTGTTCCGGCAGATGGATAGTGTGAAGCTTGTCTAGAAGGAGTTCGGCGGCTCGGAGAATCGTGCGGATAATCGGCGACGCAGAGTTCAGTGCCGATCGGTCTTCTTGAAAGTACCACCCGGGCGGTGTGACGAGTTTTGGAAAGCGAAGGAACTTAGCGAGTTACTTTGGGCCTTTGTGAGTTCATGTGAAGAATATGCCAGGTTGCCTATATGTTATCATTTGACGTCCGACTTAGGAGGAAGGACGTCAGGACTTTCGTATTGTTATGTTCGGGAAAGTATCGAAGATCCATCCAGAATGTTCCCAGTTAATGATGACCACGTTAGAGATAGTAACCCCGAGTTTTGGATACTAAAGCAGTATCAGAAATGTGATAAGAATCCGAGTGTACAACAGCTTCAGTGATCGCATGCAGCCCGGTACCATTTGTTGGGTCGTCGGAGCAAGGCTCGCGACAAAGTGACAAAAGTAGTATTATTTGTGGTGATGTAGAGGTGTTTCCTCGTGGACTTAGATGTAAGTTTTGCGCAGGTGTTTCCATGGCCAGCTGTGGCAGGATTGTTTCGTAAGTATAGTAGTGAAGACTATACTGTCACGTGTTCGTTTTTGAGACTTAGAAGGAACATTCGGGACGAATGTTTCTAAGGGGGGGAGAATGTAATACCCCGTAGTTCCAGGGTATGTATGCGAGGACGTACGTACGAGAATACGACAGAAAGATTGGAAAGAAAGAAAGAGGCGATTTTTCCACGGAAAAGTTTCCGGTTTTTGTGAAGGAAAAAGGTTCGTTAATGGAATTGGATTCCCAGATTTGGTATTCGGACTTCCTGGAATATTAGAGAATTATGGAATTTTATTTTCGGAAATGGTCACGTGGGGCCCACGGGTGAAATTTACGGTTTTGTGGGGCCCGCTTTGATTTTGAGATTTTGGCCGTTTTGGATATTTTCGGAAGACGAAATATTTTTGGGATTTAATCGGGGCGACACGTGTCACCCCAATGTGGCACCTTTGGGCGAAATATGTTTGTCACAACACCGGTTAGAGTCGTTTTTCTAAACGTTTTCCACGACTTTCGTAGGGAATTTCGGCTATGTCATTTAGTATTTTTGCGGATTTTTCCGAGAGACTAACATTTTGGACCAACGAGAGGGCGGCACTTGGCACCCTCTCATTGGTGGGCAAAGTGGGCGGCATGGACGATTTGGGGAAGGCAAGTGGGAGATATTTTTGGTAGATATTTTGTGTGCAAGTTGGCTAGGACACTTGGGTGAATCTTGGCCCTACACTTGCTAGGCACTTGGCTAGATCTTGGCCATTGGTTGGCCTTGGCTTGTGCTATAAATACCCTCTGGGTTGATGAACTTCTTCATCCATTCCAAATATTTCCTAAGTGTTAAAGTCCCTCCTCTCCCTCTTGTTTGACTCTCGCCCAAGAGCCCCCTCCCTAGATAGGCCTTTGTGGCGAGAGCCTCCCCCCTCTCCCCGTGTGGTGTGGCGTGGGGTACCCCTAGCCTAGTGTTTTCGTATAAATACCCACTCTTGGTAGAAATACTCTCAAAAGTATTGTTGTTATGCCCAAATTACCTTAGCCTTATACCTTGTTGTATTCTAAGGTTATACCTTTCTGAAAAGCCCGTAAATACTATTATACTTCCGTCAGTCCACAAAACCGAAACCCTAGGAAAATCTCCATAGTCCGTTGGAGTATTGTGTAGAAGTTTGTTAGAACTTCTAAGGTTGGTTTAGAGCGGGTTGTAGCTCTCTGAGTTGGAGCTAAAATTTTCTAAGGATCTACATTAAAATCTGATAATTATCGGCTTATAGAGGTAATTATCTTGTCCTCCTATTGTAATTGGAAATTACATGTTGTTAGATTATATAGTAGAAGTATACTATATATAGTCTGACTGTAATTACATAGGGTGTATCAGATGAGACTTGTGTAGTAGTACAGTGGAGTAGAATTGTACGTTAGGGTTAGATGTATAACCCCTGGTTGGCTTGGTAGCCGGCCTCGTTAGAGAGAGGAGGTTTCTGTTGCGGGGAGGTCGCGAAATTTACGTAGAAAGTTCTACGATGAGACCTAAATGTTAATAAGCGCCTTGTGGCCTTATAGGTTCAAGTACTACGTGTGGCGCGTTACTTGGCAGGAGTAGCCGGCGGCGAGGTACTCGGAGCATTTTGCTATTAGTCGATAATCGTCGCGAGGTATGTGAACCTCTTCCTATCTCTTCTAGCATGATATGTGTGCACTATGTAGTACGGTGAGCGTACGTGTGCTAAATGTATTCGATTGTTTAAAACATAAAGTGTTATAACGGCTTTATGGGAAGTTGGTTATAACGACTTTATGTAGATAAGAAAACACTTTGTGGTTTTAAAAGGTAAATGATTTGTTTATAATCGGCTTGATGTGTGATCATAAAGAACTTGAAGTATTTCAAAAGATTTCAAATCGTTTTGAAAGAAGTAATACTTGGTTTTGAGAACTTAAGAGTTATACTAGCTTTATGGGAAGTTAGGTATAACGGCTTAGAAACGTTTTCTTGATTTTGGAAATCGGGATGTGTATCGACAAACCACCTGCGGCATTAATAAAAGGAAATGTTTTGAATAATTAAGTATTATTAAAACCAGTAGAAACTTCCATCTGCATAGAAGCTAAGATGAGACAAAATGATATTTCCTAGATCATGGCTGCTGTAATAAGATTGTTATAAACAAGAATGTCCTACTCACATACAAGGCTTATGTTTCTCCGATTGTTTAAAAGAGAATTATATTCTTAATTGAATAAGACTATGAACTACGAAACCTTTCTAAAATGAGAAACTTGAACATTGGAAATTAGGCAAACTTGATCATTGGAAAAGAATGTTGCTACTTGATTTTACAAAGAGAAGTAATTGATTTACTTTAAAAGGATAGTCACTCTATTTTATACTACGTATTGTGTGACATTGTGAAAGTAACGATCTTTTAAAGAGTTGATGTATGAAGTACTTTGGGGATAAAAACCGATTTTGTTAATCATATAGTAGAAGGTACCTTGTGTGAACAACTTGATTGTATTGGTTTGTGATAGCCTTGTAATACTTTCTTGATTGCGTTGTTAAGTAAACGTGTTGGGATCTACGTGTGTTAGTATCTTGTGATGTTTGTGTGAAGGGTTTCCGATTGTGCTTATTAACTATCGATCGTTATGATAGTATTGTGGCATTCATCTCGAGATGATTCCGGGTTGCGCCCTCCGCGGGGTAGACTCAGCGGTCGATGGACCTATGATTCGAGAATACCTCACGCAGTCCCGGGGCTATGCGGAACTACGAGTTCCGTGTTAGTGTCGCCCTTTATGGGTACGCGGATCCTTGTGGCCATGCGGATGCGAAGTCGGGGCGATCTTGGGAGTAGCTACCCTCGACGCGGGGATGCCCGTGCGGGCGATGAGATTGGCCTATGCGAGGTGCGGGAAGTTCGAGGACTAGACGCGCATTAGATCTGCGGGCAAGTGGCGGCTTTGATCATGTGGCGATGCAGGCAGATCTTATGATACGATTCATGACCTTGTTGGTGCGTAGGTGTTAGTAGTCGGTTATGCCTTCGCACTTACCGCACGGTGTTATTATGGCAGGTGGGACTCGGTGTTCATGTGTGTTCCTTGGAACTTTTATATCATAAATCGCTAGGCGGTGAGAAAGTGTCCACGCACGATTGATGTTAATGGCGTGAGACCCACCGTTATGTTCTTTGGTGATGACTTGAGGCGTGAGTCACGACTTGATATGATCGCTTAGTTATTGTAAGCGTAGTTTGGTTATCATACATGTCTCTGCTTTATAGACTATTATGATTTCATTTGCGGTATTTTTAGTTTCACATACTAAATTTTTGTTATCGACCTCCTTGAAGTGCGTTCATGCCGCAGTTGAGGTACACGATCGTTGATCCTAGCTCTCGTGGTCACGATTCGGCGTTTGGGAAGCTCCGTTTCTCGGAGGCTTATCGGTGGTGTAGTCCTGTCGTAGTAAGTGTTTACATTCGGGGGTTTGGCGGGGCCCCGTCCGCCATTGTTGTCATATCATTCTTAAGTGCATGTAATCGTTGTGGGCGGGGTTTGTAAAAGGATTAAACTGCTCATGTTAAAAGTTGTCATTTATATATACGCTTAGAAGGCAAGTTTTCACAGATTATTGTTTTATACTTCTGTTATCTCATATTGTTGTGTTTGTTCCGCTGATTACTCTGATGTATGTCTACTTGGGTGCCCGGGGTAAGGCACCAGTCACGGGCCCCGGTTCGGGTCGTGACACAACTTCTCTTCCATTTCTAATCCAAACTTGTGAAAACGACTTAGGTTTTCGCCTTGCGACTAACGTGAAAACGTCGTTTTTCCGAAATCTTTCTATTGAGATATCCTTACAATACCCTTAGGGAACTTGGGTTAAAGTCTTGTGAATAATGGATCAAAACTACAAAATTTTCTTGAGAGAGGGAGCACAAAGCCGAGAGCAACTTAGTGTGCACAAGAGATCTCTAAATTTTTCTAAGTGTGGAAGACCTTGTCTTGCTACTAGTGTGGTATATAAAACACAATGGAGGGTTTAGATTGCAACACTGAGTGGCTAGGATGAAGAACACTTGGATAATTAGCCAAGTGGACAAGTTGACAAGTCAACAACCTCAAGCTTTGAAGACTTGTTCATCAACCATGGTCAATGACCATTTTACCCTTGCAATATTTCGTCCAAGACCATATGAGGGGGTGCCACGTGTCGCCCTCCCATTCGTCCATAAAATTATGTAACCCTCGTGGGCCCCACAAAACGTAAAATTCCTCGGGTGGGCCCCACATGACCAAATTCTTAAAAATAAATTTCCATAATGTTAATAAGTTCCATACTCTTCAAAAATGCAATTTGAGAATCTAATTCTCCTCAACGAACATTTTTCCTTTCCGACGTTCGGAAGATTTTCCGTCGGAAAAACAATTTTTCCTTTCGTACCAATTTCCAAGTCTTGATTCCTTACGTACATTCTCTTATACATGTCCTGGACTTACGGGGTGTAACAACTATGCCGGAGTTTGTATAGCTTGAAAACCGACTAAGAACATTCGGGGACGAATGTTTCTAAGGGGGCAAGAATGTTACACCCCGTAATTCCAGAACATGTTTAAGAGAATGTACGTAAGGAATCAGGACTTAAAAATTTGAACGAAAGAAAAAGTTGTTAATTCTAAGGGAAAAATCTTCCGAACCTCGGGAAAGAAAATGTATGTCGGTAAGAACTGGGTTCTCAGAATTGTTATTTGAAACTGATGGAAATTATCGAAACTATGGAATTTTATTTTCGGATTTGGACACGTAGGGCCCACCCGATAAATCTTACGTTTTGTGGGGCCCACAAGGTTTCCGATATTTTTGACCAATTATGGAAATTTCGAGAAATGAAATTTTATGGACGAATGGGAGGGCGACACGTGTCACCCCCACATGGGCTTGTTTGAAATTGGGACAAGGGTAAAATGGTCAAATGACCAAGGAAAGATGATCAAGTCTTGACAAAGCCAAAGCTTGATATAATTGACTAAGTCAATGAGCCCACTTGGCTAGATATTTAATCCTCTTCATCCAAACCCCACAAGTATTTTAATCTTGACCCTCCATTGTTTTATATATGCACACTAGTAGCAATACAAGCTCTCCATACTTAGAAAAATTTCAAGACCTTGTGCTTGCACTTTAGGGAGCTCTCGGGTTTGCTCTTGAAGAAACAAGAAAAATTTTCGTTTGTGGTTCATAATTCACCATACTTTAACCCAAGGTTCCTAGGGGTATTATAAGGATATCTAAATAGAAAGATCCCGGAAAACTACGTTTTCACGTTAGTCGCAAGATGAAAATCTAAGTTGTTTTCATAGTTTTGATTGGAAAGTGAAGGGAAATTGTTTGTGAACTTCTAAGGGCTTCAAATAACGGATTGGAGCGTGAAGGAAAAGAGCTAAGATTTCTAAGGAGCGACTTTAAATGTTGGAGTTATATAAGGGTTTATCAAGGTAACAATCTTGTCGTTTTAATGATTGAAGATTACTTATTGTTGTAGTTGTGGATATAAAAAAGAATGAGATATATATAATGAAGATTGATAAGTGTTATGGATATTGGAACCACTAATCAGAAACTAGCATGTTTAGCCCTTGAAATTGTAATTCAATTTAGTTATTAGTTTAGTCGTTGCATGTTATATAAAAAAGGAATTATAGTTGTTAAAGTTGTTTACGACTATATAACATGTTAGACTTAACAACTTGGATTGAAAAAGAATTGGGAAGGACTTAGGATTTGTTATTATGGTGGCCGAATGCCCTTATAAATGTTGGACTGTGTTATATGAATTGTGGGGCAGAATTTTACATGTATTGTAAGGCGTGTAATCCCCTTTGATTGGTTGATGTGTTGAGCCTTAAATGTGGCATATTGGTTATTGATTTCGGGCCTTGAAAAAGGTGGAAAAGTATGTAGAAACAAAGGAAGTGCTGCCCAATTTTCCGTAGAATAAGAGACCTTATACTTAGTATCATTCTACGTTAGAAACTAGAAGTTGATAGTCGTGTTGTGTTCATTATAGGTTGACAATTCTACGTGCGGCGCATTCGACTTAGCTTGTTGATTAAGCCGAAAAGGTATGTGAACCATCTCATCTTCTTCTAGCATGATTCCTTATGGTCAAGTAAGTAAATACTACTCCTTAAATGATCTACTCGTTGATTTTACTTGGATTGCCTAATATAGAAGTTGTTCTATATACTTCCTTGATTGTACTTGGATGTCCTAATATAGAAGTTGTTCTATATACTTCCTTGATTGTACTTTGGATGTTTAAATTGGAAGTTGTTATAATCCATTCCCTTGATAAAATTTGGATTTTCAAAAGTGAAAGTGTTTTACTTGAAGTACTTAGATTATTAAAAAGGAAGTGGTTCCTAATCTCTTGTATAGTGCCTTAGTTCCAAAACCTAAAGGTTGTTATAATGGCTTTATGGGAAGTTAGTTATAACGGATTTAGGGGAGTCAAAGGAGTGATTTACTTAATTGATTTAAAAGAGGATAAATGACATGATTTAAAGAGAAGTAACTTGTTTTAAAGGTGTGAGTTACTTGAGATTTAAAAGTAGAAGCTACTTGATTTCAAAACCTTGAATTGAAGTTTTAAAAGTGTAGTTTGATTTGAAAAATAGAAGTGGCTTGATACTACGAGTGTTAGTGTATTAGGGGTCATAAATGAATTTGGCTTCATTATAGTACATAAAAGAAGTGATTAGAGTGTAAGCCACTTAATTTGAAGAATATGTAACTTAATGTTGCAAGGCTAGGGCCTTGGGATTTTATGAAAAAGGTAAAGAACGTGCGGCAGAGGTACGTAGTACTTTGACTTGCTTAAATGAGAATTATTCTATTTGTGCCTTGATAATACTTTGGCTTGCTTAAATGAGAATTATTCTATTTGTGCCTTGATAGTACTTTGGCTTGCTTAAATGAGAATTATTCTATTTGTGCCTTGATGGTACTTTGGCTTGCTTAAATGAGAATTTCTCTTAGTTTGTTAAAAAGGAAAGGCATGGTAATTGTCTTAGTTTGTTAAAAAGGAAAGGCATGGTAATTGTCTTGGTTTGTGTAAAAAGGAAAGGCATGGTATTGTCTTGGTTTGCTAAAATGATGGTTTATTCATTTTATAAATAAAGGTCAAGAATGGTTTGCTTGCATATGGGTTGCTCATATAGAAATTCGTGCAAGTGTCGTATTTCCACATCTCCGCGTCCCTCCATAAAGGGCCGGAAACTTGGTTCAAGAGATATCATGGAGTAGCTCCCCATGGTGTGAGTGGTACACACTCACGGCGGGTCGGATAGACTCAAGCGGGTTAAATTCCTGGGATATAAGTCATGGATTAGTTATCTGTGATGCGAGTATCATGTACCGATGACTCATTGCGGGTCCACATGACCTATGCGGGTGAAATAGTCCCTTGCAGGTGAAATAGTCCTATGATAAGTTGCATAATAATACAGAGGATGGTTGACCCTGACACTGGCACAACCTTCATGTTTTGAAACGGTAGTGATTTCATTAATGAAAGGGTGCATAGTGTGTTTATGACTTAAAGTGGAACAGTTAATCTCATTGTTAAAGGCATAACTTAAAAGGTAAAAATGAATGCATTACTCTCATGTGTTACACCCCGTAAGTTCAGGACATGTGTAAGTGAATGTACGTAAGGAACACAAGGCTTGGAAATTAGTACGAAAGGAAGAATTGTTTTTCCGACGGAAAGTCTTCCGGACGTCGGAAAGGAAAAATGTTCGTTGTTGAGAATTGGATTCTCAAAATGTATTATTTGTAAAGTATAGAACTTATTAACACTATGGAAATTTATTTTTACGGATTTGGTCACGTGGGGCCCACCCGAGGAATTTTACATTTTTGTGGGGCCCACGAGGTTCTGAAATTTTATGGACGAATGAGAGGCGACACGTGGCACCCCACATGGCTTGGTCGAAATTTATGCAAGGGTAAAATGGTCATTGACCATCTTGGAAGATAAGTCTTCAAGCATGACATTGTTGACAAGTCAACTAGTCCACATAAGCTTGATCCTTGTGATATTCATCCTAGCCTCACATTTGTTGATATCTAAGCCTTCCATTGTGTTATATATACATAACTAGTAGCAAGACTTGGCATTTAACACTTAGAAAAAAATTAGAAACATTGTTGTTCTTCAACATAGCTCTCGGCCAAAGGGTTCCTTTAGAGACAAAATTTTGTAGTTTTGATCCATTAGCCACAAGACTTTAACCCAATGTCCCTTAGGGTATTGTAAGGATATCTCAATAGAAAGATTTCGGAAAAAACGTATTTTTACGTTAGTCGCAAGGCGGAAACTATTGGAGTTCTTCAACTTTGAAGTTGGAACTTGAAGAAGGGTTCTTCATAGGCTTCTAAGGAGTGCTTGGAGCGGATTGGAACCTAAGGAAAGGAGCTAAGAATTGCTAAGGCGCGACTTTGAATCTTGGAAATTTTAAGGGCTTGGAAAGGTATAATTTTGTCGTTTTAGCAATTAAGTTTACTTATCATTGTATCTATGGTTATTAGCAAGCATGAGTTATTTTAGTATGAAGTTTGATAAGTATTTTGACTATTGGAACCCTAATCCGAAATCTAGCATGTTTAGCTTAAGATTCCAATTCAAGTTGTTTATTCGTTTGAGATTGTCGCATGTTGTTTAAGAAGGAAATTGTAGTTGTTGAAGTAGTTTATAACTATATAAACATGTTAGACCTTAGAACTTGGAATTGGAAAAGGATTGGAAAGGACTTAGTGTTACTATGGAAGTTGGCCGAGAATTGGCTAGTGTGCCTTAGACTATTTCGTATGAATTGTGGGCGGAATTTTACACGTAGTGTAAGGCGTGTAATCCCTTTGTTTGGATGTTGTTTGGAGCCTTAAATGTGGCTTGTTGGTTATTGTATCCGGCCTTGAAAAAGGTGGCAAAGTGAGTAGAAATAAAGGAAGTGCTGCCCGATTTTCCGTAGAATTAGAGACCAAATACTTAGTATTATTCTACGTAGAGACTAGAAGTTGATAGTCTTGTTGTGACCATTATAGGTTGACACTTCTACGTACGGCGTATTCGGCTTAGCTTGAGGAATTAGCCGACAAGGTATGTGAACTATCTCTCTTCTAGCATGATTCCTTAGAATAAAGAAAGTAAGTTCTACTCTTGAATGATCCATTCCTTGCTTGTATTTGGTTTGCCTAAACTAGAATTTGTTCTATGTACTTCCGAGTGTACTTTGATGTTTAATTTGTAAGTAGTATAATCCATTTCCTTAGGGAAGTTTGGATTCTTAAAAGTGAAGGTGTTTTTCTTAAAGTACATAGAGACTTGAAAAGGAAGTGGTTTCCAAATCTTTTGGCTAGTGCCTTAGTTCTAAAACCTAAAGGTCATTATAATGACTTTAGGGGAGTCAAAGGAGTGATTTACTTATTTGATTTAAAGAGGAGAAATGACATGATTTAAGAGAAGAAACTTGTTTTCTATATATTAAGAGACTTGAAGTGTTTTGAAGGTTAAGGGACTTAAAGAGTTTTAAAGTATGTGATACTTGTTCCGTTTTAAACGTATAAGTCCCTCGGATAGGAAATTGTATTTTGGCTAAGGTATAAAGCGAATATAACGACTTTATGGGAAGTTGGTTATATTTGCTTTATGGAAAGATAAATGACTCGATTTTTTTTATGAAAAGGCAACTTGATTTTAAGGCATCAATTGCCTAAAGTTTAGTAATAAAACAAGTTACTTGGTTTCTAAAGGTCAAGAGACTAAGTGTATTTTTAAAAGTTAAGAAAATCGATTTGAAAGTATTTAATACTTGGATTTTAATAAGTATAAGTCTCTTGGTTATAAAAGGAAGGGATATGTCTAAAACCATAAAGGGTTATAACGGCTTTATGGGAAGTTGGTTATAACGGCTTTATGGAAGGTTTAGAAAGTTGTCTATTTTGATTAAATCGGCATAAGTTGCCTAGATTGTGAAAATTTGGAGTTACTTGATTTCAAGCCTTGAAATGAGTTTTCTAAAAGTGTAGTAACTTACTTTGAAAAATAGACACGCCTTGATACTACGGTGTTAGTATCTTGGGGCTTTACATAGAAAGGAGTCTTTTATAAAAGAATGTACGTATGTAGTACTTTGGCTTGATAAATTGAGGATTTGTCTAAGTGTGCCTTCATAAGTACTTTGACTTGTTAAAAGAGAATTATTCTATGTATGCCTTGATTAGTACTTTAATTTGGATAAATTGAGGATTTGTCTAAGTGTGCCTTGATAAGTACTTTGACTTGTTAAAAGAGAATTATTCTATGTATGCCTTGACTAGTACTTTGGCTTGATAAATTGAGGATTTGTCTAAGTGTGCCTTCATAAGTACTTTGACTTGTTAAAGAGAATTATTCTATGTATGCCTTGATTAGTACTTTGGCTTGATAAATTGAGGATTTGTCTAAGTGTGCCTTGATAAGTACTTTGGCTTGTTAAAGAGAATTATTCTAAGTGTGCCTTGGTAAGGACTTTGGCTTGTAATTAAGGATTTGCCTATGTGTGCTGGAAATAGCCGGTTGTGTGCTATTGTTATATCAGTCGTTTGGTCATTCCGGGTTGGTGGCATTTGTATAATTAGTGGATTTGCTACCCACGATGCGAGGAATACCTCATGCGAGTCCGTAGGGCTTATGCGGGTGAAATAGTCCCATGCGGGCGGGTACAGCCTATGCGAGGAATACCTCATGCGAGTCCGTAAGGGCTTATGCGGGTGAAATAGTCCTATGCGAGGAATACCTCATGCGGGTCCGAAAGGGCTTATGCGGGTGAAATAGTCCCATGCGGGCGGGTCCAGCCTATGCGAGGAATACTTCACGCGGGTCCACGCGACCTATGCGGGTGAAATAGTCCCAGGAATAGGATTGCTAAATGATACTGCGGGCGGATGGTCCTGCTTGATCATGAGCTTCCTAGTTTATATTGTAAGGTTCAGTGTGCTTACTGATGTTGTAGTATATCATGGACTGCCGGCAGCGAGGAAGGATTCCGCGGGCATGATTGATGTATGGGCGTGAGACCCATAGTTATATCTGAGTAGTGACTTCGAGGGCTTGCGTCCCTGACTTGATATGACTGCTTATGTGTTATGTACTGTAGGTTGGCTATCATACATGTCTCCTGTTTTGTTTAGACTGTTATGATTTCATTCTGATGCTTATTGTTCACATACTTGGTACATTCTTCTTCGACCTCCTTGGGGCTGCGTTCATCATGCAGTTTAGGTCTGTTGTTTGGTGATCGGCAGGTGTAGGAGCCTGCTCAGGGTTTTTTTGGATAGCTCCCTTTGTTCAGGAGTTTATCTTTTGGTATAAGTTCTTCAAGATGCAGGTTTTGTCTGATTATGGCATGTGGGGCCTTGTCCCGTCATAGTTCAGTTTAACTCCTAGAGGTCTGTATTCATATGTGGGATTGGACTCGTGTACAGTGTAGTGTCTTTTTGTTCATGTATATTATATGGCAGCCTAGTCGGCTTGCCTTGTACGTACGGTTGTTTTAAAAAAAAAAAAAAATGAGCTGTTATTAATTTCCGCAATGTACTTAGTTGTTAAGGTAGAAGGGTGCCCAGGTAGGGCACCAGTCACGGGCCCGGGGTTCGGGGTGTGACAGAGTGGTATCAGAGCAGTCAGTCCTCGGAATGTCTACAGACCATGTCTAGTAGAGTCTTGCTTATCGGTGTGTTGCGCGCCACACCCATAAACAGGAGGCTACAGGACATTTAGGAGTTGGTTTCTATTCTTCTCACTCTAAGATCGTGCCCTAGAGCTGTGTTGGTAAGATATTTCCTCTCTGACGTATTGTTGTGTTACAGATATGCCTCGAGGAGAACAGCAGTGCCAAGAGGGCAAAGGAGTAGCGAGGCTACTAGTCGGACTCGAGAGAGTTGATAGGGCTTATGCCCGGTATCTGGATGTTGTTCATGATCGGCGAGTCCTGCGCGAGTTTTGAGAACACGGCACGAGCCCATAGTTTCTCGATTGAGGCAGACTATAGGGTCACGAGGAAGCGATTATGTTATTGACCAAGATAAGCGTTGCTAGCGATTGTAAGTGATAGTACCCAGGTAGGGATACTTTGATTAGTAAAGTGAGAAGTAAGAATGTTGACAAGAATGATAGGTGAACTGAGACTATAGTTGTGTAGAGTTCACAAGTTGTAATTAACCCGTATAAGTGTAAGACAGATAGGGAAGATTGTCTGAGAGAAATACTTTGGCTTATGTGACGAACCTCTAGTGAATAGGGGTAGGGTAAGAAGTACCTTGAGATAAGAGAGATTTATTTGGACTAAGAATGAGAAGTTAAGCGTGATGATGAGTGGGTTATGGACTCATTTCGGTCACCGATAGTTTGGAATGGGGTGATGTCGGTTAGAAATGGTCAGATTATGTGGTAGGGTCACGGGATGCCAGACCCAAGTTTAGTTAATCATTGTACGAGTTTGTGGACGCGTTCCACCGGAACTAGGTCGTAAGGACCGAGAAGAGCCTTAGAGGAAATTCAAGTAGCATAATGGCCAAGTTGGTTAGTAACTCCAAGGATTTGGGGAACAGAAACAGAATTAGAGATTTTGTACGTGTACTAGATGAGTTTGAAAGTACGAGAAAGTATGACAAGTAAGGAAAGAAAGGAACCTCTAAGGATCCCGTGTTCTGGAAAGTCGTAACGCCGAGTTTTGTGAGAAGGGACCACGGACGGAAGGTCCATTATTATGTTTACGTATGTTATGTGATGGCCATGTGTGGCATCGTTGGTCTTGTGCATTTGATTGATAGGCATAGTAGAGAGATTGTGCCGGAGTTTGTTTAGCGTGACAACCGACTAAGAACATTCGGGGACGAATGTTTCTAAGGGGGGAAGAATGTTACACCCCGTAAGTTCAGGACATGTGTAAGTGAATGTACGTAAGGAACACAAGGCTTGGAAATTAGTACGAAAGGAAGAATTGTTTTTCCGACGGAAAGTCTTCCGGACGTCGGAAAGGAAAAATGTTCGTTGTTGAGAATTGGATTCTCAAAATGTATTATTTGTAAAGTATAGAACTTATTAACACTATGGAAATTTATTTTTGGATTTGGTCACGTGGGGCCCACGAGAAATTTTACATTTTTGTGGGGCCCACGAGGTTCTGAAATTTTATGGACGAATGAGAGGCGACACGTGGCACCCCCATGGCTTGGTCGAAATTTATGCAAGGGTAAAATGGTCATTGACCATCTTGGAAGATAAGTCTTGGCGTGACATTGTTGACAAGTCAACTAGTCCACATAAGCGATCCTTGTGATATTCATCCTAGCCTCACATTTGTTGATATCTAAGCCTTCCATTGTGTTATATATACATAACTAGTAGCAAGACTTGGCATTTAACACTTAGAAAAAAATTAGAAACATTGTTGTTCTTCAACATAGCTCTCGGCCAAAGGGTTCCTTTAGAGACAAAATTTTGTAGTTTTGATCCATTAGCCACAAGACTTTAACCCAATGTCCCTTAGGGTATTGTAAGGATATCTCAATAGAAAGATTTCGGAAAAAACGTATTTTTACGTTAGTCATGGCGGAAACTATTGGAGTTCTTCAACTTTGAAGTTGGAACTTGAAGAAGGGTTCTTCATAGGCTTCTAAGGAGTGCTTGAGCGGATTGGAACCTAAGGAAAGGAGCTAAGAATTGCTAAGGCGACTTTGAATCTTGGAAATTTTAAGGGCTTGGAAAGGTATAATTTTGTCGTTTTAGCAATTAAGTTTACTTATCATTGTATCTATGGTTATTAGCAAGCATGAGTTATTTTAGTATGAAGTTTGATAAGTATTTTGACTATTGGAACCCTAATCCGAAATCTAGCATGTTTAGCTTAAGATTCCAATTCAAGTTGTTTATTCGTTTGAGATTGTCGCATGTTGTTTAAGAAGGAAATTGTAGTTGTTGAAGTAGTTTATAACTATATAAACATGTTAGACCTTAGAACTTGGAATTGGAAAAGGATTGGAAAGGACTTAGTGTTACTATGGAAGTTGGTAGGAAATTGGCTAGTGTGCCTTAGACTATTTCGTATGAATTGTGGGCTGAATTTTACACGTAGTGTAAGGCGTGTAATCCCCTTTGTTTGGATGTTGTTTGGAGCCTTAAATGTGGCTTGTTGGTTATTGTATCCGGCCTTGAAAAAGGTGGCAAAGTGAGTAGAAATAAAGGAAGTGCTGCCCGATTTTCCGTAGAATTAGAGACCAAATACTTAGTATTATTCTACGTAGAGACTAGAAGTTGATAGTCTTGTTGTGACCATTATAGGTTGACACTTCTACGTACGGCGTATTCGGCTTAGCTTGAGGAATTAGCCGAAAAGGTATGTGAACTATCTCCTCTTCTAGCATGATTCCTTAGAATAAAGAAAGTAAGTTCTACTCCTTGAATGATCCATTCCTTGCTTGTATTTGGTTTGCCTAAACTAGAATTTGTTCTATGTACTTCCTTGAGTGTACTTTGATGTTTAATTTGTAAGTAGTATAATCCATTTCCTTAGGGAAGTTTGGATTCTTAAAAGTGAAGGTGTTTTTCTTAAAGTACATAGAGACTTGAAAAGGAAGTGGTTTCCAAATCTTTTGGCTAGTGCCTTAGTTCTAAAACCTAAAGGTCATTATAATGACTTTAGGGGAGTCAAAGGAGTGATTTACTTATTTGATTTAAAAGAGGAGAAATGACATGATTTAAGAGAAGAAACTTGTTTTCTATATATTAAGAGACTTGAAGTGTTTTGAAGGTTAAGGGACTTAAAGAGTTTTAAAGTATGTGATACTTGTTCCGTTTTAAACGTATAAGTCCCTCGGATAGGAAATTGTATTTTGGCTAAGGTATAAAGCGAATATAACGACTTTATGGGAAGTTGGTTATATTTGCTTTATGGAAAGATAAATGACTCGATTTTTTTTATGAAAAGGCAACTTGATTTTAAGGCATCAATTGCCTAAAGTTTAGTAATAAAACAAGTTACTTGGTTTCTAAAGGTCAAGAGACTAAGTGTATTTTTAAAAGTTAAGAAAATCGATTTGAAAGTATTTAATACTTGGATTTTAATAAGTATAAGTCTCTTGGTTATAAAAGGAAGGGATATGTCTAAAACCATAAAGGGTTATAACGGCTTTATGGGAAGTTGGTTATAACGGCTTTATGGAAGGTTTAGAAAGTTGTCTATTTTGATTAAATCGGCATAAGTTGCCTAGATTGTGAAAATTTGGAGTTACTTGATTTCAAGCCTTGAAATGAGTTTTCTAAAAGTGTAGTAACTTACTTTGAAAAATAGACACGCCTTGATACTACGGGTGTTAGTATCTTGGGGCTTTACATAGAAAGGAGTCTTTTATAAAAGAATGTACGTATGTAGTACTTTGGCTTGATAAATTGAGGATTTGTCTAAGTGTGCCTTCATAAGTACTTTGACTTGTTAAAAGAGAATTATTCTATGTATGCCTTGATTAGTACTTTGGCTGGATAAATTGAGGATTTGTCTAAGTGTGCCTTGATAAGTACTTTGACTTGTTAAAAGAGAATTATTCTATGTATGCCTTGACTAGTACTTTGGCTTGATAAATTGAGGATTTGTCTAAGTGTGCCTTGATAAGTACTTTGACTTGTTAAAAGAGAATTATTCTATGTATGCCTTGATTAGTACTTTGGCTTGATAAATTGAGGATTTGTCTAAGTGTGCCTTGATAAGTACTTTGGCTTGTTAAAGAGAATTATTCTAAGTGTGCCTTGGTAAGGACTTTGGCTTGTAATTAAGGATTTGCCTATGTGTGCTGGAAATAGCCGGTTGTGTGCTATTGTTATATCAGTCGTTCGGTCATTCCGGGTTGGTGGCATTTGTATAATTAGTGGATTTGCTACCCACGATCACGAGGAATACCTCATGCGAGTCCGTAGGGCTTATGCGGGTGAAATAGTCCCGTGCGGGCGGGTCCGACCTATGCGATGAATACCTCATGCGAGTCCGTAAGGGCTTATGCGGGTGAAATAGTCCTATGCGAGGAATACCTCATGCGGGTCCGAAAGGGCTTATGCGGGTGAAATAGTCCCATGCGGGCGGGTCCAGCCTATGCGAGGAATACTTCACGCGGGTCCACGCGACCTATGCGGGTGAAATAGTCCCAGGAATAGGATTGCTAAATGATACTGCGGGCGGATGGTCCTGCTTGATCATGAGCTTCCTAGTTTATATTGTAAGGATACTACTGTTTACTCTCATGATTGTAAGGTTCAGTGTGCTTACTGATGTTGTAGTATATCATGGACTGCCGGCAGCGAGGAAGGATTCCGCGGGCATGATTGATGTATGGGCGTGAGACCCATAGTTATATCTGAGTAGTGACTTCGAGGGCTTGCGTCCCTGACTTGATATGACTGCTTATGTGTTATGTACTGTAGGTTGGCTATCATACATGTCTCCTGTTTTGTTTAGACTGTTATGATTTCATTCTGACTTATTGTTCACATACTTGGTACATTCTTCGTCTTGACCTCCTTGGAAGTGCGTTCATCTGCATGAGTTTAGGTCTGTTGTTTGGTGATCGGCAGGTGTAGGAGCCTGCTCAGGGTTTTTTTGGATAGCTCCCTTTGTTCAGGAGTTTATCTTTTGGTATAAGTTCTTTGATGCTGGTTTTTGTGATTATGGTATGCAGCGGGGCCTTGTCCGTCATAGTTGATTTAACTCCTAAGTGCTGTATTCATATGTGGGATTGGACTCGTGTACAGTGTAGTGTCTTTTTGTTCATGTATATTATATGGCAGCCTAGTCGGCTTGCCTTGTACGTACGGTTGTTTTAAAAAAAAAAAAAAAAAAAATGAGCTGTTATTAATTTCCGCAATGTACTTAGTTGTTAAGGTAGAAGGGTGCCCAGGTAGGGCACCAGTCACGGGCCCGGGGTTCGGGGTGTGACATCATGTTTGCAAGGTTCAGTGTGCTATTGTTTTGAGTTATCATACTTGCTTCCTGTTATATGTGGCTGTGTGATCTCCTTTACAGTACTTACTGCTTCATATACTTGGTACATTCTTCGTACTGACCCACTTTCTCCGGGGGGCTGCGTTCATGCCGCAGGTTTAGGTACGCAATTCGGTGATCTGCAAGTGTAGGACCCTTGCTCGGAGTTTTTGGATAATTCCATTTGTTCAGGGGCTTTTCATTTTGGTATAGATCCTTCATTACAAGCTTTGTACAGTTATGGGTACGGCGGGGCCTTGTCCCGTCATAATTCAGTAAAATTCTTAGAGGTCTGTATTCATATGTGGGATTGGACTCGTGTACATTGTAGTACTTTTTGATTATGTATAATATATGGCAGCCTTGTCGGCTCTGCCCTTGCATATTCGTTTCTTTAAAAAAAAGGTGTTATTTAGTTCCACGGTTTACTTGTGTCATTTAGGTAGGAGGGTGCCCAGGTAGGGCACCAGTCACGGGCCCGGGGTTCGGGTCGTGACAACGTCTATCAATTCCTAGCCTTTTTAAGGTAGAATAATACTAAGTGTAAAGTCTCTTATTCTACGGAAATTTGGGCAGCACTTCCTTTGTTTCTACATACTTTTTCACCTTTTTCAAGGCCCGAAATCAACAACCAACATGCCACATTCTTAGGCGCAACAAACCAGCAATTCAAATGGGATTACACGCCTTAACATGACGTGTAAAATTACGCCTACGATTAAAGTAAAAGCGTCAATATTCTTGGCCATTTTCGGCAATAATCAATTCAATACAACATATCGTCCTTTTTCAATTCTTTTCAATCCAAGTTGTTATTCCAACATGTTATATAGTCGCAATCAATTATAACAACTATAATCCCTTTCTTATACAACATGCGATGATTATAACTATCGACTAAATTGATTTCCAATTTTAATGGCTAACATACCAATCTCGGATTTAAGCTTCCAAATTCCATAACATTTATCAATCTTCATTCTAAATATCACATGCTCATCTATCAACTACTACAACATGAAATCTTGAATTACAATAGCAAGACGGAGATTATTACCTCTTTAAGCCCAAATCTTATCCAAGATCAAAAGTCGATCCTTAGCACTTTAACACCTCTTCTTTACATTCCAATCCACTACAAACAATCCTTAGAAGTTCATCAACAACTTCTCTTCAATTTCCAACTTCAAAGTTGAAGAACACCTTAGGTTTTCATCTAGCGACTAACGTAAAAACGTAGTTTTTTCGGAATTTTTGTATTGGGATATCCTTAGAATACCTCTAGGGATCTTAGGTTTGAATATTGGGATTTATGAAGCAATATTGTAAAAAAAAAAATCTTGTTTGAGAGCTTGGCCGAGAGCTCCTCAATGAGCAACTAAGGATTTCTCAAATTTTTCTAAGTGTTGGATTGGTCTAGTCTTGTACTAGTAATGTGGATATATACTACAACCAAGGTGTGAGATCAAAACAAATGTGTGGCTAGGATGAGGTCAATTATGTCAAGCTAAATTTGACCCTTTGACTTGGTCCATTTTATCAAGCCAAATTGGCTACTCTTTTAATGACATTTTCGTCCAACATGACCATGTGGAGGGTGACACGTGTCGCCCTCCCATTGGTCCATAACATTCCATTTCCCGAAATTTCCATAATTCGTCAAAATATCAAAAACCTCGTGGGCCCCACAAAACGTAAAATTTCCCGGGTGGGCCCCACGTAACCAAATCCGAAAATAAAATTCCATCAGTCTCAAATAACAATTCTGAGAACCCAATTCTTACTAACAAACGTTTTTTCCTTCCCGAGGTTCTGAAGATTTTCCTTAGAAATAACAACTCTTCCTTTTGTTCAACTTTTTAAAGTCCTGATTCCTTACGTACATTCTCTTAAACATATCCTGGAATTACGGGGTGTAACAGTACACATCTAATAACGAATATTTGAACAACTACCGTTTGATGTTGGTTTAATAAAGACCAGGGTTATAAACCAGAGTAGAACTTAAGGTCAAAGTATATAAGAAACTCATGGGTGACAGAGGTTGAAATAAATCAATGTATTGTGATGCACATAAACAGAATGAATAAGGGTATGATGTGATATCTTTAGGCGACAATAGCTAAAAAATCGAGGTGAGGTTTTCCTACTACTGGTGAAGACACCTTTAGGATAAGTTTCAATGATATAGAGACCTATGAGTTTTCTTGAAAGAGAGTAATGTTTTTTGGGTGTAAAAACAAAGGGTAAATAAAGGCAAGTCCAGATGATATGTCAGAATAAGGTCCTCCTTTAGAGAAAATTATTCAGAATACAGAGTTACTAATCAGAACTTAGCGATTTCCCTTGGGTGGTCAAAGTGAAAGAATAACAATATAGGGATTTTGTCCTATTACAGTTTAAAAGATAGAGTTAAACAAAATAAAGTACCAGCCTTCAGCGAAATATAAGAAAGGATGTATGGACAACTTAGTTTATCTAGAGGTCGGGAAAAGAGAAGGTTAGCTAAAAGAGATTCAATAGTTAGACAATTTAAGGGTCCAATCTCAAAGCTTTAATGATAACAAGGTTGTAATGTAGAAGGTAGTAATGTTGCTCCTGTGGAAAGGGTAATAGAGTAACAATATGAGAATTTAAAGTCGGTACCATTGGAAAAAAAATCCCCATAGAGAATGGAGCCAATATTCGAGTTAAAGGGAGACAGAGGTTCTTTCATTTAGTTCGATGAAGATATACCGGGATACTAAAGGCATGTATTGATGTAATAACGTGAAAAGAAATATTGCTGAGTTTGGTATAATAACCCAATAGTCAGCAGGTAAAGATAGAATTGTCACGACCGAGCCCGCGATGGTGCCCTACACAGGTACCTTACAGTATACATCGAGAGATAACCAATGAATATAAATAAATCTCATAGACATGCAGTAATGTGAAATAAGAACCAGGCTAGTCGATAAGGCCACCTTCCTGCATATATACATAACAAAGGGATACATCTTTTACAAGTCCAACCCACAAAACATGACTACAGACCTCTAAGAGTTTGGATCTTATCTATGACGGGACAGGGCCCCGCCATACCCATGAATGTACATAAATCTACAACAACAGGGATCTGTACCAAAAGGTAAGCCTCCAGAGTAATGGAGCTTCCCAAAAGCTGAACAGTGATCCTAAGAGTGAGGATCAACAACCTGTTTACCTCTACCTGCGGTATGAACGCAGCCCCCCGAGGAAAGGGGGTCAGTACAAAACATGTACCAAGTATATGGCCCAGAAATCTTGTAGTGAAATCATATAGTCTAAAATAAAGCTGGAGACATGTATGATAACCAAATTAACAGTACATTGTGCCTTACTAATAATGAGAGTAAATAAGAGTAAACCTTACTGTTTAAAAATAGGAAGCTTATGATCAAACTAGGGCCACCCGCCCGTAGTATCATTATGCAATCCTACTCTTGGGACTATTTCACCCGCATGAGGCAATTTGCCTCGCATGGGACTATTTCACCCGCATGGACCCTGTGGGCCTGCAATGAGCATATACACCATACTCGCATCGTGGGGAGCAAATCCACGGAAATGCAAAATGCAACATGACCCGGGGATTGACCCTGTAATAAATAATATAACACTAGCACTAACGGCCATCATGAACAACATATGCAAGTTAGCAATCTTTAACTCTCATTAATTAAACTTAAGGCACTATCATGTAAAATTCGGGAATCTAACCCCAAAGTACTACGTACTTCTATTTCTTTAAAAAGAACCCTTTTCATATAAAAGCCACAAGATACTAACACCCGTAGTATCAAGGCATGTCTATTTTTCAAATAAAGTTACTACACCTTTAGAAATTCATTTCAAGGCTTTGAAACCAAGTAACTTCTACTTTCCAAACTCAAGTAACCTATACCTTTAAATCAAGTTACTTATACTCTTTAAATCAAGTATCGTATACTTTCAAAATCAAATCATTTATTCTCTTTTAAATCATTCGAGTAAATCACTCTTTTAACTTCCCATAAAGTCGTTATAACTAACTTCCCATAAAGTCATTATAACACTTTATGCTTTTAGAAAAGCTAAGGCATTTACATCCTTTAAAAACCAAGTGAGTTTAACTTTCCAACTTAACTAAACTTGTACCTTTTTAAATCAAATCAATGGTACCAAAATGAAACCGAATTTATTTAAGACATGTACGTCAACCGTACTATACTTTTATAAGATTCATGCTCAAGAAGATAGGGAAAGTTCCACATACCTCTTCGGATTAATCCATCCGCTAAGTTGAATACGCCGCACGTAGAATGTCAACCTATAATGACCATAATACGTCTATCAACTTCTAACTTTCTAAGGTAGAATAATACTAAGTATAAGGTCTCTTATTCTACGGAAAATTGGACAACACTTCCCCGTTTCTACGTACTTTTCCAGCTTTTTTCAAGGCCCGAAATCAATAACCAATACGCCACATTTAAGGCACAACCAATCAAACAACAATACAACATATAGTCCTTTTTCAATTCTTTAATCCAAGTCGTTACTCCAACATGTTAATACGTCATAACAATTATGACAACTAAATTCCCTTTCTTGTATAACATGTGACGATTTTAACTAACAACCAAAATTGATTAACAACTTCAATGACTAACATGCCATGTCTCGGTTTTAACCCTTCAAATATCCTAAACACTTATAAATCTTTATTCCTTATAGCACAAGCTCATTTATCAACTACTATAATATGTAATCTTCAATTACATTAGGAAGACCTAGATCATTACCTCACTAATCCCAAATATAATCCAAGATTAAAAGTCGATCCTTAGCAACTTTAGCTCCTTTCCTTTATGTTCCAATCCACTCCAAGCAACCCTTAGAAGTTCATAACTAACTTCTCTTCAAGTACCAACTCAAAATATGAAGAACACCTTAGGGTTTCAAGGTGCGACTAGCAGATTAACGTAGTATTTCTGAGATTTAAGAGGTTGTTTATGCTTACTATACTACTAGGGATCCTTGGTTTGAGTATGGGGATTTATCAACAAAATTTGAAGAATTTATTGTTCTTCATGGAAGCTTGGCCGAGAGCCCTCTCTAGTGTGCATAAGTTTTCTTGAAATTTTCTAAGTGTTAAAGTCTTGCACTAGTATGGATAAATAATGAAACCAAGGGTGGAGATTAAAACAAATGTGTGGCCAAGATTGTGATGAATAAATATCTTGAGTCAACTTGGCCACTTGTCCATGCCATTCTCGCCCAACATGGGCCATGTGGGGGTAACACGTGTCACCCTCCTATGGGTCCAAAATATTTAATCTCTCCAAAATTCTAATAAATTCTATAAGTCTCAAATGACAAATTCGAGAACTAAATTCCAATTATTAAACATTTTTCCTTCACGAGGTTCGGTGTTATACCCCGTAGTTCCAGGGTATGTATGCGAGGACGTACGTACGAGAATACGACATTAAAATTGGAAAGGAAGAAGATGTGACTTTTCGACGGAAAAGTTCCCGGATTTCGTGAAGGAAAAAGGTTCGTTAATGGGAATTGGATTCCCAGATTTGGTATTCGGTCTTCTTGGAATATTTGAGAATTATGGAATTTTATTTCCGGAATTGGTCACGTGGGGCCCACGGGAGAAATTTACGATTTTGTGGGGCCCACTTTGTTTTCGAGATTTTGGCCTTTATGGATATTTTCGGAAGATGAAATATTTTGGGCGAGTAGGAGGGCAACACGTGTCACCCCCCTAGGTGGCCTTATGGCTGAAATGTGCTAGACAAGTGGCAAGACAAGTGGCCTTGTCTTGCAAGATATTTTAGTGTGGACAAGTGGCTTGTGGGACCCACACACACTTGTCCCCAATCTCAACCACACACTTGCCTTCATCCTAGACCTTGGTTGTCCTATATATACACTACTAGTTGATGAAATCTTCCACACTTAACCATTTCAAGACTTGAACAAATACTCTCTCCCTTGCCTTGTGGTTTCGGCCATGACCTAATTCCTTGACCTAAATTTGTCCAAAAATTCTTAAACTCTCAAGTGTTCTTCCCTAAGGTGTTAGGAAGATTGTGTACCAAGAGTTGGAAAAGATTTCACACCCCTAGCCTTTTTTTCATGCCTTGGCCGAAAGTTGCTAGTTGGAAACCCTAAGTGTTCTTCACTTTTTGGAGTTGATACTTGAAGAGAAGTTGGTTAGGAGCTTCTATGGGTTGCTTGTAGCGGATTGGAACGTAAAGATTTGGAGCTAAGACTTGCTTGGAGCGACTTTAAGAACTTGGATATTCTTGGGCTATTTGAGGTAGTGAAACTTAAACCTCTTTGTGAATTGGTTATTATACATATATTATAAGTATATTATGGAATATATAATATATGGAGTAAAGTTTGAAAGGATTTGGATCTTGTTAAGTTGCTAAAATGAAAATTGGCAAGAAAGCCACAAAATGGTAAAAACGTATCTTACTTGCTAAGAAGCTAATAACAAAGTAACTATAACTTATATTAAGATGGAATATAAGTTGGATGACTAATGAAGTAAGTGGATAAGTAAAATGGAAAAAGTTGGCCAAGGACCCCAACTTAAGGACTGTATTTACTTTGGACTGTATTTACTTTGGACTTGTCACGACCCGTTCCGGGGCCCGTGACTGGTGCCTTACCGGGGCACCCAAGTAGTCATACATCAGAGTAACCAGCGGAATATAAAACAAGACAGGAAACAGTTTATAAAATAAGACACAGTTTATCTGATGAAAAGCTTGCCTTTCGGCATAATATAAATAACTCAAGTTTTGCAGTTACATCCCAACTGCATAATAGTACTACAGACCTCTAAGGAAGTAAACAACTATGGCGGGACGGGGCCCGCCATACCACTGGCATACAAAACTATCTACAATACAGGAGATCATACCCAAAAGTAGAGCCTCAGGAGAAGATGGAGCTCACGACACCCACGCAAGATCCTAAGGATGTGGATCTAGCACCTGCTTGCCCTTACCTGCGGCATGAACGCAGCCCCCCGAAGGAGGTCAGTACAACAGGTACCAAGTATGTGAAACTATAAAGTACTTAAAATGAAATCAAAGTATTTAAAACCTTTTCACAAATACAATCAGTTCAATTGCACATAGTGCCACATCACAAACAACAATAGTAATAGGAAAACTGTAACAGGTCTATTCTAGGCCGCGAATGATCGAAGCAAGGCCAATCGCCCATAGTATCATTCTGCGTGCCTAGTCCTGGACTTCCGCAGCCCGCATAGGTCCCACTGCACCGCATGAGATATTTCGCGTCGGGGCAGCAACCGGCGATCCGCCTAGGCTCCGCGGCCGCATAGCCTCAAAAGACCGCATAGTCTCAACAGACCGCATAGGGAGTCCCCCGCATCAGGCTAAACGCCCGGAATGATCAATCCTGGAGCATACCGCTGCTCCGCATAGTCTCACAGACCGCATAGGCCGTATAGACCCGCATCGAGGCAAGCCGCGGTATAACGATCGAGGGTAGGTGATACAATAACAAGACAATGGACTTACCGGTTAGCAACGTAAGCCTGGCAAGAATGACCACTTACAGCATTACAAGACACTAACACAGGTAGCATCATAACATGTCTACTTATCAAACAATCTTACTACACTTAACAGAAATCAATACAAGGCTTTTATAAACAAAACAAGTAAACAGTTCCTTTTTATCTTCTTAAGTTGTTATACCTAACTTCCCATAAAGCCAGTATAACTCTTACGCTTTTGTTTTAAAAACCAAATATTTATCTTACATTAAAAATGATTCATATTCTTTGGAAATGTTTTCGTTCTTTGTTATTCAGCTTAGTAGTGAGGCATTCAGTAAGTATTATTCGAGCTTAAGCCGTGAGGCATTGCCATAAGTATTATTCGAGCTTAAGTCAAAGACATTGTCGTAGTTATTATTCGATTAACACGTATGCGTCTACCGTACTATATATTGTAAAATATCATGCTTTAGGAAGAATCACATACCTTGAAAACCACCGCCAAGTTGAATATGTCGCGCAGAGTCGACTATAATAGTCACAGATATCTATCAAAGACTACTCGAGGGTCATTCTAAACAGGGGTTCATAATTCTACGGAAAGTCGGGCACAACCCTACCGGTGAGCTATGTAAGTCTCAGTGAAAACAAATCCTATGTGAGTCTGATTCAATTATTCTTCTTTTAAACCCCTACTGTGATAATGATTCAATTCTATTCGTGATATTCTTCTAAGTATCTAATACTTATTCTAATACTACAACAAAGAAGTATTCTCTAATTCAAAAGAGGTTAGGATTAGTTACCTCGGTAAGCCCAATAATATCCTAGATAAAGTCGCGCTGAGCAAGGTTTAGCTCCTAAGTTGTGCGCTCAGAGTAGCTCAAGAAACCTTAGAAGTTCTTCACAACTTCTACTAAGGACTAAGGGATTTGGGCTAGGGTATTTTGGGCATTATAACGATACTAGAAGACAACTTTTCTACCAAGGGAGGGTAGATTTCGGCTAGGCTAGGGGGGGTAGGCTCTCGGCCACACTACCCTAGGGGAGGGAAGAGGTGTTGACGAAAAGCTTAAGGAGAGGAGAGGATTTTTAGACTTGGAAGATAACTTTGTGGATGAATAACTCTTCATCTCTAAGGGGGTATTTATAGCTCAAGCCTTGGCCAACCAATGGCCAAGATGAAGACAAGTGCAAGGCAAGTGTAGGGTGAGGATTAACTAAACACAAATATCCTACCAACCCTTGACTTGTGCACAAGGCACAAAAACGTGCCTTGGCTCTCCAATTTCGTCCATGGGCGATTCAAGTCCACCAATGGGAGGTGCCAAGTGTTGCCCTCCCGTTGGTCCAAAATGTTTCGTCTCTCGGAAAAATCCGCAAAAATTAGTAATGGCATAGCCGGAATTTTCCCTACGAAAGCTGTGGAAACGTTTCGTCGGAAAACGATTCTTTAAGCGAGTTGTGTACAAAAACGCCCAAGGCTAACTTTAAAGCCAAACTTTTGACGTATTCCCTACGTACATACTGAAATACGGTATAACATTCTCCTCGCAGAAACATTCGTCCCGAATGTTCCTTCTCAAGACAGTTATCGAAGAAGCTTAAACAGTTAGCAAAAGCCACACACGGCCACAAACAACACTTAGGCATAAATGATAATGGAAATTTACAAGTAGGAAAGTGAATTACCTGGAGGTGTGGGGAATAGGTGAGGATACTTCTGCCTCATGTCCTCCTCGGCTTCCCACGTCATCTCCTCTCGAGCTCGTTCCGCCACAAGACTTTGATGGAAGCCACGTCCTTCGTCCGCAGACGCCTAACCTGACGATCGACTATCGCTATGGGAATCTCCTCATACGATAACCCCTCGGTCACCTGGACATCGTCAATCGGGTGTACCCTAGATGGATCCCCGATACATCTCCTCAGCATAGATACGTGAAACACCGGATGCACTGCCTCCAGATCGGACGGCAGATCCAACTCGTAGGCAACCTTGCCTACCCTGCGGACAATCTGAAACGGCCCAATGTACCTTGGGCTGAGTTTCCCCTTCTTCCCGAATCTCATCACACCCTTCATGGGTGACACCTTTAGGAAAACCCAATCATCTACTGCGAACTCCAGATGCCGACGACGATGATCTGCATACGACTTCTGCGACTCGAAATCGATAGTCGCCTCGGATAAGCTTCACCTTATCCACCGCTGCCGCACCAAATCTGGTCCCACTAGCCGCACTCGCCCACATCGAACCAACTTATAGGCGATCTGCACTTCCTCCCATACAAGGCCTCATAAGGCGCCAATGTGGTAGCTATTATTATACGCAAACTCAACTAGAGGCAAATGATCCTCCCAACTACCACTGAAGTCAATAACACAGGCTCGCAGCATATCCTCAAGAGTCTGGATAGTGCGCTCTGCCTGTCCGTCTGTCTGTGGATGAAATGCAGATTACTCGAGCTCACTGCGTCCCTAAACCCCTCGGAAGGACCTCCGAAGTTAGCCGTGGCGGGCTCCTGCATGCGATATGATCGGTAGGGACTCCATGCATCGGCGATCTCTCGGATGTAAAGTCCGCATAATCCTCGGTAGAAAAAGTCGTCCTGACGGGAAGAAAGTGGGCTGATTTCGTCAGCCTGTCGACGATAACCCATATAGAATCATGTCTCCTCTGAGTGTGAGGTAATCCTGTGATAAAGTCCATGTTGATTACCTCCCACTTCCGGTCGGGATCTCAATCGTTCAGAACAAACCACCGGCCTCCGGTGCTCTACCTTCACTGCCGACAACACGGGCGAGCTACGAACTCGCAACGCCCTCTTCAAGCCATCCCACCAATACACGGATCTAAGGTCGTGGTACATCTTGGTCGACCTCGGATGGATAGAGTAACGCTTGCATGTGCTTCCCCAAGAACTGCTGCGAAGTCACGAAACATCCGGAACACACGATCGCCTCAAACCTTAGCACCCGTGGTGCTACCTCAAAAGGACCGCGCCCTCACGAAGAGTCGTATCACGATATCGAATCAAAGCGGGATCCTCGGCTGTTGCCTCTTCACCTCCTCAACGATGGAAGACTCGGCAACCTCACGAACTCTAACCCCATCGCTATCGTAATCAATCAAACGGACACCAAGGCTCGCTAAGCGATGCAAATCACGAACCATGTCCCTCCTCTCTAGCTGCACATCCGATAGGCTCCCATCGACTACGACTAAGAGCATGCCACAACATTGGCCTTCCCGGGTGGTACAGGATATCAACATCGTAATCCTTAAGCAACTCTAACCACCGTCTGCCGCAAGTTCGGCTCCTCCGGTGAAGATATCTGGAGGCTCTTGTGGTGCGTATAAATATCCACGTGAACCCCATACAAATAGTGCCTCGGATCTTCAAAGCGTGAATCACTGCGACTCCAAATCATGGGTGGGGTAGTTCCTCTCGTGTTTCTTCACCGTCGGGACGCATATGCTATAACCCCGCCATGCCGCATCAACACACATCCCAACCCGATGCCGACGCATCACAATACACGACATAACCATCCGGACCTCCGGAAGAGTAAGAAGCGGTCGTCGATCTCTCTTTCAAGAATGGAAACCCCGCCACAAGCATCATCCATCAAACTTGGCCGCTTCGAGTCACCTAGTCAATGGTGCGTAGATAAAGCAAACTTCTCCACGAACGCCGATAATATCTCGCAAGGCCCGAAATCGCGAACCTCAGCCGGAGTAGTAGGTCTAGGCCAAGTCCCGACGCCGATCTTGGCGTATCCACTCGAATGCCATCAACCCGACAATATGCCCAAGAAACGCCATCAAGTCAACCAAAACTCACATTTGGAAAACTTGGCGCATAACCGCTGGTCTGGAGAATCGGCAAGACCGCCAAATGCTCCGCATGCTCGCTCTGGCGAGAATAAACCAAGATATCATCAATGAACACTATCACAAACGTGTCCAAAAATGGTTTGAACACTCGGTTCATAAATTCCATGAATACCGCCGGAGCATTGGTCAACCCAAAAGACATGACCCAGAACTCATAATGCGTCGGGTCTCGAATGCGATCCTAGGACATCCACCTCTCGACTCGCACTGATGATAGCCCGATCGCAGATCAATCTTGGAGAAACATCTCGCACTGCAATGGTCGAACAAATCATCAATCACAGGAAGGGGTATCGTTCTTAATGGTCACCTTGTTCACCGCTGTAATCAACACATGCGCAGCGTCGCCCTTCTTCTTCACGAACAATACGGCGCTCCCGGGAGAAACACTAGGCTCGATGAAGCCGCTTCTCCAAAGAAATCTCTAAGCTGATCCTTCAACTCTCTCAACTCGGCAGGTGCCATTCTGTACGGCGGAATGGAAATAGGCCGAGTGTCTGGCAATATGTCAATACAAAACTCAATCTCCTCTCGGGAGGATACCCGAGGTCATCCGAAACACGCCCGGGAACTCGTGACTCTCGAACCGAAAATCTGGTACCGCAGCCTGAAGATCAAACACCCGAACGAGATGGTAGATATACCCTTCGCACCATCTTCCTAGCCTTGAGGTAGGAAATAAACCTACCCGCCGGCGTCTGTGCTCCCACTCAACAACCGGCTCAGAAGCTGGAACCGTACTACTCTCTGCAGTCTACATTGGCGTAGCAAGAAGCTAGCCAATCCATCCCCATAATCACGCCGAAGTCAATCATCTCCAACTCTATCAAGTCGGCTGAGGTCCGACGCGTAAATAGTCACAGACAAGCTCATATACCCGCCGAGCTACCACCGAATCACCCCGGCGTAGCTACCTCGAAAGGTCTATGGACTCGTGCTCTATCCCTATCCTACTAGCAAAGGGGAGATATATGGGATGAGTAGAACCGGATCTATCAAAGCATACACATCAAACCCGAACGATAAGGTACGTGGCGACATCGGTGAGGCCTCACGATCTGTCGGTGGACAAAGCATATACGCGGTTACGAGGACCGCTAGAATCGGGACTGCGCCACGACCTCTGCCGCGACCCGATCCATGTGTACCTTGCCCTCCGGGCGAGTAGCTGTCGAGGATGAAGCGGCGAATGCACGTAGGGTGAGCCTACCACTAGCGCCGCCCGGTCGGACAAACTCGCAAAGTGACCTGCTGGCACAAGTATAGCAAGCTCGAGTACGGCTCGAGAATGGTATACGCCACAACGCACACCGAGCGGACCTCGAGCAGTTAGCACCCACTGCTACCGGAAATCAAAGTCTGGGGCCCGACACGCCCGCGCTCTGGGTCTTTGAAAATGAGGTAGGAGCGCTCTGCGCTGGCTGTGGTGCAAATCTGGACTTCTGCTGATGCCGCCCACCCTGAGGACCACCAAAAGAACCGGCCGTCTTGGCCTTCTTCTGCTGCTGATATCGCTCTACCCGGCGGTCTCTACGCTCCTCACAACCCAGTGCATGAGCCTGCATACGGGTTATGTCCATGCTCGTGAAGGGACACACCCGCACAAGACTCGGCCATGTAATCATCTAGCCCAGTGACATAGCGATGCACCCTGTCCTCCATCTCTGCTACCAGTGCAGGGACATATCGAGCCAAAGAATCAAACTCGACATTGTACTCCCTCACTGTGCGTCCTCCCTGCCTCAGCAACAAGAATCTATCAGCTCGTGCCCTCCTCATCTGCGGAGGCAAGAAGTGTGTGAGAAAAGCCTCTGAAAACTCATCCCATACTGCTGGAGGTGCATGCTCTCCCCGGGAAAGCTCCCATGAATCAAACCAATCGACTGCGGTATCACGCGGACGTGCGAACCGAATGTCACGACCTCGGTCTCGAAGCCACGATCACCGCATAATCCTCTGCGGTGACGGATGAACTCCTGCGGATCATCCTCCGCCTCGACCGTAAAACTCTGGCGGGCTACAACTCAGGAAATCCCGTAGCCTCAAACTATTCGCCTCGGGTGCACTACGGTGCGGCCGAGCTGAGGCTGAATCGCCGATCCAGCCTCTCCTCGTGTCGGGCCACAACTTTAGCCAATAGTGGGCCATCTCCTTGTACCTAACTCCTCCGCCCGGTGTGGGACGGGAGGTGTGGGTACCGTGGTCTCTTTGGGGCCAAGGCGTCATAGAACTCGCCGTCTCGGTATAGGCGGGCACGAGCCTCGTAACTCTGGGTGTGCTGCTAGCAGCTACCTCGGCTGCCTTGCCGCCACGGGCGGGTTGCCTTACGTGGAGGCATAATCATTCTGAAAGGAATACGTTAGAGGGGTCCAACCTATAACACAGCTCTAAAGCACGATCTCAGAATGAGAAGAATGGAAACCAATCCTAAATATCCTATAGCCTCTTGATTATTGGTGTGGTGCACAACACACCGATAATCAAGACTCTACTAGATACGGTCTGTAGACACTTTCCGAGGATTAATCGCTCGATACCACTTTTGTCACGACCGTTCGGGGATCGTGCCTTACGGGGCACCCAGTAGTCATACATCGAGTAACGGCGGAATATAAAACAAGACAGAAACAGCTTTATAAAATAAGACACGCTTTATCGATGAAAAGCTTGCCTTTCGGCATAATATAAATAACTCAAGTTTTGCAGTTTCATCCCAACTGTACAATAGTACTACAGACCTCTAAGGAAGTAAACAACTATGGCGGGACAGGGCCCCGCCATACCCCGATCAGTACAAAACTATCTACAATACTGGGGAGATCATACCCAAAAGTAGAGCCTCGGAGAAGATGGAGCTCACGACACCAACGCAAAGATCCTAAGGATGTGGATCTAGCACTGCCGCTTGCCACCTGCGGCATGAACGCAGCCCGAAGGAGGTCAAGATAATGCAGTATGTGAAACTATAAAGTACTTAAAATGAAATCAAAGTATTTAAAACCTTTTCACAAATACAATCGGTTCAATTGCACATAGTGCCACATCACAAACAACAATAATAGGAAAAGCAGAATGAGTCTATTCTAGGCGCGAATGATCGAAGCAAGGCCAATCGCCCATAGTATCATTCTGCGTGCCTAGTCACGGACTTCGCGGCTCGCATAGGTCCCGCACAGACCGCGTGAGATATTTCTCGCGACGGGGCAGCTAACCCCGGCATCCGCCTAGGCTCCCGCAGCGCATAGCCTCAAAAGACCGCATAGTCTCAACAGACCGCGTAGGAGTCCCCGCGTCAAAGCTAACGCCGGAATGATCAATCTCGAGCATACCGCGCTCCGCATAGTCTCACAGACCGCATAGGCCGTATAGACCCGCATCGAGGGGCAAGCCTCGGTATAACGATCGAGGGTAGGTGATACAATAACGATAATGGACTTACGGTTAGCAACGTAAGCCTGCAAGAATGACCCGCTTACAGCATTACAAGACACTAACACGGTAGCATCATAACATGTCTACTTATCAAACAATCTTACTACACTTAGCAATCAATACAAGGCTTTTATAAACAAAACAAGTAAATTCCTTTTATCTTCTTAAGTTGTTATACCTAACTTCCCATAAAGCGATAACTCTTACGCTTTTGTTTTAAAACCAAATATTTATCTTACGTTAAAAATGATTGATATTCTTTTGAAATGTTTTCATTCTTTGTTATTCAGCTTAAGCGTGAGGCATTCCGTAAGTATTATTCAGCTTAAGCGTGAGGCATTACCATAAGTATTATTCAGCTTAAGTCAAAGACATTGCCGTAGTTATTATTCGCTTAACACGTACGCGTCACCGTACTATATATTGTAAAATATCATGCTTTAGGAAGAATCACATACCTACCGTGAAAACCACCGCCAGTTGGATATGTCGCGCGCAGAGAGTCAGCCTATAATAGTCACAGATATCTAGCAAAGAGTCCTCTGAGGGTCATGCTACACAGGGGGTTCATAATTCTCCGGAAAGTCGGGCAGCGCAACCCTACCCGTTGAGCTATGTAAGTCTAATGTGAAAACAGTCTATGTGAGTCTGATTCAATTATTCTTCTTTAAACCCTTCTACTGTGATAACATTCAATTCTATTCGTGATATTCTTCTAAGTATCTAATACTTATTCTAATACTACAACAGTAAGTATTCTCTAATTCAAAAGAGGTTAGGATTAGTTACCTCGGTAAGCCCAATAATATCCTAGATAAAGTCGCGCTGAGCAAGGTTTAGCTCCTAAGTTATGCGCTCAGAGCTCCAAGAAACCTTAGAAGTTCTTCACAACTTCTACTAAGGACTAAGGGATTTGGGCTAGGGTATTTTGGGCATTATAACGATACTAGAAGACAACTTTTCTACCAAGGGAGGGGGGTAGATTTCGGCTCGGCTAGGGGGGGTAGGCTCTCGGCCACACTACACACGGGGAGGGAAGAGGTGTTGGACGAAAAGCTTAAGGGAGAGGAGAGGATTTTTAGACTTGGAAGATAACTTTGTGGATGAATAACTCTTCATCTCTAAGGGGGTATTTATAGCTCAAGCCTTGGCCAACCAATGGCCAAGATGAAGACAAGTGCAAGGCAAGTGTAGGGTGAGGATTAACTAAACACAAATATCCTACCAACCCTTGACTTGTGCACAAGGCACAAAAAACGTGCCTTGGCTCTCCAATTTCGTCCATGGACGATTCAAGTCCACCAATGGGAGGGTGCCAAGTGTTGCCCTCCCGTTGGTCCAAAATGTTTCGTCTCTCGGAAAAATCCGCAAAAATTAGTAATGGCATAGCCGGAATTTTCCCTACGAAAGCTGTGGAAACGTTTCGTCGGAAAACGATTCTTTAAGCGAGTTGTGTACAAAAAAAACGTCCAAGGCTAACTTTAAAGCCAAACTTTTTGTACGTATTCCCTTACGTACATACTCTGGAAATACGGGGTATAACAGGACTGTATTTACATTGGACTGTATTTACATTTCTGTTAAGGGGAAGATTGTTCAATCGCGTTCCGTTTGGGCGTGTGATCCCCTTTTTAATTATTGTATTGTACCGTTAAGGGGAAGATTGTTAATCGCGTCCGTTTGGGCGTGTGATCCCCTTCTTTAAATTTCGGAAATGTTGCGCCTTAAATGTGGCATGTTGGTTACTGTTATCAGGCCTTGAAAAAGGTGGAAAAGTATGTAAAAACGGGGGAAGTGCTGCCGAATTTTCCGTAGAATTAGAGGGCTTTTTATTGGTATAAGTCTTCAATGGTAAGTAAGGTTTGATAGAAGTACTATGACCATTTTAGGAGTGAAGTACTACGTGTGGCGTGATCTACTTGGCTTAAGGAGTAGCCGACGGGTTGAAGTACTTGGAGCGTTTTGCTATTTGTCGATAATCGTCGCGAGGTATGTGAACCTCTTCCTATCTTTTCTAGCATGATTGTTGTGAACTATATAGTACGGTAGACGTACGCGTGCTAAACGAGTTTTGGTTGGTTTAAAACATAAGGTGTTGTAATAGCTTTATGGGAAGTTAGTTATAATGACTTTATGTAGGTAAAAGAATGGGTTATTGATTTTAGAAATTAAGAGACTTGATCTTAAAAGATAAGAGACTTAACTTATAAATGACGTTTTATGAAATGTTAAGGACTATGAATTTTATTAAAAAGTTGTGAAACCTCATTCGTGAGTAATGAGTACTTGGCTTTTAAAGAATAATGTTTCTTGATTTGGAAATGAGAATAAGTATCGAACAAACCACTGCAGCGTTAATAAAGGAAAATGTATTGACTAATTAACTATATTAAAACCAGTAGAAACCTCCATCTGCATAGAAGCTAAGATAAGACAAAATTGTATTACATTTTCTAGATCATCATGGCTGCTTTAATAAGATTGTTATAAACAAGAATAACTACTCACACATAAGGCATATGTTACTCAATGGTTTTAAAAAGAGATTACGTTATTTGATTAAGACTATGAACTATGAAATCTTTCAAAAATAAGAGACTTGAGTATTTGAAATTAGGCAACTTGAACTTTTGGAAAAGAATGTTGTTACTTGACTTTAAAAGGGGAAAATGTGTTGGTTTAAAATGAAGACATGGTATTGCCTTAATCTGTCTTAAAAGAGGGTTTAAATGTTATGGACGATTCTTTACCGAGTCCCATGGGATGGGCGGGACATGTATTCCATACGATCCTTTACCGAGTCCCATGGGATGGGCCGGGACATGTATTTCATACGATCCTTTACCGAGTCCCATGGGATGGGCCGGGACATGTATTCCATACGATTCTTTACCGAGTCCCATGGGATGGGCCGGGACATGTATTTCATACGATTCTCTACCGAGTCCCACGGGATGGGCCGGGACATGTATACCACACGATTCCACCTCGTGTCCCATGGGATGGGCCGAGACATGTTATACGTATCATACGATTTATACCTAGACTGCCGGCAGTGAGGAAAAAGTTCCACGGGCATGAGGGATGACTTTGAGGGCGTGAGTCCCTGGCTTGACATGACTGATTTTATGTTGTGAACTGTAGTTTGGTTATCATACATGTCTCCTGTTTTATATTAGACTGTCATGATTTCATTTACAGTATTTTCAGTTTCACATACTTGGTACCTGTTATGCGACCTCCTTCGGAAGTGCGTTCATGCCGCAGTAAGGTACATCGGTTGTGGATCCTCGCTCATAGGATCACAGTTCAGCGGTTTGGGAAGCTCCGTTTCTCCGGAGGCTTATCTTTTGGTATAGTCCCCTGTCATTGTAGGTACTTGTACATTCAGGGGTATGGCGGGGCCCTGTCCCGTCATAGTTGTTGTTACACTCTTAGAGGTCTGTAGTACTGTTGTGGGCAGGGTTGTAAGGATTGTAACTGTTCGGTTTTATGTATATACATGAAGGTAACCGTTTTGGTTAGCCTGTTTTTTTATGTTGTCTCTTGTTTCCTGTTTAAATTTTATTTCCGCTGATTTTCTCTGATGTTGTTATCACTAGGGTGCCCGGGGTAAGGCACCAGTCGCGGGCCCGAGATCGGGTCGTGACAAAAGTGGTATCAGAGCAGTTAATCCTCGGAAAGTGTCTCTGCCGTGTCAGTAGAGTCTTGATTATCGGTGTGTTGTGCACCACATCTATAATCAGGAGGCTGCAGGATATTTAGGATTGGTTTCTATTCTTCTCACTCTGAGATCGTGCCTTAGAGCTGTGTTGTAAGTTGGACTCCCTCTGACGTATTCTTATGTGCCAGTTATGCCTCTACGCAAGGCAGTCAGGGCCCAGGAGGGCAAGGCAGCAGAGGGAGCTGCGAGTAGAGTAGCGGCGGTCTCTCGAGGCCACGATGCACGAGACGCCGGACCGGCAAGGAACAGAGGAGATGGGTTACAAGGAGATGGCCCAGTTATTGGCCAGGATAGTGGCAAGGCACGAGGATAGGCTGGATGCAGCAATTCCGGTACCGGTAGTACCCGTAGTTCACCCGCGATCGGATAGTTTGAGACTGCGGGACTTTCTGAGTTGCAGCCCGCCAGAGTTTTATGGGTCGAGGCCTGAGGATGATCCGCAGGAGTTCATCCGACAGTTACAACGGATCATGAGAGTGATCAAGGCTTCAGAGACCGAGTCAGTGGTCTTAGGTTCGCATCGGCTGCGTGATACTGCAGTCGTCTGGTTTGATTCGTGGGAGCTGTCCCGGGGGGAGCATGCGCCTCCAGCTATTTGGGACGAGTTCTCGGAGGCATTTCTCAACCACTTCTTGCCTCCGCAGATGAGGAGGACGCGGGCCGACAGATTTCTGATGACAACGTGGAGTTCGACTCATTGGCTCGGTATGTCCCTGCGTTAGTAGCTGATATGGAGGACAGAGTGCACCACTACGTCACCGGGCTCGATGACTACTTGGCAGAGGCTTGTTCGGGTGTAGCTCTTCAGCCGGGCATGGACATTGCCCGCATGCAGGCTTATGCACTTGGATGTGAGGAGCGGATGGGTCGACGGAATGACCGAGATCAGCAGAAGAGGGCCAGAACAGCAGGGTCCTTTGGTAACTTTCGAGGCGGGCCGCCTCAGCAGCAGGTTAGTTATGCACCTCCGCCCGATGCAGTGGTCATCCACGCCTTGGGGCGCTCGGTATTCGAGCTGGTCGAGCTCGAGGATTCGTTCCGGTATACATGGGTTCTAGCCAGTCGGGTTCATGTTTCCCTCAGTGTGCACGATGTGGCAGGCGTCATCCCGGGGAATGTCGTCTTTTTACTGGTGCTTGTTTTGCCTGCGGCCGTCAGGGCCATGTGACGAGGAACTGTCCTAATAGGAAGGATGCAGACAGAATGACTCAGCCTCCCGGGTCAGTGGCAGGTTCATCGCCTTCTATAGCCATGCGCCCTGCAGGGCAGGATTATGATTAGAGCGACGAAGGGAAAATGAAGCAGTTGATACAGGTATATTCTTACCCCTCTAGAGACTAGTATGTGTTGATGATATGATGATGTGCTAAGTATTATGTTCAGATAGCATTATGTTAAATTGTGATTTAGAGGCCTGGTTAGTAAAGGGGAAGTTGGGTACATAGAAATTGTGAGCCTTAGAATATTATACGTGGAGACCTTAGATGCGAGGCCGTCTTGAGTAAAAGATTTTGTTTACGATTGACCTTTGTCGGAGTGCATAGTATACGAGGGGTATATTTGTGTGATAAGTCCCTGAGTGGTGTGAATTATAAGAGGGTAGTTGAGCTAAGAAGACCACTAGGTTTTCGTGACTTGATTAGTGAGATTGTTCCGGATCGGGGAACAAGAGCTTGGCGCGATAGATGGGTCGGGTTGAGGTAAGGTCGCGGGTCAACCCGTAGCCCGGATTGAAGTAAGGGAAATTGGTGGTGGTCCCGCTTTGTGATAAGGTCACGAGGGTGCTAGGCCCAAGTTTAGGTAACCGTTGTACGAGTTCGTGGATGCGTTCGACCAGAATCGGATCGTGAAGGTCGGGAATGGCCTTGAAGGAATTTGAGGCTAGTAAGATGACCAAGTTTAGAGGTAGTGATGACTGAAGTGTGGTACGTGTACTGGAAAGAGTTCGGGTGTTCGAGAAGTGTACGACGAGTAAGGAAAGAAGCGAACGTGTGCTAAGAGATGGAAGTGATCATTTTTAGTGAAGGTGCGAAGGAAGTATCCTTTGGACCAGGAGCGAGAGTTGGTGTTGTTTTACATCTTCGAGGTGATTTCTCGTTGGCTTGGATTTGAGTTTTGCGCGCATATTATATTCTGGCCATTGGTGGCATGACCGGTTTTGTAAGTGTAGTAGTGGAGACTATACCGGCGCAAGTACGTTTGGAGACTTAGAAGGAACATTCGGGATGAATGTTTCTAAGGGGGGAAGAATGTTATACCCCATATTTCCAGGGTATGTATGCGAGGACGTACGTACGAGAATACGACATTAAAATTGGAAAGGAAGAAGATGTGACTTTTCGACGGAAAAGTTCCCGGATTTCGTGAAGGAAAAAGGTTCGTTAATGGGAATTGGATTCCCAGATTTGGTATTCGGTCTTCTTGGAATATTTGAGAATTATGGAATTTTATTTCCGGAATTGGTCACGTGGGGCCCACGGGAGAAATTTACGGTTTTGTGGGGCCCACTTTGTTTTCGAGATTTTGGCCTTTATGGATATTTTCGGAAGATGAAATATTTTGGACGAGTAGGAGGGCAACACGTGTCACCCCCCTAGGTGGCCTTATGGCCGAAATGTGCTAGACAAGTGGCAAGACAAGTGGCCTTGTCTTGCAAGATATTTTAGTGTGGACAAGTGGCTTGTGGGACCCACACACACTTGTCCCCAATCTCAACCACACACTTGCCTTCATCCTAGCCCTTGGTTGTCCTATATATACACTACTAGTTGATGAAATCTTCCACACTTAACCATTTCAAGACTTGAACAAATACTCTCTCCCTTGCCTTGTGGTTTCGGCCATGACCTAATTCCTTGACCTAAATTTGTCCAACAATTCTTAAACTCTCAAGTTTTCTTCCCTAAGGTGTTAGGAAGATTGTGTACCAAGAGTTGGAAAAGATTTCACACCCCTAGCCTTTTTTTCATGCCTTGGCCGAAAGTTGCTAGTTGGAAACCCTAAGTGTTCTTCACTTTTTGGAGTTGATTCTTGAAGAGAAGTTGGTTAGGAGCTTCTATGGGTTGCTTGTAGTGGATTGGAACGTAAAGATTTGGAGCTAAGACTTGCTTGGAGCGACTTTAAGAACTTGGATATTCTTGGGCTATTTGAGGTAGTGAAACTTAAACCTCTTTGTGAATTGGTTATTATACATATATTATAAGTATATTATGGAATATATAATATATGGAGTAAAGTTTGGAAGGATTTGGATCTTGTTAAGTTGCTAAAATGAAAATTGGCAAGAAAGCCACAAAATGGTAAAAACGTATCTTACTTGCTAAGAAGCTAATAACAAAGTAACTATAACTTATATTAAGATGGAATATAAGTTGGATGACTAATGAAGTAATTGGATAAGTAAATGGAAAAAGTTGGCCAAGGACCCCAACTTAAGGATCAGATTTACTTTGGACTGTATTTACTTTGGACTGTATTTACATTGGACTGTATTTACATTTCTGTTAAGGGGAAGATTGTTCAATCGCGTTCCGTTTGGGCGTGTGATCCCCTTTTTAATTATTGTATTGTACCGTTAAGGGGAAGATTGTTAATCGCGTCCGTTTGGGCGTGTGATCCCTTCTTTAAATTTCGAAATGTTGCGCCTTAAATGTGGCATGTTGGTTCTTGTTATCGTGCCTTGAAAAGGTGGAAAAGTATGTAAAACGGGGAAGTCTTGCGAATTTTCCGTAGAATTAGAGGGCTTTTATTGGTATAAGTCTTCAATGGTAAGTAAGGTTTGATAGAAGTACTATGACCATTTTAGGAGTGAAGTACTACGTGTGGCGTGATCTACTTGGCTTAAGGAGTAGCCGACGGGTTGAAGTACTTGGAGCGTTTTGCTATTTGTCGATAATCGTCGCGAGGTATGTGAACCTCTTCCTATCTTTTCTAGCATGATTGTTGTGAACTATGTAGTACGGTAGACGTACGTGTGCTAAACGAGTTTTGGTTGGTTTAAAACATAAGGTGTTATAATAGCTTTATGGGAAGTTAGTTATAATGACTTTATGTAGGTAAAAGAATGGGTTATTGATTTTAGAAGTTAAGAGACTTGATCTTAAAAGATAAGAGACTTAACTTATAAATGACGTTTTATGAAATGTTAATGACTATGAATTTTATTAAAAAGTTGTGAAACCTCATTCGTGAGTAATGAGTAATTGGCTTTTAAAGAATAATGTTTTACTGATTTCGGAAATGAGAATAAGTATCGAACAAACCACTGCAGCGTTAATAAAGGAAAATGTATTGACTAATTAACTATATTAAAACCAGTAGAAACCTCCATCTGCATAGAAGCTAAGATAAGACAAAATTGTATTACATTTTCTAGATCATCATGGTTGCTTTAATAAGATTGTTATAAACAAGAATAACTACTCACACATAAGGCATATGTTACTCAATGGTTTTAAAAAGAGATTACGTTATTTGATTAAGACTATGAACTATGAAATCTTTCAAAAATAAGAGACTTGAGTATTTGAAATTAGGCAACTTGAACTTTTGGAAAAGAATGTTGTTACTTGACTTTAAAAGGGGAAAATGTGTTGGTTTAAAATGAAGACATGGTATTGCCTTAATCTGTCTTAAAAGAGGGTTTAAATGTTATGGACGATTCTTTACCGAGTCCTATGGGATGGGCCGGGACATGTATTTCATACGATCCTTTACCGAGTCCCATGGGATGGGCCGGGACATGTATTCCATATGATCCTTTACCGAGTCCCATGGGATGGGCCGGGACATGTATTCCATACGATTCTTTACCGAGTCCCATGGGATGGGCCGGGACATGTTGTAACGACCCGTTCCGGGGCCCGTTACTGGTGCCTTACCCCGGGCACCCTAGTGATACATACATCAGAGAAAATCAGCGGAACATAAAACATGAGTCATTTAACAAGAGATATAATAAATAAACAGGCCAACCAAAACAGTTGCCTTCAGTATATACATAAAACTCGAGCAGTTTAATCCTTTTACAACCACGCTTTACAACAAAGATTACCTCTAAGATATACATGACTATGACGGACGGGGCCCGCCATACCTCGAATGTACAAGAACCTACAACTCGGGAACACCTAAAAGATAAGCCTCGAGAAACGGAGCTTCAAATGCGTTGGCGTGATCCTATGGCGAGGATCCACGGCCGATGTACCTCTGCTGCGGCATGAACGCAGCGAGGTCAAGACAACAGTACCAAGTATGTGAAATCAGAAATCGTAATGAAAGCATAATATTCTATATCAATCAGGAGACATGTATGATGACCAACTACAGTTCACAACATAAAAGCAGTCATGTCAATTCAGGGACTCACGCACTCAAGTCGTCCCTCATGCCCGTGGAACTCCTTCTCATCGCGGCAGTCTAGGTACAAATCAGGTGATACGTACAACATGTCTCGGCCCATCTTATGGACCAAGTATAGAAACGAGTGGGATACATTCCCGGATGAACCGGTAGTCGAGTGAAATACATTCCCGGATGAACCGGTAGTCGAGTGAAATACATTCCCGGATGAACCGGTAGTCGAGTGAAATACATTCCCGGATGAACCGGTAGTCGAGTGAAATACATTCGGATGAACGGTAGACGAGTGAAATACATTCCCGGATGAACCGTTAGTCGAGTGAAATACATTCCCGGATGAACCGGTAGTCGAGTGAAATACATTCCCGGATGAACCGGTAGTCGAGTGAAATACATTCCCGGATGAACCGGTAGTCGAGTGAAATACATTCCCGGATGAACCGGTAGTCGAGTGAAATACATTCCCGGTTCATCCCATGAACCGGTATAGAAACGTCCATAACAAATCAGCCGGCCCTCCATCGAGAGACGTGGTGGAATAGAAACACAATACTTGCACAACAAAGGCTATCACAACAAGCATAGGCAAGTCACATACTCAAGGTACTCTCATGTTATGTCAAAGTCCGGGTTTTAACCCCAAAGTACTACATACGTTAAGTTCTTTTTTTTAAAAGAGATACATTCCTTTTGTAAAAGTCACCCGATACCCGTAGCATAAAACTAGAGTGATCCACATTATTAAGTAAACCAGAACACCTTCTTTTTAAAATCAAGTAACAACATTCTTTTCCTAAGGTTCCAGTTTGCCTAATTTTAATTACTCAAGCTTCTCCTTTTCAAAAGGTTTCATAGTTCATAATTTTAATCCCTTAAAACAATTTAAGAAACATATGCCTTACGTGTGAGTAGTTTATTCTTATTTAACATTCTTAATACAGCAGCCATGATCTAGAAATGTAATATCATTTTGTCTTATCTTAGCTTATGCAGATGGAAGTTTCTCTTGGTTTTAATAATACTTAATTAATCAAAACATTTCCTTTTTATTAACGCGGTGGTTTGTCGATACACATCCCGATTCAGAAATCAAGAAACATTCTTAAGCCGTTATAGCTAACTTCGCATCTAGCTAGTATAACACTTAAGTTGTCAAAAACCAAGTACTACTCTTTCTTTCAAAACGATTCATAAATCTTTTGAAATACATCAAGTTCTGCATTAACACATAACAAGCCAGTTATAGTTCGAATCAGTTACCTTTTGAAAATCACAACTCATTTTCTTACCTACATAAAGTCATTATAACCAACTCCCATAAAGCCGTTATAACACTTTATGTTTAAGCCAAACAAATACACTTAGCACATGTACGTCTACCGTACTACATAGTTCACACATATCATGCTAGAAAAGATAGGAAGAGGTTCACATACCTCGCGACGAGTATCGACTAATAGCAAAACGCCCCAAACAGTCGGCTACTCCTTAAGCCAAGTGGATCACTCCACACGTAGTACTCCAACCTATAAGGCCACAAGGCGCTTATTAACATCTAGATCTCAACGTTCCATATTCTACAGAAAATTCGGCAGCACCTCCCCCCCCCGCCACAGCGTAAATCTCCTCCTCTATCGAGGCCGGCTACCAAGCCAACCAGGGGGGGGGTTTTACACGTCTAACCGGACGTGTACAATTCTACTATACTGCAATACTATACAAGTCTACTGCAATACAGTCCTATGTAATTACAGTTCCGTTCAGTTCTTTATTCTTCAGGCTTAAGTCAAAAGACATTGCCGAATACTAAGTAGTTCCATATATAGTATACTTCAACTATATATTCAACCAAACATGTAATTTCCAATTACAATAGAGGGACAAGATAATTACCTCGATAAGCCCAAAATTATCCGAGTTTAATGTCGCTCCTGAGCAAGGTTTAGCTCCTACTCCGTACGCTCCAATCCGCTCCAAACAACCCTTAGAAGTTCTAACCAACTTCTACTTAAATACTTCAACCAACTATGAAGATTTCCTTAGGGTTTCGGTTTGAGACTAAAAAGGACAAAAGGTAGTATATCCGTATTCTACGTATAGAGGTAACTTTTGGAATACTTCAAGGTATAAGGCTAAGGTATTTTGGGCATTATAACAATACTAGGAGAGTATTTCTATACCACAACAAGGGGTATTATACGAAAGTAACTAGGCTAGGGGGGGGGTACCCCACGGCCAAGCCTCACTCAAAGGGGGGGGGGGAGGGCTTTGGACGATTTCAACTCACAAAGGGGGAGAGATTTCAAGACTTGGAAAATGATTTTTGGATGAAGAAAGTTCATCAACTAAGGGGGTATTTATAGCAAACCCAAAGGCCAACCAATGGCCAAGATCTAGCCAAGTGCAAGGCAAGTGTAAGGCCAAGATCAAGCCAAGTGCACCCTAACCCTACTCCACAAAACACTCCACAAAACAAGCCACAATACAAGGCCAAAAGAGGGAGCCAATCGGCCAAGGCCAACCAAGGCCTCTTGGACGCCCAAATCGTCCAACCTTCCCCACTTGCTTCCAATGTGAGGGTGACACATGTCACCCTCCCGTTGGTCCAAAATGTTTCGTCTCTCGGAAAAATCCGCAAAAATTATAAATGACATAGCCGGAATTTTCCCTACGAAAGCTGTGGAAACGTTTCGTCGGAAAACGACTCTAGCCGGCACTTGTGCCCAAATTTCGAATCCAATGCCTAACTTAAGGCTCAAATTTAGACGCGTCGCCCATACGCACATACTGCGAAATACGGGGTATAACATTCTTCCCCCCTTAGAAACATTCGTCCCGAATGTTCCTTCAAGGTCTCAAAACAAACAGGTGCCAATATAGTCTTCACTACTATACTTACGAAACCATCCGTGCCACACCTGGCCACCAAAATAACAGCCGCACAAATACTTAAACCCAAGCCAACGAGGACGCACCTCTAATCATCACAAAAACCCCTACCTGAGGTCTAAAATATACTCCCTTCACACCTTCATTTCACAGAAGAAACGATCACACACGTTCCCTTCTCCCCTATCCCGTAGTATCCTTCTCGAACACTCGAACTCTTCTAGTATACGTACCACACTTGACCATCGCCGGTTCCCAAAACCTTGGAGTCACCACCTCCAAACTTGGTCATCTCTAGCGTAATATCCCCAAGGCCATTCCCGCCTTCACGAACGATTCTGGTCGAACGCATCCACAAACTCATACGATGGTCGTCTAAACTCGCCTAGCACCTCGTGACCCTACCACCGGCGGGACCACCGAACTGGCCCCACCCCAAACCGGGTTACGGTTTGACCCGCAAATGGTCCTAAACCCGACCCAACGTGCAAACTCTTGTTCCCGATCCGGAACAATCTTACTAATTCACATCATGAAAGCTACCACTTCCATCTCACACTACCCATGGACTTATCACACAAATAAATCCCACGTATACTACTTCCCCTTATAAAGGTCAAACATAAAACGAATCTTTTACTCAAGACGACCTTACCTCTAAGGTCTCAGTCGTGAAATAGTCTAAGGTTCACACTTACCATGCCCCATACTTAACCTCCCAACTAACCATGTTTTCTAACTCACAATTAACACAACGCTATTCGCACATAGCACATAATAATGAGATCATCATATCGCGATACCAAAACTCTAGAGGTTAAGGATATACACAAGCTACCGCTTCCACTCTAATCATAGGCACGCCTGCAGGCTATAACAGAGAAGGCGAAGAACTCGCGATCCGGTGGGTGGCTCACGCCGCTGAACCTCCTATAAGCCTGATCTCTCGTCCACATGGCCTGGCGCAGGTGAAACAAGCACCAGTAAAAAGACGACATTCCCCGGGATGATGCTTGCCACATCGTGCACCGGCGGGACATGAACCTCGGCTAGAACTCACGTAACCACGCAAACGAAGCCACGGAGCTCGACCAGGCTCGAATAACCCGAACGCCACGATGGCGCGGAGGACCACTCAGATCTTGGCGGAGGTTCATAACTAACTCGCCGAGGCGGTCCGCCTCGAAGGTCGCCAAAGACCTACATGCTCGGCCTCTTCTGCTGATCCTGGTCATTCCGTCGACCTCTCCGTGCCTCACATCCTAGTGCATGAGCCTGCATGCGGGCAATGTCCATGCCCGGCTGAAGAGAAACACCCGCACAAGATTCGGCCATATAATCATCAAGCCCGGTGACGTAGCGATGCACCCTATCCTCCATATCTGCAACTAGGCGAGGGACATATCGAGCCAAAGAATCGAACTCGACATTGTACTCACGACGGCGCCTCTGCTCTCAAGAACAAAAATCTATCGGCCCGTGCCCTCCTCATCTGCGGAGGCAAGAAGTGCGTGAGGAAAGCCCCCGAAAACTCATCCCATACTGCTGGGGGTGCATGCTCTCCCCGGGAAAGCTCCCACGAATCAAACCAATCGACTGCGGTATCACGCAGACGATGCGAACCGAAAGTCACTGACTCGGTCTCTGAAGCCTTGATCACTCTCATGATCCTCTGTAACTGTCGAATGAACTCCTGCGGATCATCTCGTGCCTCGACAGTAGAACTCGCGGGTCACAACTCGAAAAGTCCCGTAGCCTCAAACTATTCGCTCGGGTGCACCACAGTGTTCTTGGGCAGGCTCGCTGCGATCGGCTGTCATATCGGCCACAACCGGCCAATAATCGCCATCTCTCGTGACCCATCTCCCTGCTCGGTGTGGGGTGGAGGCTCGGTGTGTAGTCTAATCACCATCGCCGCGGCTCTAAACTCGCTGGTCTTTGGCGTCGCGAAACTTCGCCGTCGGAAGCACTGTCTCGTCTTGGCCAGGGCTGCGCCTCGGACTCCTCAGTATCTCACTAGCAGCTCCTCGTTGCCTTTCCCACTGGGCGGGTTGCCTTGCTCGGAGGCATAACTGGTAAAAACGAGACACGTCAGAGGGGTCCAACTTATAACACAGCTCTAATGCACGATCTCAGAATGAGAAGAATAGAAACCAATCCTACATGTCCTATAGCCTCACGATTATAGATGTGGTGCACAACACACCGATAATCAAGACTCTACTAGACACGATGCGTAGACACTTTCCGAGGACTAATCGCTCGATACCACTTTTGTAACGACCGTTCGGGGGCGTTCATCGTGCCTTACCGGCACCCTAGTGATACATACATCGAGAGAAAATTAGCGAACATAAAACATGAGTCATTTAACAAGAGATATAATAAATAAACAGGCCAACCAAAACAGTTGCCTTCAGTATATACATAAAACCTGAACAGTTTAATCCTTTTACAACCCTGCCCACAACAGTACTACAGACCTCTAAGATATACAATGACTATGACGGGACAGGGCCCCGCCATACCCCTGAATGTACAAGAACCTACAACTCAGGGAACACCTACCAAAAGATAAGCCTCCGGAGAAACGGAGCTTCAATCTGTTGAGCGTGATCCTATGGCGAGGATCCACGAGTGATGTACCTCTACCTGCGGCATGAAAGCAGCCCAAGAGGTCGATCTGCAGTACCAAGTATGTGAAACTGTAAAATACTGTAATGAAATCATAATAGTCTATATAAAGCAGGAGACATGTATGATGACCAACTACAGTTCACAACATAAAAGCAGTCATGTCAAGTCAGGGACTCACGCCCTCAAGTCGTCCCTCATGCCCGTGGAACTCCTTCCTCACTGCCGGCAGTCTAGGTACAAATCAGGTGATACGTACAACATGTCTCGGCCCATCTTATGGACCAAGTATAGAAACGAGTGGGATACATTCCCGGATGAACCGGTAGTCGAGTGAAATACATTCCCGGATGAACCGGTAGTCGAGTGAAATACATTCCCGGATGAACCGGTAGTCGAGTGAAATACATTCCCGGATGAACCGGTAGTCGAGTGAAATACATTCGGATGAACCGATAGTCGAGTGAAATACATTCCCGGATGAGCCGGTAGTCGAGTGAAATACATTCCCGGATGAACCGGTAGTCGAGTGAAATACATTCCCGGATGAACCGGTAGTCGAGTGAAATACATTCCCGGATGAACCGGTAGTCGAGTGAAATACATTCCCGGATGAACCGGTAGTCGAGTGAAATACATTCCCGGATGAACCGGTAGTCGAGTGAAATACATTCCCGGTTCATCCCATGAACCGGTATAGAAACGTCCATAACAAATCAGCCGGCCCTCCATCGAGAGACGTGGTGGAATAGAAACACAATACTTGCACAACAAAGGCTATCACAACAAGCATAGGCAAGTCACATACTCAAGGTACTCTCATGTTATGTCAAAGTCCGGGTTTTAACCCCAAAGTACTACATACGTTAAGTTCTTTTTTTTAAAAGAGATACATTCCTTTTGTAAAAGTCACCCGATACCCGTAGCATAAAACTAGAGTGATCCACATTATTAAGTAAACCAGAACACCTTCTTTTTAAAATCAAGTAACAACATTCTTTTCCTAAGGTTCCAGTTTGCCTAATTTTAATTACTCAAGCTTCTCCTTTTCAAAAGGTTTCATAGTTCATAATTTTAATCCCTTAAAACAATTTAAGAAACATATGCCTTACGTGTGAGTAGTTTATTCTTATTTAACATTCTTAATACAGCAGCCATGATCTAGAAATGTAATATCATTTTGTCTTATCTTAGCTTCTATGCAGATGGAAGTTTCTACTGGTTTTAATAATACTTAATTAATCAAAACATTTCCTTTTTTATTAACGCTGCAGTGGTTTGTCGATACACATCCTGATTTCCGAAATCAGTAAAACATTCTTAAGCCGTTATACCTAACTTCCCATAAAGCTAGTATAACACTTAAGTTTTCAAAAACCAAGTACTACTCTTTCTTTCAAAACGATTCATAAATCTTTTGAAATACATCAAGTTCTGCATTAACACATAACAAGCCAGTTATAGTTCGAATCAGTTACCTTTTGAAAATCACAACTCATTTTCTTACCTACATAAAGCTGTTATAACCAACTTCCCATAAAGCCGTTATAACACTTTATGTTTAAGCCAAACAAATACACTTAGCACATGTACGTCTACCGTACTACATAGTTCACACATATCATGCTAGAAAAGATAGGAAGAGGTTCACATACCTCGCGGCAGTATCGACTAATAGCAAAACGCCCCAACGATCGGCTACTCCTTAAGCCAAGTGGATCACTCCACACGTAGTACTCCAACCTATAAGGCCACAAGGCGCTTATTAACATCTAGATCTCAACGTTCCATATTCTACAGAAAATTCGGCAGCACCTCCCCCCCCCGCCACAGCGTAAATCTCCTCCTCTATCGAGGCCGGCTACCAAGCCAACCAGGGGGGGGGTTTTACACGTCTAACCGGACGTGTACAATTCTACTATACTGCAATACTATACAAGTCTACTGCAATACAGTCCTATGTTATTACAGTTCCGTTCAGTTCTTTATTCTTCAGGCTTAAGTCAAAAGACATTGCCGAATACTAAGTAGTTCCATATATAGTATACTTCAACTATATATTCAACCAAACATGTAATTTCCAATTACAATAGAGGGACAAGATAATTACCTCGATAAGCCCAAAATTATCCGAGTTTAATGTCGCTCCTGAGCAAGGTTTAGCTCCTACTCCGTACGCTCCAATCCGCTCCAAACAACCCTTAGAAGTTCTAACCAACTTCTACTTAAATACTTCAACCAACTATGAAGATTTCCTTAGGGTTTCGGTTTGAGACTAAAAAGGACAAAAGGTAGTATATCCGTATTCTACGTATAGAGGTAACTTTTGGAATACTTCAAGGTATAAGGCTAAGGTATTTTGGGCATTATAACAATACTAGGAGAGTATTTCTATACCACAACAAGGGGTATTATACGAAAGTAACTAGGCTAGGGGGGGGGGGTACCCCACGGCCAAGCCTCACTCAAAGGGGGCCTCGCCAAAGCTCCACAAAGGGGGAGGGCTTTGACGATTTCAACTCACAAAGGGGAGAGATTTCAAGACTTGGAAAATGATTTTGGATGAAGAAAGTTCATCAACTAAGGGGGTATTTATAGCAAACCCAAAGGCCAACCAATGGCCAAGATCTAGCCAAGTGCAAGGCAAGTGTAAGGCCAAGATCAAGCCAAGTGCACCCTAACCCTACTCCACAAAACACTCCACAAAACAAGCCACAATACAAGGCCAAAAGAGGGAGCCAATCGGCCAAGGCCAACCAAGGCCTCTTGGACGCCCAAATCGTCCAACCTTCCCCACTTGCTTCCAATGTGAGGGTGACACATGTCACCCTCCCGTTGGTCCAAAATGTTTCGTCTCTCGGAAAAATCCGCAAAAATTATAAATGACATAGCCAGAATTTTCCCTACGAAAGCTGTGGAAACGTTTCGTCGGAAAACGACTCTAGCCGGCACTTGTGCCCAAATTTCGAATCCAATGCCTAACTTAAGGCTCAAATTTCGTACGTACGTCCATACGTACATACTCTGGAAATACGGGGTATAACACATGTATTCCATACGATTCTCTACCGAGTCCCACGGGATGGGCCGGGACATGTATACCACACGATTCCACCTCGTGTCCCATGGGATGGGCCGAGATATGTTATACGTATCATACGATTTATACCTAGATCGCGGCGGTGAGGAAGGAGTTCCACGGGCATGAGGATGACTTTGAGGCGTGAGTCCCCGGCTTGACATGATCGCTTATGTTGTGAATCGTAGTTTGGTTATCATACATGTCTCTGCTTTATATTAGATCATGATTTCATTTACGATTTTCGATTTCACATACTTAGTAATCACAGATCGACCTCCTTCGGGGGGATGCGTTCATGCCGCAGGTAGAGGTACATCGGTTGTGGATCCTCGCTCATAGGATCACAGTTCAGCGGTTTGGGAAGCTCCGTTTCTCCGGAGGCTTATCTTTTGGTATAGTCCCCTGTCATTGTAGGTACTTGTACATTCAGGGGTATGGCGGGGCCCTGCCCCGTCATAGTTGTTGTCACTTTCTTAGAGGTCTGTAGTACTGTTGTGGGCAGGGTTGTAAAGATTGTAACTATTCGGTTTTATGTATATACATGAAGGTAACCGTTTTGGTTAGCCTGTTTTTTTATGTTGTCTCTTGTTTCCTGTTTAAATTTTATTTCCACTGATTTTCTCTGATGTTGTTATCACTAGGGTGCCCGGGGTAAGGCACCAGTCGCGGGCCCGAGATCGGGTCGTGACATTCGGAATATTTTCCGTAGGAAAAAGTAATCTTTCTGTCGTTTCAAACTTAAAGTCGTATTTTCTCACGTAGGTCCTTATATACATGTCTTGGAACTACGGAGTGTAACATTCTTCCCCCCTTAGAAACATTCTTCCCGAATGTTCTTACTAAGTTCAATCTTAAACCGATGTCGGCATAGTCCCCTTTAACTATACCCAACATAAACAAATATGTCACACATGGCCACAATATAACACTTATGCATATACGTCAATCAAAATCGACAAGTAGGGAGAATGAATTACATGTAGGTGTAGGAAACAAGTGAGGATACTTCTTCATTATGTCCTCCTCTATTTCCCAAGTCATCTTCTCTCTATTATCATTCCGCCACAAGACCTTGACGGAAGCCACGTCCTTAGTCTGTAATCGTCTGACCTGGCGATCAAGTATCGCTATAGGACTCTCCTCATACGATAATCCCTCTGTCACCTGGATATCACTAACCGGGAAAACTCTGGATGGATCTCCGATACACTTCCGTAACATAGAAACATGGAAGACCGGATACACTGTTATCCAGATTGGATGGCAGATCTAACTCATAGGCAACCTTGCCTACTCTATGAACAATCTGGTATGGCCCAATTGTTACACCCCGTAGTTTCAGGGTATGTATATGAAGACGTACGTAAGAGAATGCGACCTTAAGTTTGGAAAGGAAGAAAGATTTTTTTCCTACGAAAAATATTCCGAACCTCGTGAAGGAAAAAGGTTTATTATTGGGAATTGGATTCTCAATTTTGGTAATTGAGACTTATAGAATTTTATTTCAAGATTTGACATGTGGGGCCCACCCAGGAAATTTTACGGTTTTGTGGGGCCCACAAGGTTTTCGATATTTTGACCAATTATGGATATTTTGGAGGATAAAATATTTTGGACCAATAGGAAGGAGACACATGTCACCCCCATGTGGCCCATGTTGGGCGAGAAAGTGAGGACAAGTGCCAAGCCAAGTGGCTCAAGATATTTTGTTGGACAAGTGGACTAGTTGGACCCACACACAAGTGTCCACTATCTCATCCATACACTTGTTTTAATCATCTCCCTTGATTGCATTATATATACACATAAAGGTGCAAGACTTAACACTTAGAGAAAAATTTCAAGCAAAATATACCCCCTCCCTTGAGTGACTCTCGGCACCCCCCCCCCCCTTTGAAGAACAATTCTTCAATTGTTGTTGATAAATCCCAACACTTCAACCAAGTGTCCCTAGTAGTGTTCTAAGGATATCCCAACACAAAAATCCCAGAAATACTACGTTAATCCGATAGTCGCAAAGTGAAACCCCAAGGTGATCTTCATAATTTTGGATGAAGTGTTAAGAGAAGTTGGTTAGGAACTTCTAAGGGTTGCTTGGAGTGGATTGGAACGTAAGGAATAGGAGCTAAGATTCCTAAGGATCGACTTATAATCTTGGAAAATTTTGGGCTTATTGAGGTAATAATCTTTGTCCTTTTAGTGAAGTTGGAAATTACATATGTTAGTAGTATATGTTTGAGTATATGATATGTGGAAGGAAGATTTAAAATATTTGGACCTTAATAAGATGTTAAAAACCGAAATTGGCATGTTAGCCATTAAAGTTGTTAAAATCGAGAATTGGCATGCTATCCATTAAAGTTGTTAAAACATTACCTATTATTTGTTGACATGAAGGAATCTTGTTGATAACAAGTTAATATAACTTATATAAAGATTGGAATATAAGTTGGAGGATTATTAAAGAAGTAATGAAACAAATTTGGCATGCTAGCCAAACACTGGACAGTTTTGATGGTAGTAGTTGGCCAAGAACACTAACTAAAGGACTGGACTAATGGATTGTATTAGTGGACTAATGGACTGTTTTTACATTGGACTATGGACTAGTTTTAATAGACATTGTTGGTAGATTAAGTGGCTGAATTTTACACGTCCAGTTAGGCGTGTAATCCCCTTTGACTTGCTTAATTATTGCGCCTTAAATGTGGCAATTGGTTATTGATTTCGGGCCTTGAAAAAGGTGGAAAAGTACGTAGAAACAGGGGAAGTGCTGCCCAATTTTTCGTAGAATAAGAGACCTTATGCTTAGAAATTGTTATACCCCGTATTTCCAGAGTATGTACGTAAGGACGTACGTAAAAAAGTTTGGGCTTTAAAGTTGGCTTGGCCGAATAAATTTTGTGCACAACACCCGGTTAGGGTCGTTTTTCGACGAAACGTTTTTCAAGACTTGCGAAGGAAAAATTCCGGCTATGTCATTTCTAATTTTTGCGGATTTTTCCGAGAGACGAAACATTTTGGACCAACGAGAGGGCGACACTTGTCACCCTCTCATTAGAGCACGTTGTGGGCGGTAAAGGTGGGACGATTTGGCCTTGTTTGGTCAATGGGTTGGTAGGATATTTTGTGGTAGATGGATAAGGTGCACATGGATGAATCTTGGCCTTACACTTGCCTTGCACTTGGCATGATCTTGGCCATTGGTTGGCCTTTGCTTGACCTATAAATACCCCTCCCCCCCTTGGAAGACTTGTTCATCCATTCCTAAACTTTCCTAAGTCTTGAGAGCTTCCCCCCTTTGAGTGGTTGTCTCGTCCTAGCCTCCCCCTCCCCCCTTGGTGAGGCCCCTTGGCCGAGAGTACCCTTCCCCCCCTTGGCCGAGAGTACCCCCCCCCCCTAGTGGGGTTGGCCGAGGGGTATACACCCCCCCTACCTTGAGTTGTTTTCGTAAATACACCCCCACCTTGGTAGAAATACTCTCCAAGTATTGTTGTTATACCCAAAATTACCTTAGCCGTATACCTTGTAGTATTCCAAAGATACCTCTATACGTAGAGCCCGGAAATACTACCGTATGTCCTTTTTGTCTCAAACCGAAACCCTAAGGAAAATCTCCATAGTTGGTTGGAGTATTAAGAAGAAGTTGCGTAGAACTTCTAAGGGTTGTTTGGAGCGGGTTGGAGCACCCGGAGTAGGAGCTAAGCGTTGCTAAGGATCGACATCTATACTTGGATAATTATGGGCTTATCGAGGTAATTATCTTGTCCCCCTATTGTAATTGGAAAATACATGTTGTAGGAATATATAGTTGAAGTATACTATATATAGAACTGAACATAGTTTTGCGGCAATGTCTTTGGACTTAAGCCTGAATCTAAAGAAGAGAACTGAACTGTAATTACGTAGGACTGTAGACTTGTGTAGTTTGACGGATAGGGAAGTGCTGCCCGATTTTTCGTAGGATCTTGCATCTAGATTTATTCTACCGAGTAGTCTAGACTTTGATAGACTTGTATAACCTGTATAGGTTGAATGTTCTGCGAGTAGCATGTGCTACTTGAGAAGGTGGACCAGGCTAGCCGGGTTATAGCCGTGGAGCGATTTGCTAATAGTCAATAATCGTCGCGAGGTATGTGATTCTTCCTATCTTCTTGAGCATGATATTTTAAAAGAATATATATATAGTACGGTAGACGTACGCGTGCTAATTGAACGTAGTTGTACGGCAATGTCTTTTGACTTAAGCCCGAATAATAAGAATCTTGGAGTAATTCAAGAGACTTAAGAACTGTTTTTGAAAGAAGAGTAATACTTGGTTTTAAAAGCTTAAGAGTTATATTAGCTTTATGGGAAGTTAGGTATAACGGCTTAAGAAAGATAAAATGAATGATTTACTGATGATAGAAGTTAAGAGACTTGAAGTTATAAGATAAGAGACTTAACTTAATTGAATTAATATGAATTTTGTGTGAAACCTCATTCGTGAGTAATGAGTACTTGGTTTTTAAAAGGAATAATGTTTTACAGATTTCGGAAATCAGAATGAGTATCGACAAACCACTGCAGCGTTAATAAAGGGAAATGTTTTGATTAATGAAGTATTATTAAAACCAGTAGAAACCTCCATCTGCATAGAAGCTAAGATAAGACAAAATGATATTACATTTCCTAGATCATGGCTGCTTAATAAGATTGATTATGAACAAGAATAACCTATTCACATATAAGACATATGTTTCTCAGATTGTTTAAAAGAGAATTATATTCTTAAATGAATAAGACTATGAACTACGAAACCTTTCTAAAATAAGAAACGTGAACATTTGAAATTAGGCAAACTTGGACGTTTGGAAAATAATGTTGTTACTTGATTTTACAAAGGGAAGTGTTTTGGTTTACTTAAAAGGACAGTCACTCTATTTTTATACTACGGGTATTGTGTGACTTCTGTGAAAGAAACGGATCTTTTAAAGAGTTAATGTATGAAGTACTTTGGGGATAGATACCCGAACTTGTTAGCATAAGTACCTTGTGTGAATAACTTGATTGTGTTGGTTTGTGATAGCCTTGTAATACTTTCTTGTTGATTTGATAAGTAAAACATGTTAGGATGCTACGTGTGTTAGTATCTTGTGATTGTTATGTAAGGGGGTCATTCTTGTTGTGCTTACGTTGTTAAACGTTAAGCCCGTTGTACTGTTATTGTATCACATACCCCCTTGACTTATTATACCGAGGGCTTGCCACCCTTGATGCGGGTCTATACGGCCTATGCTGTTATACCCCGTATTCTCAGGGTATGTATGCGAGGACGTACGTACGAGAGCACGACAGAAAAAAATTTGGAAAGAAAGAAAGATGTGAGTTTTCAACGGAAAAGTTTCTGGTTTTTGTGAAGAAAAGGTTCGTTAATGGGAATTGGATTCCCATTTGTTATTTGGTCTTCATATTTTATATTAGTATTTTGAGATTTTTTTTTCGGATATGGTCAAGTGGGTCCCTCGGGAGAAATTTAAGGTTTTGTGGGTCACACTTTGTTTTCGAGATTTTGTCCATTGTGGATATTTTTCGGAAGACGTTTTATGAGGGCCATTCGGAGGGTGACCCGTGACACCCCGCCAGTGGCTGGCCGAATGACATTTGTGCACAACACGGTTAGAGTCGTTTTTGCAGAAACGCTTTGTGTAACTGCGAGGGAAAATTCGGCTATGTCGTTTTGTATTTTTGCGGATTTTTCCGAGAGACGAAACATTTTGGACCAACGAGAGGTGACACTTGTCACCGCCAGTGGACTGTAAAAGTGAAGCTCAGTGGGGACGAATTCATGCCTTGTTTTGGCCTTGTTTTGTGCAATCTTTTGTGCAATGTTTTGTGGCTTGTTTTGTGGAGTAGGGACTAGGGGCACTTGGGCACATCTTGGCCCTCCACTTGCCCCACATGGCTTGATCTTGTCGTTGGTGTCCCTATAAATACCCCTTGCTTGAAGGTTGTTCTTCATCCTCATTTCATTCTAAGTCTTGAAATATCCTCCTCTTCTAGTTGTTCTCGCCCTAAGCCTTCCCCTCACCCCTTTGAGTGGCCTTGTGGCGAGAGCTTCCCTCGCTGTGGTGCTAGCCGTGGGGTACCCCCCCCTAGCCTAGGTGTTTTCGTATAATACCCCCCTTTTGGGGTATAGAAATACTCTCCTAGTATTGTTATAATGCCCAAAATACCTTAGCCTTTACCTAGTAGTATTTCAAAAGTTACCTCTATACGTATAGCAGGAATACTACCTTTTGTCCTTTTAGTCTCAAAACCGAAACCCTAAGGAAATCTTCATAGTTGGTTGAAGTATTTGAGTAGAAGTTGGTTAGAACTTCTAAGGGTTGTTTGGAGTGGTTTGGAGCGCACGGAGTAGGAGCTAAACCTTGCTCAGGATCGACATTATAACTTGGATAATTTTGGGCTTGTCGAGGTAAATAATCTTGTCCCCCTTTTGTAATTGGAAACTACATGTTAGAATATATAGTTGAAGTATACTATATATAGAACTGAGCATTATTGTGGCAATGTCTTTTGACTTAAGCCTGAAGAATAAAGAACTGAACTGTATTTACATAGGACTGTATTGCAGTAGACTTGTGTAGTATTGCTGAGTAGAATTGTACACGTCCGGTTAGACGTGTAAACCCCACGGTTGGCTTGGTAGCCGCCTCGATAGAGGAGGAGATTTCTGTTGCGGGGAAAATCTCGAATTTTTACGTAGAAAGATAGAAACTTGTGTTTTGGGGTTAATAGACGTTTGTGACATTTATAGGTGAAAGTACTAAGAGTAGCGTATTCTACTCGAGGAGTGGAAAGGGCTAGCAAGGTTGTAGTACTTGGAGCATTTTGCTTATTGTCGATAAATCGTCGCGAGGTATGTGAACCTCTTCCTATCTCTTCTAGCATGATATGTGTGAACTATGTAGTGCGGTGACGTACATGTGTTAACGGTGTTTGATGGTTCTTAAAACATAAAGTGTTATAACGGCTTTATGGGAAGTTGGTTATAACAGCTTTATGTAGGTAAGAAAATACTTTGTGGTTTTAAAAGGTAACTGATGTGAATTATAACTGGCTAGTTATAATAAAGAACTTGATGTATTTCAAAAGATTTTATAAATCGTTTTGAAGGGAGAGTAACACTTGGTTTTAAAGGTTTTAAAAAGAGTTATACTAGCCGTGGGAGTTATGTATAATGTCTTAAGAGAGGTAAAGAAAATGGTTTACTGATGTTAGAAGTTAAGAGACTTGATCTTATAAGATAAGAGACTTAACTTATTTGTTTTAATGTGAATGTTTGTGTGAAACCTCATTCGTGAGTAATGAGTACTTGGTTTTATTTAAAGGGATAATGTTTCTCGATTTGGAAATCGGAATGTGTATCGACAGGACCATGCGGCGTTAATAAAGGAAAATGTATTGAATAATGATGTATCGTATTAAAACCGGTAGAAACCTCCATCCGCATAGAAACTAAGATGAGACAAAATGATATTACATTTTCTAGATCATGGTTTGTAATAAGAATGTTGTAAACAAGAATAACCTACTCACGTGAGACATATATTACTCAATTGTTCTAAAAGGAATCAAGTGATTAAGTTTGGGAACTATGAAACCATTTGAAAATAAGAAGCTTGAGTAATTGAAACTAGGCAAACTGGAACTTAGGAAAAGAATGTTGTTACTTGATTTTGAAAAGGAATGTGGGTTGGTCATTCTAATACTACGGGTATCGGGTGACTTTTATAAAAGTAATGGATCTCTTTTAAAAGAACTTAACGTATGTAGTACTTTGGGGTTAAAAACCCGGACTTTGGCATAAAATGAAAGTACTTTGAGTTGTGTGAAACTTGCCTATGCTTGTTGTTGTGAAACTTGCCTATGCTTGTTGTTGTGAAACTTGCCTATGCTTGTTGTTGTGAAACTTGCCTATGCTTGTGATGATAGCCTTTGTTGTGCAAGTGTGGTATTTCTGTGTTACCGCGTCTCTCGATAGAGGGCCGGTTGACTTGTTGAGAACTTACTTGGACGTGCTGGCAGTGATGGAGAATTCCACGGGTATGTTTCCATTTTGATTACTGTCTTGTTGTTGATGTCACATGGACATGTCTACACCGATGCAGTATTCCGGGGGCATGCGGCCATGCGGCCGGGTTGATTACCCGGTATATGGTTATTACTGCAACATGGACGTGTCTACACCGAGGCAGTATTCCGGGGGCATGTGGCCATGCGGCAGGGTTGACCACCCAGTATATTGTTATTGAGGTTACATGGGCATGTCTACACCGATGCAGTATTCCGGGGGCATGTGGCCATGCGGCCTTGTTATTATTGTTGCATCATGGACATGTCTACACCGATGCAGTATTCCGGGGGCATGTGGCCATGATGCGAACATGATGGATGTGGTGGGCGTGAGACCCATAGTTATATTTGAGTGGTGACTTTGAGGGCGTGAGTCCCTGACTTGACTGCTTTTATGTTGCGTACTGTATTTTGGTTATCATACATGTCTCCTGCTTTATATAGACTGTTATGATTTAACCGCGATATTCTGATTTCACATACTTGGTACTGTTATGCTTGACCTCGCCTTCGGGTGCGTTCATGCCGCAGGTCGAGGTCCATCGGTCGTGGATCCTCGCGCTTCGGATCTCAGTGCAGCGTTGTGGGAAGCTCCGGGTCTCGGGAGGCTGATCTTTTGGTATGTGTTTCCACGAGTTGTAGGTTCTTGTACATTCAGGTATGGCGGGAGCCTGTCCGTCATAGTTGTTGTATATCTTAAGTGCAGAAATGCTTGTTGTGGCGGGGTTGTAAAAGGATTAAACTGTTCAAGTTCTATGTATACACTGAAGGCAACTGTTTTGGTTGGCCTGTTTATTTATCATGTCTCTCATTTCATGTTTAAAGTTTTTATTTCCATTTGGTTTTCTCGATGTTGTATCGCTAGGGTGCGGGGTAAGGCACGATCCACGGGCCGAGTCGGGGTGTGACAAAGTGGTATCGAGCGATTAGTCCTCGGAAAGTGTCTGAGCCGTGTCTCAGTAAGTCTTGATTATCGGTGTGTTGTGCACCACATCTATAATCGGAGGCTGCAGACATTTAGGATTGGTTTCCATTCTTCTCATTACGAGATCGTGCCTTAGAGGCGTGTTGTAAGTTGGACCTCTCGACGTATCTCGTTTTTACGATTATGCCTCCGCGCAGCACCAGAGCCCGGAAGGGCAAGCGGCCGAGCCGCTAGTGAAATCTGAGAGAGTGCGAGCGCAGCCCGCATACACGAGGTTGTGCTTGACGGGCGGGTTTTGTGACGCCGCCCGGCCCAACAGAGGTTAGGCGCGGCAATAGGCTGCGAGACCGATACACGAGCCTCAGGTCCACGATGCAGGCGGAGAGATGGGTTACAAGAGATGGCGATTCTTTGGCGGTCGTGGCCGATATGAGGATAGGCCGACGGCGATTCGATTCAGTAGCACGATGGTTCACCCCGAGAATAGTTTGAGGCTACGGGACTTTACGAGTTGTAGCCGCGAGTTTTATGGGTCGAGGCACGAGGATGATCCGCGAGAGTTCATCCGTCGATTCTGAGATCGTCACGGGTGATCAAGGCTTGAGAGACCGAGTCCGTGACGCCGGTTCGCATCGGTGCGTGATACCGCGATCGATTGGTTTGATTCGTGGGAGCTTTCGGGAGAGCATGCACCTCCAGATATGGGATGAGTTTTGGGGCTTTTCTCACGCACTTCTTGCCTCCGCAGATGAGGAGGCAGGCCCGACAAATTTTTGTTCTTGAGACAGAGAGGCGACCGTCGAAGTACAATGTCGAGTTCGATTCTTTGGCTTGATATGTCCTGCGCATTGCGAGATATGGAGGATAGGGTGCATCGCTACGCCACGGGCTAGATGATTATATGGCGAGTCTTGTGCGGGTGTTTCTCTTGGTAGGGCATGGACATTGCCGCGTTCAGCTCATGCACTTGGAGTGCGAGGCGCGCAGATCGGCAGGTGGACCTCTTTCGTGAAGAAGGCCAAGACGGCGGATATTTTAGCGACTTTCGAGGCGGACCGCCTCGGCAGCGAACTAGTTATGTACCTCCGCCATTGCAGAGTAGTCCTCCGCGCCGGGACCCTTGGGATATTCGGGAAGCGGTCGGGGCTCCTGTGTTTCGAGATGTTGAGGGAGTAGGGTGTTGGCGGATCACGATCACCCTACCTCGGTGGTCGATGTGGTAAACCGCATTTGAAGTGTCGTAGTACCAAGGAGCTTGTTATTCTTGCGGCCAACAGGGCCATATGACGAGAGCTGTCAGGCCGTGGTAGCTGGTAGGATAGCACAGACTACTAGAGCGATGCGGGCCACGGTAAGTCGCGGTGGAAGTTCGATTTTAGCGGTCCTTGAACCGCCTAGTTTCAGGTATATCCTTAACCCTGTAGATACTTGTATGTGTTGATGTTAATGATGTGTTAAGTGTTATGTTCGGATAGCTTTGTTCTATAGTGTGATTTAAAAATCTGGTTAGTGTGAGATGGAAGTGGTAACTTTCATGATGTGATTTAGCAGGATTGTTCCGTGTCGGGGAACGAGGGCTTGACGCGATTGTGAGTCGGGTTGAGGACGTGATCTGGGTCAACCCGTAGCCGGACAAGGTGGGGTCAGTTCTGGGTGGTCCCGCGGTGGTAGGGTCACGAGGATGCTAGGCCCAGTTTGTATGATCATCGTATGAGTTCGTGGACGCGTTCGACTGAGCGGTTCGTAAAGGCCGGGAATGGCCTTAAGGAAGTTTGAGGTTAGTAAGATGACCAAGTTTGGAGGTAGTGACTCCAGAGATTTTTGGGAACGGAAGTAATGACTGAAGTATGGTACGTACTGGGAGAGTTCAAGTGTTCGAGAAGGTCAGTTCTTTATAGTTTCACATACTTGGTACCTGTTGTACTGACCTCCTTCGGGGGGCTGCGTTCATGCCGCAGGTAAAGGCAAGCAGGTGCTAGATCTGCATCCTTAGGATCTTTTGCGTTGGTGTCAGGAGCTCCATCTTCTCCGGAGGCTCTACTTTTGGGTATGATCTCCCTGTTGTAGATAGTTTTGTACAGTCAGGGTATGGCGGGGCCCTGTCCCGCCATAGTTGTATATTTCCTTAGAGGTTTGTAGTCATGTTGTACAGTTTGGGATGTAACTGCTGAACCATGTTTATTTATATGCCGAAAGGCGACGTTTTCTCACATAAACTGTGTCTTATTTTATAAATTGTTTCCTATCTTGTTTTATATTTCCGCTGGTTACTCTGATGTATGACTACTTGGGTGCCCCGGTAAGGCACCAGTCACGGGCCGGGCAGTCGTGACACTTCCAGCCTTGGTAGGAAATAAACCTACCACCAGCGTCTGATGTTCCTCCCACTCAACAATGGCTCGCCGAAGCTGGAACCGTACCACTCTCTCCCTGCAGTCTACATTGGCGTAGCAAGAAGCTAGCCAATCCATACCCATGATCACATCGAAATCAGTCATATCCAACTCTATCAAGTCGGCTAAGTGCGACGATCGCATACGGTCCTTTGGACAAGCCCTATATACCCGCCGAGCTACCGAATCACCCAGGCGTAGCTACCTCGAAAGGGTCTATGGACTCGTGCTCTATCCCTATCCTACTAGCAATAAGGGAGATATATAGGGCGAGTAGAACCCGGATCTATCAAGGCATACACATCAAATCCGGAAACTGATAAAGTACCTGTGACGACGTCAGGCGACGCCTCCTGGTCCTGCCGGCTGGACAAGGCATAAATGCGATTCTGAGGACCGCTAGAACTGGGACCCGCGCCACGACCTCTTCCGCGACCTGCTGGTCCATGAGTACCACGCCCTCGGGCGTGTGCCGTAGGGACGAAGAACCGGCAAGCAGACCGTAGGTGAGCCTACCACCAGCGGCGCCTCGGTCGGACGATCCCGCAAAGTGACCACTGCTGGCCTGGCGTAACAAGCTCGGCGGTACCACACTTCCCGTAATGGGATCTACGCATCGCCCTGGCGAGAGGTGGTCCCGTCGTCCGCCTCTGCTACTGGGCGTCGAAGTCCGGGGCCTCTGGTCCTCGAAGACGGTGCAGGAGTGCTCTGCCGGCGTGGTGCAAATCTAGGCTCGCCGAGGCCGTCCACCCCGAGCTACCAAAAGACCCTCCGTCACGGCGCCTTCCTGCTGCTGTCACAACTCGTCGGCCTCTACGCTCGCCGCATCAAGTGCGTGAGCTCGCATCTGGGTAATATCCATGCACGGTGAAGAGCCACACCCGCACAAGACTCGGCCATATAATCATCTAGCCCGGTGACGTAGCGATGCACCCTGTCCTCCATATCTGCTACCAACGCAGGGACATATCGAGCCAACGAATCAAACTCAACGTTGTACTCCTAGCGTGCGCCTCTGTCTCGGCAACAAAAATCTTTCGGCCGTGCCTCTCCTCATGGAGGCAAGAAGTGAGTGAGAAAGCCTCGAGAACTCGTCCCAGTAGTTGGGACGCGTGCTCTCCGGGATAACTCCGCGAATCAAACCAATCGACTGCGGTATCACGCAGCCGATGCGAACCGAAGGTCACGGACTCGGTCTCTGAAGCCTTGATGACCCGCATGATCCTCTGTAGCTGACGGATGAACTCCTGCGGATCATCCTCAGGCCTCGACCCGTAGAACTTTGGCGGGCTACAACTCAGGAAATCCCGTAGCCTCAAACTGTCTGCCCTCGGGTGAATCACGGGTACCACTGGGGCCCAGGCTCTGCATCCAGCCTATCCTCGTATGCGGCCACAATCTAGCCAATAGGTGGGCCATCTCCTTGTACCCTAACTCCTCCGCCAGGTGTGGGACGGGAGGCGCGGTCTTGTGGTCTCTCTTTGGGCGGCGGCGTCATGGAACTCGCCGTCCCGAGGTATCGCCTCGGGTAAGAAGCTGGTGTGCCTCGTGACTCTCGGTGTCCTACTAGCGACTCCTCGGCTGCCTTGCCCTTCGGGCACAGGTTGCCTTACGTGGAGGCATAATCATTAGAAAGGAATACGTTAGAGGTCCAACTTATAACACGGCTCTAAGCACGATCTCGAGTGAGAAGAATGGAAACCATCCTAAATATCCTATATCCTCACGATTATTGGTGTGGTGCACAACACACCGATAATCAAGAACTACTAGATACGATGCGTAGACACTTTCCGAGGATTGCGCTCACAATACCACTTTTGTCACGACTGTTAGGTCCGTGATCGTGCCTTACCCGGCACCCAGTAGTCATATATCAGAGAAATCAGCGGAATATAAAACAAGACATGAAACAGTTGTAAAATGAGACACAGTTTATCTGATGAAAAGCTTGCCTTTCGGCATATATATAAATAACCCAAGTTTTGCAGTTACATCCCAACTGTACAATAGGACTACAGACCAATAAGGAAGTAAACAACTATGGCGGGACAGGGCCCCGCCATACCTGAATGTACAAAACTATATACAATCTGAGGAGATCATACCCAAAGTAGAGCCTCGGAGAAGATGGAGCTCGAAACCAAAGCAAAGATCCTAAGGATGTGGATCTAGCACTGCTTGCCCTTACTGCGGCATGAACGCAGGCCCGAAGGAGTCGATTACAACAGGTACTAAGTATGTGAAACTGTAAAATACTTAAATGAAATCATATCATTTTAAAACCAATTTTACAAATATGCACGAAACAACCAATGTAACCGCACATAGTGCCACATCATAACAAGAGCAACAATAGGTAAACTGTAACCGGTCTTTTCTAGGCTGCGAATGATCGAAGCAGGGCCAATCGCCCATAACATCATTATGCAAGCCTAATCCTGGACTCCCGTAGTCCGCATAGGCCACTCACATAGGCCCGCATGAGGTATAACCCCACATCGAGGGTAGCTACTCCTCGGCATCGTCCTGGACTCGTAGTCCGCATGGCCACATAGACCGCATGAGGCATAACCCCGCACACTAACCTGGAACTCTCGTAGCTCCGCATAGGTCCCCTGGACCCGCATGAGGTATTCTCGAATCATGGTCCTGCATCGCTGAGTCTACCCGCGTCGGAGGCGACTTAACCCCGGTATCATGTCAAGAGGTGAGTGATATAGTACTAACATAACAGCTTATTGTTAAACAACATAAGCACAAATAAGAATGACCTCTTTACACAAACGTTACAAGATACTAACACACATAGCATCACAATATATCTACTCATCAAAACCATCTTATTATACGTTTCAGAAATCAATACAAGTCTTTTATAAACACATAAGTAAACTGTTCCTTTTTATAAATCTTAAGCCGTTATACTTAACTTCCCATAAAGCTAGTATAACCCTTAAGCTTCTTGTTTTAAAAACAATTATTCTTCTTCTTTCAAAACTGATTTATAATTCTTTTAAAAGACTTCAAGATCTTTATTATTCAGGCTTAAGTCAAAAGACATTGCCGTAAAACTACGTTCAGTTAACACACGTACGTCTACCGTACTATATATATATTTAAAATATCATGCTTAAGAGTATAGGAAGAATCACATACCTTCTTGGCGAAATCCACCTGCCAAGTCGAATATGTCACGCCGTGAAGAATCGACCTATAACGATCAAACACGTCTATCAACGTCTCAGATATCTTGTATAAAGCTCTGCGAGAGGGTTCTATTCTACGGAAAATTGGGCAGCACTACCCTACCCGGTAAGCTATACAAGTCTACTGTAAATACAGTCCTATGTAAATACAGTTCAATTATTCTTCTTTTAAACCCTTCTACAGTGATAACAGTTCAATTCTATTCTGTAATATCCTTCTAAGTATTTATACTTATTCCTATACTTCTACAGTATGCATTCTCTAATTACAAAAGAAGGATAAGTTTATTTACCTCGATAAGCCCAATATTATCCAAGTATAAACGTCGATCCTGAGCGAAGTTTAGCTCCTAATTTGTACGCTCCGATAGCTCCAAGAACCCTTAGAAGTTTCCAACAACTTCTACTAAATACTATACGGGATTTGGGCTAGGGTATTTTGGTATAGTAACTACACTTGGAAGACAATTTTTCTACCAAGGGAGGGGGGGTAGGTTTCGGCTAGCCTAGAGGGTTGCTTCGGCTAAGCTTCACTCGAGGGGAGAAGGCTTGGACGAAAAGGCTCACAAGGGAGAGGGGAGGATTTTCAAGACTAGGAAAGTGATTTGTGGATGAAGAACTCTTCATCTTAAGGGGGGTATTTATAGGTCAAGCAATGGCCAACCAATGGCCAAGATGATGCCAAGTGCAAGGCAAGTGTAGGGTGAGGATTTAGGCAAGTGTCCATTCTATCTACTACACAAAAATATCCTACCAACTCCTTGACAAAAAGGCCATCCAATTCGTCCCATTTCCGCCCCTTACGTCCACCACTTGGAGGGTGACAAGTGTCGCCCTCTCGTTGGTCCAAAATGTTTCGTCTCTCGGAAAAATCCGCAAAAATTAGAAATGACATAGCCGTAATTTACCCTACGCAAGTTTAGTAAAACGTTTCGTCGAAAAACGATTCTTTTAGTGAGTTGTGCCAAAAAAAAAACGTCCCATGCCTAAACTTTAAGGCTAACTTTCGTACGTACGCCCTCACGTACATACTCTGGAAATACGGGGTATAACATGGGGATTCACCCAAGTGTCCTTATCCATCTACTACACAAAAATATCCTACCTAACCTTGACTAAAGCAAGGCCACAAAATCGTCCAAACTTGCCCATGTTGCCGTCCACTTGAGGGTGACAAGTGTCACCCTCTCGTTGGTCCAAAATATTTCATCTCTCGGAAAAATCCGCAAAAATAATAAATGATATAGCCGTAATTTTCCCTACGCAAGTTTTGTAAAACGTTTCGTCGGAAAACGATTCTTTTAGTGGGTTGTGCACAAATTTTCGTCCCTATGCCTACTTTAAGGCTCAAACTTTTGTACGTACGCCCTTACGTACATACTCTGGAAATACGGGGTATAACATTCTCCCCTCCTTAGAAACATTCGTCCCGAATGTTCCTTTACAAGACAGATAACGATAAGGTTCCTCATAACTTAAACAGTTTGCAAATGCCTCACATGGCTACAATTCAACACTTAAGCAAATATGATACTGAAAATTTACAAGTAGGAAAGTGAGTTACCTGGAGGTGTGGGGAATAGGTGAGGATACTTCTGCCTCATGTCCTCCTCAGATTCCCACGTCATCTCCTCCCTGAGCTCGTTCCGCCACAAGACTTTGTGGAAGCCACGCCCGGTCCGCAGACGCCTAACCTGACCATCGATTATCGCTATGGGAATCTCCTCATATGATAACCCCTCGGTCACCTGGACATCGTCAATCGGGTGTACCCTAGATGGATCCCCGATACATCTCCTTAGCATAGAAACGTGAAAAACGGATGACCGCCTCCAGATCGGACGGCAGATTCAACTCATGGCAACGCACCTTGCCTGCGGACAATCGTCGATGCCCAATGTACCTTGGGCCGAGTTTCTTTCTTCCCGAATCTCATCACACCCTTCATGGGTGACACCTTCAGAAAACCCAATCATCAACCTCGAACTCCGAGCCGACGGCGATGATTTGCATATGACTTCGACTCGACGGTGTCAAGAATCGCTCTGGATAAGCTTCACCTTATCCATCACTGCTTATGCAGTGCGGTCCCACTAATCGCACCTCGCCTACATCAAACCAGCCTATCGCGATGCACTTCCTCCCATACAAGTCCTCATAAGCGCCATCCGAATCTGGAGTGGTAGCTATTATTATACGCAAACTCAACTAGAGGCAAATGATCCTCCGGCTACCCACGGTCAATAACACAGCTCGCATCATATCCTCGAAGTCCGAATAGTGCGCTCTGCTGTCCGTGTCATTCGAGGATGAAATGCGATTACTCGCCACGCGTCCTAATCCTTACGGAAGGACCTCAGAAGTTAGCGTGCCGGGCTCCTGCATGCGATATGATGGAAATAGGGACCCGTGCGATCGGCGATCTCTCGGATGTAAAGCCTGGAATAATCCTCAGCCGAAAAGGTCGTCCTGACGGGAAGAAAGTGGGTTGATTTCGTCAGCATGTCGACGATAACCCAAATAGAATCATGCTTCCTCGGAGTGCGAGGTAATCCTGTGATAAAGACCATATTGATCACCTCCCACTTCCAGGTCGGGATCTCTATCGCCTGCAATAAACCACCAGGCCTCTGGTGCTCTACCTTCACCTGCTGACAACACGGGCACTGAGCCACAAACTCTGCAACGTCCCTCTTTAAGTCATCCCACCAATACACAGATCTGAGGTCGTGGTACATCTTGGTCGACCCCGGATGGATAGAGTAACGCGCGCTGTGTGCTTCCCCTAGAACCTGCCGAGAAGTCTGCAATATCCGGAACACACAACCTGCCCTCGAACCTTAGCACCCGTGGTGCTACCTCAAAGACCCTTTCCCGGCGAAGGGTCGTATCGCGATGCCGTGTCAAAACCGGATCCTCAAATTGTTGCCTCTTCACCTCCTCGACGATGGAAGACTCGGCAACCTCTCGAACTCGGACCCCATTACTATCAGAATCAATCAATCGGACCCCGAGGCTCGCTAGCTGATGCAAATCGCGAACCATGCCCCTCCTCTCTGGCTGCACATCTGATAGGCTCCCCATCGACCTACGACTAAAAGCATCTGCCACAACATTGGCCTTCCCCGGGTGGTACAGGATATCGACATCGTAATCCTTGAGTAACTCTAACCACCTTCTCTGTCGTAAGTTCAGCTCCTGGTGAAGATATACCGGAGGCTCTTGTGGTGCGTATAAATATCCACATGAACCCCATACAAATAGTGCCTCCGGATCTTCAAAGCGTGAATCACCGCGCGACTCCAATCATGGGTGGGGTAGTTCCTCTCGCTTCTTAAGCCGTCGGGACGTGCGCTATAACCTTGCCTGCTGCATCAACACACATCCCGGCCGATGCCCGACGATCACAATACACCACGTAGTCGTGCGGACCTCCGGAAGAGTAAAGCGAGGCGATCGCCGATCTCTCGCCGATCGGAAACCCCGCTCACAAGCATCAGTCCATCAAACTTAGCGCTTACGAGTCAGCCTAGTCAATGGTGCAGAGATAGAAGCAAACTTCTCCACGAACCGCCGATAATAACCTGCAAGGCCCAGAAAACTTCGCACCTCTGTCGGAGTAGTAGGTCGAGGCCAACTCCTGACTGCCTCGATCTTGGTTGTATCCACCCGAATACCATCAGCCCCGACAATATGCCCAAGAAAAGCCACCGAAGTCAACCAGAACTCACACTTCGAAAACTTGGCGTACAACTGCTGGTCCTGGAGAACTCTCAGCACAGTCCTCAAATGCTCTGCATGCTCCTGCTCTGAGCGGGAATAAACCAAGATGTCATCAATGAACACTATCACAAACGTGTCCAAAAATGGTTTGAACACTCGGTTCATCAAATCCATAAATACCGCCGGAGCATTGGTCAACCCGAAAGACATAACCCTGAACTCATAGTGCCCGTACCGGGTCCGGAATGCAGTCCTAGGGACATCCGCCTCTCTGACTCGCACCTGATGATAGCCCGATCGCAGATCAATCTTGGAGAAATATCTCGCGTCCTGCAACTGGTCGAACAAATCATCAATCCTGGGAAGGGGGTATCTGTTCTTAATGGTCACCTTGTTCAGCTGCCTGTAATCAACACACATGCGCAGCGTCCCGTCCTTCTTCTTCACGAACAATCTGGCGCTCCCGAGGAGAAACACTAGGCCTAATGAAGCCGCTTCTCCAAAGAAATCTCTCGGTGGTCCTTCAACTCTCTCAACTCGGCGGTGCCATTACGTATGGCGGAATGGAAATAGGCGAGTGTCCGCGACATCGATACAAAACTCTATCTCCTCTCGGGAGGATACGGGAAGGTCGTGCGGAAACACATCGGGAACTCTCGACTACTGGGCCGAAAATCTGGTACGCGACCTCGGTATCAAACACCGAATGAGATGGTAGATATACCCTTTCGCACCATCTTCCTAGCCTTGAGGTAGGAAATAAACCTACCCTCGGCGACCACGGTGTTCCTCCCACTCAATAACGGCTCCCAGAAGCTGGAACCGCACCACTCTCCTGCAGTCTACACCGGCGTAGCGAAGCTAACCAATCCATGCCCATGATCACATCGAAATCGGTCATGTCCAACTCTATCAAGTCGGCTAAGTCGGACGATCGCATAAGTCATTGGACAAGCCCTATATACCCGCCGAGCTACCACCAATCGCCATTTGGCGTAGCTACCTCAAAAGGGTCTATGGATACAGGCTCTATCCCTATCCTACTAGAAATAAGGGAAGATATATAGGACAGAGTAGAACAGGATCTATCAAGGCATACACATCATAACGAACCGATAAGGTACGTGACGGCGTCGACGGCGTCAGCGATGCCTCACGGTCTGCCGGTGGACAAGGCATAAATGCGATTACGAGGACCGCTAAAGCTGGACCCGCACCACGACCTGCGCGCGACTGCTGGTCCAAGAGTACCCCGCCTCGGGGCGAGTAATCGTAGGAGATGAGGCCGACAGCGGACCACTGTGGTGACCCCTACCATCGCGCGCTCTGGTCGGACAGGCTCTCGCATAATGACCCTGCTGGCCAAAAGTGTAGCAAGCTCCCGAAGTAGTACCACAACCTCCTCAATGGAATCTACCACATCGGACAGCGAGCGGACCTCGATCGGTTAGCACCTTGCTACCACGGAGATCCGATGTCCCGGGGCCACACGCCCCGAATACTCTGGCATGCACAACGATGTAGGAGTGCTCCGAGTGGCGTGGTGCAAATCTAGACGTCACGAGGCCGTCCACCCCGAGAGCTACCAAAAGATCCAGCCGTCTTGGCCTTCTTCTGCTGCTGAAATCTGTCGACCCGTCGGTCTCTGCGCTCCTCGCATCCAAGTGCATGAGCCTGCATGCGGGTAATGTCCATGCACGGTGAAGAGCCACGCGCAAGACTTCGGCCATATAATCATCTAGCCGGTGGCGTAGCGATGCACCGTCCTCCATATCGCTACCAGCGAGGACATATCGAGCCAACGAATCGAACTCAACGTTGTACTCCTGGCGTGCGCCTGCGCCTCGGCAACAAAAATATGTCGGCGTGCCCTCCTCATCTTCGGAGGCAAGAAGTTAGTGATAAAAGCCTCCAAAACTTCGTCCCATCTGCTGGGCGCATGCTCTCCTGGAAAGCTCCCACGAGTCAAACCGATCGGCTGCGGTATCACGCGGCCGATGCGAACCGAGATCACGGACTCGGTCTGCGAAGCCTTGATCACCCGCGTGATCCTTCATGGCGACGGACGAACTCCTGCGGATCATCCTCGTGCCTCGACCGTAGAACTCGGCGGGCTACAACTCGAGAAAATCCGTAGCCTCAAATCGTCCGATCTCGGGTGGACCACGAGCAGTACCGAACTGAAATTGCTGCGTCGGCCTATCCTGCGTTCGGCCCACGATCACGGCGATGGCGGGCCATCTCGCGTACCTAACTCCTGCGCGGTGTGGGGCGGGAGGTGCGAATGCGTGGTCTCTTTGGGGGGCGGCGTCATGGAACTCCCCGTCTCGGGTATAGGCGGGCACGAGCCCTCGTGACTCTCGGTGTCCTACTAGCGGCTCCGCCGGCCTTGCCGCCACGGGCGGGTTGCCTTACGTGGAGGCATAAGCATTCGAAAGGAATACGTTAGAGGGTCCAACTTATAACACGACTCTAAGGCACGATCTCGAGTGAGAAGAATGGAAACCAATCCTAAATATCCTATAGCCTCACGATTATAGGTGTGGTGCACAACACACCGATAATCAAGACTTACTAGATACGATGCGTAGACACTTTCCGAGGATTAGCGCTCCGATACCACTTTTGTCACGACCGTTCGGGGCGTGGATCGTGCCTTCTGGGGCACCCAAGTAGACATACATCGAGTAATCGGAATAAAAACAAGACATGAAACAAATGTAAATTGAGACACGTTTATACGAGAAAAGTCGCCTTTCGGCATATATATATATAAAGAGTGAATTTACATCCCAACTTTACAACATGACTACAGACCTCAGGAATGTAACAACTATGGCGGGACAGGGCCCCGCCATACCCTGAATGTACATATATCTACAACATCAGGGAGAACCATACCAAAAGTCGAGCCTCCGGAGAAGATGGAGCTCCTGACACCAAAGCAAAGATCCTAAGGATGCGGATCTAGCACCTGCTTGCCCTTACCTGCGGCATGAACGCAGCCCCCCGAAGGATGTGAAACTGTAAAGTACTGAAGTAAAATCAAAGTATTTAAAACCATTTGCAAATACAACCAGTTCAACTGCACATAGTGCCACAACATAAACAAGAGCAAAATAGATATAATGTAACTGGTCTTTTCTAGGCCGCGAATGATCGAAGCAAGGCCAATCGCCCATAGTATCATTATGCGTGCCTAATCCTAGACTTCCCGCAGTCCGCATAGGTCACACACAGACCCGCATGAGGTATTCCTCGCATCGGGGGTAGCTAACCCCGGTACCCTCCTGGACTCATGATCCGCATAGTCTCATAGACCGCATAGTCACACAGACCTCATAGGGCATCCCCGCATCGGGATAAAACACCCGGAATGATCAATCCTGGAACTCCCGAGCTCTGCATAGTCACACAGACTGCATAGGCCGTATAGACCCGCATCAAGGGTGGCAAGCCCTCGGTATAACAAGTCAAGGGGGTAGGTGATATAATAACAGTACAACGGCATTAACGTTTAACAACGTAAGCACAACAAGAATAACATCACAAGACACTAACACACGTAGTATCATAACATGTTTACTTATCAAACCATCTTACTACATTTTGCAGAAGTCAATACAAGATTTTCATAAACAAATAAGTAAAACTATTCCTTTTATCTTTCTTAAGTCGTTATACCTAACTTCTCATAAAGCTAGTATAACTCTTAAGCTTTCTGTTTAAAAATCAAGTATTACTCTTCTTTCGAAAATGATTCATAATTCTTTTGAAATACTTCAAGGTTCTTATTATTTAGACTCAAGTCGAAAGACGTTAAGTAAAACCATGTTCAGTTAACACACGTACGTCTACCGTACTATATATATATTTTAAAATATCATGCTCAAGAGGATAGGAAGAATCACATACCTCCTCGGCGAAATCCACCTGCCAAGTCGAATATGTCGCGCGCAGAGAATCAACCTATAATAGTCAGATACGTCTATCAATGTCTAGACTACTTTGTACGCTATTCTAAGCAGAGGGTTCTCTATTCTACGAAAAATTGGGCAGCACTTCCCTACCCGCCAAGCTACACAAGTCTACTGTAAATACAGTCCTTATGTAAGTACAGTTCAATCTTCTTTATTATACTTCTGATGTGATTTCAGTTCAATTCTATTCTGTAATATCCTTCAGTGTAATTACAGTTCAATTCTCTTCTTTAATATCCTTCTATATAACTTTGTACTAATTCTATACTACTACAGTATGTGATCTCCAATACTATAGAAGGATAAGATTATTTACCTCGATAAGCCCAAAATTATCCAAGTTAAATGTCGATCCTGAGCAAGGTTTAGCTCATAATCTGAAAGCTCCAGTCCGCTCCAAGAAACCCTTAGAAGTTTCTAAACAACTTCTACTTAATACTATAAGTGATTTGGGCTAGGGTATTTTGGAATAGTAACTACACTAGAAGACAACTTTCTAGAAAGAGGGGGGGGGGGTATTCTCGGCCGAAGCCACTAGGCTAGAGGGGGAAGAGGGTTGGGACGAAAACACTACAAGGGAGAGGGAGGATTTTGAGACTTAGAGAATTGTGTTTGTGGATGAAGAAAACCTTCAAGTTAGGGGGGTATTTATAGGCCAACCAATGGCCAAGATGAAGGTAAGTGGAGGGCAAGTGGTGGGTGGGGATTCACCCAAGTGTCCTTATCCATCTACTACATAAAAATATCCTACCTAACCTTGACTAAAGCAAGGCCACAAAATCGTCCAAACTTGCCCATGTTGCCGTCCACTTGAGGGTGACAAGTGTCACCCTCTTGTTGGTCCAAAATATTTCATCTCTCAGAAAAATCCGCAAAAATAATAAATGATATAGCCGTAATTTTCCCTACGCAAGTTTTGTAAAACGTTTCGTCAGAAAACAATTCTTTTAGTGGGTTGTGCACAAATTTTCGTCCCTATGCCTACTTTAAGGCTCAAACTTTTGTACGTACGCCCTTACGTACATACTCTGAAAATACGGGGTTGTTACACCCCGTAATTGCAGGACATGTTTTAAGAACGTATATAAGAACTCACAAATGTTAAGATTTGAGGCTTGTAAAAATTTATCGGAAATTGTGGAATTGTCGGAAAATGTATTATTGTGACGAATGGGAGGGCGACACGTGTCACCCCCCTTATGTGATGCCTTGGTCGAAATGTGCAAGGGCAAGAGGGTCATTGGACCTTTGTTGCAAGACAAGTCTTGCAACATGTGTATGAGAGAAATTTGACTAAGTCAAAGGTCAATAAGTCTTGATCTTTTGTAAGACCACATCCAAGCCTCACATTTGTGTATATCTTGACCATCCAATTCACTATATAATACTAGTAGAGAGGGAGCTTAACACTTAGAAAATATTTCACAAAAATTGAAGACTACACTTAGAGGGCTCTCGGGTTTCACTACAAGGAAGAAGGAAGAAAATTTGTTTCTTGTTCATTCAACTCCCCACTTTAAACCAAGGTTCTTAGGTGTATTGTAAACACATGTCAATAGAAAAATCTTGGAAAAAGATTGTTTATGGGTTAGTCGCAAAACGAAAACCTAATGGTCTTTCTAGGTTTTGTTTGAAGATTTGAAGGATAATTGTTGATATTGTTCTAAGGGTCTCAACAAGCGGATTGAAGTGTCTTGGAGGGGCTATAAACTACTAAGGAGCGACTTCGGATTGGAGTTGGATTAAGAATCATTGAGGTATAATCTTGTTCTTTGAAAGTATTACAAGATTATTTATATTGTTGTTGTTAGCTTTGTATGTTGCGAGCATGAAGTTGTTATATTGAAGTTATAAGGATTATGGATTGATTATAGCCTTGGAAATCCGAAATGTAATGTAAGCCATGACTAAGTTGAATTACAATTTAATCGTTGTTAGAATCGTCGCATGTTATTGACTTGAAGATTATGGTAGTTATAACCAAATGCGACTTGATATCATATTATGCTACCAATTTGGATTGAAATGGAAATTGGATAAGAATTGGTATTGTTGAACTCAAGGTGGCCGAATTTGGACTTGTAGTTTGTATTAGTTTGTTATTCATTTGTATTGGACTACCTTCTAAATTGTGAGCCAATTGGGGTTGTTTGGTTATTCATTTGTATTGGACTACCTTCTATATAATTGTGAGCCAATTGGGGCTGTTTGGTTATTCATTTGCATTGGACTACCTTCTATATAATTGTGAGCCAATTGGGGCTGTTTGGTTATTGTATTTCGGCCTTGAAAAAGGTGGCAAAGTGAGTAAAAACAAAGGAGGTGCTGTCCGATTTTCCGTAGAATATAGAGACTTAACACTTATAATATTCTATGATTGAAGTAAGGCTTTAATAGACGTATTGTGAATATTATAGGTTGACATACTACGGGCGGGACTTTGTACTTGGCAAGTGGTTTGACCCGACGAGGTATGTAGAACTTTTTCCTATCTTTTAGGCATGACTAGTTTCGCGTATATTAGTACGGTAGACGTACAAGACTTTGACATTCCATACTAGCCTTATAAAATGCCAAGCCGGGTGAGTTAGGAAGTTAACTCACTTCTTTGAAAATATCAAGGATGTCTTAAGTCTTAGTAAAGTTAAGGGACTTGAAGGGATTTAAAGTATGTGATACTTGTGTCGTTTTAATCGTATAAGTCCCTTGGATAGGAAAATGTACTTGACTAAGGTATAAAGTGAATATAACGACTTTATGGGGAGTTGGTTATATTGACTTTATGCAAAGGTAAATGGCTTGTGTTAATGAAAGGCAAATTGATTTTAAGGTATCAATTGCCTAAGGTTTTAATAAGAAAAGGAGTCACTTGATTTAGAAACCTACTTTAATTCTAAAGGTATTGCGACTTGCCTTGAAATGTAATTTGGACTTGATACTATGGTTAATAGTGTCTTGGAAGCTTTCTACTAAAAGAGTCATTTGTTTTTAAAGAGTAGAAGTACGTGGTACTTTGGGTTAAATTCCCGGATTCTTATAAAAGACATGATAGTGCCTTAAGTAAACTAAAATGAGAGTGTAGATGAATAAGACTAATAAGAAGTTAGGGGGATTGCTAACTTGTTTAATTATTGTATGACGTAGGTTTTAGATAGGGTAAGAGTATCAGTGAGGGGCAAACCCCCAAGACGCTATACCACCTTCTCCAGGATAAGAGTATAAATGAGGGGTAAGCCCCCAAGACGTTATACCACCTGCGTTACTATCTTCTTCAGGGTAAGAGTATAAATGAGGGGCAAACCCCCAAGACGTTATACCACCTGCTCCAGGGTAAGAGTATAAATGAGGGGCAAGAACCCCAAGACGTTATACCACCTGTTTTTATGGGTTCACTACCCATGATTTGATTGTGAGACTGCTATTGTGATGTTGTACGTACTCTCTTGATTTACTCTCATTGTTAGTAAGGCACTGTGTACTGTAATTTTGTTATCATACATGTCTCCGGCTTTGTTTTAAACTTAATTGTAATTACAGTACTTTCCAGTTTTACATACTTAGTACATATTGTGTACTGACCCCCTTCCTCGGGGGCTGCGTTCATGCCGCAGGGAAGGGTAAGCAGGTAGCGGATCCCCACTCTTAGGATCGCTTATCAGACGTCGGAAGCTCCATTCTCCGGAGGCTTGTCTTTCTTTTGGTACAGTCTTTCCCTGATGTTGTAGATTTATGTACATTCAGGGGTATGGCGGGGCCCTGTCCATACTTGTTGTTATTCCTAGAGTGCGTATTCACATATGTGGTTGGGCTATAAGAACCGAGTTGTAAAGTTGTACTTTTGACTTTGTTTATATTATGGAAGGCGGCCTTATCGGCTAGCTTTGTGTTGTTATATTGTTTACACATGTTTATGTTGTGTATGTTCATTGCTATTTTTCGATGTATACGAACAGGGTGCGGGTAGGGCACCAGTCGCGGCCCGGGGTCGGGTCGTGACAGGGGTATAACATAATCGGTCTACAACCCGACCCATCATCGCACTTAACTCTCATTCTTGGTCTGAATTAAATCTTACTACCCGAGAAGGCCTTGTACATCCAAGGTCTCAGCGGTTATCATTATTCTAAGGTTCACAATTATTCTATGTCTCAAGCTTACATTATCAGTCCCCACATACGGGAAAGGTAGCTTCTCATAATCTCAAATTCCTGTTGTCTTAATCACCACAACTCTATTTACTCCATACCAATATTATTCACACAATCCCTTGCGTGCATAATCACCTTTAATCTAACAACACGGTATGCTATCAAATCAATCAAACATGATCTCTTTTAAGAGTCTAACACAATCTTAGACAGTTCATCACTTTCTGATATTCCAAATCAGTACATATATAAATCCTAAGTGTGGATTCAATAATTGTTTCACACCTTCCAAGAATTTACTAAGGCTTAACCAACTCATGGTAATTCATAATCATTCTAGGCAATACACATAGCCCCAAATAAATACGCTCGTACAGATATACATCATTATAATACCATCTATACGATAATTTTACCTACCTGGATACGCAATTCATATAATCTGTTCTGGGCCACTGTTGCCTTTCTCAAAGCTGTAATCACAATAATATGTTAGGGAGGACTACCCTAACAACACAACTCTATCGCACGATCTCAGAGTAAGAAGAATAGAAACCAATCATAAATATCCTGTAGCCTCTTGTGTATAAGTATGTCGCACACATACCCATACCCAAGACTCTACTAGACACGGTCTGCAGATATTCCGAGGACTAACTGCTTTGATACCACTCTGTCACGACCCGAATTCCCGGGCCCGTGACTGGTGCCCTACCTGGGCACCCTTCTACCCAAACAACATAATTAACTCGCGGAAGATAAACAACACTCATTTATTTCATTTTTTTAAACAAATGCAAAGTCGGAAAGGCTGCCACAATATATAACACCCAAAAGGGCTACATTGTACAATAATACAACTTACACCAGTACAACCCACATATGAATAAAGACCTCTAAGAATTTGGACAGTAAACTATGACGGGACAAGGCCCCGCCATACCCCTGAATATACCTAACCATAATGACGAACTCCGGAACATTGGAGCCATCTCAAAATGCTGAACAAGGATCCTAAGCTCGCGGATCCAGAATTGAGTACCTAGACCTGCGGACATGAATCGGCCCGAGAAATCGGTCTAACAGTACTAAGTATGGAACGGAAATAAAGTACAGTAAACAAGATCATAACTATACAAAAGGATGACAGGGGCAAGTATGAAAATCAAATACCAGATCCTACCGTGCCATGTAAAATATGAGCCCACTGTACCTCTTATCATTGTCCCACTATATCACCATACCATATAACGTATCCCGACCCCTTGTAGAACTCGACCATGTAACTGTCATGTCTATATGCCTATAACGTGCCCCGACCCCCTGTGGAATCATTAACATAACGTAACCCGACCCATTTTGGGGGACACGGTGTAATGATGCAATGTGTGACATAACCCGGCCCATCTGTGGTACTCGGTGTATTTATCTATATGACATAACCCGGCCCATAGGTGGGGCTCGGTGTAATATTTTGTATAACGTAACCCGTCCCATTTGCGGGACTCAGTGTATCAATGCAACATATGACATTTTTAAACCATCTTTTGACTTTCAATAACACCGTTATAACAACTTCCCATAAAGCTATTATAACAACCCTTCATTTTAGAAAACTAAGGAACAATCACATCTTCCGTTTCAACAAAACCAAGGCATTATCATGTCATGTAACATTAGGGAAATGAACCCAAGTTACTACGTACATCCATTCTTATGAAAAGAATCATATCCTGCCATATAAGGGAGTTGAACCCAAAAGTACTTGTACGTTCATCATGCATTCTTTCCTTTATAAAACCCCAAGACACTAACACTGGCAGTATCAAGGCACGTCTACTTCCTTAAAATCAAGTAACCTATACCTTTTGAAACCATGTCATTTAAACTTCATATAAATCAAGTCCCTTACTTTCAAATTCAAGTCTCATAACTTTCAAATAAATCTAGTCTAATGACTTTCTCACTAGTGTTGTAACTTAGCAAAATCAACTCGAATCCAATGCTTACTAAACACTCTTACCAACATCTTCCATAAGACTTGGTAAGAACTTAGGAATAATTTAGACATGCCTTTAGCATAAAATCAATAATATGAATACTCTAATAACGAGGCAAGTATACTTCAAGAAACAAGTCATGTATACTCCAATAATAAATCATGCCCATAGAAGGAAGAAGTTCACATATCTAATTGGTGACTAACCCATACGACGAGTAGCAATACGCTCCAATGTACCTCAACTTTATCGGCTACTCCACTGTCACGACCCGATCCCGGGCCCGTGACTGGTGCCTTACCCCGGGCACCCTAGTGATACAACATCAGAGAAAATTAGCGGAAATAAAAACTAAAACATGAGACAAGACATAAAGTATGAAACAGGCTAACCAAAACGGTCACCTTCCTGAATATATACATATATATATCAACCTGAACAGTTAAATCCTTTTACAAACCACCGCCCACAACAAGACCTCACTAAGAATGTAACCATAACTATGACGGACGGGGCCCGCATACCACAGAATGTACAAGTAACTACAGCGGGGACTATACCAAAGATGAGCCTCGGAGAAACGGAGCTTCCCAAAACGCTGAATCGTGATCCTATGGCGAGGATCCACAACCAATGTACCTCTACTGCGGTATGAACGCAGCCCGAAGGAGATCGATCTAACAGTACCAAGTATGTGGCGAAAATCGTAAATGAAATCATAGTAGTCTATAAAAAAGCAGAGACATATATGATAACCAAATTACGATACATGATATGTGATCCGCGTCAAGTCGTGGACTCACGCCTCAAAGTCATCACTCAATTATAACTATGGGTCTCACGCCCAACATCAATCATGCGTGGAATACCTTCCTCATCGCCGGCGATCATGATATAGCAACACGAGGAATACATGAACACGGGTCCGCTGTGTCATAACAACCGTCTGGGGGCAAGCGAAGGCTTACTACCGAGATACCAAAGCGTCATCGATCGCCAGGCAAGTACAAAGCCAACTACTAGATACCAAGGCCGTACTAACAATACTATGCAACCAAACCACGAAGGCGACCGCGGGCAAGTCTGAAGCCGACTACGGTACCAAGGCCGTGTCACGTGGTGGCGGGGCAAATCTGAGCTAACTACTGGTGCAGTAGTGTCACGAGACTTCGCCACTAAACTGAACGGGGCAAGTGCGAAGGCTAACTACCAGATACCAAGGCCGAATCAGTAAAACCTCGTGGAGAGCTAGTCCATGGAATAACGCTATCAATAGGATCGTACCCGTGGAATCCTCCGTCACTGCCGGTACGTCCAAGTAAGATCATAACAAATCTATCGGCCCTCCATTGAGAGACGCGGTGGTATAAAAATACAATACTGGCACAACAAGGCTATCACACGCAAACATAGGCAAGTTACACACAACTCAAGGTACCTTCATTTTATGTCAATAATACGGGTTTCAAACCCAAAAATAATACCCACTTTCATTCTTTCAAAAAGACCTCTTTTACGTAAAAGATACTAATACTCGTAGTATCAAAAACACATTTCCTTTTCAAACCAAATTACTTTACTTTTGTCACGACCCGACCCCGGGCGCGTGACTGGTGCCTTACCCCGGGCACCCTAGTGATACAACATCAGAGAAAAATCCGCGGAAATAAAAGCTTACACATGAAACAGGATATACAATAATGAAATAAGAAAATAGGCTAACCAAAACGGTTACCTTTCTGAATATATAAATAAAACTTGAACACGAACAGTTACATCCCTTTTTACAAACTCTGCCCACAACAGTACTACAAACCTCTAAGAATGTTTTTTTTTTCCAGGTAAATGCAAATTTTATTACTAATAACAAAAGGAAAGTGGCTACAATCAGTCGTTGAGGTATCTCAAGCCTCAACGTAATGTAAACAAGAAGAGAGGGAGGGGAGGAGTGGTCACTCAAATGGTGCCATTACAAGAAGGGATAAAATCATAGAGAACTCTATAAGATGTAGTTTTGATTCTTGCAATGACCTCTTCCGCCGGAAAGCTTGTGCCTTCAAAGAGCAATGTGTTTCTTGCCCTCCAAATCTCATAGACCATAATGCAAAAAGTAAACAAAATAGCTTTGGCTCGGATGCTTGTCCCGCGGTGATCTTTCTTAATCCACTTAAGGGAGCTTTCAACAGTTGTCATCTCTCTTCTAATACCCAACCAATCTTTTATGTTCTTCCAAATCATGTGTGTGTAGGGGCAAGTAAAGAAGAGGTGTTCCCTTGTTTCATTTGCTTGCTTGCAGAACCCGCAAGATTTATCCTCCAAGTTGAGATATGATAGAGTATCCTTTGTAGCTAACCGCTTTCTGCAATTTAGCCACACAGTAAAAGAGAATTTGGGAGGAATGAAGCCTTTCCAAATTTGTGACATCCAAGGCTTTTTAACTTGCGGAGTGCGCAAGATATTATACACGAGGCTTGAATCAAATTTACGACCTCTAAGAATGTTATAACCATAATGACGGGACAGGGGCCCGCCATACCCCTGAATGTAAGTACCTACAACGACAGGGGACTATACCACTGATAAGCCTCCGGAGAAACGGAGCTTCACAAACGTTGAACTGTGACCCTATGAGCGAGGATCAACACTGGTGTACCTCTACCTGCGGTATGAGCGGCCCAGCGAGGTCGATAACAGTACCAGTATGTGGCGAAAAATCGTAAATGAAATCATAATAGTCTATATAAAAGAAGACATATATGATAACCAATTTAAGATACACATATATAGCGATCATATCAAGTCGTGGACTCACGCCTAAAGTCATCACTCAAATATAACCACGGGTCTCATGCCCACAATATCAATCATGTCCGTGGAACTCCTTCCTCACTGCCGGCAGTCCATGATATAAAAACACCAAGGAATACACATGAACACCAGGTCCCACCTGTGTCATAATAAAACCGTACGGGGTAGAAATGCGAAGGCATAGCCGACTACTAAAACCCTCGGTACAACAATGCCATAAAGCGTATCACGAGGTCTTTCTAGACCGCCACATGATCGGCGGCCACTCGCGCGATATCAATGTGCGCGTCTAATCTCGAACTTCCCGCGACTCGCATAGGCCACACATAGGCCGCGTGAGGTATTGCCCGCGTCGAGGGTAGCTACTCCTCGGCATCGCCCCGGACTCGTAGTCCGCGTGGCCACATAGACCGCACACTAACACCGGAACTCGTAGCTCGCATAGGCCCCTGGACCGCATGAGGTATTCTCGAATCATAGTCACCGCATGCACCGAGGTGTACCTCGCATCTGGGGGAAGCTTAACCCCCGGTATATCATGTCAAGAGGTGAGTGGTATAATACTAACATAACGGCTTATCGTTAAACAACATAAGCACAACAAGGGAAACCCCTTTACACAAACATCACAAGACACTAACACACGTAGCATCCTAACATGTCTACTTATCAAACCATCTTACTACACTTTCCAGAAATCAATATAAGACTTTCATAAACAAATAAGTAAACCGTTCCTTCTATCTTCCTTAAGTTGTTATACCTAACTTCCCATAAAGCTAGTATAACACTTAAGCTTTTAAAACCAAGTATTTCTTTTCTTTCAAAAATGGTTAATAACTCTTTTGAAATACTTCAAGATTCTTATTATTTAAAACTCAAGTCAAAAGACATCAAAGTAAAACCAAAACGATTTCCATACCTTCTTTTAAAACAAAGGCACTTTTCCTTTAAAAGTAAAGTAGCAATATACTTTTTAAACCAAGTGTCTTACTCTTTTAAAAACAAGTAACCTATACCTTTAAGTCAAGTTACTTCTCCTTTCCCAAAATCAAGTTGTTTATAAGTCAAGTTATCATTTTAAATCCAATGATAAAACCATTCTTATTTTCGAAATCAAGATAATTTTATTCTTTAAAAGACCACACACCCATTACTCATGAGTGAGGTTTTACAACTTTTTAACCTAATTCAAGTCCTTAATATTTCATAACAAGTCACTTAACTTTGGAATCAAGTCAAGGACACAAAAGGAAAGTCAAATTCCTTTAAACACACGCGTCGTCTACCGCCCTAAATATATTTCACAAATATCATGCTAGAAAGGATAGGAAGAGGTTCACATACCTCGCGACGATTATCGACAATTAGCAAAACGCTCCAAAGTACTCTAACCTTGCTCGCCTTTTCCACCCTTACGCTACTCGTAGCACTTCAACCTATAAAGGCCACAAAACGTCTATCAACCTCTAGATCTCTTCGTAGAATAATTCTGGATACAAGATTCCTTATTCTACGGAAAATTCTAAGACCTCCCCGCAACCACATAAATCTCCTTCTCTAACGAGGCCTGCTACCAAACCAACAATCCCGGGGTTACACGCCTAACCTGGACGTGTACAATTCTACTCCACAATAATACTATAAGTCTCAGTAAATACGTCTATGTAAATACTGATTCAATTCTTTATAATCATCCTTCCAATATATCTTATACTCAATTCTAAACTACTACAACATGTAATCTCCAATTACAATAGGGGGACAAAGATAATTACCTCGATAAGCCCAAAATTATGCAAGATATAAGTCGATCCTGAGCAACGTTTAGCTCCACTTCCTTACGCTTCAACCCGCTCCAGCAACCCTTAGAAGTTTCTAAACAACTTCTCTTAACACTTCATCTAAGCTATGAAGATTTTTCTAGGGCTTCATTTTTCGACTAAAGGAATAAAGTAGAATTTCCGGGCTCCTAGTATTGAAATAACTTGGAATACAACTAGGGATACTAGGCTAAGGTTTTTGGGATTTTTCAATAATACTTAAAGTATTTCTACACAAAGTGGGGGTTGGACGAGAACTTCAGAGGGGATAGTTTGTGCCTTGGAAAAGCTTTAAGTGTGGATGAAGAATAAGTCTTGCACAAAGGGGTATTTATAGGAAAATCAATGGCCAAGATCTAGGCAAGTGTAAGGTGAGGATGGGGTACATGTGTGTGGGTAGTTGGCCAACCATTGTTCACCACAAAAATGGGACAAGTGGCCACCACAAAAATGGGCCACTTGTCCACCTAAAAAACGTCCCACCTGTCCTTCTCCAATTCGGCCAACATGGCCACACGGGGGTGACACGTGTCGCCCCCCTACTCGTCCAAAATATTTCATCTTCCGAAAATATCCGTAATGCCAAAAATCCAAAAATAAAGTGGGCCCCACAAAATCATAAATTTCCCCGTGGGCCTCACGTGACCAATTTCGGAAATAAAATTTCATAATTCTCAAATATTCCAAAAAGTCCGAATACCAAATCTGGGAATCCAATTCCCATTAACGAACCTTTTTCCTTCACACAATCCGGAAACTTTTCCGTCGAAAAATCACATCTTTCTTCTTTTCCAAATTAAATGTCGTATTCTTGTACGTACGTCCTTACATACATACTCTGGAACTACGGGGTGTAACATTCTTCCCCCCTTAGAAACATTCGTCCCGAATGTTCCTTCTAAGTCTCCAAACATACCTGTCGGTATAGTCTTCCCTACTATGCTTACGAAACCAAATATGCCACACATGGCCACAATACAACATACGCGCAAAACTCACATCCGAGCCAACGAAGAATCACCTCTGACGTGTATAACAATACCATTAGCTCCACCCATGGTCCAAAGGATACTTTCTTCACACAAGAAATGATCACTTCTATTCTCATAACACATGCTCGCTTCTTCCCTTACTCGTCGTACCCTTCTCGTACACTCGAACTCTTCCTACTATACGTACCACATTTCTGTCATTGCTTCAGTTTCCAAAATCTCGGGGTTACTATCTCTAATGTCACGACCCGAACCGGGGCCCGTGACTGGTGTCTTACCCCGGGCACCCTAGTGATACAACATCAGAGAAAATCAGCGGAAATAAAAACATGAACATGAAACAAGAGATATGATAAAAACACAGGTCAACCAAAACAGTTGCCTTCTTGCATATATACAGAATCTGAACAGTTACATCCTTTACAACCCTGCCCACAACAGTACTACAGACCTCTAAGAAAGTGACAACAACTATGACGGGACAGGGCCCCGCCATACCCCTGAATGTACAAGAACCTACAGACTCAGGGTAACATACCACAAGATAAGCCTCCGGAGAAACGGGGCTTCCCAATCTGTTGGCGTGATCCTATGAGCGAGGATCCACAACCGATGTACCTCTACCTGCGGCATGAACGCAGCCCCCCGAAGGAGGTCAGTACAACAGGTACCAAGTATGTGAAACTGAAATACTGTAAATGAAATCATGACAGTCTATATAAAACAGGAGACATGTATGATAACCAAACTACAGTTTACAACATAAAAGTAGTCATGTCAAGTCAGGGACTTACGCCCTCAAAGTCATCCCTCATGCCCGTGGAACTCCTTCCTCACTGCCGGCAGTCTAGGTATAAATCGTATGATACGTATAACATGTCTCGGCCCATCCCATGGGACTCGAGGTGGAATCGTGTGGAATACATGTCTCGGCCCATCCCATGGGACTCGATAAGAATCGTGTGGAATACATGTCTCGGCCCATCCCATGGGACTCGATAAGAATCGTGTGGAATACATGTCTCGGCCCATCTCATGGGACTCGATAGGAATCGTATGGAATACATGTCTCGGCCCATCTCATGGGACTCGATAGGAATCGTATGTAATACATGTCTCGGCCCATCTCATGGGACTCGATAGGAATCGTATGGAATACATGTCTCGGCCCATCTCATGGGACTCGATAGGAATCGTATGGAATACATGTCTCGGCCCATCTCATGGGACTCGATAGGAATCGTTCACAACCAATCAGCCGGCCCTCCATCGAGAGACGCGGCGGTATAGAAATACAGTACTTGCACAACAAGGTTATCACACGCAAACATAGGCAAGTTACACAACTCAAGGTACTTTCATTTTATGTCAAAGTCCGGGTTTTAACCCCAAAGTACTACATACGTTAAATTCTTTTAAAAGATCCATTTCTTTTACAAAGGTCACCCGATACCCGTAGTATTAACATAGAGTGACTAACATTTATAAGTAAACCAAAACACTTTCCTTATTAAAATCAAGTAACAACATTCTTTTCCAAAAGTTCAAGTTTGCCTAATTTCAAATGCTCAAGTCTCTTATTTTCGAAAGATTCCATAGATCATAGTCTTAATCACTTAACGTAATCTCCTTTTAAAACAATTGAGTAACATATGCCTTATGTGTGAGTAGCTTGTTCTTGTTTACAACCATCTTATTAAAGCAGCCATGATCTAGGAAATGTAATACAATTTTGTCTTATCTTAGCTTCTATGCAGATGGAGGTTTCTACTGGTTTTAATATAATTAATTAGTCAATACATTTCCTTTATTAACGCTTCAATGGTTTGTTCGATAATTATTCTCATTTCCGAAATCAGTAAAACATTATTCTTTAAAAGCCAAGTACGCATTACTCACGAATGAGGCTTCACAACTTTTTAACAAAATTCATAGTCCTTAACATTTCATAAAACGTCATTTATAAGTTAATTCTCTTATCTTTTAAGATCAAGTCTCTTAACTTCTAAAATCAATAAACCATTCTTTTACCTACATAAAGTCGTTATAACTAACTTCCCATAAAGCTATTATAACACCTTATGTTTTAAACCAACCAAATCTCGTTTAGCACACGTACGTCTACCGTACTACATAGTTCACAACAATCATGCTAGAAAAGATAGGAAGCGGTTCACATACCTCGCGACGATTATCGACAAATAGCAAAACGCTCCAAGTACTTCAACCCGTCGGCTACTCCTTAAGCCAAGTGGATCACGCCACACGTAGTACTCCACTCCTAAAATGGTCATAGTACTTCTATCAAACCTTTCTTACCATTGAAGACTTATACCAATAAAAAGCCCTCTAATTCTACGGAAAATTCGGCAGCACTTCCCCCGTTTTTACATACTTTTCCATCTTTCTCCAAGGCCCGAATAACCGTAATTATATGCCATATATAAGGCGTAATAATTAAACAACATAAAGAAGGGGATTACACGCCCAAACGGTAACGCGGTTTACTATCACGCCTTCATAATAACAATAAGTAAAAGAAGGGGATTACGCATAACCGTGTCACGGTTTACTATCACGCCTTCATAACAGTACAATAATTAAAAAGGGGATCACACGCCCAAACGGAACGCGATTGAACAATCTTCCCCTTAACAGAAATGTAAATACAGTCCAAAGTAAATACAGTCCTTAAGTTGGGGTCCTTGGCCAACTTTGTCCATTTTACTTATCCAAATTACTCATTAGTCATCCAACTTATATTTCCATTCTTAATATAAGTTATAGTAACTTTGTTAATTATTTCTTCACAAGTAAGATACGTTGGATACATTTTTACCATTTTAATGGCGAACGACCAATCCTTTCTTTTAACAAGTTAACAAGATCCAAATCTTCCAAACTTTACTCCATATATTATATACTCCATAATATACTTATAATATATGTATAATAACCAATTCACAAAGAGGTTAAGGTTCACTACCTCAAATAGCCCAAAAATATCCAAGTTCTTAAAGTCGCTCCAAGCAAGTCTTAGCTCCAAATATTTACGTTCCAATCCGCTACAAGCAACCCATAGAAGCTCCTAACCAACTTCTCTTCAAGAATCAACTCCAAAAAGTGAAGAACACTTAGGGTTTCCAAGATGACAACTTTCGGCCAAGGCAACAAATAGAGGTTAGGGGTGTGAAATCTTTTCCAACTCTTGGTACACAATCTTCCTAACACCTTAGGGAAGAGCACTTGAGAGTTTAAGAATTGTTGGACAAATTTAGGTCAAGATGAGGGCCCAAAAACGTGAGCAACAATGAAGGGAGAAGGAGGGTTTTTCAAGTCTTGAAATGGTTAAGTGTGGAAGATTTCATCAACTAGTAGTGTATATATAGGACAACCAAGGGCTAGGATGAAGGCAAGTGTGTGGTTGAGATTGGGGACAAGTGTGTGTGGGTCCCACAAGCCACTTGTCCACACTAAAATATCTTGCAAGACAAGGCCACTTGTCTTACCACTTGGCACATAATTTCGGCCACAAGGCCACCTAGGGGGTGACACGTGTCGCCCTCCTACTCGTCCAAAATATTTCATCTCCCGAAAATATCCATAATGGCCAAAATCTCGAAAATAAAGTGGGCCCCACAAAACCGTAAATTTCTCCCGTGGGCCCCACGTGACCAATTCCGGAAATAAAATTCCATAATTCTCAAATATTCCAAGAAGTCCGAATACCAAATCTGGGAATCCAATTCCCATTAACGAACTTTTTTCCTTTACAAAAACCGGAAACTTTTCCGTCGAAAAATCACATCTTTCTTCCTTTCCAATTTTTCTGTCGTATTCTCGTACGTACGTCCTCGCATACATACCCTGGAACTACGGGGTATAACATCTAACTTGGTCATCATTAACTTGTCACGACCTGAACCCGGGCCCGTGACTGGTGCCTTACCCCGGGCACCCTAGTGATACAACATCAGAGAAAATCAGCGGAAATAAAAACATGAACATGAATTAAGAGAAAAGATAAATAAACAGGCCAACCAAAACAGTTGCCTTCATCATATATACATAAATACCCGAACAGTTATCCTTTTTACAAACCACAACTGTGATTACTCTGAGACCTCTAGATTTGACAACAACTATGACGGAATGGCCCGCCATACCACGAATGCAGAACCTCTGGACTCGGTGGTAACATACCAAAGATAAGCCTCAGAAGGAACGGAGCTTCCCAACACGCTGAAATGTGAACCTATAAGCGGGGATCGACGATCGATGTACCTTTACTGCGGCATGAACGCGGCCACGAAGTCGATCTGCCAATTACAGTATGTGAAATCGTAAAATCAGTAAATGAAATCATAATAGTCTATATAAAGCGGAGATATGTATGATAACCAAACTACGATTCATAACATAAAAGCGATCATGTCAAGTCGTGGACTCACGCCTCAAGTCATCCTCATGCGTGGAACTTCTTCCTCACCGCCGTGATCTAGGTACAAATCATGTGATACGTATAACGGTCTCGGCCCATCTTATGGACCCAATATAGAAACACGTGGAATACATTCCGGTTCATCCATGAACGGTAGTCGAAATGAAATACATTCGGATGAACCGTGAGTCGAGTGAAATACATTCGGATGAACCGGTAGTCAAGTGAAATACATTCCGGATGAACCGTGAGTCAAGTGAAATACATTCTCGGATGAACCGGTAGTCAAGTGAAATACATTCCCGGATGAACCGGTAGTTGAGTGGAACACAATACTTGCACAACAAGGCTATCACACGTAACATGGTCAAGTTTCATAACAAAAGCATAGGCAAGTTATACACAAATCAAGGTACTTTCATTTTATGTCAAAGTCCGGATTTTAACCCTAAAAAGTATTACGTCGTTAAATTCCTTTTAAAGATCCATTTCTTTCTGAAGGTCACCCGATACGCGTAGTATAAAAATAGAGTGACTAACATTGTTAAGTAAACCAAAATGCTTTCCTTTGTAAAATCAAGTAACAACCTTATTTTCCAAACGTTCAAGTTTGCCTAATTTCAAAAGCTCAAGTTTCTCATTTTAGAAAAGGTTTCGTAGTTCATAGTTTTAAATCCTTTAAAACATAATTCTCCTTTAAACGTTTTGAGAAACATATGTCTTATATGTGAGTAGGTTATTCTTGTTTATAATTAATCTTATTAAGCAACCATGATCTAGGAAATGTAATATCATTTTGTCTTATCTTAGCTTCTATGCAGATGGAGGTTTCTACTGGTTTTAATACCATACTTCATTATTCAATACATTTTCCTTTATTAACGCTGCAGTGGTTTGTCGATACTCATTCTGATTTCCGAAATCAGTAAAACATTATTCCTCTTAAAACCAAGTACTCATTACTCACGAATGAGTTTTCACACTTTTAACAAAATTCATATTAATACCATTAAGTCAAGTCTCTTATCTTCTAAAAATCAGTAAACCATTCTTTTTATCACTCTTAAGACGTTATACCTAACTTCCCATAAAGCTAGTACAACTCTTATGTTTTCAAAGCCAAGTATTACTCTTCTTTAAATTCAGGCTTAAGTCGCAAGACATTGCCGTAAGTATTATTCAGGCTTAAGTCAAAAGACATTGCCGCACAACTATGTTCAGTTCTATATATAGTATACTTAACTATATACTCCTACAACATGTAATTTCCAATTACAAATGTGAAGGTTAAGAATGTTTACCTCGATAAGCCCAAAATTATCCGAGTTTATATGTCGATCTGAGCAAGGTTTAGCTCTACTCGTGCGCTCCGACCCGCTCCAACCAACCCTTAGATGTTCTAACCAACTTCTACTTATAACTTCAACTACGGGTGAAGATTTACTTAGGGTTTCGTTTTTGTGACTGAGGGAAGTATAATAGTATTTTCTGGGCTTGTAAAAGTGTAACCTTGGGAAAACTACAAGGTATTTGGGCATTATAACAATACTTGGAGAGTATTTCTATACCACAAAAAGGGGGGTATTTATACGAGACAACAAGGCTAGGGGGGGTGTAGACCTCTCGGCCAAGGCTTCTCAAGGGGGGGGGGGGGTAGTTTGACGGACGAAAGTAAGCAAGAGGGAGGGGGAAAGATTTTTCAAGACTTAGGCAATTTTGGATGAAGAAGTTCATCAACATGGAGGGGTATTTATAGGTCAAGCAAAGGCCAACTAATGGCCAAGATCCATCCAAGTGTTTGGCAAGTGTAAGGCTAAGATTAAGCCAAGTACACCTTATCCATCTACCACCAAAATATCCTACCTAACCCTTGACTAAAAGCCAAGGCCAAATCGTCCAAGAGGACGCCTAAAGTGCTCGATTAGAGGGTGACATGTGTCGCCCTCTCGTTGGTCAAAATTTTTGCGTCTCTCGGAAAAATCCGCAAAAATTATAAATGACATAGCCGGAATTTTCCCTACGAAAGCTGTGGAAACGTTTCGTCGAAAAACGACTCTAATCGGGTGTTGTGTACAAATTTCGAAACTAGCCAACTTTAAGGCTCAAATTATAATACGTACGCGCTCACGTACATACTCTGGAAATACGGGGTATAACATAATTGGGAACACTCTGGATGGATCTCCGATACTCTTCCGAAACATAGCAACATGGAATACCGGACGTACTGCTAACTAAGTCGGACGGCAGTGCTAACTTATAGGCAACCTGGCCTATTCTACTATGATATGAAAATGCCCAAAGTACCTCGGGCTAAGTTTCCCCTGCTTTCCAAATTTCGTCACACCCTTCCGGGGTGGTACCTTCAAGAAGACCCACCGTCAACCTGAACTCCAAGTGTCGACGCCGATCGTCCATACGACACATTGACTACGAGCTGCTAATAACTTCTTCTGGAGAAGCTTCACCTTATCCACATCCTGCTGAAATAAGTAGGGACCAAACTATATGAACCTTGCCGACATCGAACCAATCGACCGACAACCTACACTTCCGCCCATACAAGGCTTCATAAGGCACCATCCGAATACTGAAATGGTAGCTAGTATAATACTCACTCAACAAGAGGCAAATAATCCTCGGCTACCACGAAATCAAAACACCCGTAACCTATCCTCAAATGTACGGATAAAATCGTTGTTCGTCAGTCGGCCGAGGTGAATGCACATCGAGACTCACCCGCTGGTAAAACCTCGAAAAGAAATAGCCATAAATTGGGCTCCACTGCCTGCCATAAAAATAAAAGTAGGAACCCCGTGCAGCCTTACAACCTTCCTGATATACAATATCTCACATAACCCTCCGTCGAGTAAACAGTCCTGACTAAAAGACAAGATGGGTGACCCATCGGCCTACTCATCGTCGAATGCATTCACAAACTCGCGATGGTTACCTAAACTTGGGCTTAACACCTCGTGACTTATCATTTAGCGGGACCACCTCAACCGACCACCACATTCGGTGCGGGTTGACTCGCGATATGGCCTCAACCCGACCGTTCAGACTAAACTCGTTCCCCGATCCGGAACAATCTTACCAGTTCACATCATGAAAGCTACCACTTCCATCTCACACTACCCATGGAATTATCCCACAACATATATCATGCATACCAAGTACTTCGACAAGGACCAACCGTAACATCCACTCAGGACGGCCTTGCATCCAAGGTCCCAACTGTTATATATTCTAAGGCTCCCCATTTTCTCGTCCCCAGACTTACCCTTTTCAACTACCCATGTTTCTAATCACAACTTACACAACGCTAACCGAACATAACACTCCACATGTATCTACCATAACGACCTAAACAAGTCTCTCAAGGGCTGAAGATATCTTTGTAACTACTGCCTCACTTTCCCTTTGTCGCTCTAATCAAATCCTGCTCTGCTGGGCGCATAACTACAGACGGTGATGAACCAGCCACTATCCCGAAGGCTGAGTCGTAACATCCGCGCCACCTCTGTTCGGACAATTTCTCGCAAAATGGCCCTGCTGGCCGCAAGCCTAACAAGCTATCTAAGTAGTACGACACTCCCCATAAGAACACCTACCGCCACGGCCATACCGAGGTGGGGGTGGCCTCCTCTGGCTAACACCCCTTCCTCTCCGAACCAATGAATCCGCAACTGACTTGGTAGGCTAAGTCGTCCCACCTGTATCCCTCCTACTAGGACATTCTCTCCCCACATGGCCCTGACGGCCGCTGGTAAAACAAGCACCAGTAAAAAGACGACATTCCCCGGGATGACGCCTACCACATAGTGAACACTGAGAGAAAACTGAATCTGGCTGGCTAGAACCTATGTAAATCTGTGAACCAGAAACCCCGGAGTTCTGACCAACTCCTAAATACCCCGAACGTCCTGAAGTCTGTGGAGGACCACCCTGTACTGGCGGAGGCGCATAACCAGTCTGCTGCTGAGAAGGTCCGCCTCGAAAGTTACCAAAGGACCCTGCTGTTCTGGCCCTCTTCTGCTGATCTTGGTTAATCCGTCGATCTCTACGTTTCTCGGCCTGCTGCGCATAAGCCCGTACGCAGGGCATGCTCATGCCTGACTGAAGAGCTATTCTTGTACCACTCTCTGCTAGATAATCGTCATGTCCTGTGACATATCGGTGCACTCTATCCTCCATGTCTGCCACTAACGCGGGGACATAACGAGCCAATAAGTCAAACTCTATACTGTATTCCCGAACCGTCCGCCAGTTCTACCTCAACATCATAAACCTAACTGCCCGAGCTCTCCTCATCTGCGAGGGCAAGAAGTGTGTAAGAAATGCCTCTGAGAACTCGTCCCAACGGTGGAGCGCATGCTTCCAGGATAGTTCATGAATCAAACCGGCCGATCGTGCATGCCATGCAGCCGATGCGAACCTAAGACCACCGACTGTGTCTCCGAAGCCTTGATCATTCTCATGATCCGCTGTAACTGTCGAATAAACTCCTGAGGATCTTCCTCAGTTCCCGATCCATAGAACTCGGGTGGACTGCAACTCAAGAAGTCCCGAAATCTCAACTATCGGATCTAGGGTGAACTACTGGTACTACCGGAACCTCCGACTCTCGTCTGTCCTCATTCCCAGCCACCAGACTAGCTAGTAACTGGGCCATCTCCTTGTAACTCATATCCTCTGTTCCTGGCCGTGGGACTAGAGGCTCAGGTATCGTGGTCTCAGTAGCTACTGCTACTGCTCTAAAACTCTCCTGGGGCTAGCGGCGTCGCAGAACTCCCCGAATGAAGCGTTGTCTCAGATAATGACTGGGCCCGTGCCCTGGTAACCCTCTGTGTTCTACTCGCAGCTCCCTCTGCTGCCCTGCCCTCCTGGGCTCTGGTTGCCTTGCGTAGAGGCATAACGGGTGAAAAGAATACGTCAGAGGGAGTCCAACTTATAACACAGCTCTAAGGCACGATCTCAGAGTGAGAAGAATGGAAACCAATCCTAAATATCCTGCAGCCTCCTGATTATAAGTGTGGTGCACAACACACCGATAATCAAGACTCTACTAGATACGGTCTGTAGACACTTTCCGAGGATTAACTGCTCTGATACCACTTTTGTCACGACCCGACCCCGGGCCCGTGACTGGTGCCTTACCCCGGGCACCCTAGTGATACAACATCAGAGAAAAATCAGCGGAAATAAAAGCTTACACATGAAACAAGATATACAATAATGAAATAAGAAAACAGGCTAACCAAAACGGTTACCTTTCTGAATATATAAATAAAACTTGAACCCGAACAGTTACATCCCTTTTACAAACTCTGCCCACAAAGATTTTCTGCACCTCTAGAATGTTATAACCATAATGACGGACAGGGGCCCGTACCACGAATGTAAGTACCTACAACGACGGGGACTATACCACCGATAAGCCTCGGAAACGGAGCTTCCCAAACGCTGAATGTGACCACATGAGCGAGGATCAACATCGGTGTACCTCTGCACGTGGTATGAACGGCCCAGAAGGAGGTCGATAACAGTACCAAGTATGTGGCGAAAATCACGTAAATGAAATCATAATAGTCTATATAAAACAGAAGACATATATGATAACCAATTTAAGATACACAATATGTAAGCAGTCATATCAAGTCAGGGACTCACGCCCTTAAAGTCATCACTCAAATATAACCATGGGTCTCATGCCCACAATATCAATCATGCCCGTGGAAGTCCTTCTCACCGCTGCTGATCCATGATATAAAAACACCAAGGAATACACATGAACACCAGGTCCCACCTGCGTCATAATAAAACCGTACGGGGTAAGTACGAAGGCATAGCCGACTACTAAAACCCTCAGTACCAACAATGCCATAAACTGTATCACGAGGTCTTTCTATACCCCCACATGATCGGCCGCCACTCGCCGTGATATCAATGTGCGCGTCTAATCCTGGAACTTCCCGCAGCTCCGCATAGGCCACACACATAGGCCCGCATGAGGTATTGCCCGCATCGAGGGTAGCTACTCCTCGGCATCGTCCTGGACTCGTAGTCTGCATGGCCACATAGACCGCATGGCCACATAGACCGCACACTAACCTGGAACTCTCGTAGCTCCGCAGGCCCCTGGACCGCGTGAGGTATTCTCGAATCATAGTCACACAATTCGCGAGGTGTACCTCGCGTCGAGCGGCTTAACCCGGTATATCATGTCAAGAGGTGAGTGGTACAATACTAACATAACGGCTTATCGTTAAACAACATAAGCACAACAAGGGAAACCCCTTTACACAAACATCACAAGACACTAACACACGTAGCATCCTAACATGTCTACTTATCAAACCATCTTACTACACTTTCCAGAAATCAATATAAGACTTTCATAAACAAATAAGTAAACCGTTCCTTCTATCTTCCTTAAGTCGTTATACCTAACTTCCCATAAAGCTATTATAACACTTAAGCTTTTAAAACCAAGTATTTCTTTTCTTTCAAAAATGGTTAATAACTCTTTTGAAATACTTCAAGATTCTTATTATTTAAAACTCAAGTCAAAAGACATCAAAGTAAAACCAAAACGATTTTCATACCTTCTTTTAAAACAAAGGCACTTTTCCTTTAAAAGTCAAGTAGCAATATACTTTTTAAACCAATTGTCTTACTCTTTTAAAAACAAGTAACCTATACCTTTAAGTCAAGTTACTTCTCCTTTCCCAAAATCAAGTTGTTTATAAGTCAAGTTATCATTTTAAATCCAATGATAAAACCATTCTTATTTTTGAAATCAAGATAATTTTATTCTTTAAAAGACCACACACCCAATACTCATGAGTGAGGTTTTACAACTTTTTAACCTAATTCAAGTCCTTAATATTTCATAACAAGTCACTTAACTTTGGAATCAAGTCAAGGACACAAAAGGAAAGTCAAATTCCTTTAAACACACGTGCGTCTACCGCCCTAAATATATTTCACAAATATCATGCTAGAAAGGATAGGAAGAGGTTCACATACCTCGCGACGATTATCGACAATTAGCAAAACGCTCCAAGGTACTCTAACCTTGCTTGCCTTTTCAACCCTTACGCTACTCGTAGCACTTCAACCTATAAAGGCCACAAAACGTCTATCAACCTCTAGATCTCTTCGTAGAATAATTCTGGATACAAGATTCCTTATTCTACGGAAAATTCGGCAGCACCTCCCCCCCCCCCCGCAACCACATAAATCTCCTCCTCTAACGAGGCCTACTACCAAACCAACAATCCCAGAGGGGGGGGGAGGGGGGTTACACGTCTAACCGGACGTGTACAATTCTACTCCACAATAATACTATAAGTCTACTGTAAATACAGTCCATGTAAATACAGTTCAATTCTTTATAATCATCATTCCAATATATCTTATACTCAATTCTAAACTACTACAACATGTAATCTCCAATTACAATAGGGGGACAAAGATAATTACCTCGATAAGCCCAAAATTATCCAAGATATAAGTCGATCCTGAGCAACGTTTAGCTCCACTTCCTTATGCTCCAACCCGCTCCAAGCAACCCTTAGAAGTTTCTAAACAACTTCTCTTAACACTTCATCTAAGCTATGAAGATTTTTCTAGGGCTTCATTTTTCGACTAAAGGAATAAAGTAGAATTTCCGGGCTCCTAGTATTGAAATAACTTGGAATACAACTAGGGATACTAGGCTAAGGTTTTTGTGATTTTTCAATAATACTTAAAGTATTTCTACACAAAGTGGGGGGGGGGGGGGGTTGGACGAGAACTTCACAAGAGGGGGGGGATAGTTTTTGCCTTGGAAAATCTTTAAGTGTGGATGAAGAATAAGTCTTGCACAAAGGGGTATTTATAGGAAAATCAATGGCCAAGATCTAGGCAAGTGTAAGGTGAGGATGGGGTACATGTGTGTGGGTTATTCTTGTTTATAACATTGAGCAATATATGCCTTATGTATGAGTAGGTTATTCTTGTTTATAACAATCTTATTAAAGCAGCCATGATCTAGGAAATGTAATACAATTTTGTCTTATCTTAACTTCTATGCAGATGGAGGTTTCTGTTATACCCCGTATTTCCAGAGTATGTACGTGAGGGCGTACGAATTAAATTTTTGCCTTAAGAATTGACAAGTTTCGGAATTTGTACACAAGTGCCAAAAAGAGTCGTTTTTCGACGAAACGTTTCCACAGCTTTCGTAGGGAAAATTCCGGCTATGTCATTTATAATTTTTGCGGATTTTTCCGAGAGACTAAATATTTTGGACCAACGGGAGGGTGACACTTGTCACCCAAGTGGACGGTTTGGTTGAGCTCCCTTTGGCACGTTTTTTTCATGTTTCTTGCCTTAAACATTTGGTCAATGTTTGGCTAGATATTTTGTGTAGTAGATGAGAAAGTGGGGCCCACAAACACTTGTCCAAATCCTAGCCCTACACTTGCCTAACACTTGTCTTCATCTTGGCCATTGGTTGGCCATTGCTTGACCTATAAATACCTCCCTTAGTTGATGAACTTCTTCATCCAAAAATCATTCTCCAAGTCTCAAAAATCCTCCCCTTAAGTGTAGCATTCGGCCAAGTCCTCCCCTTTGTTGGGCCTTGTGGTAGAGCCTACCCCCTAGCCTAGTTGTTTTCGTATAATACCAATTGTTGTGGTATAGAAATACTCTCCTAGTATTGTTATAATGCCCAAATACCTTGGCCTAAATACCTTGTAGTATTCCCAAGGTTACCTCTATACGAAAAGCCCATAAATACTAGTATACTTTCCTTTAGCCACTAAACGAAACCCTTTGGAAAAATCTTCACCGTAGTTGAAGTTATAAGTAGAAGTTGGTTAGAACTTCTAAGGGTTGGTTGGAGCGGGTCAGAGCGCGCGGAGTAGGAGCTAAACCTTGCTCAGGATCGACGTATAAACTCGGATAATTTTGGGCTTATCGAGGTAAACATTCCTAACCTTCTGTTGTAATTGGAAATTACATGTTGTAGGAGTATATAGTTAAGTATACTATATATAGAACTGAACATAGTTGTGCGGCAATGTCTTTTGACTTAAGCTGAATAATACTTACAGCAATGTCTTGCGACTTAAGCTGAATTTAAAGAAGAGAATCTGTAATTACATAGGGTGTATCAGATAGACTTGTGTAGCATTACTGTGTAGTTGATTGGTACACGTCCGGTTAGCCGTGTTACCCCCCCCGGGGTGGGTTGGTAGCCGGCCTCGATAGAGCAGGAGATTTCTGTTTGTGCGGGGAAGTCTTTGAATTTTTGTAGAATATTCTACATTGAGATCTAAGATGTTAATAGGCGCCTTGTGGCCTCTATAGGTTGAAATACTACGTGTGGCGTGGTACTTGGCTTAAGGAGTAGCCAAGCGGTTTGAGGTACTTGGGCGTTTTGCTATTAGTCGATAATCGTCGCGGTATGTGAACCTCTTCCTATCTTTTCTAGCATGATATGTGTGTAACTATGTAGTACGGTAGACGTACATGTGCTAAATGTATTTGATTGGTTTGAGACATAAAGTGTTATAACGGCTTTATGGGAGGTTGGTTATAACAGCTTTATGTAGATAAGAAAATGCTTTGTGATTGTTAAAAGGTAACTGATTTGACTTATAACTGACTTGATGTGTGATAATAAAGCATTTGAAGTATTTCATTAAGAAACCGTTTTGAAAGAAGAGTAATACTTGGTTTTGAAAACATAAGAGTTATACTAGCTTTATGGGAAGTTAGGTATAACGTCTTAAGAGACTTGACTTGATATGGATGTTAGTGTGAAACCTCATTCGTGAGTAATGAGTACTTGATTTTAAAAGGAATAATGTTTTACTGATTCGAAAATCAGAATAAGTATCGAACAAACCACTGCAGCGCTAATAAAGGAAAATGTAATGACTAACGAAGTATTATTAAAACCAGTAGAAACCTCCATCTGCATAGAAGCTAAGATGAGACAAAATGATATTACATTTTCTAGATCATGGTTGCTTAATAAGACTGATTATGATCAAGAATAACCTACTACTTTAGGGCATATGTTACTCAATTGTTTTAAAAGAGATTAAGACATTGAACTATGAAACTTTTCTAACAAGAGACTTGCGTAATTGAAATTAGGCAAACTAGAACTTTAGGGTAAAGAAAGGCATTGTGTTGTCTTAAAATGGTTTAAAACATAACGTGTTATAACAGCCTTATGGGAAGTTGGTTATAACGACGTTATGAAAACAAAAGAAGGTTTTATCACTGGTTTTAAGGTGGTAACTTGACTTTAAAAAGAGAAGTGTTTTGGTCTAAAAAGAAGGCATGGTGTTGCCTTAATTTGGTTTTAAAAGGATAGTACGGAAGTTGTTTTAGTTTACTTAAAAGATATAAGTCACTCATTTTTTTATACTACGGTATCGGGTGACTTTTATAAAAGGAATAAATCTCTTTAAAAGGAATTTAACGACGTAGTACTTTAGGTAAAACCGAACTTGGGCATAAAAATGAAAGTACTTGAGTTGTGTATAAACTTGCCTATGCTTGTTGTTGTGAAACTTGCCTATGCTTGTTGTTGTGAAACTTGCCTATGCTTGTTGTGATAACCTTTGTTGTGCAAGAATTGTGTTTCTATACTCAGTGTCTCTCGATGGAGGTCGGTTGACTTGTTGAGAACTTACTTGGGCGTGACCGTGTGGCGGATAAATTCCGCAGATGCGTTCGCTGATAGTGTTACTTTTGTTAATCGCTTGGGACATCGACACGATCGTAGCGCGCGGGTATGCTTCCACTTTGATTACCGCCTTGTTGTCTTATTGTTTCCCTTTGGACATACCGACACGATCGTAAGCGCGCGGGTATGCTTCCATTTGGAATCTTTGTCTTATTGTTTCCCTTTGGACATCTCGACCGCGATCGTAGCGCCCGGGGATGCTTCCATTTGTAATGCTGTCTTATTGTTTCCCTTTGGACATACTGACACGATGCGTAGCGCACGGGTATGCTTCCAATTGGAATGTTGTCTTATTTGTTCCCTTTGGACATACTGACACGATGCGTAGCGCACGGGTATGCTCCCATTTGGATTGTTGTCTTGTTGTTATCATATCATGCATCGCGGTGAGGAAAGGTACTCACGGGCGGGAATGATGTTGTGGCGTGAGACCGAATTGATATAATCTTATGTGTGTGTCTTGTAGTTTGGTTATCATACTGTCTCCCGCTTTTATAGGCTAGTATGATTTCATTTCTGATATTTTATAGTTTCACATACTTGGTACTGTTATCGACCTCCTTGGGGCTGCGTTCATCTGCAGGTAGAAATCGTCATTGTCGATCCCCGCTTTTAGGATCACCTTTCGTATTGAAGCTCCGTTCCTTGGAGGCTTATCTTTGGTATGTTACCACGATGTGCAGTAGGTTCTTATGCAGTTAGGGGTATGGCGGGGCCTGTCCGTCATAGTTGTTGTATAAATCTTAGAGTGCATGCTTTGTTGTAGGCGTGGTTTGTAAAAAGGATAAGCTGTTGGGTATTTATGTATATATGATGAAGGCAAGCTGTTTTGGTTGCTTTGTTTATTTATCTTGTCTCTTAATTCATGATTCATGTTTTTATTTCCGCTGATTTTCTCGATGTTGTATCACTAGGGTGCCCGGTAAGGCACGATCCACGGGCAGGTTCGGTCGTGACAAAAGTGGTATCGTGAGCGATTAGTCCTCGGAAAGTGTCTGCACCGTGTCTAGTAGAGTCTTGATTATCGATGTGTTGTGCACCACATCTATAATCGTGAGGCTATAGGACATTTAGGATTGGTTTCCATTCTTCTCATTACGAGATCGTGCCCTAGAGCGTGTGATAAGTTGGACCCTCGGCGTATTCCTTTCCTTTACGATTATGCCTCGTGCAAGGCAACCGGGCGAAGGGCAAAGGCGTGAGAGATACGAGTAGAGTTGCGGCGATCTCCACGAGACCACGATGCTGAGCCTCGGTCCCACGGCACAGGCGGATGAGATGGGGTACAAGGAGATGGCGATTCTTGGCGGTCGTGGCCGATATGAGGATAAGTGGACGCAGCGGCGATTCGAGCACCGATGGTTCACCCTAGATCGGATAGTTTGAGGCTACAGGACTTCGAGATGTAGCCGCGAGTTCTACGGTCGAGGCACGAGGATGATCGCGAGAGTTCATCCGACGATTCTGTGGATCATGAGAGTGATCAAGGCTTGGAGACCGACTCGGTGGTCTAGGTTCGCATCGGCTGCGTGATACCGCGATCGATTGGTTTGATCGTGGGAGTTGTCGGGGAGAGAATGCACTTCGGCTTTGTGGGACGAGTTCTCAAAGGCATTTCTTGCACACTTCTTGCCGCCACGGATGAGGAGGCTCGGGTAAGATTTTTGGTGTTGCGGCGAGCAGGCGTCTGATGCGGGAGTACAATGTGGAGTTCGACTCATTGGCGATACATCCCGCATTAGTAGCTAGTATGGAGGATCGAGTCCACCGATATGTTCTGAGGCTCGATGATTACCTAGCAGAGTTGTTGGTGTAGCTCTTCACCGGCATGGACATTGCCCGCATGCAGCTTATGCACTGAGGTGAGGCGGAGAAATCGGCGAATGACCAAAGTCGTGAAGGCGAAGCTGCAGGTCCTTTGGTGATTTTCGAGGCGAACCGCCTCGGCCAGCAGACTAGTTATGCGCCTCCGCGATCTGAGTTGTCCTCTACAATCTTGAGCGTCGAGTTTTCGAGAGCAGTCGTGGCTCGAGGTTCAGAATTTTGGGAGAAGCGGTGTTAACGGTGAAGCCACCCCTACCTCGTTGTGACCGCTGTGGTAGACTCCACGGTGGGGAGTGTCGTGCTAGTACAGGAGTTTGTTTCACATATGGCCAGCAGGGCCATTTTGGGAGAAACTGTCCGACCAGGGGTAGCGCTGGTAGGATAGCACAGACTACGAGATCAGTTGCGGGTTCTTCACCTTCTACAGCTAGGCAGGATGTTCATACACCGGCAGGCCCCGGTAGAGGTCGCGGTGGAAGTTCCCAGTTTTAACGGTCCTTTGAACCGCCTATTTTCAGGTATATCCTTAACCCTCTAGAGACTTGTAGGTATTGATGTTATGATAATGTGTTAAGTGTTATGTTCAGATAGCTTTGTGCTAAAACGTGATGTAGAACCTGGTTAGTGAGAAGGGTAAGCTTGGGGGTGAGAAAATGATGAACCTTAGAATATTACAGTTGAGACCTTAGATGTAAGGTCGTCTTGAGTACCAGATTTTGCAAGTGATCCTTGTCGGAGCGCATTTTATGCCTAGAACGTTTTGTGTGATAAAGTCCCTGGGTAGTGTGCAATGGAAGTGGTAGCTTTCATGACCTGTAGAGGTAAGATTGTTCCGGATCGGGGAACAAGAGCGTGATGCGTTAAGTGGGTCGGGTTGGGGCCATGATGAGGGCCAACCCGCGGCTGCTTCGAGTAAGGTCAGCTCTGGGTGGTCCCGCCAGGTGGTAGGGTCACGAGGGTGTTAGGCCCAGGTTTAGATGACCATCGTATGAGTTCGTGGATATGTTCGACCATAAGCGGATCGTGAAGGCCGGGAATGGCCTTAAGGAAGATTGAAGCTAGTAAGATGACCAAGTTTGGAGGTTGTGACTCCAAAGTATTGGAAACTGAAGCAATGACTGAAGTATGGTGCGTATACTAGAAGAGTTCAAGTGTTCGAGGAGGGCACGACGAGTAAGAAAGGAAGAGAACGTGTGTTAGTTCGTGGCCAGGCATGGCGTTGGCAACTTGTTAGAAGATCTTCTTCGTAATCCACCTTGAGAAGGAACATTCGGGACGAATGTTTCTAAGGAGGGGAGAATGTTATACCCCGTATTTCCAGAGTATGTACGTGAGGGCGTACGTATTAAATTTTTGCCTTAAGAATTGACAAGTTTCGGAATTTGTACACAAGTGCCAAAAAGAGTCGTTTTTCGACGAAACGTTTCCACAGCTTTCGTAGGGAAAATTCCGGCTATGTCATTTATAATTTTTGCGGATTTTTCCGAGAGACGAAATATTTTGGACCAACGGGAGGGTGACACTTGTCACCCAGTGGATGATTTGGTTGAGCTCCCTTTGGCACGTTTTTTTCATGTTTCTTGCCTTAAACATTTGGTCAATGTTTGGCTAGATATTTTGTGTAGTAGATGAGAAAGTGGGGCCCACAAACACTTGTCCAAATCCTAGCCCTACTGTTATACCCCGTATTTCCAGAGTATGTACGTGAGGGCGTACGTATTAAAATTTTTGCCTTAAGAATTGGCTTTGGTTCGAAATTTGGGCACAAGTGCCGAATAGAGTCGTGTTACGAAAGCGTTTCCCACTTACGTTGGGAAAATTCGGCTATGTCATTTAGTATTTTTGCGGATTTTTCCGCGACGGAACATTTTGGACCAACGGGAGGTGACACTTGTCACCTCGTTGAGCAAGAGGGGCTTGGCCTCGCCGATTGGTCCCTCCTTTTGTGCCTTGTTTGGTGGCTTGTTTTGTGGAGTGTTTTGTGGAGTGTTTTGTGGGTGCACTTGGCTTGATCTTGGCCTTACACTTGCCTTACACATGGATGGATCTTGGCCATTGGTTGGCCTTTGCTTGGCCTATAAATAGCTCCCCTTTGTGAAGACTTTCTTCATCCACAAATTGTTCTAAGTGATAAATCCCTTCCCCTCCCTCTTGTAGACTCTCGTCCAAGAGCTCCTCTCCCCCTCTTTTGTGAGCTAGCCGAGAGCCTCCTCTCCCTTAGCCAGGGTACACCCCCTCTAGTGGTGCTTGGCAGTGGGTACCCCACTGCCTAGTTACTTTGTATAATACCCTTGTTGTGGTATAGAAATACTCTCCTAGTATTGTTATAATGCCCAAAATACCTTAGCCTTGTACCTTGTAGTATTCCAAAGATACCTCTATCGTAGAGCAGGAAATACTACCTTTTGTCCTTTTTAGTCTCAAACCGAAACCCTAAGAAAATCTTCATTGTTGTTTGAAGTACTTAAGAGAAGTTGGTTAGAACTTCTAAGGGTTGTTTGGAGCGGATTGGAGCACTCGGAGTAGGAGCTAAGCGTTGCTCAGGATCGACTTTATACTTGGATAATTTTGGGCTTATCGAGGTAAACACTACTGTCCTTCTATTGTAATTGGAAATTACATGTTTGAATATATAGTTGAAGTATACTATATGTAGAACTACTTAGTATTATGGCAATGTCTTTTGACTTAAGCCTGAAGAATTAAGAATCGAATCAATCTGTAATTACATAGGGCGTATTACGATGAGACTTGTGTAGCATTCTTGTGTAGTAGAATTGTACGCGTCGGTTAGGCGTGTTAACCCACCGGTTGGCTTGGTAGCCACCTCGATAGAGAGGAGATTTCTGTTGCGGGAGTCTTGCCAATTTTACGTAGATTATGGAACGTTGAGATCTAGATGTTTAATAGACGTTTGTGGCCTTTATAGGTGAAAGTACTAAGAGTAGCGTATTCTACTCGAGGAGTGGAAAGGGCTAGCAAGGTTGTAGTACTTGGAGCATTTTGCTTATTGTCGTTAAATCGTCGCGAGGTATGTGAACCTCTTCCTATCTCTTCTAGCATGATATGTGTGTAACTATGTAGTACGGTAGACGTACATGTGTTTAATGTATTTGATTGGTTTGAAACATAAAGTGTTATAACGGCTTTATGGGAAGTTGGTTATAACAGCTTTATGTAGGTAAGAAAATGGGTTGTGGTTTTTAAAAGATAATTGATTTGATTTATAAGCGGCTTGGGCGTTATAATAAAACTTGAAGTATTTCAAAAGATTTATGAATCGTTTTGAAAGAAGTGTAATTGTGCTTTGAAAACTTAAGAGTTATACTAGCTTATGGGAAGTTAGGTATAACGGCTTAAGAATGGTTTACTGATGTTAGAAGTTAAGAGACTTGATCTTGTAAGATAAGAGACTTAACTTATTTGTTTTAATGTGAATGTTTGTGTGAAACCTCATTCGTGAGTAATGAGTACTTGATTTTATTTAAAGGGATAATGTTTCACTGATTTCGGAAATCAGAATGTGTATCGACAGACCACTGCAGCGTTAATAAAGGAAAATGTATTGAATAATGATGAATTGTATTAAAACGGTAGAAACCTCCATCCGCATAGAAACTAAGATGAGACAAAATGATATTACATTTTCTAGATCATGGTTTCTTGAAATAAGAATGTTGTAAACAAGAATAACCTACTCTGCGTGAGACTTATATTACTCAATTGTTCTAAAGAGGAATCAAGTGATTAAGTTTATGAACTATGAAACCATTTGAAAATGAGAAGCTTGAGTAATTGAAACTAGGCAAACCTGGAACTTAGGAAAGAATGTTGTTACTTGATTTTGAAAAGGGATGTGGGTTGGTCATTCTTATACTACGGTATCGGGTGACTTTTATAAAAGTAATGGATCTCTTTTAAAAGAACTTAACGTATGTAGTACTTTGGGGTTAAAACCCGGACTTTGGCATAATATGAAAGTACTTTGAGTTGTGTGAAGCTTACTATGCTTGTTGTTGTGAAACTTGCCTATGCTTGTGATGATAGCCTTTGTTGTGTCGGTGTGGTATTTACGTATTCCGTGTCTCTCGATAGAGGCGGTTGACTTATTGAGAACTTACTTGGGCGTCTTTGGCGGTGATGGAGAATTCCACGGGTATGTTTCCATTTTTGATTCTCGTCTTGTTGTTGATGTCACATGGACATGTCTACACCGTCTAAAGATTCCGGCGTGTGGCCATGCGGCGGGGTTGACCATGATATATTGTTATTGAGGTAACATGGACATGTCTACACCGTCAAAGATTCCAGGCATGTGGCCATGCGGCCTTGTTATGTGTTGCAACATGGGCGTGTCTACACCGTCACGATTCCGGGGGCATGTGGCGTGCGGCGGGGTTGACGATATATTCTTATTGAGGTTACACGGGCATGTCTACACCGTCACGAGATTCGGGGCATGTGGCCATGCGGCTGTTATTATTGTTGCATCATGGACATGTCTACACCGAGGCGATTCCGGGGCACGCGGCCATGATGCGAACATGATGGATGTTATGGGCGTGAGACCCATAGTTATATTTGAGTGGTGACTTTGAGGCGTGAGTCCACGACTTGGCTATTTTTATGTTGCGTCTTGTATTTTGGTTATCATACATGTCTCCCGCTTGTTAAGCTATTATGATTTCATTCTGATGTTGTGATTTCACATACTTGGTACTGTTATCGACCTCCTTGGGCTGCGTTCATCGCAGGTAGAGGTACATCGATCGTGGATCCTCGCTCTCGGGATCTCGATTCAGCGTTTTGGGAAGCTCCGTTTCTCGGAGGCTTATCTTTTGGTATGTGTTCCACGAGTTGTAGGTTCTTGTACATTCGTGGTATGGCGGGGCCTGTCCGTCATAGTCGTTGCAAATCTTAAGTGCAGAACTGTTGTGGGCGGGGTTGTAAAAGGATTAAACTGTTGGGTTTTATGTATATCTGAAGGCAAGCTGTTTTGGTTGGCTTTGTCTATTTATTATATCTCTTGTTTCATGATTCATGTTTTATTTTCCATTGGTTTTCTCGATGTTGTATCACTAGGGTGCAGGTAAGGCACGATGAAGGCCGGGTTCGGGCGTTACAAAGTGGTATCGAGCGATTAGTCTCGGAAAGTGTCTCTGACCGTGTCTAGTAGAGTCTTGATTATCGGTGTGTTGTGCACCATCTATAATCGTGAGGCTATAGGACATTTAGGATTGGTTTCTATTCTTCTCATTACGAGATCGTGCCTTAGAGTTGTGTTGTAAGTTGGACCCTCCGGCGTGTTTCGTTTTTACCGATTATGCCTCTGCGAAGGCAACCAGGGCCCGAAGGGCAAAGCGAGGAGGCGCTAGTGGGATTGAGAGAATGCGAGCGCGAGCCGGCCGAGACGAGTAGTGCTTGACGGCGAGTTTTGCGGCGCCGCCCGGCCTGAGAGTTTAGAGCGCAGCGATGGGCTGCCGAGACTCTGATACACGAGCCTCCAGTCCCCGATGCAGGCGGGAGAGATGGTCACAAGAGATGGCGATTATCGGCGAGGTTGTGGCGGATATGAGATAATTTGGGCCGTGATTCGATTCAGCCCGGCAAAGACTGTAGTACACGAGGCGAGTTTGAGGCTACGGGATTTCCTTAGTTGTAGCCGCTTTGAGTTTTACGGTCGAGGCGGAGGATGATCCGCGAGGAGTTCATCCGTCGATTCTGCAGAGATCATGCGGGTGATCAAGGCTTCGTAGTGCGTGACTTTTAGTTCGCATCGGTGCGTGATACGCGATCGATTGGTTTGACTCGTGGGAGCTTTCGGGAGAGCATGCACTTCCGGCCGTTTGGGACGAGTTTTGGGGGCCTTCTGGCACATTTCTTGCCTCCACAAATGAGGAGGGCTCGGTACAGATTTTTGATGTTAAGGCGAGCAGGCGTCTGATTCGGGAGTACAATGTGAGTTCGACTCATTGGCGGTATGTTCCGCATTAGTAGCTAGTATGGAGGATCGAGTGCACCGATATGTTCTGAGACTCGATGATTACCTAGCGAAGAGTTGTTCGGTGTTTCTCTTCACGGGCATGGACATTGCCGCATTGAGCTCATGCACTTGGAGTGCGAGGCGCGCAGATCGACAGGTGGACCGCCAGTGAGAAGAAGGCGGGGCGGTCGGATATTTTGGCGACTTCGAGGCGGACCGCCTCGGCCAGAACTAGTTATGTACCTCCGCCATTGCGAGTAGTCCTCCGCAGCCGGGACCCTTAGGATATTCAGAGCGGTCGTGGCTCCTGTGTTTGAATGATCGTGAGTAGGGTGTTGGCGATCGATCACCTACCTCGGTGTGGCGATGTGGTAGACCGCATTTGAAGTGTCGTAGTACCAGGAGCTTGTTATTCTTGCGGCCAACAGGGCCATATGACGAGACCGTCCAGGCGGGTAGCTGGTAGGATAGCCTGACTACTAGAAGCGATTGCGGGCCACGGTAGAGTCGCGGTGGAAGTTCGATTTTAGCGGTCCTTGAACCGCCTAGTTTCGTATATCCTTAACCTCTAGAGTTTTGTGTGTATTGATGTTGTTGATGTGTTTAATGATATGTTTGGATAGCTTTGTGCTAAAATGTGATTTAGAAACACGGTTAGTGAAAGGGTAAGTCCAGGTAGTGTGAAATGGAAGTGGTAGCTTTCGCGGCTGTAGAGGTAAGATTGTTCGGATCAAGAACTAGAGAGTTGGCGCTACGATGGGTCGGGTTGGGGCCATGTTGCGGGCCAACCCGCGTCCGTTTTGAGGAAGGTCAGCTGCAGGTGGTCGCCCGGTGGCGAGTCACGAGGGTGCTAGGCCCAAGTTTAGATGACCATCGTATGAGTTCGTGGATACGTTCGATTAGAATCAGTTCGTGAAGGCGGGAATGGCCTTGGGAATCGAGGTTAGTGAGATGACCAAGTTTGAGGTAGTGACTCCAGGGTTGGGAAACGGCGTTGGCGAAGTGTGAATGCGGACACTAGAACGAGTTCGAGTGTTCGTGAAAATGCTGCGAGAAAGGGAGAAGTGAACGTGTGTTTTTGGTGGCGAGTGTGGCATGATTGTTTTAAATCGTATAGCGGTGAAGACTATCACGGCGCTTTGTTGTTTTGAGACCTTGAAGGAACATTCGGGGCGAATGTTTCTAAGGAAGAATGTTATACCCGTATTTCCAGTATGTGCGTGAGGCGTGCGTATTAAAATTTTGCCTTAAGAATTGGCTTTGGTTCGAAATTTGGGCACAAGTGCGAATAGAGTCGTTTTACGACGAAAGCGTTTCCCACGACTTACGTTGGGAAAATTCCGGCTATGTCATTTAGTATTTTTGCGGATTTTTCCGAGCGACGGAACATTTTGGACCAGCGGGAGGGTGACACTTGTCACCTCGTTTGGGCAGCAAAGAGGGCTTGGCCTTGGCGATTGGTCCCTCCTTTTGTACCTTGTTTGGTGGCTTGTTTTGTGGAGTGTTTTGTGGAGTGTTTTGTGGGTGCACTTGGCTTGATCTTGGCCTTACACTTGCCTTACACATGGATGGATCTTGGCCATTGGTTGGCCTTTGCAGCCTATAAATAGCTCCCTTTGTGAAGACTTTCTTCATCCACAAATTGTTCTAAGTGATAAATCCCTTCCCTCCCTCTTGTAGACTCTCGTCCAAGAGCTCCTCTCCCCTCTTTTGTGAGCTAGCCGAGCCTCCCCTCATAGCCGAGGTACACCCCCTAGTGGTCTTGGTAGTGGGGTACCCACTAGCCTAGTTACTTTCGGATAATACCCCGTGTTGTGGTATAGAAATACGCTCCTAGTATTGTTCTAATTCCCAAAAATACCTTAGCCTTGTACCTTGTAGTATTCCCAAGATACCTCTATCGTAGAGCAGGAAATACTACCTTTTGTCCTTTTTAGTCTCAAACCGAAACCCTAAGAAAATCTTCATTGTTGTTTGAAGTACTTAAGAGAAGTTGGTTAGAACTTCTAAGGGTTGTTTGGAGCGGATTGGAGCACTCGGAGTAGGAGCTAAGCGTTGCTCAGGATCGACTTTATACTTGGATAATTTTGGGCTTATCGAGGTAAACACTACTGTCCTTCTATTGTAATTGGAAATTACATGTTTGAATATATAGTTGAAGTATACTATATGTAGAACTACTTAGTATTATGGCAATGTCTTTTGACTTAAGCCTGAAGAATTAAGAATCGGCTCGAATCTGTAATTACATAGGGTATTCTGATAGACTTGTGTAGCATTACTGTGTAGTAGAATTGTACGCGTCCGGTTAGACGTGTTAACCCCCCCCCTGGTTGGCTTGGTAGCCGACCTCGATAGAGGAGGAGATTTACGTTGCTTGGGGAGAGTCTTTGCCAATTTTACGTAGATTATGGAACGTTGAGATCTAGATGTTTAATAGACGTTTGTGGCCTTTATAGGTGAAAGTACTAAGAGTAGCGATTCTACTGAGGAGTGGAAAGGGCTAGCAAGGTTGTAGTACTTGGAGCATTTTGCTTATTGTCGTTAAATCGTCGCGGTATGTGAACCTCTTCCTATCTCTTCTAGCATGATATGTGTGTAACTATGTAGTACGGTAGGCGTACGTGTGTTTAATGTATTTGATTGGTTTGAAACATAAAGTGTTATAACGGCTTTATGGGAAGTTGGTTATAATGACTTTATGTAGGTAAGAAAATGGGTTGTGGTTTTAAAAGATAATTGATTTGATTTATAACTGGCTTGGGGCGTTATAATAAAACTTGAAGTATTTCAAAAGATTTATGAATCGTTTTGAAAGAAGTGTAGTATTGTGCTTTGAAAACTTAAGAGTTATACTAGCTTATGGGAAGTTAGGTATAACGGCTTAAGAATGGTTTACTGATGTTAGAAGTTAAGAGACTTGATCTTGTAAGATAAGAGACTTAACTTATTTGTTTTAATGTGAATGTTTGTGTGAAACCTCATTCGTGAGTAATGAGTACTTGATTTTATTTAAAGGGATAATGTTTTACTGATTTCGGAAATCAGAATGTGTATCGACAGACCACTGCAGCGTTAATAAAGGAAAATGTATTGAATAATGATGAATTGTATTAAAACCAGTAGAAACCTCCATCTGCATAGAAACTAAGATGAGACAAAATGATATTACATTTTCTAGATCATGGCTGCTGAAATAAGAATGTTGTAAACAAGAATAACCTACTCTCACGTGAGACTTATATTACTCAATTGTTCTAAAGAGGAATCAAGTGATTAAGTTTATGAACTATGAAACCATTTGAAAATGAGAAGCTTGAGTAATTGAAACTAGGCAACCGGAACTTAGGAAAAGAATGTTGTTACTTGATTTTGAAAAGGGATGTGGGTTGGTCATTCTTATACTACGGTATCGGGTGACTTTTATAAAAGTAATGGATCTCTTTTAAAAGAACTTAACGTATGTAGTACTTTGGGGTTAAAACCCGGACTTTGGCATAATATGAAAGTACTTTGAGTTGTGTGAAGCTTGCTATGCTTGTTGTTGTGAAACTTGCCTATCTTGTGATGATAGCCTTTGTTGTGTCGGTGTGGTATTTACGTATTACCGTGTCTCTCGATAGAGGCGGTTGACTTGTTGAGAACTTACTTGGGCGTCTTTGGCGGTGATGGAGAATTCCACGGGTATGTTTCCATTTTTGATTCTTGTCTTGTTGTTGATGTCACATGGACATGTCTACACCGTCAAAGATTCCGGGGCATGTGGCCACGTGCGGCAGGTTGACCACCCAGATATATTGTTATTGAGGTAACATGGACATGTCTACCGCCGCAGATTCCGGGGCATGTGGCCATGCGGCCTTGTTATGTGTTGCAACATGGGCGTGTCTACCGTCTGAGATTCCGGGGCATGTGGCCATGCGGCAGGGTTGACCAGTATATTCTTATTGAGGTTACATGGGCATGTCTACACCGATGCAGTATTCCGGGGGCATGTGGCCATGCGGCCTTGTTATTATTGTTGCGTCATGGACATGTCTACAGAGGCGATTCGGGGCATGCGGCCATGATGCGAACATGATGGATGTTATGGGCGTGAGACCCATAGTTATATTTGAGTGGTGACTTTGAGGGCGTGAGTCCCTGACTTGACTGTTTTATGTTGCGTACTGTATTTTGGTTATCATACATGTCTCCTGCTTGTTAAGCTATTATGATTTCATTCTGATGTTGTGATTTCACATACTGTACTGTTGTCTCGACCTCCTTGAAGTGCGTTCACGCCGCGGTAGAGGTACATCGGTCGTGGATCCTCGCTCTCGGGATCTCGATTCAGCGTTTTGGGAAGCTCCGTTTCTCGGAGGCTTATCTTTTGGTATGTGTTCCACTGAGTTGTAGGTTCTTGTACATTGAGGGTATGGCGGGGCCTGTCCGTCATAGTCGCTGCAAATCTTAAGTGCAGAAGCATTGTGGCGGGGTTGTAAAAGGATTAAACTGTTCGGGTTTTATGTATATACTGAAGGCAACTGTTTTGGTTGGCCTGTCTATTTATTATATCTCTTGTTTCATGATTCATGTTTTATTTTCCGCTGGTTTTCTCTGATGTTGTATCACTAGGGTGCCCGGGGTAAGGCACCAGTAACGGGCCCGGGTTCGGGGCGTTACACCTACACTTGCCTAACACTTGTCTTCATCTTGGCCATTGGTTGGCCATTGCTTGACCTATAAATACCCCCCTTAGTTGATGAACTTCTTCATCCAAAAATCATTCTCCAAGTCTCAAAAATCCCTCCCCCTTAAGTGTAGCATTCGGCCAAGTCCCCTCCCCCTTTGTTGGGCCTTGTGGCCGAGAGCCTACCCCCCCTAGCCTAGTTGTTTTCGTATAATACCCCTTGTTGTGGTATAGAAATACTCTCCTAGTATTGTTATAATGCCCAAATACCTTGGCCTAAATACCTTGTAGTATTCCCATGGTTACCTCTATACGAAAAGCCCATAAATACTAGTATACTTTCCTTTAGCCACTAAACGAAACCCTTTGGAAAAATCTTCACCCGTAGTTGAAGTTATAAGTAGAAGTTGGTTAGAACTTCTAAGGGTTGGTTGGAGCGGGTCTGAGCCTTGTGAGTAGGAGCTAAACCTTGCTCAGGATCGACGTATAAACTCGGATAATTTTGGGCTTATCGAGGTAAACATTCCTAACCTTCTGTTGTAATTGGAAATTACATGTTGTAGGAGTATATAGTTAAGTATACTATATATAGAACTGAACATAGTTGTGCGGCAATGTCTTTTGACTTAAGCCTGAATAATACTTACGGCAATGTCTTGCGACTTAAGCCTGAATTTAAAGAAGAATCGACGTAATTACATAGGGGTGTATTCTGAGACTTGTGTAGCATTACTGTGTAGTATAATTGTACACGTCCGGTTAGACGTGTTAACCCCCCCCCTGGTTGGCTTGGTAGCCGGCCTCGATAGAGGAGGAGATTTACGCTGTTGCGGGGGGGGGGAGGTGCTGCCGAATTTTCTGTAGAATATTCTACATTGAGATCTAAGATGTTAATAGGCGCCTTGTGGCCTCTATAGGTTGAAATACTACGCGTGGCGTGGTCTACTTGGCTTAAGGAGTAGCCGACGGTTTGAGGTACTTGGAGCGTTTTGCTATTAGTCGATAATCGTCGCGAGGTATGTAAACCTCTTCCTATCTTTTCTAGCATGATATGTGTGTAACTATGTAGTACGGTGAAGCGCATGTGCTAAATGTATTTGATTGGTTTGAGACATAAAGTGTTATAACGGCTTTATGGGAGGTTGGTTATAACAACTTTATGTAGATAAGAAAATGCTTTGTGATTGTTAAAAGGTAACTGATTTGACTTATAACTGACTTGATGTGTGATAATAAAGCATTTGAAGTATTTCATTAAGAAACCGTTTTGAAAGAAGAGTAATACTTGGTTTTGAAAACATAAGAGTTATACTAGCTTTATGGGAAGTTAGGTATAACGTCTTAAGAGACTTGACTTGATATGGATGTTAGTGTGAAACCTCATTCGTGAGTAATGAGTACTTGATTTTAAAAGGAATAATGTTTTACTGATTCGAAAATCAGAATAAGTATCGAACAAACCACTGCAGCGCTAATAAAGGAAAATGTAATGACTAACGAAGTATTATTAAAACCAGTAGAAACCTCCATCTGCATAGAAGCTAAGATGAGACAAAATGATATTACATTTTCTAGATCATGGCTGCTTAATAAGATTGATTATGATCAAGAATAACCTACTCGCCTAGGGCATATGTTACTCAATTGTTTTAAAAGAGATTAAGACATTGAACTATGAAACTTTTCTAAAAAGAGACTTGCGTAATTGAAATTAGGCAAACTAGAACTTTAGGGTAAAGAAAGGCATTGTGTTGTCTTAAAATGGTTTAAAACATAACGTGTTATAACAGCCTTATGGGAAGTTGGTTATAACGACGTTATGAAAACAAAAGAAGGTTTTATCACTGGTTTTAAGGTGGTAACTTGACTTTTAAAGAGAAGTGTTTTGGTCTAAAAGAAGGCATGGTGTTGCCTTAATTTGGTTTTAAAAATGATATTCCTGAAGTTGTTTTAGTTTTCTTAAAAGATATAAGTCAATCATTTTTTTTATACTACGGTATCGGGTGACTTTTATAAAAGGAATAAATCTCTTTAAAAGGAATTTAACGACGTAGTACTTTAGAGTAAAACCGAACTTGGGCATAAAAATGAAAGTACTTGAGTTGTGTATAAACTTGCCTATGCTTGTTGTTGTGAAACTTGCCTATGCTTGTTGTTGTGAAACTTGCCTATGCTTGTTGTGATAACCTTTGTTGTGCAAGAATTGTGTTTCTATACTACCGTGTCTCTCGATGGAGGGTCGGTTGACTTGTTGAGAACTTACTTGGACGTGACCGGCAGTGAAGGATAAATTCCACGCAGTGCGTTCTGCTGATAGTGTTACTTTGTTAATCGCTTGGGACATATCGACACGATCGTAGCGCGCGGGTATGCTTCCACTTTGATTACCGCCTTGTTGTCTTATTGTTTCCCTTTGGACATCGACACGATCGTAGCGCGGGTATGCTTCCATTTGGAATCTTTGTCTTATTGTTTCCTTTGGACATCACGACACGATGCGTAGCGCGCGGGTATGCTTCCATTTGGAATCTTTGTCTTATTGTTTCCCTTTGGACATCGACACGATCGTGGCGCGCGGGTATGCTTCCATTTGGAATGTTGTCTTATTTGTTCCCTTTGGACATACCGACACGATCGTAGCGCAGGTATGCTCCCATTTGGATTGTTGTCTGTTGTTATCATATCATCGCTGCAGCGGTGAGAAGGTACTCACGGGCAGAATGATGTTGTGGCGTGAGACCACGAATTGATATAATCTGTTATGTGTGTATCGTAGTTTGGTTATCATACTGTCTCCGCTTTTATAGGCTAGTATGATTTCATTTACGTATTTTATAGTTTCACATACTTGGTACTGTTATCTTGACCTCGCCCGGGGCTGCGTTCATCCGCATGAGTAGACATCGGTATCGATCCGCTTTTAGGATCACCTTTCGTATTGGGAAGCTCCGTTCCTTGGAGGCTTATCTTTGGTATGTTACCACGATGTCTGCAGGTTCTTATCTGATCGAGGGGTATGGCGGCCCACTGTCCGTCATAGTTGTTGTATAAATCTTAAGTGCATGCTTTGTTGTGGCGGGGTTTGTAAAGGATAAGCGTGGGTATTTATGTATATATGATGAAGGCAACTGTTTTGGTTGGCCTGTTTATTTATCTTGTCTCTTAATTCATGATTCATGTTTTTATTTCCGCTGATTTTCTCTGATGTTGTATCACTAGGGTGCCCGGTAAGGCACGATCCACGCCCGAGTTCGGGTCGTGTGATTTCTCTTGGTTTTAATATAATTACTTATTTGTCAATACATTTTCCTTTATTAACGCTGATGGTTCATTCGATACTTATTCTCATTTCCGAATCAAGAAACATTATTCTTCTTTTAAAAACCAAGTACTCATTACTCACGAATGAGGTTTCACACTTTTTAACAAAATTCATATCAATTCAATTAAGTTAAGCCTCTTATCTTTTGAGATCAAGTCTCTTATCTTCTAAAATCAATAAACCATTCTTTTTATTACTCTTAAGTCGTTATACCTAACTTCCCATAAAGCTAGTATAACTCTTAAACATTCACAACCAAGTATTACTCTTCTTTCAAAAACGATTCTTAATTCTTTTGAAATACTTCAAGATTCTTATTATTTAAAACTCAAGTCAAAAGACATCGAAGTAAAACCACGTTCGATTAACACACGTCGTCTACCGTACTATATATATATTCTTTTAAAATATCATGCTCAAGAGGATAGGAAGAATCACATACCTCATGACGATTATCGACTATTAGCAAATAGCTCCAAATCGTAATCCGCTAGCCTTTTCCACCCTTCGAGTAGAATACGCTACTCGCAGTACTTCAACCTATAACGGTCATACAAGTCTATCAACGTCTAGACTACTCTGTAAAATAATTCTAGATACAGATTCCTTATTCTACGGAAAATTGGGCAGCACTTCCCACTGTCAAACTACACAAGTCATCAGAAATACGGACCTATGTAAGTACAGATTCGGTCTTTAATATTCTTCTATTACAGTTCAATTCTCTTCTGTAATATCCTTCTATGAATCTTATATTCATTTCTATACTACTACAGTATGTAATTTCCAATTATAATAGAAGGTCAAGAGTATTTACCTCGATAAGCCCAAAATTATCCAAGTTTATATGTCGATCCTGAGCAACGTTTAGCTCCTATTCTGTACGCTCCAATACGCTCCAAGAAACCCTTAGAAGTTCTACACAACTTCTACTTATACTTCAACCTACTATGAAGATTTTTCTTAGGGTTTCGTTTTTGTGACTGAAGGGAAATATAATAGTATTTCTGGGCTTTTAGTATAGGTGTAACCTTGGAATACTACAAGGTATTTGGGCCAAGGTTGTTATACCCCGTATTTTCAGAGTATGTACGTAAGGACGTACATAGAAAATTTGAACTTGAAGATTTGGCTTGGCCGATTAATTTTTGTGCACAACCCCCGGTTAGAGTCGTTTTTCGACGAAACGTTTTCACAGCTTTCGTAGGGAAAATTCCGGTTATGTCATTTATATTTTTTGCGGATTTTTCCGAGAGACGAAACGTGTTGGACCAACAAGAGGGCGCCACTTGGCACCCTCTCATTGGTGGAGTGTGGGCGGTAAAGGTGGCCGAAAGTGAGGCCTTTGTGGTCAAGGGTTGGTAGGATATTTTGTGTGTTAGTTGGTTAGGGTGCACTTGGCAAGATCTTGGCCCTACACTTGCCTTGCACTTGGCAAGATCTTGGCCATTGGTTGGCCTTGGCTTGTCCTATAAATACCCTCTCCCTTTGAAGACTTCTTCATCCAAATAATTTCCTAAGTCTAAAATTTCTCCTCCTTGTTGTATAGTTCGTCCCCCCTCCCCTTGTGAGGCCTTAGCCGAGAGTCCCCCACCCTTGGCCGAGAGTTCCCCTAGTAGGGTAGTAGAGGGTATACACCCCCCCCTCTTGTGGTGCTAGCCGTGGGGTACCCCCCCTAGCCTAGTTGTTTTCGTATAAATACCCCCCTCTTGGTAGAAATACTCTCAAAAGTATTGTTATAATGCCCAAATTACCTTAGCCGTATACCTTGTAGTATTCTAATGTTATACCTATACAAAAAGCCAGAAATACTATTATACTTTCCGTCACTACAAAACCAAAACCCTAAGGAAAAATCTCCATAGTTAGTTGGAGTAATAAGTAGAAGTTGGTTAGAACTTCTAAGGGTTGTTTGGAGGCGGGTCGGGCCGCAGTAGGAGCTAAACCTTGCTCAGGATCGACATTATAACTTGGATAATTATGGGCTTATCGAGGTAAATATTTTGTCCCTCTATTGTAATTGGAAATTACATGATTGTTAGACTATATAGTTGAAGTATACTATATATAGAACTGAACGTTGTTATCGTGATGTCTTTTGACTTAAGCTGAATAATAAGAAACCTTTTGAAAGAAAGAGTAATCAGATGTATTTACATAGGGTGTATTCAGATGACTTGTGTAGCTTTTACGTGAGTAGAATTGTACCCGTTCGGGTTAGATGTATAACCCCCACTGGTTGGCTTGGTAGCGGCCTCGATAAAGGAGGAGATTTCTGTTTGCGGGGAGGTCTTCAATTTTAGGTAGAATGTTCTACGATGAGGTCTAAATGTTAATAAGCGCCTTGTGGCCTTATAGGTTGAAGTACTACGTGTGGCGCGATCTACTTGGCTTAAGGAGTAGCGGTTGGAAGTACTTGGAGCGTTTTGCTATTAGTCGATACTCGTCGCGAGGTATGTGAACCTCTTCCTATCTCTTCTAGCATGATATATGTGAACTATGTAGTAATGCGGTGACGTCATGTGCTAAATGTATTTGATTGGTTTAACACATAAAGTGTTATAACGGCTTTATGGGAAGTTGGTTATAACGACTTTATGTTGGTAAGAAAATACTTGTGGTTTTAAAGGTAAGCGATTTGAACTATAAGCGGCTTGTTATGTGTTAATAAAGAACTTGAAGTATTTCAAAAGATTTTGAATCATTTGAAAGAAGAAGTAATACTTGGTTTTTGAAAACTTAAGAGTTATACTAGCTTTATGGGAAGTTAGGTAATAACGGCTTAAGAATGTTTTACTGATTCGGAAATCAGAATGTGTATCGACAAACCACTGCAGCGTTAATAAAAGGAAATGTTTTGACAGATTAAGTATTATTAAAACCGAGAAACTTCCATCCGCATGAAGCTAAGATGAGACAAAATGATATTTCCTAGATCATGGCTGCTGTAATAAGATTGTTATAAACAAGAATATCCTACTCACATATAAGACTTATGTTTCTCAGATAGTTTAAAAGAGAATTATATTCTTAAATGAATAAGACTATGAACTACGAAACCTTTCTAAAATAAGAAACGTGAACATTTGAAATTAGGCAAACTTGGACGTTTGGATAATAATGTTGTTACTTGATTTTACAAAGATAAGTGTTTTGATTCACTTCAAAAGATAATCACTCTATTTTCATATACTACGGGTATTGTGTGACTTTTGTGAAAGTAACGTATCTTTTAAAAAGTTAATGTATGAAGTACTTTGGGGATAGAAACCCGAACATGTTGACATATAGTAGAAAGTACCTTGTGTGTATAACTTGATTGTGTTGGTTTGTGATAGCCTTGTAATACCTTCGTGATGCTTTGATAAGTAATCATATTAGGATGCTACGTGTGTTAGTATTCTGTGATGTTTGTGTAAAGGGGTTTCTCGATTGTGCTTATGTTGTTTAAACGATAAACCGTTATGTTGGTATTATACCACTCACCGTGTGTTTCCGGGGTTAAGCCGCCTCCGACGCGGGGTAGACTCAGTGATGCAGGACCATGATTCGAGAATACCTCATGCGGGTCCCGGGGGCCTATGCGGAGCTACGAGAGTTCCAGGTTAGTGTGCGGCCTTTATGGTCATGCGGTCTATGTGGCCATGCGGACTGCGAGTCCAGGACGATGCCGGGGAGTAGCTACCCTCGATGCGGGGTTATACCTCATGCGGGCCTCTGATCTTGGCCTACGCGAGCTGCGGGAGTTCGAGGCTAGACGCACATTTGATATTGCGGGCGAGCGACCAGCTTTGATCATGTGACGGTCTAGACAGATATCATGATACATTTTATGACCTTGTTAGTACTGTGGGTGTTAGTAGTCGGCTATGCCTTCGTACTTACCCCGTACTGTTTTATTTGGACACAGGTGGGACCTGTTGTTCATGTGTATTCCTTGGTGCTTTTCTATCATTGACTGCCGGCAGTGAGGAAGGTATTCCACGGGCATGATTGATGTTGTGGGCGTGAGACCCATTGTTATATTGGAGTGATGACTTGAGGCGTGAGTCACGACTTGATATGACCGCTTATTTATTGTGAGCGTAGTTTGGTTATCATACATGTCTCTGCTTTATATAGACTACTATGATTTCATTTACGATATTTCGATTTCACATACTAAATTTTTGTTATCGACCTCGCCGTGGCTGCGTTCATGCCGCAGTAAAGGTACACCGATCGTTGATCTCGCTCTTGGTCACGATTCAGCGTTGGAAGCTCCGTTCCTCCGGAGGCTTATCTTGGTATAGTCCCTGTTGTTGTAGGTCCTTACATTCAGTGGTATGACGGGGCCCTATCCCGTCGTTGTTGTCATATCATTCGTAGAGTGCATGTAACTGTTGTGGGCGGGGTTTGTAAAAAGGATTAAAGCTGTTCGAGTTGAAAGAGTTGTTGTTTCTATATATATGCCGAAAGGCAAGTTTTCCTGAGCTATTGTTTATACTTCCGTTATTTTATGTTATTGATTTATGTTCGCTGATTTTCTACGATGTATGACTCTTGGGGTGCGGGTAAGGCACGATCACGGGCGAGTTGGTCGTGACAAAAGTGGTATCGAGCGCTTAATCCTCGGAAAGTGTCTACCGTATCGATCCGAAGTCTTGATTATCGGTGTGTTGTGCGCACACCAATAATCGTGAGGCTATAGGATATTTAGGATTGGTTTCTATTTTTCTCACTCGAGATCGTGCCTTAGAGATGTGTTGTAAGTTGGACCTCTAACGTATTTCTTTCCACTACCGTTATGCCTCGCGTAGGGCAACCCGGCCCAGAGGGCAAAGCGGCAGGAGCCGCTGAGTAAATCTGAGAGGGTTACGTGGGCACATGCCCAATTATCACCTTGGGTGGTGCTTCATTCGGGAGTTCTGCGACGCCACTAGCCCAGTGAGTTTAGCGGCGGCGATTCCTCTGCGGCCATGATATTTGAACCTTCGCGGCCACGCACGAACAGAATATAGATTTCAAGGAGCGACCACATTACTAACTATGGATTTGACTACCAGAGAGTATACCGATGTACGCGAGTCTTGATGACTATCTAAGAGAGGTTGTGCAAGTAATTCTTGATTGGGCTTGAGCATGGCACGTATGCGGGCTTATGCGCAGCAGCCGAAAACGTAGATCGACGGGTTAACGAAGGACAACGAGAAGAGGCGGAGCAGCAAAGGTCCTTTAGTAACTTTTGGCGAGTCGCCTCGCGTGATTAGATTATGCACATCCACGGTGCGGCGTGGTCCTCCACGAATTTGGGGCGTTCGGAGTGCGCGAGTTGGTCGAGCTCTAGATCTTAGGTTCACGGTGTGCACGCCATCGGGAATGTCGTCTTTTAGTTGGTACTTGTTGTACTATGGCCGTCAGTCGATGTCGAAAGAGTGTCCTTGTAGGAGGACTTAGCCTTCGGGATCGATGGGTAGTCGCCACCTTCCTTAGCTATGCGCCTACAGGCGGGTTTGATTAGAACGACTTAAGGAGAGGCGGTAGAGAGATGTGTTTATCCTTAACCTACAGAGATTAGTGCGTGATAAGGTGAGTATACCTTAAGTGCTATGTTACGATAGTGATAGGTTAGTTGTGATTAGAAATTATGGTGGGTTAACCGAGTAAGAATTTGGGGGATAGAGAAGGTGTGAGCCTTAGAGTGTTATACGTAGAGACCTTAGAGGTAAGGCCATCTCGAGTAAAAGATGTATTGTTTATGTTTGACCCTTATAGGAGTGCATAGTGCACGTGAGTTATGTTTGTGGGATAAGTCCCTGAGTAGTGTGGAATGTAAGAGGGTAGTTGAGCTAATAAGACCGCTAGGTTTTCGTAACGTGATTAGTGAGAGTTTTCCTTCGGGGAGCTAGCGTTTTGCGCGTTGCCGGGTCGGGTTGAGGCCACGTTGCGGGTCAACCCGCTGCATGTTTGGTGGTGGGGTCGGTTTGTGGTGGTCCCGCCTTGTGGTAGTCACGAGGTGTTAGACCCAGTTTAGTTAACCACAGTCTGAGTTCGTGGATGCGTTCGACCGATGAGTCGGGCGAGGAGGTCACCGTCTTGTCTTAGCAAAGACCGTTTACTCGGCGGCGTTGATTAATCTGAAAGGTTGTGAGGCTGCGGGGTGCCTACCTTCACCTTATGACGGAAGTGGAGCCAGTGCGGCTGTTTTTGTTTCGGAAGTTTTACCAGCGGGGTTAAGAACTTCGGGTGAGTCTCGAGAATCGCATTCGCCTCGGGCGGTGTGTGTATTTGGAGGTAGTGGTGGGGATTGTTGTCTCTGTGGAGGAGTGTTTTGTTATACCCGTATTTCAGTATATGCGTGGGGGCGACGTAGAAATTTTCGAACTTCTTTAGGCTTGGCGAATTCTTTTTGTGCACAACACGGTTAGAGTCGTTTTAAATGAAACGTTTTCCACGACTTTCGTAGGGGAATTTCCGGCTATGTCATTTATAATTTTTGCGGATTTTTCCGAGAGACGTAACATTTTGGACCAACAAGAGGGCGACACTTGTCACCCTCTAATTGGTGAAGGTTGGCGGACGAGAATGGGGAGTGTCGCACGTTTTTTGTGTTGAATTGGTGGTCAAGGAGTTGGTAGGATATTTTGGGTAGATGGATAAGGTTGCACATGGCTTAATCTTGGCCATTGGTTGGCCTTCACTTGACCTATAAATACCCCTCTAAGTGATGAACTTTCTTCATCCAAAAATCTTTTTCTAAGTGTTAAAAATCCCTCCCCCTTTAGTGTTGAGTTCGTCCAACTCTCCCCCCCCTCCTTTGAGAGTCTTAGCCGAGGGCCTCCCCCCCTCCCCCTTTGTGGTGCCCTAGCCGAGGGGTACCCCCCCTAGCCTTGTTGTCTCGTATAAATACCCCCCTTTTGTGGTATAGAAATACTCTCCTAGTAGTGTTATAATGTCCAAATACCTTGGCCCAAATACCTTGTAGTATTCACAAAGTTACACTTGTACAAAAGCCCAGAAAATACTATTATACTTCCTCGATCCACAAAACGAAACCCTAAGTAAATCTTCACCGTAGTTGAAGTTATAAGTAGAAGTTGGTTAGAACTTCTAAGGGTTGGTTGAGCGGGTCGGAGCGCACGGAGTAGGAGCTAAACCTTGCTCAGGATCGACATATAAACTCGGATAATTTTGGGCTTATCGAGGTAAACACTCTTGACCTTCTATTGTAATTGGAAATTACATGTTGTAGGAATATATAGTTGAAGTATACTATATATAGAACTGAACATTATAATTGTGCGGCAATGTCTTTTGACTTAAGCCTGAATAATACTTACGGCAATGTCTTGCGACTTAAGCATGAATTTAAAGAAGAGAACTTGTAATTACATAGGGTATTACGATGAGACTTGTGTAGCATTCTTGTGTAGTAGAATTGTACACGTCGGTTAGGCGTGTTAACCCCTGGTTGGCTTGGTAGCGGCCTCGATAGAGGAGGAGATTTACTGTGTTGCGGGGAGAGTCTTCGAATTTTACGTAGAATATTCTACATTGAGATCTAAAGATATTAATAGGCGCTTTGTGGCCTCTATAGGTTGTAGTACTACGTGTGGAGTGATCTGCTTGACTGAGAGTGTAGCAGACGGTTTGAGGTACTTGGAGCGTTTTGCTATTAGTCGATACTCGTCGCGAGGTATGTGAACCTCTTCCTATCTGTTCTAGCATGATATGTGTATAACTATGTATGCGGTAGACGTGCGTGTGTTAAATGTATTTGATTGTCTTTAAACATAAAGTGTTATAACGGCTTTATGAGAAGTTGGTTATAACAGCTCTATGTAAATGAGAAATGCTTTGTGGTTTTAAAAGATAAGCGATTTGACTTATAACCTGGATGTAAAAGAACCTTGGAGTATTCTAAAAGATTAAGAAACCTTTTTGAAAGAAGTGTGTACCTGGTTTGAAAACATAAGAGTTATACCAGCTTTATGAGAAGTTAGGTGTAACGCCTTAAGAGAGATAAAAAGAATGGTTTAATGGGTTAAAAGTTAAGAGACTTATTCTTAAAGGATAAGAGACTTGACTTAATATGGATGTTTGTGTGAAACCTCATTCGTGAGTAATGAGTACTTGGTTTTGGAAGGAATAATGTTTCTTGATTTGGAAATCGGAATGTGTATCGACAAACCAACTGCAGCGTTAATAAAGGAAAATGTATTGAATAATTAAGTATTATTAAAACCGGTAGAAACCTCCATCTGCATAGAAGCTAAGATGAGACAAAATGATATTACATTTCTAGATCATGCTGCTAATAAGATTTATTATTAACAATAATAACCAACTCTACTAACTAATATGTTACTCAATTCTTTTACAAGAGATTAAGACATTGAACTATGAACTTTTCAAAAAAGAGACTTGTGTATTTGAAATTAGGCAAAGCTGGAACCTTAGGAAAAGAAAGGCATTGTGTTGTCTTAAAATGGTTTAAAGCATAAGGTGTTATAACGACTTTATGGGAAGTTAGTTATAACGACCTTATGAAAACAAAAGAAAGGTTTTATCATTGGTTTTAATGTGGTAACTTGACTTTAAAAAAGAAAGTATGGAAGTTGTTTTGGTTTACTTAAAAGATATAAGTCACTCTATTTTTATACTACGGGTATCGGGTGACTTTTATAAAAGGAATAAATCTCTTTAAAAGGAATTTAACGTACGTAGTACTTTAGGGTTAAAGACCGAACTTGGGCATAAAATGGAAGTACTTCGAGTTGTGTATAAACTTGCCTATGCTTGTTGTTGTGAAACTTGCTTACGCTTGTTGTGATAGCCTTTGTTGTGCAAGAATTGTGTTTATATACTACCGCGTCTCTCGATGGAGGATCGGTTGACTTGTTGAGAACTTACTTGGACGTGACCGGCGTGTGGATAAATTCCGCAGTGCGTTCTGTTGATAGTGTTACTTTTGTTAATCGCTTTGGACATACCGACACGATCGTAGCGCGCGGGTATGCTTCCACTTTGATTACGCCTTGTTGTCTTATTGTTTCCCTTTGGACATACCGACGACGCGTAGCGCTGCGGGTATGCTTCCATTTGGAATGTTGTCTTATTTGCTCCCTTTGGACATCTTGACCGCGATGTGTAAGCGCCGCGGGTATGCTTCCATTTGGAATCTTTGTCTTATTGTTTCCCTTTGGACATCTTGACACGATCGTAAGCGCGCGGGTATGCTTCCATTTGGAATGTTGTCTTATTTGTTCCCTTTGGACATACCGACACGATCGTAGCGCGCGGGTATGCTCCCATTTGGATTCTTTGTCTTGTTGTTATCATATCATAGACTGCCGGTAGTGAGGAAGGTACTCCACGGGCAGGATTGATGTTGTGGGCATGAGACCCTGAATTGATATAACTGTTATGTGTGTGTACTGTAGTTTGGTTATCATACCTGTCTCCTGCTTTTATAGACTATTATGATTTCATTTCTGATTTTCTGATTTCACATACTTGGTACTGTTATCTCGACCTCCTTGGAGGCTGCGTTCATCTGCAGTAGGAGTACATCGGCTGTCGATCCCCGCGTTTAGGATCTCATTTCAGCGTTTTGGGAAGCTCAGTTCCTTGGAGGCTTATCTATTGGTATGTTACCACACAGTGCAGTAGGTTCTTGTACATTCAGGGGTATGGCGGGGCCCTGTCCCGTCATAGTTGTTGTATAAACTCTTAGAGGTCTGTAGCACTGTGTGGGCAGGGTTTTGTAAAAGGATTAAACTGTTCGTTTTAAAAAAAAAAGAGTTGTTTATATATATTTTTATTGGAAGGTAACCGTTCGGTTGGCCTGTTTCATTATCTTGTCTCATGTTTATGTTTAAGTTTTTATTTCCGCTGGTTTTCTCTGATGTTGTATCACTAGGGTGTCCGGGGTAAGGCACCAGTCACGGGCCCGGGATCGGGTCGTGACATGTTTAAGCTACCATTTCAGTTTTCGAATGTCGCCTTATGAGGCCTTGTAGGGGCGGAAGTGTAAGTTGCCGGTCGATTGGTTCGATGTTGGCAAGATTCAGATAGTTGGTTCAGGCTTGTTCCAGCAGACTGTGGATAGGGTAAAGCTTGTCTTGAGGAGGTTCTGACAGCTCAGAGAAATCGTGCGGATAATCGGCGACGACGCTTAGAGTTCAGGTTGACGGTCGGTCTTCTTGAAGATACCACCCCGGTTTGGGTGTGACGAGTTTTGGAAAACAGAGGGAACTTAGCCCGAGTTACTGGGCCTTACGGATCTGGTGCGAGTAGGCGGGTTGCCTATATGTTAGCTTTTGTCGTCCGACTTAGGAAGCGTCGTCCGTCTTTCGTGTTGCTATATGCGAGAAAAGTATCGGAGATCCATTCGAGTGTTCCCGATTAATGATGACCCAATTGGAGATAGTAACCCGAGATTTGGAAAAGCAAGCGATTTCGAAATGTGGTAAGAGTTCGAGTGTCTGACGACCTCGGGGATCGCATGCGACGGTACCATTTGTTAGGTCGCGGGTGACACTAGAACCTCGCGGCAAAGTGACAAAAGTGGTATCACGACGAGTAAAGGAGAAGCGAGCATGTATTGCGGCGAGAGATGTGACCATTTCTATTGTATGGAGAAAGTGCGAAGGAATTATATTTTAGACCACTTGGATGGGAGCGTTTGTGATGTTAGAGGTGTTTCGCCGTGGGCGTGGATGTAGTATTTTTGTGGCCATGTGTGGCAAGGATTGTTTCGTAAGTATAGTAGTGAAGACTATCTTGGCGCGCGTTAGTTTTGAGACTTAGAAGGAACATTCGACGAATGTTTCTAAGAGAGGAGAATGTTATACCGTATTTTGAGTATGCGTGGGGCGTGCGTAGAAAATTTGAACTTGAAGATTTGGCTTGGCGATTTATTTTGTGCACAACCAGGTTAGAGTCGTTTTCGACGAAAGCGTTTTCCACTTTCGTAGGAAAATTCCGGCTATGTCATTTATATTTTTGCGGATTTTTCCGAGAGGCGAAGCGTGTTGGACCAACAAGAGGCGCCACTTGGCACCTTCTCATTGGTGGAGTGTGGGCGGTAAAGGTGGCGAAAGTGAGGCCTTTGTGGTCAAGGGTTGGTAGGATATTTTGTGTGTTAGTTGGTTAGGGTGCACTTGGCAAGATCTTGGCCTACACTTGCCTTGCACTTGGCAAGATCTTGGCCATTGGCCTTGGCTTGTCCTATAAATACCTCTCCCTTTGAAGACTTCTTCATCCAAATAATTTCCTAAGTCTAAAATTCTCCCTCCTTGTTGTATAGTTCTCGTCCCCTCCCCTTGTGAGGCCTTGGCGAGAGTCCCCTTGGCGAGAGTTCCCAGTGGGGTAGGTAGAGGGTATACACCCCCTCTTGTGGTGCTAGCCGTGGGGTACCCACTAGCCTAGTTGTTTTCAGTATAAATACCCCTCTTGGTAGAAATACTCTCAAAGTATTGTTATAATGCCCAAATTACCTTAGCCGTATACCTTGTAGTATTCTAAGGTTATACCTATACAAAAAGCCCGAAATACTATTATACTTTCCGTCAGTACAAAACCAAACTAAGGAAAAATCTCCATAGTTAGTTGGAGTAATAAGTAGAAGTTGGTTAGAACTTCTAAGGGTTGTTGGAGGCGGGTCGGAGCGCGGAGTAGGAGCTAAACCTTGCTCAGGATCGACATTATAACTTGGATAATTATGGGCTTATCGAGGTAAATATTTTGTCACTCTATTGTAATTGGAAATTACATGATTGTTAGAAAATATAGTTGAAGTATACTATATATATAACTGAACGTTGTTATCTGAAATGTCTTTTGACTTAAGCTGAATAATAAGAAACCTTTTGAAAGAAAATCTTGAATTGTATTTACATGGATGTATTACTGAGACTTGTGTAGCTTTTACGTGGAGTAGAATTGTACCGTTCGGGTTAGATGTATAACCCACGGTTGGCTTGGTAGCCTCGATAAAGGAGGAGATTTCTGCCGTTGCGGGGAAGTCTTTGAATTTTCGGTAGAATGTTCTCGATGAGGTCTAAATGTTAATAAGCGCCTTGTGGCCTTATAGGTTGAAGTACTGCGTGTGACGCGATCTACTTGGCTTAAGGAGTAGCCGACGGTTGGAAGTACTAGGAGCGTTTTGCTATTAGTCGATACTCGTCGCGAGGTTTGTTAACCTCTTCCTATCTCTTCTTGCATGATTTATGTGAACTATGTAATGCGGTGACGCGTACGTGTGCTAAATGTATTTGATTGGTTTAACATAAAGTGTTATAACGACTTTATGGGAAGTTGGTTATATGACTTTATGTTGGTAAGAAAATACTTGTGGTTTTAAAAGGTAGCGATTTGAACTATAAGCGACTTGTTATGTGTTAATAAAGAACTTGAAGTATTTCAAAAGATTTTGAATCATTTGAAAGAAGAAGTAATACTTGGTTTTGAAAACTTAAGAGTTATACTAGCTTTATGGGAAGTTAGGTAATAACGGCTTAAGAATGTTTCTTGATTTGAAATCGAGAATGTGTATCGACAAACCAACTGCGGCGTTAATAAAGGAAATGTTTTGTGATTAAGTATTATTAAAACCGAGAGAAACTTCCATCCGCATAGAAGCTAAGATGAGACAAAATGATATTTCCTAGATCATGCATTTCTTTGTAATAAGATTGTTATAAACAAGAATATCCTACTCACATATAAGACTTATGTTTCTCAGATAGTTTAAAAGAGAATTATATTCTTAAATGAATAAGACTATGAACTACGAAACCTTTCTAAAATAAGAAACGTGAACATTTGAAATTAGGCAAACTTGGACGTTTGGATAATAATGTTGTTACTTGATTTTACAAAGATAAGTGTTTTGATTCACTTCAAAAGATAATCACTCTATTTTCATATACTACGGGTATTGTGTGACTTTTGTGAAAGTAACGTATCTTTTAAAAAGTTAATGTATGAAGTACTTTGGGGATAGAAACCCGAACATGTTGACATATAGTAGAAAGTACCTTGTGTGTATAACTTGATTGTGTTGGTTTGTGATAGCCTTGTAATACCTTCGTGATGCTTTGATAAGTAATCATATTAGGATGCTACGTGTGTTAGTATTCTGTGATGTTTGTGTAAAGGGGTTTTCCCTTGATTGTGCTTATGTTGTTTAAACGATAAACTGTTATGTAGTTATTATACCACTCACAGTCTTTCCGGGGGTTAAGCTGCACTCCGTCGGGGTAGACTCGGCGATGCAGGACCATGATTCGAGAATACCTCATGCGGGTCCTTGGGGGCCTATGCGGAGCTACGAGAGTTCCAGGTTAGTGTGCGGCCTTTATGGTCATGCGGTCTATGTGGCCATGCGGACTGCGAGTCCAGGACGATGCCGGGGAGTAGCTACCCTCGATGCGGGGTTATACCTCATGCGGGCCTATGAGACTGGCCTATGCGGAGCTGCGGGGAGTTCCAGGGCTAGACGCGCACATTTGATATTGCGGGCGACGGCTTTGATCATGTGGCTGCAGACAGATATCATGATACATTTTATGACCTTGTTAGTGCGTAGGTGTTAGTAGTCGGCTATGCCTTCGTACTTACCCGTCTCATTTTATTTGGACACAGGTGGGACCTGTTGTTCATGTGTATTCCTTGGTGCTTTTCTATCATTGACTGCCGGCAGTGAGGAAGGTATTCCACGGGCATGATTGATGTTGTGGGCGTGAGACCCATTGTTATATTGGAGTGATGACTTCGAGGCGTGAGTCACGACTTGATATATCGCTTATTTATTGTGAAATCGTAGTTTGGTTATCATACATGTCTCTGCTTTATATAGACTACTATGATTTCATTTACATATTTTGATTTCACATACTCAAACTTTGTTATCGACCTCCTTGGGGCTGCGTTCATCTGCGAGTAAAGGTACACGATCGTTGATCCTCGCTCTTAGGAGTCACGATTCAGCGTTGGGAAGCTCCGTTCCTCGGAGGCTTATCTTGGTATAGTCCTGTTGTTGTAGGTGCTTACATTCGAGGTATGACGGGCCTGTCCGTCGTTGTTGTCATATCATTCGTAAGTGCAGTAATCTTGTTGTGGCGGGGTTTGTAAAAAGATTAAACTATTGAGTTGAAAGAGTTGTTGTTTCTATATATATGCGAAAGGCAAGTTTTCCTGAGTTATTGTTTATACTTAGTTATTTTATGTTATTGATTTATGTTATGATTTTCTCTCGATGTATGACTCTTGGGGTGCAGGGTAAGGCACGATCCACGGGCGGGTTCGGTCGTGACAAAGGTATTGGGAATAGTAACAATACTTGGAGAATACTTTTCTACCAAGGGGGTATTTCTGAAAACAACTAGGAAAGGGGGTTTCGTAGGGCTCTCGAGGAGGAGGAGGAGGCTTTGGACGAAATCTACACAAAGGGAGGAGTATTTTCCTTGGAATTTCACAAGTGTGGATGAAGAATAAGTCTTGCATTGGAGGGGTATTTATAGGCCAATCAATGGCCAAGATTAAGCCAAGTGGTGGGCAAGTGTAGGGTGTGGGTTTGGACAAGTGTAAGTGGGTCCCACTTGCTCATCAACTACACAAAATATCCTACCAACCATTGACCAAATGTTTTAGGCAAAATAAATGAAAAAAACGTGCACCAACTCCCCTAGCTTTGTCGTCCACTTGAGGGACAAGTGTCACCCTCTCGTTGGTCCAAAATATTTCATCTCTCGGAAAAATCCGCAAAAATTATAAATGTTGCAACCGTAATTTTCCCTTCGCAAAGTCCGGAAAACGTTTCGTCGGAAAACGATTATTTTTGCTAGTTGTGCACAAAATTTTGTCCCTTAGTCTACTTAAGGCTTAAACTTTTGTACGTACGCCCTCACGTACATACTCTGAAAATACGGGGTATAACAGTATGTAAGGAACACAAGACTTGAAAAGGGTACTAAAGGAAGAATTGTTTTTCCGACGGAAAAATCTTCCGAACGTCGGAAAGGAAAAATGTTCGTTGAGGAGAATTGGATTCTCAAAATGCATTAATTGAGGACTATGGAATGTATTTTCATTTTGGAAATTTATTTTACGGATTTGGTCGTGTGGGGCCCACCCGAGGAATTTTACGTTTTGTGGGGCCCACGAGGGTTACGAAATTTTATGGATGAATGGGAGGGCGACACGTGGAACCCCCCCCCCCCCCCCACTATAGTCTTGGACGAAATATTCAAGGGTGAAATGGTCATTTGACCAATGTGTACATGACAAAGTCTTGCTAATTAAGTGTTATACCCCGTATTTCCAGAGTATGTACGTGAGGGCGTACGTATAAAAGTTTAAAGCCTTGAGTAGGCAAAGTAGGCTTGGCCGATTTAATTTTGTGCACAACACCCGGTTAGAGTCGTTTTTAGTGAAACGTTTTCCATGACTTCGTAGGGAATTTAGGCTATGCCATATTTTATTTTTGCGGATTTTTCCGAGAGACGAAACATTTTGGACCAACAAGAGGGCGACACTTGTCACCCTCTCATTGGAACACCTTGGACGGCATTATGGACGATTTGGGCTTAAGGGAGTAGGTAGGATATTTTGTGTTGGTTGGTGTGGTAGATGGATAAGGTGTACTTGGGTGAATCTTGGCCTTACACTTGTGTAGCACTTGGCTCAATCTTGGCCATTGGTTGGCTTTCACTTGGCCTATAAATACCATCCCTTTGAAGACTTATTCATCCATTCCTAAATGTTCCTAAGTGTTAAATCTTCTCCTTCCCTTTGTGTTGAGTTCGGCAAGAGGCCTCCTCTCCTAGAGGCCTTGGCCAGAGGGTACACCCTCCTATTAGTGTGGCCGTGGGGTACCCCCCCCCTAGCCTAGTTTCTTTCGTTTATACCCCCCCCCCCTCTCTTGGTAGAAATACTCTGAAAAGTATTGTTATAATGCCCAAATTACCTTAGTATATCTTGTAGTATTCTAAGGTTATACTATCTGAAAAGCCCGTAAATACTATTATACTTCCTGTCACAAAACCGAAACCCTAGGAAATCTCCATAGTCCGTTGGAGTATTGTGTAGAAGTTGGTTAGAACTTCTAGGGTGGTTTAGAGCGGGTTGGGCGCTCGGAGTTGAGCTAAACGATTGCCCAGGATCGACTTTATACTTGGATAATTATGGGCTTATCGAGGTAAATATCTTGTCCTCTATTGTAATTGGAAATTACATGTTGTTAGATTATATAGTTGAAGTATGCTATATATAGTCTTGAACATAGTTATCGGCAATGTCTTGCGACTTAAGCTGAATAAAAGAAGAATCTTGACTGTAATTACATAGACATGTATTACGATGAACTTGTGTAGTAATGTGAAGTAGAATTGTACCGTTAGGGTTAGATGTATAACCCCTGGTTGGCTTGGTAGCGGTCTCGATAGAGGAGGAGATTTCTGTTGTTGCGGGAGGTCTTCGAATTTTACGTAGAATATTCTACGATTAGACCTAAATGTTAATAAGCGCCTTGTGGCCTTATAGGTTGAAGTACTACGTGTGACGCGATCTACTTGGCTTAGTAGAAGCGTTTGGAAGTACTTGAGCGTTTTACTATTAGTCGATACTCGTCGCGAGGTATGTGAACCTCTTCCTATCTCTTCTAGCGTGATATGTGTGAACTATGTAGTACGGTGAGCGATACATGTGCTAAATGTATTTAATTGGTTTAAAACATAAAGTGTTATAACGGCTTTATGGGAAGTCGGTTATAAACAGCTTTATGTTGGTAAGAAAATACTTGTGGTTTTTAAAAGGTAACTGATTTGAACTATAACTGGCTTGTTATGTGTTAATAAAGAACTTGAAGTATTTCAAAAGATTTTTGAATCATTTTGAAAGAAGAAGTAATACTTGGTTTGTGAAAAACTTAAGAGTTATACTAGCTTTATGGGAAGTTGGGTATAACGGCTTAAGAATGTTTCTTGATTTGGAAATCGAGAATGTGTATCGACAAACCATCTGCGGCGTTAATAAAAGGAAATGTTTTGACTAATTAAGTATTATTAAAACCGGTAGAAACTTCCATCCGCATAGAAGCTAAGATGAGACAAAATGATATTTCCTAGATCACTAACTGTAATAAGATTGTTATAAACAAGAATATCCTACTCACATATAAGACTTATGTTTCTCAGTTGTTTAAAAGAGAATTATATTCTTAAATGAATAAGACTATGAACTACTTAAACCTTTCTAAAATAAGAAACGTGAACATTTGAAATTAGGCAAACTTGGGCGTTTGGAAAATAATGTTGTTACTTGATTTTACAAAGGTAAGTGTTTTGGTATTTAAAAAGATATCACTCTATTTTATACTACGGGTATTGTGTGACTTATGTGAAAACGGATCTTTTAAAAGATTTAATGTATGAAGTCCTTTAGGGGTAGATACGAACTTGTTAGCTTAAGGTACCTTGTGTGAATAACTTGATTGTCTGGTTTGAGATAGCCTTGTAAATACTTTCTTGTTGATGTGATAAGTGAAAATGTTAGGATGCTACGTGTGTTAGTATCTTGTGTGATCGTGATGTAAAGGGTCATTCTTGTTGTGCTTACGTTGTTAAGCGTTAAGCGCTGTACTATTATTGTATCACATACCCCTTTGACTTATTATACCGAGGGCTTGCCACCCGACGCGGGTCTTTACGGCTATGCGGTCCTCGTGACTACGCGGAGTCGCGGTAGCTCGGGATTGATCATTCGGGTGTTTAGCCGACGCGGGGATTCCTATGCGGTCTGTGAGACTATGCGGTCTTTTGAGACTATGCGGGTTGCGGGAGCCTAGGCGGATACCGAGGGTTAGCGCCCGACGCGGGGTATACCTCGGTGATGCAGGACCATGATTCGAGGAATACCTCATGCGGGTCCGTGTGTGACCTATGCGGGCTGCGAGAGTTCGAGGATAGACGCGCATTGATATTGCGGGCGAGTGGCGGCCGATCATGTGGTGCGGTCTAGAAAGACCTCGAATACTGATTTGTGGTATTTTTGATGCGTGGGTCTTAGTAGTCGGCTATGCCTTCGCACTTGCCGTCACGGTTTTATTGTGATAACTTTGAGGCGTGAGTTCCCGACTTGACATGATACTTATTTGTTGTGAGCGTAGTTTGCTTATCATACATGTCTCTGCTTTATAGACTATTATGATTTCATTTACGGTATTTTTAGTTTCACATACTAAATTTTGTTATCGACCTCGCCCGGGCCGCGTTCATGCCGAGTTGAGGTACACGATCGTTGATCCTAGCTCGTGGTCACGCCATTTGACGTTTGGAAGCTCCGTTTCTCCGGAGGCTTATCAGTGGTATAGTCCCCTGTCGTAGTAAGTGTTTACATTCAGGGGTTTGGCGGGGCCCTGTCCCGCCATTGTTGTCATATCATTCTTAGAGGTCTGTAGTACTGTTGTGGGCAGGGTTTGTAAAAAGGATTAAACTGTTCATGTTGAAAAAGTTGTTATTTACATATATGCCGAAAGGCAAGTTTTTCTCAGATTATTGTTTCATATTTCATAATATGTCTTGTATCGTTTTATGTTCCGCTGATTACTCTGATGTTGTATCACTAGGGTGCCCGGGGTAAGGCACCAGTCACGGGCCCGGAATCGGGTCGTGACATTAAGAGCTTGATATTGTTGACTAAGTCCAAGGGCCACTTGGCTTGATCTCTTCCCTCCAAACTTTACATGTGTTTTAATCTAGACCCTCCAATGTATTATATAAACATACTAGTAGCAAGACAAGGCTATTTTACACTTAGAAAAAAATTGAAGAACACTTGTTCTTGGAACATTGCTCTCGGCTTTGAGCCTTTGTGAACAAGAAAATTTTGCAATTGTGATCCATTATTCACAAGACTTTAACCCAAGGTCCCTAAGGGTATTGTAAGGATATCTCAATAGAAAGATTTCGGAAAAACCGCATTTTTACGTTAGTCGCAAGGCGGAAACCCAAGGTGTTCTTCAACTTTGAAGTTGGAAATAGAAGATGAGTTTTTCACAAGCTTCTAAGGGTTGCAAATAGCGGATTGGAACGTCAAGAAAAGGAGTTGGAGTTGCTAAGGATCGACTTAGGGTTTTGGATCATTTTGAGCTTAAGGAGGTAATAATCTCCGTCTTGCTATTATAATTCAAGATTTCATGTTGTAGTAGTTAGAAATGATCATGTGGATTATATTATGAAGAATGATATGTGTTATGGAATATTTGGATGGAATCCGAAAGTTGCATGATTTTGCCTTTAAGTTTGTAATTCAATTTAGTTACTAGTTTAGTCGTCGCATGTTATCTAAAGAGTTGATTAAGGTGATTATAATTGTTAAGTTGTTTATGACTATATAACATGTTAGACCTAAGAAGTTGGATTGAAAAAGAATTGGAAAGGGCTTGTGTTGTTATATTGTTAGCCGAGAATGGCTTTGGGTATTAAACTACTTGGTATGAATTGTGGGGCGGAATTTTACACGTATTGTAAGGCGTGTAATCCCCTTTGATTGGTTGGTATGTTGAGCCTTAAATGTGGCGTGTTTGGTTATTGTATTCGGCCTTGAAAAAGGTGGCAAAGTATGTAGAAACAAAGGAAGTGCTGCCCGATTTTCCGTAGAATTTAGTGACTTTGCACTTAGAATATTCTACGTTCGAAGCTAGAGGTTAATGGACGTATTATGGCCAATTTAGGTTGAAGTACCAAGTATAGCGTATTCTACTTGAAGGATGGAATAGCTAGCAAGGTTGAAGTACTTTGGAGCATTTTTCTTTTTGTCGATAATCGTCGCGAGGTATGTGAACCTCTTCCTTCCTTTGACATGATTGTATGTATGGAATATACATGTGGTATTAGTTCATGATTCCTTCTACTCTTAGAAGTTAAGAAGTATGTATGTTGATTTACTATATGTAAAGGTTATGTCTGAGTTATCCTAAGTTCTTACCAAGTCTTATGGGGGATGTTGGTAAGAGTCGTTAGGAGGTATTTGGAGCCAAGTTGACTTGGCTAATTTACGGCACGAATGAGAATACGTATCGAACAAGCCATTGCAGCGTTAATAAAGGAAAATGTAATGACGATAAATTATATTAAAACAAGTAGAATTCTCCATCTGCATAGAAGCTAAGATAAGACAAAATTGTATTACATTTTCTAGATCATGGATGCTTTAATGAGATCAGTATAAACAAGTATAACCTATTCACACATATAAGTCATATGTTGCTTAAATTAAAGAGTTTACGTTATGAAGTGTTAAGACTATGAACTACGAAACTTGATTCTAAAAGATAAGAGACTTGAGGTATTTTGGAAGTATAAGTCTCTTGGTTATAAAAAGAATGTATTTGCCTAAAGTATAAGGTTAGTATAACGACATTATGGGAAGTGGGTTATAATAGCTTTATGGAAAGTTAAGAGTGGTTTACTCTAAGTAATGATAAATGTTTTGAAATAAAGAAAGGCAAATGGATTTAAAAGCATCAATTGCTTAAGTTTTAAGGAAAGAAGTCACTTGATTTAGAAGCCGAAAAATGTATTTCTAAAAGTGTAGTGACTTATGTAAAATGTAAACAAGCCTTGATACTACGGGTGTTAGTATCTTGGGGTTTTATATGAAAATGAGTCTTTTGAAAAGAATGTAAGCACGTAGTACTTTGGGTTAAATTCCCGGATTTGTATGTGTGAAACGAAAGTGCCTTGAGTTTATAAAAATGGAAGTCTAAAGGTTTAATGAACTTGCCTATGTTTGCTTGTGATAGCTTTGAGTGCAAGTATTATATGTTTACGTTGTCGTGACTCTCAGTTGGAGGGCCGGCTGTCTTGTTGTAAGTTTACTTGGACGTACCGACAGTGATGTGGGATTCCACGTGTCACGACCCGACCCCGGGCCCGTGACTGGTGGCTTACCCGGGCACCCAAGTAGACATACATCAGAGTAACCAACGGAATATAAAACAAGACATGAAACAATATGAAGTGAGAAACAGTTTATCTGAGAAAAGCTGCCTGTCGGCATATATATATATATATATAAAAGCTTGAACAGTTACATCCCTTTTACAAACCACCTTGCAGCGATACTACGGACCTCTAGAATGTTATAACAATGGCGGGACGGGGCCCGCCATACCACGAATGTAAGTACTACAACGACGGGGACTATACGAAAGATAAGCCTCGGAGACGGAGCTTCCCAAATCTTGGCGTGACCTATGGCGAGGATCAACAAGCGGTGTACCTCTACTGCGGCATGAACGGCCCCGAAGGAGGTCGATCTAACAGTACCAAGTATGTGGCGAAAATCGTAAATGAAATCATACTAGTCTATATAAAGCGAAGACATATATGATAACCAATTTACGATACACATATATAGCGATCATGTCAAGTCGTGGACTCACGCCTTAAAGTCATCACTCAAATATAACCATGGGTCTCATGCCTAAAATATCAATCATGCGTGGAATTCCTTCCTCACCGGCGATCCATGATATAAAAGCACCAAGGAATACACATGAACACGAGTCCCACTGTGTCATAATAAAGCTGTTAGGGGTAAATACGAAGGCATAGCCGACTACTAAAACCACAGTACCATCAATGCTATAAAAGCGTATCACGAGGTCTTTCTGCACCGCGCCACATGATCGGCGCCACTCGCCCTCGGTATCAATGCGCGTCAAATCTCGAACTCACCGCACTCGCATAGGCCACCTAGGCCCGCGTAGGTATTCCCGCGTCGAGGGTAGCTACTCCTCGGCATCGCCCCGGACTCGTAGTCCGCATGGCCACATAGACGCATGAGGTATTCCCGCACACTAACACGGAACTCTCGTAGCTCGCATAGGTCCCTGGACCCGCATGAGGCATCCTCCGCGTCGGGCGACTTAACCCCGGTATAATATGTCGAGGTGAGTGGTACAATACTAACATAACGACTTATCGTTAAACAACATAAGCACAACAAGGAAACCCTTTACACAAACATCACAAGACACTAACACACGTAGCATCCTAACATGTTTACTTATCAAACCATCTTACTACACTTTCCGAAATCAATACAAGACTTTCATAAACAAATAAGTAAATCGTTCTATCTTCCTTAAGTCGTTATACCTAACTTCCCATAAAGCTAGTATAACACTTAAGCTTTGAAAACAAGTATTTCTTTTCTTTCAAAATGGTTAATAACTCTTTTGAAATACTTCAAGATTCTTATTATTTAAAACTCAAGTCAAAAGACATCAAAGTAAAACCAAAACAATTTCCATACCTTCTTTTAAAACAAAGGCACTTTTCCTTTAAAAGTCAAGTAACAATATATTTTTTAAACCAAGGGTCTTACTGTCACGACCCGAATCTGGGCCCGTGACTGGTGCCTTACCCCGGGCACCCTAGTGATACAACATCAGAGTAATCAGCGGAACATAAAACACATACATGAAACAAATGAAGTACAAAGCGATGTCGAGGAAAACTTGCCTTTGGCATATATATAAATAACAACTCCTACAAATGAACAGTTTCATGCTTTTTTCAACCATGCCCACAACAGTCCTAAGGACCTCTAAGAAATGTTACGACAGGAATGGCGGGACGGGGTCTCGCCATACCACGAATGTAAATACCTACAACGACGGGACTATACGAAGATAAGCCTCCGAGAAACGGAGCTTTCCCAAATGACTGTGACCCTAAGAGCGAGGATCAACGATGGTGTACCTTTACTGCGGCATGAACGCGGCCCCGAGGAGGTCGATAACAGTACCAAGTATGTGGCGAAAATAAATCAGTAAATGAAATCATAGTAGTCTATATAAAGCGGGAGACATGTATGATAACCAAACTACGATTCCTGATAAATAAGCGATCATGTCAAGTCGTGGACTCACGCCTCAAAGTTATCACAATAAAACCGTGCGGGGCAAATGCGAAGGCATAGCCGACTACTAAGACCCACGATACCAAAAATACCACAAAGCGTATCCCGAGGTCTTTCTAGACCGCATGTCGAAGGCGGCCACTCGCCCGCAATATCAATGTCGCGTCTATCCACGAACTCTCGCGACTCGCATAGGTCACCCGGACTGCGTGAGGTATTCTCGAATCATGGTCCTGCATCGCCGAGGTATACCGCGTCGAAGCGGCTAACCCTCGCTATCCGCCTAGGCTCCGCGCCGCATAGTCTCAAAAGACCGCATAGTCTCAACAGACGCGCATAGGAATCCCGCATCGGGCTAAACACCGGAATGATCAATCACGAAGCTACCGCACTCGCGTAGTCACAAGGATTGCATAGGCGTAGAGACGCATCAAGGGTGGCAAGCCCTCGGTATAATAAGTCAAGGGGTATGTGATACAATATGATCTGTGGGCTTAACGTTTGACAACGTAAGCACAACAAGAGTGACCTCTTACACAATAATCACAAGATACTAACACACGTAGCATCCTAACATGCTTACTTATCAAATCAACAAGAAAGTATTACAAGGCTATCACAAACCAATACAATCAAGTTATTCACACAAGGTACTTTCTACTAACAAGTTCGGATACCTATCCCCAAAGTACTTCATACATTAAATCTTTAAAAGATACGTTACTTCACAAAAACCACACAATACCCGTAGTATATGAAAATAGAGTGATTATCTTTTTAAAGTAAATCAATTACTTCGCTTTGTAAAATCAAGTAGCAACATTCTTTTCCAATGTTCAAGTTTGCCTAATTTCCAATGTTCAAGTTTGCCTAGTTTCCAATGTTCAAGTTTGCCTAGTTTCCAATGTTCAAGTTTGCCTTTTTTAGAAAGGTTCCGTAGTTCATAGTCTTATTCATTTAAGAATATAGTTCTCCTTCAAACTATCTGAGAAACATAAGTCTTATATGTGAGTAGGATATTCTTGTTTATAACAATCTTATTACAGCAGCCATGATCTAGGAAATATCATTTTGTCTCATCTTAGCTTCTATGCAGATGGAAGTTTCTCTTGGTTTAATAATACTTAATTATTAAAAACATTTCCTTTTAACGTAATGCGATGGTTTGTCGATACATTCTGATTTCCAAAATCAGTAAAACATTCTTAAGACGTTATACCTAACTTTCCATAAAGCTAGTATAACTCTTAAGTTTTCAAAACAAATCAAGTATTACTTCTTCTTTCGAAATGATTCAAAAATCTTTTGAAATACTTCAAGTTCTTTATTAACACATAACACGCCAGTTATAGTTCAAATCAGTTACCTTTTAAAAACCAAAAGTATTTTCTTACCAACATAAAGTCATTATAACCAACTTCCCATAAAGTCGTTATAACACTTTATTTTAAACCAATCAAATACATTTAGCACGTATGCGTCTATCGTCTACATAGTTCACACATATCATGCTAGAAGAGATAGGAAGAGGTTCACATACCTCGCGACGATTATCGACTAATAGCAAAACGCTCAAGTACTTCCAACCGGCTACTCCTTTAAGCCAGTAGATCGCGCCACACGTAGTACTTCAACCTATAAGGCCACAAGGCGCTTATTAACATTTAGATCCGCCGTAGAACATTCTACGAGAAAATTCGTGAGACCTCCCCGCATGCAGCGTAAATCTCCTCTCTATCGGGGCGGCTACCAAGCCAACGGGGGTTATACGTTTAATCGGACGTGCACAATTCTACCTCACGAAAAGCTACACAAGTCTCATGTCTGATACCCTATGTAAATCTGATTCGGTACTCTTCTTTCGAAAAGGTTTCTTATTATTGGGCTTAAGTCAAAAGACATTGCGATAACAACGTTCGATCTTATATATAGTATACTTCAACTATATAATCTAACAACATGTAATTTCCAATTACAATAGGGGACAAGATATTTACCTCGATAAGCCCATAATTATCCGAGTTTAAATGTCGATCCCGAGCAAGGTTTAGCTCCTACTCCGTGCGCTCAGGCCGCTCCAAACAACCCTTAGGAGTTCTAACCAACTTCTACTTAATACTCCAACTAACTATGGAGATTTTCCTTAGGGTTTCGGTTTTGTGACTGAAGGGAAGTATAATAGTATTTCTGGGCTTTTTGTAAAGGTATAACCTTAGAATACTACAAGGTATATGGCTAAGGTAATTTGGGCATTATAACAATACTTTTGAGAGTATTTCTAACAAGAGGGTATTATCTGAAGAAAACTAGGCTAGGGGTACACTCTCGGCTAGCACCACAGAGGGGGTGCTCTCGCCATGAGGGAGGCCTCGGCCGACCTCAACACAACGGGAGGGAGAAGGAGAGCTTTCAAGACTTAGGCAATTTTGTGGATGAATTAGTCTTCAAAGGGTGGGTATTTATAGGTCAAGTGAAGGCCAACCAATGGCGAGATCTTGCCAAGTGCAAGGCAAGTGTAGGGCAAGATCTTGCCAAGTGCACCTTATCCATCTACCAACCAAAATATCCTACCAACCCTCGACCAAACAATGGCCATTCGGCCAACCCCTTACTGCCAAGGTGTTCCAATGAGAGGTGACAAGTGTCGCCTCTTGTTGATCAAAACGTTCGCCTCTCGGAAAAATCCGTAAAATTAAAAATGACATAGCGGAAATTCCCTACGAAAGCTTTGAAAGCGTTTAGTCAAACGACTCTAATCGGGTGTTGTGAACAAAAAGAATTCGCCAGCCTAAATCACAAGTTCAAATTTTCTACGCACGTCCCACGCACATACTCGGAAATACGGTATAACATTCTCCTCGCCAGAAACATTCGTCGAATGTTCCTTCTAAGTCTCAAAACAAACGCGCCAAGATATTCTTCACTACTATACTTACGAGGACAAACACATCGCACATGGCCACCAAACAAGCTGCGCAAAATGCTTACATCCAAGTCCACGGGAAGCACTCTAACATCATAAAGCATACCACTTTTGTCACTTTGCGCGAGGTTCTAGTGTCACTCGGCGACCCAACAAATGGTGCTGGCTGCGTCGCGATCACGAAGATGTCGTGCATTCGAACTCTTACCACATTTAGCATCGCTTGAGATCCAAAACTTCGGGGTTATCATCTTCAACTTGGTCATCATTAGTGGGAATACTCGATGGATCTCGATTTCCTTCTCGAACATAACACGAAGATCGACGGCCTTGCGCCTCAAGTCGGACGGCAAATGCTAACATATAGGCAACGGCCTATTCTTCACATGAACTCAAAGGCCCAAGTAACTCGGGCTAAGTTCCTCTGTATTCCAAAACTCGTCACACCCAACCCGGGTGGTACTTTCAAGAAGACCGACCGTCAACTCGAACTCTAAGCGTCGCCGATTATCCGCGATTTCTCCGAGTGCGGAACCTCTTCTAGACAAGCTTTACTCTATCCACGATCTGTGGAACAAGCTGAACCAACTATCTGAATCTCGCCAACATCGAACCAATCGATGGCGACTCACATCCGCCCTACAAGGCTTCATAAGGCGACATCCGAACACTGAAATGGTAGCTTAAACACTCCTTCAACAGGAGACAACAATTCTCGCAACTATCACGAAATCAAACAACGGCGAGGCGAATGTGGTCGAGACTTACTTGAGTTCCTAACCTTGCTTGGTAAAACCTCCGGAAAAGCAGTATGACACGGGCTCCACTGTCTGACATAAGGTGAAGGTAGGCACCTCGTGCAGCCTTACAACCTTTCTGATATATCATCTCGCATAACCCTCTGCCGAGTAAACGGTCTTTGCTAGAAGACAACCACGGTGACCTCGCCGGCCCAACCATGGTCGAATCGTCCATGAAATCGTACGTTGGTTAACTAAACTTGGGCCTAACACCAACGTGGCCCTACCACAAGGCGGGACCACCACAAACTGACCCAACCACCATACATGCGGGTTGACCCGCAACGTGGCCTCAACCCGAGGCTAACGCCGCAACGCTAGCTCCCGGAAGGAAAACTCTCACTAATCACGTTACGAAAACCTAGCGGTCTTCTTAGCTCAACTTCCCTCTTTCATTCCACACTACTCAGGGACTAATCCCACAAACATAACTCACGTGCACTATGCACTCCTATAAGGGTCAAACATAAACAATACATCTTTTCTCGAGAGGGCCTTACCTCTAAGGTCTCTAAGTATAAAACTCTAAGGCACTCAACTTCTCTATCACCCAAATCTTACTTGGTTAAATAAACAAGATTTCTAATCAACATTTTCACAATGTTATAAGAATATAACACTTAAGTTATAATGACCTTATCAGACATACTAAACCACAGAGGTTAAAGATCTATCTGTATCTTTGCTTCACTCTTAGTCGTTCTAATCAAACTCGCCGTAGAGCGCAGCTAAGGAAGGTGACGAACTACCCACCGATCATGAAGGCTCAGTCCTCCGACAAGTACATTCTTCGACAATAGACCCTGACGGTCATAGGGACAACAAGTACCAACCAAAAGACGACATTCCATGGGATGACGTCATCGCTATGAGCGGAAACCACGGAGTTTCGACCAACTCGCATACCGAACGCCCCGAACCTGTGGAGGACCTTTCGCACCGGTGGATGCGCATAATCGATCTGCGGTGAGGCGACTCGCCTCGAAAGTTACCAAAGGGCCTTGCTCTGCGGCCTCTTCTCGCCGTTAATCCGCCGATCTCTACGTTTCTCGCTGCTACGCATAAGCCCGCATACGTGCCATGCTCAAGCCTAATCAAGAACTTACTTTTGCACAACCTTCCGTTGATATTCATCAAGACTCGCGTACATCGGTATACTCTCCGGTAGTCAAATCCATAGTTAATGCGGTCGCCTCGGAAATCTATATTCTCTGTTCGATCGTGGGCGAAGGTTCAAATATCATGGCGCGAGGGAATCGCTGCCGCGTGCTAAACTCTGCTGGGGCTAGTGACGTCGCAAAACTCCCCGAATGAAGCACCACCCCAGGTGATGATTGGGCCTGTGCCCACGTAACCCTCTGCACTCTACTCGCAGCTCCCTCGGCTGCCTTGCCCTACGCGGAGGCATAACGGTAAGGGAAAGAAATACGTTAGAGGGTCCAACTTACAACACAGCTCTAAGGCACGATCTCAGAGTGAGAAGAATAGAAACCAATCCTAAATATCCTATAGCCTCCTGATTATTGGTGTAGTGCACAACACGATAATCAAGACTCGGATACGGATGTAGACACTTTCCGAGGATTAATCGCTCGATACCACTTTTGTCACGACCGAATGGGCGTGGATCGTGCCTTACCCGGGCACCCTAGTGATACAACATCGAGTAATCGGAACATAAAACACATACATGAAACAAATGAAGTACAAACGATGTCTGAGGAAAACTTGCCTTCGGCGTATATATAAATAACAACTCCTACAAATGAACATTTTAATCCTTTTACAACCCCGCCACAACAAGATTACATGCACTTCTAAGAAATGATACGACAACAATGGCGGGGACGGGGCCCGCCATACCCCGAATGTAAATACCTACAACGACAGTGACTATACCAAGATAAGCCTCCGAGAAACGAGCTTTCCCAAACGCCGAATTGTGACTCCTAAGAGCGAGGATCAACGATCGTGTACCTTTACTCGCGGATGAACGCGGCCTCGGGCGAGGTCAAGACAACAGTACCAAGTATGTGAAATGAAAATAAATCAGAAATGAAATCATAGTAGTCTATATAAAGCAGAGACATGTATGATAACCAAACTACGATCACAATAAATAAGCGAATATGTCAAGTCGTGGACTCACGCCTCAAAGTTATCACAATAAAACCGTGACGGCAAGTACGAAGGCATAGCCGACTACTAAGACCCACAAGACAAAAATACCACAAATCAGATCCCGAGGTCTTTCTAGACCGCACCACATAATCGGCCGCCACTCGCCCGCAATATCAATGCGCTGCCTATCCTCGAACTCTCGCACTCGCATAGGTCACCCATTGCACCCGCATGAGGTATTCTCGAATCATGGTCCTGCATCACTGAGGTATACCCGCATCGGGCGCTAACCTCGGATCCGCCTAGGCTCCCGCACCGCATAGTCTCAAAAGACCGCAAAGTCTCAACAGACCGCAAAGAGAATCCCCCGCATCAGGCTAAACACCCGGAATGATCAATCCTGAAGCTACCGCGACTGCGATAGTCACAAGGATCGCATAGCCGTAGAGACCGCATCAAGGTGGCAAGCCCTGTGATAATAAGTCAAGGGTATGTGATACAATAATAAGATAACGCTTAACGCTTGACAACGTAAGCACAACAAGAGTGACCCCTTACACAATAATCACAAGATACTAACACACGTAGCATCCTAACATGCTTACTTATCAAATCAACAAGAAAGTATTACAAGGCTATCACAAACCAATACAATCAAGTTATTCACACAAGGTACTTTCTACTAACAAGTTCGGATACCTATCCCCAAAGTACTTCATACATTAAATCTTTAAAAGATACGTTACTTCACAAAACCACACAATACGTAGTATATGAAAATAGAGTGATTATCTTTTTAAAGTAAATCAATTACTTCTCTTTGTAAAATCAAGTAGCAACATTCTTTTCCAATGTTCAAGTTTGCCTAATTTCCAATGTTCAAGTTTGCCTAGTTTCCAATGTTCAAGTTTGCCTAGTTTCCAATGTTCAAGTTTGCCTTTTAGAAAGGTTTCGTAGTTCATAGTCTTATTCATTTAAGAATATAATTCTCCTTTAAACTATCTGAGAAACATAAGTCTTATATGTGAGTAGGATATTCTTGTTTATAACAATCTTATTACAGCAGCCATGATCTAGGAAATATCATTTTGTCTCATCTTAGCTTCTATGCAGATGGAAGTTTCTACTGGTTTTAATAATACTTAATTATTAAAACATTTCCTTTATTAACGCCGCAGTGGTTTGTCGATACACATTCGATTTCCAAAATCAAGAAACATTCTTAAGACGTTATACCTAACTTTCCATAAAGCTAGTATAACTCTTAAGTTTTCAAAACAAATCAAGTATTACTTCTTCTTTCGAATGATTCAAAAATCTTTTGAAATACTTCAAGTTCTTTATTAACACATAACACGCCGCTTATAGTTCAAATCGATTACCTTTTAAAAACCACAAGTATTTTCTTACCAACATAAAGTCGTTATAACCAACTTCCCATAAAGTCGTTATAACACTTTATGTTTTAAACCAATCAAATACATTTAGCATACGACGTCACCGTACTACATAGTTCACACATATCATGCTAGAAGAGATAGGAAGAGGTTCACATACCTCGCGACGATTATCGACTAATAGCAAAACGCCCAAGTACTTCCAACCGCGGCTACTCCTTTAAGCCAAGTAGATCGCGCCACACGTAGTACTTCAACCTATAAGGCCACGCGCGCTTTATTAACATTTAGATCCCTTCAGAGAACATTCTACGAAAATTCGCAAAGACTCTCCCCGCAAACAGCGTAAATCTCCTCCTCTATCTGGGGCCGCTACCAAGCCAACGGGGTTATACGCTTAATCGGACGTGCACAATGCGCCTCACGTAAAAGCTACACAAGTCTCATAATGTCTGTCCTATGTAAATACAACAAGACTTTCTTTCGAAAAGGTTTCTTATTATTCAGCTTAAGTCAAAAGACATTGCCGATAACAACGCTCAAGACTATATATAGTATACTTCAACTATATAATCTAACAACATGTAATTTCCAATTACAATAGGGACAAGATATTTACCTCAATAAGCCCATAATTATCCGAGTTTAAATGTCGATCCCGACCAAGGTTTAGCTCCTACTCCGAAGGCTCCGACTCGCCTCCAAACAACCCTTAGGAGTTCTAACCAACTTCTACTTAATACTCCAACTAACTATGGAGATTTTCCTTGTGGTTTCGGGTTTTGTAGGATGAAGGGAAGTATAATAGTATTTCGGGCTTTTGTAAAGGTATAACCTTAGAATACTACAAGGTATATGGCTAAGGTAATTTGGGCATTATAACAATACTTTTGAGAGTATTTCTAACAAGAGGGGTATTATACGAAGACAACTAGGCTAGGGGTACACTCGGCTAGCACCCTAGAGGGGTGCTCGCCACAGGGGAGGCCTCTACGAACTCAACACAAGGAGGGAGAAGGAGAGCTTTCAAGACTTAGGCAATTTTGTGGATGAATTAGTCTTCAAAGGGGTGGGTATTTATAGGTCAAGTGAAGGCCAACCAATGGCCAAGATCTTGCCAAGTGCAAGGCAAGTGTAGGGCCAAGATCTTGCCAAGTACACCTTATCCATCTACCACCAAAATATCCTACCAACCCCTTGACCAAACAATGGCCATTCGCCAACCCCTTTACCGCCAAGGTGTTCCAATGAGAGGGTGACAAGTGTCGCCTCTTGGTCCAAAACGCTTCGCCTCTCGGAAAAATCCGTAAAAATTAAAAATGACATAGCCGGAAATTCCCTACGAAAGTCGTGGAAAACGTTTCGTCGAAAAACGACTCTAATCGGGTGTTGTGAACAAAAAGAATTCGGCCAAGCCTAAATCACAAGTTCAAATTTTTCTACGTACGTCCTTACGTACATACTCTGGAAATACGGGGTATAACACTTACTCTTTTGAAAACAAGTAACCTATCAAGTTACTTCTCGTTTCCCAAAATCAAGTTGTTTATAAGTCAAGTTATCATTTTAAATCCAATGATAAAACGATTCTTATTTTCGAAATTAAGATAACTTTATTCTTTGAAAGACCACACACCCATTACTCACGAGTGAGGTTTTACAACTTTTTAACATAATTCAAGTCCTTAATATTTCATAACAAGTCACCTAACTTTGGAATCAAGTCAATGACACAAAAGGAAAATCAATTTCCTTTAAACACACGTGCGTCTACCGCACTAAATATATTTCACAAATATCATGCTAGAAAGGATAGAAAGAGGTTCACATACCTCGCGACGATTATCGACAACTAGCAAAACGCTCCAAAGTACTCTAACCTTGCTCGCCTTTTCCATCCTTCAAGTAGAATACGCTACTCGTAGTACTTCAACCTATAAAGGCCACAAAACGTCTATCAACCTCTAGATTTCTTCGTAGAATAATTCTAGATACAAGATTCCTTATTCTACGGAAAAATCGAAGATTCCCCGCAACCACATAAAACCCCTCCTCTAACGAGGCCTGCTACCAAACCAACAATCGGGTGGGTTACACGCCTAACCTGACGTGTACAATTCTACTCCACAATAATACTACAAGTCTCATCAGAATACACCAATGTAAATACAGTTCAATTCTTTATACTGATTCTTCCAATATATCTTATACTCAATTATTAACTACTACTACATGTAATTTCCAATTACAATAGGGGGATAAAGATCATTACCTCGATAAGCCCAAAATTATCCAAGATATAAGTCGATCCTGAGCAACGTTTAGCTCCAATTCCTGACGCTCCAACCCGCTCCAAGCAACCCTTAGAAGTTTCCAAATAACTTCTCTTAACACTTCATCTAAGCTATGAAGATTTTTCTAGGGCTTCATTTTTGCGACTATCGAATAATGTAGTATTTTTCCTGCTCTTAGTTATTGAAATAACTTGGAATACTACTATGAATACTAGGCTAAGGTATTTTGGGATAATACAACAATACTTGAAGTATTTTCTACACAAAGTGGGGGATTTGACAGCTACACAAGGAGGAGGATTTTGTGACTTAGAAACATTTAAGTGGATGAAGAAGTCTTGAAATCAATGGGTATTTATAGGAAAATCAATGGCCAAGATCTAGGCAAGTGTGTGGTGAGGATGGGTACACGTGTGTGGGTAGTTGGCCAACCATTTGTCCACCATAACAATGGGACAAGTGGCCACCACAAAATGGGCCACTTGTCCACCAACAAAACATCCAACACTCCACAACACCGCCCACACGGCCTCAGGGGGTGACACGTGTCGCCCTACTGGCCCAAAATATTCCGTCTTCCAAAAATATCCGTAATGCCAAAAATCCAAAATAAAGTAGGCCCACAAAACCGTAAATTTCTCCCGTGGCCCCACGTGACCAATTCGGAAATAAAATTTCATAATTCTTAAATATTCCAAAAAGTCCGAATACCAAATCTGGGAATCCAATTCCCATTAACGAACCTTTTTCCTTCACAAAATCCGGAAACTTTTCCGTCGAAAAATCACATCTTTCTTCCTTTCCAACTTTAATGTCGTATTCTCATACGTACGTCCTCATATACATACTCTGGAACTACGGGGTGTAACATTCTTCCCCCCTTATAAACATTCGTCCCGAATGTTCCTTCTAAGTCTCCAAGCACACCTGTGCCGGTATAGTCTTCACTACTATACTTACGAAACCAATTATGCCACACCTGGCCATAATACCACGTACGCGCAAAAACTCACATCCAAGCCAGCGAAGAATCATGTCTAAAGCGTATCACAATACTAATAGCTCCACCCATGGTCCAAAGGATACTTCCTTCACAGCTTTACTTTATAACAAGGACACTTCCATCTTCTTAACACATCTTCGCCTTTTTCTTACTCGTCGTACTTTCCTCGTACACTCGAACTCTTCCTACTATACGTACCACATTTCTGTCATTGCTTCAGTTTCCAAAATCTCGGGGTTACTACCTCCAACTTGGTCATCATTAACTGGGAACATTCTAGATGGATCTCCGATACTCTTCCGAATCATAGCAACATGGAAGACCGGACGTACTGTCTCCTAAGTCGGACGGCGGTGCTAACTTATAGGCAACCTGGCCTATTTTACAAACGATCTGAAAATGCCCAAAGTACCTCGGGCTAAGTTTCCCTTGCTTTCCAAATCTCGTCACACCCTTCCGGGGTGGTACCTTCAAGAAGACCCACCGTCAACCTGAACTCCAAGTGTCGACGCCGATTATCCATACGATTTCTGTTGACTCTGAGCTGCTAATAACTTCTTCTGGATAAGCTTCACCTTACCCACATCCTGCTGAAACAAGTAGGGACCAACTATCTGAACCTTGCCAACATCGAACCAATCGACCGGCAACCTACACTTCAGCCCATACAAGGCTTCATAAGGCACCATCCGAATACTGAAATGGTAGCTATATAATACTCACTCAACAAGAGGCAAATAATCCTCACCGCTACCCCTGAAATCAAAACACCGGCCCGTAACCTATCCTCAAATGTCTGGATAAAAATGCGTTGTTCGTCCGTCGGCCCGACGGTGAATGCAATACTGAGACTCACCTGAGTTACCTAACCCCGCCTGGTAAAACCTCCCGAAAAAGAAATAGCCATAAATTGGGCTCCACTGCCTGCCATAAAATAAAAGTAGGAACCCCGTGCAGCCTTACAACCTTCCTGATAACATCTCGCATAACCCTCCGCCGAGTAAACAGTCCTAACTGAAAGACAAGATGGGCTGACCTCATCGGCCCGGCTACTGGTCGAACGCATCCACGAACTCGTACGATGGTTACCTAACTTAGGCTTAACACCCTCGTGACCCTATCATCTAGTGGGGCCACCTCAAACTGACCCCACCACATTCCGGGCTACGGGTTGACTCGCGATATGGCCTCAACCCGACCCACTTCGTACTAAACTCTCGTTCCCCGATCCGGAACAACCTTACCAGTTCACGTCATGAAAGCTACCACTTCCATCTCACACTACCCATGGAATTATCACACAAATACACCACGTATACCGAGTACTTCGACAAAGACCAACCGTAAAAATCATCCACTCAGGACGGCCTTGCATCCAAGGTCCCAACTGTTATAAATTCTAAGGCTCCCCATGTTCTCGTCCCCAGACTTACCCTTTTCAACTACCCATGTTTTCTAATTACAACTTACACAATGCTAACCGAACATAGCACTCCACATGAATCCACCATAACGACCTAAATAAGTCTCTCAAGGCTGAAGATATCTTTGTAACTACTGCCTCACTTACCCTTTGTCGCTCTAATCAAATCCTGCTCTGCTGGGCGCATAACTATAGAATGTGATGAACCAGCCACTGATCCCGAAGGCTGAGTCGTAACATCCGCGCCACCTCTGTTCGGATAATTTCTCGCAAAATGGCCCTGCTGGCCGCAAGCCTAACAAGCTATCCAAGTAGTACGACACTCCCTATAAGAACACCTACCGCAACGGCCATACCGAGGTGGGGGTGGCCTCCTATGGCTAACACCCCTTCCTCTCCGACCCACTGAATCCGCAACTGACTTGGTAGGCTAAGTCATCCCACCTGTATCCCTCCTACTAGGACATTCTCTCACACGGCTCGACGGCGTGGTAAAACAAGCATTAGTAAAAGATGACATTTTCTGACGACGTCTACCACATATTGAACACCGAGGAAAATCAACTGGTGGCTAGAACCTATGCAAATCGTGAACCGAAACCCCGAGTTCGACCAACTTCCTAAATACCGAACGCCCCGAAGTCCGCGGAGGACCACTCAGATCGGGCGGAGGCGCATAACCGCTGGCGAGAAGGTCCGCCTCGAAAGTTACCAAGGACCTCGCTGCTCGCCTCTTCGCCGATTCACGACCTGCCCGGTTCGGATCGTGCCTTACCCGGGCACCCAAGTAGTCATACATCAGAGAAAATCAGCGGAATATAAAACAAGACATGAAACAATGTAAATTGAGACACCATTTATCTGGTATGTCGCTTTTCGATATATATATAAACCAAAATCGCGATTACATCCCAACTGCATAATAGACTACTGCACTTAAGATGATAAACAACTATGGCGGGACAGGGCCCCGCCATACCCTGAATGTACAAAACTATCTACAACAATAGGGAGATCATACCCAAAAGTCGAGCCTCCGGAGAAGATGGAGCTCCTGACACCAAAGAAAAGATCCTAAGACTGAGGATCCGCTACCTGCTTCCCTTTACCTGCGGCATGAACGCAGCCCCCCGAAGGAGGTCAGTACAACATGTACCAAGTATGTGAAACTGTAAAGTACTTAAATGAAATCATATTATTTTTAGAAACCAATTTTACAAATCTGCACAAAACAACCAATGTAACCGCACATAGTGCCATATCACAAACAAGAGCAATAAGAGGTAAACTGTAACAGGTCTCTTTCTAGGCTGCGAATGATCAAAGAAAGGCCAATCGCCCATAGTATCATCATGCATGCCTAATCCTGGACTCCCGCAGTCCGCATAGGCCACTCGTAGCCCGCGTGAGGTATTCCGTGATCGAGGGTAGCTACTCCTGCATCGCCCCGACTCGTAGTCCGCATGGCCATATAGACCGCATGAGGTATAACCCCGCACACTAACCTGGAACTCTCGTAGCTCCGCATAGGTCCCCTGGACCCGCATGAGGTATTCTCGAATTATGGTCCCAGACCGCCTGAGTCTACCCCGCATCGGAGGGCAGCTTAACCCCCGGTATCATGTCAAGAGGTGAGTGATATAATACTAACGTAATAGCTTATCGTTAAACAACATAAGCACAACAAGAATACCCTCTTATACACACGTTTACAAGACACTAACACACATAGCATCATAATATGTCTACTTATCAAACCATCTTATTATACTTTCCAGAAATCAAATACAAGTCTTTTATAAACGCATAAGTAAACTGTTCCTTTTATCTATCTTAAGTAGTTATACCTAACTTCCCATAAAACTAGTATAACTCTTAAGCTTTTTGTTTTAAAAACAATATCCTTCTTCTTTCAAAAATGATTTATAATTCTTTTGAAGACTTCAAAATTCTTATTATTCAGGCTTAAGTCAAAAGACATTGCAGTAAAACTACGTTCAGTTAACACACGTACGTCTACCGTACTATATATATATTTTTTAAAATATCATGCTCAAGAGTATAGGAAGAATCACAAACCTTCTCGGCGAAATCTACCTGCCAAGTCGAATATGTCGTGCGCAGAGAATCAACCTATAATAGTCAGATACGTCTATCAATGTCTAGATGTCACGACCCGAACCTGGGCCCGTGACTGGTGCCTTACCCCGGACACCCTAGTGATACAACATCAGAGTAATCAGCGGAACATAAAACACATACATGAAACAAATGAAGTACAAAACAGTAATCTGAGGAAAACTTGCCTTTCGGCATATATATAAATAACAACTCTTACAAATGAACAGTTTAATCCCTTTTACAAACCCCGCCACAACAAGATTCTGCACTTACGAATGATATGACAACCCCGACGGGACAGGGCCCCGTCATACCCCTGAATGTAAGCACCTAAAACAACAGGGGACTATACCGCGATAAGCCTCCGGAGAAACGGAGCTTTCCCAAACGCTGAACTGTGACCCTAAGAGCGAGGATCAACGACTGGTGTACCTTTACTGCGATGAACGCAGCCTCAAGGAGGTCGATAACAGTACCGAGTATGTGAAATGAAAATAAATCAGAAATGAAATCATAGCGATCATATAAAGCAGAGACATGTATGATAACCAAACTACGCTTTACAACAAAGCGATCATGTCAAGTCGTGACTCACGCCTCAAGTCATCACTCAAGTATAACAATGGGTCTCGTGCCCACAAAGATCAATCATGCGTGGAATACCTTCTCACCGCCAGCCACATGATATAAACGCATCAAGGAACACATGAACACCAGGTCCCACGTGTCATAATAAAGCTGACGGTAAATGCGAAGGCATAGCCGACTACAAAAACCTACGCATCAACCAGTCATGAATCAGATCATAAGATCTGTCTAGACCGTCACATGATCAAAGCCGCCACTTGCCCGCAGATCAATGTACGCGTCTAACCACGAACTCCCAGACTCCGCATAGGCCAAACTCATAGGCCCGCATGAGGTATAACCCCGCATCGAGGGTAGCTACTCCCGGCAAAGATCTGGACTCGCCGTCGCGTAGCCACAAGGACCGCATGACCACGCGGCCGACACTAACACGAACTCCTGCAGCCCGCATAGGCCCTACTGACCCGCATAAGGTATTCTCGAATCATAGTCCATCGACCACTGAAGTCTACCCTGCATCGGAGGCGCTTTAACCTCCGAATATGTCACGATGAGTGGCACAATACTATCATAACGACTGATAGTTAAGAAGCACAATCAAGGGAAAACCCCTTTACACAAACATCACAAGATACTATCACACGTAGCATCCTAACATGATTACTTATCAAAGCAACGAGAAAGTATTACCAGGCTATCACAATTCAATACAATCAAGTTATTCACACAAGGTACTTTCTAATTTAATTTAACAAGTTCGGGAATTAATCCCAAAAGTACTTTATACAATAACTCTTTTTAAAGGTACGTCAAAAGTCACACAATACGTAGTATATAAAAATAGAGTGACTATCTTTTAAGTAAACCAAAATACTTACCTTTGTAAAATCAAGTAACAACATTATTTTCCAAACGTCCAAGTTTGCCTAATTTCAAATGTTCACGTTTCTTATTTTAGAAAGGTTTCGTAGTTCGTAGTCTTATTCATTTAAGAATATAATTCTCTTTTAAACAATCTGAGAAACATAAGTCTTATGTGAGTAGGATATTCTTGTTTATAACAATCTTATTACAGCAGCCATGATCTAGGAAATATCATTTTGTCTCATCTTAGCTTCTATGCGGATGGAAGTTTCTCTTGGTTTTAATAATACTTAATTATTCAAAACATTTCCTTTTATTAACGCGGATGGTTTGTCGATACACATCACGATTTCCAAAATCAAGAAACATTCTTAAGCCGTTATACCTAACTTCCCATAAAGCTAGTATAACTCTTAAGTTTTCAAAATAAACCAAGTATCACTCTTCTTTCAAAACGATTTAGAAATCTTTTGAAATACTTCAAGTTCTTTATTATCACACATCAAGCGATTATAAACAAATCATTTACCTTTTAAAACCACAAAGTATTTTGGACCTACATAAAGTCGTTATAACCAACTTCCCATAAAGCCGTTATAACACTTTATGTTTCAAACCAATCAAATACATTTAACACATGTACGTCTACCGTACTACATAGTTCACACATATCATGCTAGAAGAGATAGGAAGAGGTTCACATACCGATCGACGAGTATCGACTAATAGCAAAACGCTCAAGTACTTCCAACCGCTACTCCTTAAGTCAAGTAGATCGCGCCACACGTAGTACTTCAACCTATAAGGCCACAAGGCGCTTATTAACATTTAGACCTCATCGCAGAACATTCTACCGAAAATTCGAAGACTCTCCCGCAACATCGTAAATCTCCTTCTTTATCGAGGCCGGCTACCAAGCCAACCGGGGTTATACATCTAACGAACGGTACAATTCTACTCCACGTAAAAGCTACACAAGTCTCATCAGAATACACCTATGTAAATACTGATTCGATTTTCTTTCGAAAAGGTTTCTTATTAATCAGGCTTAAGTCAAAAGACATTGCCGACAACAACGTTCAGTTCTACATATAGTATACTTCAACTATAGTCTAACAATCATGTAATTTCCAATTACAATAGAGGGACAAGATATTTACCTCGATAAGCCCATAATTATCCAAGTATAAAGTCGATCCCGGCAATCGTTTAGCTCCAACTCCGAGCGCTCCAACCCGCTCTAAACCACCCTTAGAAGTTCTAACCAACTTCTACACAATACTCCAACGGACTATGGAGATTTTCCTAGGGTTTCGGTTTTGTGACTGACGGGAAGTATAATAGTATTTCCGGCTTTCAGATAGGTATAACCTTAGAATACTACAAGGTATACGGCTAAGGTAATTTGGGCATTATAACAATACTTTGAGAGTATTTCTACACCACAAAGGGGTATTATACTGAAAGCAACTAGGCTAGTGGGTACCCACGCCACACTACTAGGAGGGAGAGGGCTCTCGCCAAGGGGCCTTTCAAAGGGAGAGGGGCTCTTGGGCGAGAGTCAACAAGAGGGAGAGGAGGGATTTTAACACTTAGAAGATTTGTGGAAAGGATGAAGAATTCATCAAAGGGAGAGGGGTATTTATAGCACAAGCCAAGGCCAACCAATGGCCAAGATCTTGCCAAGTGCATAGCAAGTGTAGGGCCAAGATCAAGCCATGTGCACCCTAACCCTACTCCACAAAACACTCCACAAAACAAGGCACAAATCAAGGCCATAAAGTAGCCCAATTCGGCCAAGGGTAAATCACAAGTTCAAATTTCTACGTACGTCCTTACGTACATACTCTGGAAATACGGGGTATAACACTAGACTACTCTGTAGATTATTCTAAGCAGAGGGTTCTTTATTCTACGGAAAATTGGGCAGCACTTCCCTACCCGTCAAGTTACCCAAGTCTACTGTAAATACAGTCCTATGTAAGTACAGTTTCATTCTTCTTCTGTTATACCCTTCTACTGTGATTCCAGTTCAATTCTATTCTTTAATATCCTTCTATATCTTATACTCAAGTCTTAGCTATTCTTATATGTAATATCCAATTACAATAGAAGGACAAGAGTATTTACCTCGATAAGCCCAAAATTATCCAAGTTAAATGTCGATCCTGAGCAAGGTTTAGCTCCTAATTTGCACGCTCCGATAGTTCCAAGAAACCCTTAGAAGTTTCTAACAACTTCTACTTAACTACTAAAAGGGATTTGGGGCTAGGGTATTTTGGAATAGTAACTATACTTGGAAGACAACATTCTACCAAGGGGGTACTCGCCAAGCCTAGGCTAGAGGGGAGAGGGGTGTTTCGCCAGGGCTTCCAAGAGGGGAGAAGTTTTTGGACGAGAGAGCAACTAAGGGGGAGGGAGTTTTGAGACTTGGAAGAATGATTTGTGGATGAAGAGTTCATCAACTCAAGGGGGGGTATTTATAGGGCTTTCAAGGGCTAAGATGAGGGCAAGTGGATGGTGGGGATTTGCACAAGTGCACCCTATCCTACTCCACAAATCCCTCACAAAACATTGACCCAAGATTTAAGCCACAAAACCATGGCAATCGTCCAAGGTGCCGCCCACTGTCGTCCACTGGAGGTGACAAGTGTCACCTCCGATTGGTCCAAAATATTTCATCTCTCAGAAAAATCCGCAAAAAATATAAATGACATAGCCGGAATTTTCCCTTCGCAAGTTTTGTAAAACGTTTCGTCGGAAAACCATTCGTTTTGTGAGTTGTGCCCAAATTCGTCCTATGCCTAATCTTTAAGGCTTAACTTTTGTACGTACGCCCTTACGTACATACTCTTGAAATACGGGGTATAACATTCTCCCCTCCTTAGAAACATTCATCCTGAATGTTCCTTCCCAAGACAGATAACGATAAGGTTTCTCATAACTTAAACAGTTGCAAATGCCACACATGGCCACAATACAGCACTTAAGCAAATATGACAATGAAAATTTACAAGTAGGAAAGTGAGTTACCTGGAGGTGTGGGGAATAGATGAGGATACTTCTGCCTCATGTCCTCCTCAGCTTCCCACGTCATCTCCTCCCTGAGCTCGTTCCGCCACAAGACTTTGACGAAAGCCACGTCCTTGGTCCGCAGACGCCTAACCTGACGATCGATTATCGCTATGGGAATTTCCTCATACGATAACCCCTCGGTCACCTGGACATCGTCAATCGGATGCACTCTAGATGGATCCCCGATACATCTCCTCAGCATAGAAACATGAAACACCGGATGCACTGCCTCCAGATCGGACGGCAGATCCAACTCATAGGCAACCTTGCCTACCCTGCGGACAACCGATACGCCCAATGTACCTTGGCCGAGTTTCTTTCTTCCGAACCTCATCACACCTTCATGGGTGACACCTTCAGAAGACCCAATCATCAACCTCGAACTCTGGATGCCGACGACGATGATCTGCGATACGATTGCCGACTCGAGCCGTCAAGACCGCCTCGGATAAGCTTCACCTTATCCATCGCCTTGCACCAAGTCCGGTCCCACTAATCGTACCTCGCCATTATCAAACCAGCCTATCGCGACTCGCACTTCCTCTCATACAAGGCCTCATAAGGCGCCATCCGAATCTTGGAGTGGTAGCTATTATTATACGCAAACTCAACTAGAGGCAAATGATCCTCGGCTACCCTCGGTCAATAACACAGCTCGCGGATATCCTCAAGAGTGCGGATAGTGCGCCAACTGTCCATGCTGCGTGGATGGAATGCGACTGTGCTCACTGCGTCCCTAAACCCTTCGGAAAGACCTCCGAGTTAGCGTAAATCGGGCTCCTGCATGCGATATGATCGAAATAGGGACTCCATGCGATCGGCGATCTCTCGGATGTAAAGTCCGCCATAATCCTCACGAAAAGTCATCCCGACGGAAGAAAGTGGGCTGATTTCACACCGTCGACGATAACCCATATAGAATCATGTCTCCTCCGAGTGCGAGGTAATCACGTGATAAAGTCCATGTTGATCACCTCCCACTTCCGGTCGGGATCTCAATAGTGCGCAACAAACCACCGTGCCTCGTGCTCTACCTTCACTGCCGACAACACGCACCGAGCTACAAACTCGCAACGTCCCTCTTCAAGCCATCCCACCAATACGATCTAAGGTCGTGGTACATCTTCGTCGACTCGGATGGATAGAGTAACGCCGCTACCGTGTGCTTCCCTAGAACTCGCCGCCAAGTCCCGCAATATCCGGAACACACAACCTCGCCCTCAAACCTTAGCACCCCATGGTGCTACCTCAAAAGGACCCTTCCCACACGAAGAGTTGTATCGCGATGCCGTGTCAAAATCGGATCCTCAAACTGCCTCTTCACCTCCTCGACGATGGAAGACTGCAACCTCGAACTCGAACCCATCATTGCCACGACCGAACCGGGCCCGTGATCGTGCCTACCGGGCACCCTAGTGAGACAACATCAGTAATCAGCGAACATAACACAACAACATGAAATAACAAGAAGCGCATAACGCTTATCTTTAGAAAACTTGCCTTCGGCATAAATAATAATAACAACTCTTTCAAAATGAGCTTTAATCCTTTCTTTACAAACCCCGCCACAACGATTACATGCACTTAAGAAATGATATGATAACAATGGCGGACAGGCCCCGCCAAACTGAATGTAAACACTTACGACGACGGGGACTATATCACCGATAAGCCTCCGAGAAACGGAGCTTCCCAAACGCAAATCGTGACCACGAGAGCTAGGATCAACGATGGTGTACCTCAACTGCGGCATGAACGCACTTCGGGCGAGGTCGATAACAGTGCAGTATGTGAAATCAAAATACATATCGTAAATGAAATCATAGCGATCATATAAAGCGGGAGACATGTATGATAGCCAAACTACGATTTACAACAAAGCGATCATGTCAAGTCGTGGACTCACGCCTCAAGTCATCACTCAAGTATAACAATGGGTCTCGGGCCCACAACATCAATCATGCGTGGAATACCTTCTCATCACGGCGATTTATGATATAAAAGCACCAAGGAACACACATGAACACCGTGTCCCACTGTGTCATCATAAATCAGACGGGTAAGTACGAAGGCATAGCCGACTACTAAAAACCACAGCACCAACAAGGTCATGAATCGTATCATAAGATCTGTCTAGACCGTCGCATGATCAAAGCCGCCACTTGCCCGCAGATCGATGTACGCTGCCTAACCTGGAACTCCGCACCCGCGTAGGCCAATCTCATCGCCCGCATGAGGCATTCCCGCATCGAGGGTAGCTACTCCCTAAGATCGCCCCGACTTCGCACCGCGTAGCCACAAGGACCGCATGCCCGTAAAGGACGTACACTAACACGAACTCGTAGTTCCGCATAGGCCGGGACTGCGTGAGGTATTCTCGAATCATAGGTCCATCGACGCTGAGTCTACCCCGCATCGGAGGGCAGCTTAACCCCCGGAATCATCTCAAGAGATGAATGCCACAATACTATCATAACGACTGATAGTTAAATAGCACAATCAAGGGAAACCCCTTCACACAAACATCACAAGATACTAACACACGTAGCATCCCAACACGTTTACTTATCAACGCAATCAAGAAAGTATTACAAGGCTATCACAAACCAATACAATCAAGTTGTTCACACAAGGTACCTTCTACTATATGATTGACAAAATCGGGTTTTTATCCCCAAAGTACTTCATACATCAACTCTTTAAAAGATACGTTACTTTCACAATGTCACACAATACACGTAGTATAAAATAGAGTGACTATCCTTTTAAAGTAAATCAATTACTTCTCTTTGTAAAATCAAGTAGCAACATTCTTTTCCAATGATCAAGTTTGCCTAATTTCCAATGTTCAAGTTTCTCATTTTAGAAAGGTTTCGTAGTTCATAGTCTTATTCATTTAAGAATATAATTCTTCTTTAAACTATCTGAGAAACATAAGTCTTATATGTGAGTAGGATATTCTTGTTTATAACAATCTTATTACAGCAGCCATGATCTAGGAAATATCATTTTGTCTCATCTTAGCTTCTATGCAGATGGAAGTTTCTACTGGTTTTAATAATACTTAATTAGTCAAAACATTTCCTTTTATTAACGCTGCAGTGGTTTGTCGATACACATTCTGATTTCCGAAATCAGTAAAACATTCTTAAGCCGTTATACCTAATTTCCCATAAAGCTAGTATAACTCCTAAGTTTTCAAAAACCAAGTATTACTTCTTCTTTCAAAATGATTCAAAAATCTTTTGAAATACTTCAAGTTCTTTATTAACACATAACAAGCCGCTTATAGTTCAAATCGATTACCTTTTAAAACCACATGTATTTTCTTACCAAAGATAAAGTCATATAACCAACTTCCCATAAAGCCGTTATAACACTTTATGTTTTAAACCAATCGAATACATTTAGCACATGTACGTCTACCGTACTACATAGTTCACACATATCATGCTAGAAGAGATAGGAAGAGGTTCACATACCTCGCGACGAGTATCGACTAATAGCAAAACGCTCCAAGTACCTCAAACCGCCGGCTACTCCCTAAGCCAAGTAGATCGCGCCACGCATAGTACTTCCACCTATAAGGCCACAAGGCGCTTATTAACATCAGGTCTCTTAGTAGAACATTCTACGTAAAATTCGCAAGACTCTCCCGCAACAGCAGCGTAAATCTCCTCCTCTATCGAGGCCGGCTACCAAGCCAACCAGGGGGGGGTTCATACATCTAACCCGAACGGGTACAATTCTACTCCACCGTACTACTACACAAGTCTACTGTAATACAGTCCTATGTAATTACAGTTCAGTTCAGTATTCTTCTTTAAATTCAGGCTTAAGTCGCAAGACATTGCCGTAAGTATTATTCAGGCTTAAGTCAAAAGACATTGCCGATAACTACGTTCATTCTATTATATAGTATACTTCAACTATATATTCAAGCAATCATGTAATTTCCAATTACAATAGAGGGACAAGATAATTACCTCGATAAGCCCATAATTATCCGTGTTTAAAAGTCGATCCTTAGCAATGTTTCGCTCCTACTCCGGGTGCTCCAACCCGCTCCAAACAACCCTTAGAAGTTCTACTCAACTTCTTAATAATACTCCAACCAACTATGGAGATTTTCCTTAGGGTTCCGTTTAGTGACTGAAGGAAGGTATAATAGTATTTACGGCTTTTCAGATAGTATAACCTTAGAATACTACAAGGTATTGGCTAAGGAAATTTGGGCATTATAACAATACTTTTGAGAGTATTTCTACCAAGAGAGGGGTATTTATCTAAAACACTAGGCTAGTGGGTACCCACTACCACACCACAAAGTGGGAGAGTGGAGGCTCTACCACTGTAGGCCTATCTAGGGAGGGCTCTTGGGCGAGAGTCAAACAAGAGGAGAGGAGGACTTCAACACTTAGGAAATATTTGGAATGGATGAAGAAGTTCATCAACCTTAGGGTATTTATAGACAAGCCAAGGCCAACCAATGGCCAAGATCTAGCAAGTGCCTAGTGTAACGACTGCCCGGTTCGCATCGTGCCTTACCGAGGCACCCTAGTGATACATACATCGAGAGAAAATCAGCGAACATAAAACATGAGACATTTAACAAGGGATATAATAAATACACAAAGCAACCAAAAACATTTGCCTTCGATATACATAAAACACGAATAGCTTTAATCCTTTTACAACCCCGCCACAACAAGATTACTGCACTCTAAGATATACAATGACTATGACGGGACAGGGCCCCGCCATACCCCTGAATGTACAAGAACCTACAACTCAGGGAACACCTACCAAAAGATAAGCCTCCGGAGAAACGGAGCTTCAAATGCGCTGAACTGTGATCCTACGAGCGAGGATCCACGACTGATGTACCTACTGCGCAGATTTAACGCACTTCAAGGAGGTCGATAACAGGTACCAAGTATGTGAAACTGTACAACACTGTAAATGAAATCATACTAGTCTATATAAAGCAGGAGACATGTATGATAACCAAACTACAGTTCACAACATAAAACAGTCATCACTCCAATATATCTATGGGTCTCACGCCCACAACATCAATCAGGTTCGCATTATGGCCGCATGCCCCCGGAATACTGCATCGGTGTAGACATGTCCATGATGCAACAATAATACCAATGTCCCATGGCCACATGCCCCGAATTGCAGATCGTGTAGACATGTCCATGTGACCTCAATAACAAGACAAAGAATCCAAATGGAAGCATACCCGTGCGCTACGATCGTGGTCGGTATGTCCAAAGGGAAACAATAAGACAACATTCCAAATGGACGATACCCGCAGCGCTACGATCGCGGTCAAGATGTCCAAAGGGAAATCACAAGGCGATAATCAAATGGAAACATACCCGCGCGCTACGATCGTGTCGATATATCCAAAGCGATTAACCACAAGACCTTAACCAAAATGGAAGCATACCCCAGCGCTACGATCGCGGTCAAGATGTCCAAAGCGGTTAACAACAATAATACTATCAGCGAACGCATCTGTGGAATTTCTCCACACCGCAAGACGCCCAAGTAAGTTCTCAACTACCAACCGACCCTCTATCGAAAGACGCGTAGAACACAGAAACACAACGTTTGTACAATAAAGACTATCATCACAAGCATAGGCAAGTTTCACAACAACAAGCATAGGCAAGTTTCACACAACTCAAAGTACTTTCATTTTATGCCATAGTCCGGGTTTTTAACCCCAAAGTACTACATACGTTAAGTTCTTTTAACAGAGATCCATTACTTTTATAAAAGTCACCCGATACCCGTAGTATTTAGAATGACAAACCCACCTTCCTTTTCAAAATCAAGTAACAACATTCTTTTCCTAAGTTCCAGTTTGCCTAGTTTCAATTACTCAAGCTTCTCATTTTCAAATGGTTTCATAGTTCCCAAACTTAATCACTTGATTCCTTTTTAGAACAATTGAGTAACATATGTCATATACGTGAGTAGTTTATTCTTGTTTATAATGATCTTATTACAGCAGCCATGATCTAGAAAATGTAATATCATTTTGTCTCATCTTAGCTTCTATGCAGATGGAGGTTTCTACTGGTTTTAATACAACACATCATTTATTCAATACATTTTCCTTTATTAACGCTGCAGTGGTCTGTCGATACACATTCTGATTCCCGAAATCAGTAAAACATTATCCCTTTAAAACCAAGTACTCATTACTCACGAATGAGGTTTCACACAAACATCCACATTAAAACAAATAAGTTAAGTCTCTTATCTTATAAGATCAAGTCTCTTAACTTCTTACATCAGTAAACCATTTTCACTTACATAAGGTCGTTATAACTAACTTCCCATAAAGCTATTATAACACCCTATGTTTTAAACCAACCAAATCACTTAGCACATGTACGTCTACCGTACTACATAGTTCACAACAATCATGCTAGAAAAGATAGGAAGAGGTTCACATACCTCGCGACGAGTATCGACTAATAGCAAAACGCTCCAAACAGTCGGCTACTCCTTAAGCCAAGTGGATCATTCCACACGTAGCATTTCAACCTATAAGGCCACAAGGCGCTTATTAACATCGTAGAACATTCTACGTAAAAATTCGGCAAAGACTCTCCCGCAACAGCGTAAATCTCCTCCTCTATCGGGGCCGGCTATCAAGCCAACCAGGGGGGGGGTTATACATCTAACCCGAACGGGTACAATTCTACTCCACAGTACTACTACACAAGTCTACTGTAATACAGTCCTATGTAAAAACAGTTCAGTTCTTCAGGCTTAAGTCCAAGGACATTGCCACAAGCTATGTTCAGTTATATATATAGCATACTTAAACTATATTTTCCTACAACATGTAATATCCAATTACAATAGGGGGACAAGATATTTACCTCGCTAAGCCCATAATTATCCAAATATAAAGTCGATCCTGGGCAATCGTTTAGCTCCAACTCCGAGCGCTCCAACCCGCTCTAAACCACCCTTAGAAGTTCTAACCAACTTCTACACAACACTCCAACGGACTATGGAGATTTTCCTAGGGTTTCGGTTTATGATCGACGGAAGTATAATAGTATTTCGGCTTTTCAGATAGGTATAACCTTAGAATACAACAAGGTATACTAAGGTAATTTGGGCATTATAACAATACTGAGAGTATTTCTATACCATAAAGGGGTATTATACGAAAGAACTAGGCTAGTGGTGCACCCACTGCTAGCACCTCAGGAGTGGGTGGCTACCCGCCTACCCCACTGTGGGGAACTCTCGCCAAGGGGCCTCACGGTGGAGGGGAAGGCTCTCAAGACTTAGGCATTTTGGATGAAGAAGTTCATCAGGAGAGGGGTATTTATAGCACAAGCCAAGGCCAACCAATGGCCAAGATCTAGCCAAGTGCTACACAAGTGTAAGGCCAAGATCAAGCCAAGTGCACCCTAACCCTACTCCACAAATCCCTCACAAATATCTACACAAATATCTTCCACCACTTGCCCATTCAATCGCCCATGCGCCACTATGCCCACCAATGAGAGGTGCCGCCGCCTCTCGTTGGTCCAAATGTTCCGCCTCTAAAAATCCGCAAAAATACTAAATGACATAGCCGAAATTCCCTATGAAAGTCGTGGAAAACGTTTCGTCGAAAAACGACTTAACCGTGTTGTGACAAACATATTTCGCCCGAAAGGTGCCACGTGGGGTGACACGTGTCGCCCCGATTCGCCCAAAATATTTCGTCTTCCAAAATATCCAAACGCCAAAATCTCAAAATCAAAGCGGGCCTACAAAATCAGAATTTCTCCCGTGGCCCCACGTGACCATTTCCTAAATAAAATTCCATAATTCTCTAATATTCCAGAAGCCCGAATACCAAACTGGGAATCCAATTCCCATTAACGAACCTTTTCCTTCACAAAACGGAAACTTTTCCGTGGAAAATCGCTCTTTCTTCCTTTCCAATCTTTCGTCAGATTCTCGCACGCACGCCCTCGCATACATACCACGGGACTACGGGTATAACATTCTTCCTTAGAAACATTCGTCCCGAATGTTCCTTCTAAGTCTCAAAACGAACACGTGCCAGTATAGTCTTCACTACTATACTTACGAAACAATCCTGCCACAGCTGGCCACAGAAATACCCATGTAAAATACTTACATCCAAGTCCACGAGGAAACACCTCTAACATCACCACAAATAATACTACTTTTGTCACATTGTCGCGAGCCTTGCTCCAACGACCCAATCAAATGGTACCGGGCTGCATGCGATCACGTGTCGCCAGACACTCAATTCTTACCATATTTCTGATACTGCTTTAGTATCCAAAACCCGGGGTTACTATCTCTAACGAGGTCATCATTAACTGGGAACATTCTGGATGGATCTTCGATACTTTCCCGAACATAAAAATACGAAGATCGACGCATCGCCTCCTAAGTCGGACGGCAATTACTAACATATAGGCAACCTGGCCTATTCTTCACATGAACTCAAAAGGCCCAAAGTGACTCGGGCTAAGTTCCTTCTGTTTCCAAAACTCGTCACACCCTCACCGGGGTGGTACTTTCAAGAAGACCGACCGTCAACTCGAACTCTAGCGCCGCCGATTATCCGCACGATTCCTCCGAGCCGCCGTAACTTCTTCTAGACAAGCTTCACTATCCACACCACGGAACAAGCTCAACCAACTATCCAACCCCGCTAACATCGAACCAATCGACCGCAACTTGCATTTCGCTTCTACAAGGCGCCACAAGACGACATCCGAACACCGAAATGGTAGCTTAAACACTTCAACCGAGACAACGATCCTCACAAATACCCCGAAATCAAAACACCGCCCGAGGGCGAATGCGACACGAGACTCACCGAGTTCCTAGCCCCGCCGTACAAACTCCCAGAAGAGAAACAGCTGCACTCGGGCTCCACTGTCGTCATAAGGTGAAGGTAGGCACCTGCAACCTCACAACCTTTTCGGATAACATCAACACCGCCGAGGAACGACTCGACCAAGAACACGATAGGTCGCCCATCGCCCGACTCACCGGTCGAACGCATCCACGAACTTGCACGGCTAACTAAACATGGGCCTAACACCCTCATGACCCTAACACAAAGAGGACCACCACAACCGACCCACCACCAAACCTACCGCGGTTGACCCGCACGTAGCCTCAACCCGACCCTGAAGGCGCAAAATACCATCTCCCGGGCGAACAATCTTATTAAACACGTTACGAAAACCTAGCGGTCTTCTTAGCTCAACTACCTCTTCATTTCATACTACATGTGACTTATCCCAACACACCACGCACTATGCACTCCTATAAGGGTCAAACATAACACTACACCTTTCTCGAGATGGCCTTACCTCTAAGGTCTTTGCGTATAAAGCTCTAAGGCTCACACTTTCTCTATCCCCAAAATCTTACTCTGCTAACCCACCACGATTCTAATCACAACTAACACACTGCTATCAGAACATAGCACTTAAGGTATACTCACCTTGAAAGTTACCAAAGGACCTTGCTGCTCTGGCCCTCTTCTGTTGTCCTTCGTTAACCCGTCGATCTCTACGCTTTCTCGGCTGCGCATAAGCCCGCATACGTGCCATGCTCAAGCCTAATCAAGGATTACTCTTGCACAACCTTCTCTAGGTAGTCATCAAGACTCGCGATACATCCAGATACTCCGTAGCCAAATCCATAGCTAGTAACAAGGTTGTCTCTCGCAATCTATATTCTCGCTCCTGGCCGTGGAACTGGCGTTCACATATCATGGCCGCAGTAGAACCGCCGCCGCCATGCTTAAACTCACGGCTAGTGACGCCGCAGAAATCCCCGAATGAAGCACTACCCTAGGTAATGATTTGGCCTCGCCGCCACCCTCCGAACTCTACTCGCAGCCTCCTGGCCGCTTTGCCCTCCCGGGCGGGTTGCCCTACGCGGAGGCATAACGATAAGGGAAATAATTTCGTCAGAGGGTCCAACTTACAACACAGCTCTAAGGCACGATCTCAGAGTGAGAAGAATAGTAACCAATCCTAAATATCCTATAGCCTCCTGATTATTGGTGTGGTGCACAACACACCGATAATCAAGACTTCACCGATACGGTTCAGAGACACTTTCCGAGGATTAATCGCTTCGATACCACTTTTGTAACGACTGCCCGGGTTCAAGCATCGTGCCTTACCCAGGCACCCTAGTGATACATACATCGAGAAAATCAGCGAACATAAAACATGAGACATTTAACAAGTGGATATAATAAATACACAAAGCAACCAAAAACAGCTTGCCTTCAGATATACATAAAACCGAACAGCTTTAATCCTTTTACAACCCCGCCTACAACAAGATTACTGCACTTAAGATATACACGACTATGACGGACAGGCCCCGCCATACCCCGAATGTACAAGAACCTATAACTCAGTGGAACACCTACTAAAAGATAAGCCTCCGAGAAACGGAGCTTCAAATGCGCTGAATCGTGATCCTACGGCGAGATCCACGATCGATGACTTCTACCGCGGTGATGAACGCAGCCTCGGGCGAGGTCGATAACAGTACCAAGTATGTGAAACTGCATAACATCAGAAATGAAATCATACTAGTCTATATAAAGCAGAGACATGTATGATAACCAAACTACGATCACAACATAAAACAAATCATCACTCCAATATATCTATGGGTCTCACGCCCACAACATCAATCGAGTTCGGACATGGCCGCATGCCCGAATCAGACGGTGTAGACATGTCCATGATGCAACAATAATACCAATGTCCCATGGCCACATGCCCCCGAATTCAGATCGTGTAGACATGTCCACGTGGACTCAATAACAAGACAAAGAATCCAAATGGAAGCATACCCGCGCGCCACGATCGTGTCGGTATGTCCAAAGGGAAACAATAAGACAACATTCCAAATGGACGATACCCGCGCGCCACGATCGTGTCGCGATGTCCAAAGGGAAATCACAAGGCGATAATCAAATGGAAACATACCCGCGCGCTACGATCGTGTCAAGATATCCAAAGCGATTAACTACAAGACCTTAACCAAAATGGAAGCATACCCGCAGCGCCACGATCGCGGTCAAGATGTCCAAAGCGTTAACAACAATAATACTATCAACGAACGCATCTGCGGAATTTCTCCGCCACACGCAAGACGCCCAAGTAAGTTCTCAACTACCAACCGACCTCTATCGAAAGACGCGAATACGTAAACACAACGCTTGTACAATAAAGACTATCATCACAAGCATAGGCAAGTTTCACAACAACAAGCATAGCAAGTTTCACACAACTCAAAGTACTTTCATTTTATGCCATAGTCCGGTTTTTAACCCCAAAGTACTACATACGTTAAGTTCTTTAACAGAGATCCATTACTTTTATAAAAGTCACCCGATACGTAGTATTTAGAATGACAAACCCACCTTCCTTTTCAAAATCAAGTAACAACATTCTTTCCTAAGTTCCAGCTTGCCTAGTTTCAATTACTCAAGCTTCTCATTTTCAAATGGTTTCATAGTTCCCAAACTTAATCACTTGATTCCTTTTAGAACAATTGAGTAACATATGTCATATACGTGAGTAGTTTATTCTTGTTTATAATGATCTTATTACAAAGACCATGATCTAGAAAATGTAATATCATTTTGTCTCATCTTAGCTTCATGCAGATGGAGGTTTCTACCGGTTTTAATACAACACATCATTTATTCAATACATTTTCCTTTATTAACGCTGCAGTGTCCTGTCGATACACATTCGATTCCAAATCAAGAAACATTATCCCTTTAAAACCAAGTACTCATTACTCACGAATGAGGTTTCACACAAACATCCACATTAAAACAAATAAGTTAAGTCTCTTATCTTATAAGATCAAGTCTCTTAACTTCTTACATCAAGAAACCATTTTCACTTACATAAGGTCGTTATAACTAACTTCCCATAAAGCTATTATAACACCCATGTTTTAAACCAACCAAATCACTTAGCACACGACGTCTACCGTACTACATAGTTCACAACAATCATGCTAGAAAAGATAGGAAGAGGTTCACATACCGCGACGAGTATCGACTAATAGCAAACGCCCAAACAATCGGCTACTCCTTGCTGCCAAGTGGATCATTCCACACGTAGCATTTCTACCTATAAGGCCACGCGCGCTTTATTAACATCGTGAGAACATTCTACGTAAAAATTCGCAAAGACTTCTCCGCAACAAACAGAAATCTCCTCTCTATCTGGGCCGGCTATCAAGCCAACCAGTGGGTTATACATCTAACCCGAACGGTACAATTCTACTCCACAAGATTACTACACAAGTCATCAGAATACGCCCTATGTAAAACATTCGTTCTTCAGGCTTAAGTCCAAGGACATTGCCACAAGCTATGTTCAGTTATATATATAGCATACTTAAACTATATTTTCCTACAACATGTAATATCCAATTACAATAGGGGGACAAGATATTTACCTCGCTAAGCCCATAATTATCCAAATATAAAGTCGATCCTGGGCAATCGTTTAGCTCCAACTCCGAGCGCTCCAACCCGCTCTAAACCACCCTTAGAAGTTCTAACCAACTTCTACACAACACTCCAACGGACTATGGAGATTTTCCTGTGGTTTTGCCATGATCGACGGAAGTATAATAGTATTTACGGCTTTTCAGATAGGTATAACCTTAGAATACAACAAGGTATACTGGCTAAGGTAATTGGGCATTATAACAATACTGAGAGTATTTCTATACCATAAAAGGGGTATTATACGAAAGCAACTAGGCAGTGGGTACCCACGGCTAGCACCTCAAAGGAGTGGGTGGCTACCTCGCCTACCCCACTGTGGGAACTCTCGCCAAGGGGCCTCACGGTGCGAGTGGGAAGGCTCTCAAGACTTAGGCATTTTGGATGAAGAAGTTCATCAAAGGAGAGGGGTATTTATAGCACAAGCCAAGGCCAACCAATGGCCAAGATCTAGCCAAGTGCTACACAAGTGTAAGGCCAAGATCAAGCCAAGTGCACCCTAACCCTACTCCACAAATCCCTCACAAATATCTACACAAATATCTTCCACCACTTGCCCATTCAATCGCCCACGTACGCCCACTATGCCCACCAATGAGAGGTGCCAAGTGCCGCCTCTCGTTGGTCCAAAATGTTCCGCCTCTAAAAAAATCCGCAAAAATACTAAATGACATAGCCGGAAATTCCCTATGAAAGTCGTGGAAAACGCTTCGCCGAAAAAAACGACTTAACCGTGTTGTGACAAACATATTTCGCCCAAAGGTGCCACATGGGGGTGACACGTGTCGCCTCGATTCGGCCCAAAATATTTCGTCTTCGAAAATATCCAAAACGCCAAAATCTCAAAATCAAAGCGGGCTACAAAACCAGAATTTCTCCCGTGGCCCCACGTGACCATTTCCTAAATAAAATTCCATAATTCTCTAATATTCCAGAAGCCCGAATACCAACCGGGAATCCAATTCCCATTAACGAACCTTTTTCCTTCACAAAAACCGGAAACTTTTCCGTGGAAAAATCGCCTCTTTCTTCCTTTCCAATCTTTCTGTCGTATTCTCGTACGTACGTCCTCGCATACATACCCTGGGACTACGGGGTATAACACCTAGCAAGTGTAGGGCCAAGATTTAGACAAGTGTGTGTGGGTCCCACTTATCAATCAACACACAAAAATATCCTACCAACTAATGCACACCTTTCGGCCAAGCTACCGCCCATCACTCCACCAACTCGGGGTGACAAGTGTCGCCTCTCTGGTCCAAAATGTTTCGCCTCTCGGAAAAATCCGCAAAAATTAAAAATGACATAGCGGAAATTCCCTACGAAAGTCGTGAAAACGCTTAGCGAAAAACGACTCTAAACGGTGTTGTGCACAACAATTAATTCGCCAAGCCTAACTTAAAAGTTTCAAATTTTTCACGCACGTTCTTACGCATATACTCGGAAATACGGTATAACATTCTCCTCCTTAGAAACATTCGTCCCAATGTTCCTTCTAAGCCTTAAAACAACGCGCCAAAGATAGTCTTCACTACTATACTTATGAGAACAATCCTTGCCACACACGGCCATAGGAACAACCGCACAAATACCCACATCTAAGCCCACGAGAAAACACCTCTAAACATCACCTATGCTCGCCATACGTGCTCGCTTCTCTTACTCGTCAGAGATACCACTTTGTCACTTTGTCGCGAGCCTTGCTCCGACGACTAACAAATGGTACCGCCGCCATGATCCCCGAGGATGTCGATACTCGAACTCTTTCCACATTTACATCGCTCGCTTTCCAAAACCCGGTCACTATCTCTAACGTGGTCATCATTAATCGAACACTGATGGATCTCCGATACTTTCCGATCATAACAATACGAAGACGGACATACCGCCTCCTAAGTCGGACGGCAAAGCTAACATATAGGCAACCCGCCTATTCTTCACATGGACTCAAAGGCCCAAAGTAACTCGCTAAGTTCCTCTGCTTTCCCAAAATTGCCACACCTAATCCGGTGGTACCTTCAAGAAGACCGACCACAAACTCAACTCGAGCGCCGCCGCTTATCCGCACGATATCTCCGAGCCGCCGTAACCTCTTCTAGCCAAGCTTCACTATCCACATACCGGAACAAGCTCGCACTAATCGTCTCAACCTTGCCAACATCGAACCAATCGACCGGCAACTTACACTTCCGCCCTTACAAGGCTTCATAAGGTGACATCCGAACACTGAAATGGTAGATTAAACGCTCCCTCTACAGGAGACAACAGTCCCCACAACTACCCCTGAAGTCCACCCACTGGCCCGAGGGCGAATGCGATTCTGAGACTCACCTGAGTTCTTAGCACATGCTTGGTAAAACTCCCCGAAACAAAAACAGCCGTAACCTGGGCTCCACTGTCTGCCATAAGGTGAAGGTAGGCACCGATGCAGCCTTACAACCTTCCGTTAAAACAATATCGCCGAGTGAACGGTCCCGATCAAGAACACGATGGGCTGCCCCATCGCCCAACCGCGGCCGAACGCGCCCATGAACTCAGACACTGTCAACTAAACTTGGGCCTAACACCTCACAACCCTAACACAAGGCGGACCACCCCAACCAGACCCCACCACCAAAACTACCGCTGGGTTGACCCGCAACGGCCCCAACCCGACCCAAGAACGCCGCAAAAATACTAGCTCCCGATCCGAACAATCTCACTAAACACGTTACGAAAACCCTAGCGGTCTTCTTAGCTCAACTACCCCTTTCATTTCACACTACTTAGGACCTATCCCAACGTAGCTCACGTGCACTAAGCACTCCAATAAGGATCAAACACAACACTACACCTTTACATCGAGATGGCCTTACCTCTAAGGTCTCTACGTATAAAACTCTAAGGTTCACACTTTTCTATCCCCCAAATCTTACTTGGTTAGCTAACCAAGATTTCTAATCACAACATGAACACTCTGCTATCAAAACATAGCACTTATGATATACCCATCTTATCACACATACCGAACTCTGAGGGTTAAAGATCTATCTCAGAACTCATGTTTCATTCCCTTAGTCGTTCTAATCAAACTCGCCTCGTAGGCGCATAGCTTGGCGAAGGTGACGAACTACCCACCGCATCAAGGCAAAGTCCTCCTACTAGGTCACTCTCTCGACACATGGCCCTGACGGCCGCAGGTACAACAAGTACCAACTAAAAGACGACATTCCCGATGACGTGCCATACATCGTGAACGGAAGCCCCGGAGTTCGACCAACTCCTGATACTCCGAACGCCCCAAATCCGTGGAAGACCACTCAGACCGCGAGGTGCATAATCTAATCTGCCGCGAGGCGACTACGCAAAGTTACCAAAGGACCTTTGCCGCTCGCCCTCTTCTCGCCCTCGGTTAACCCGCCGATCTCATGTTTTCGGCCGCGCATGAGCCCGCATACGTGCCATGCTCGAAGCCTAATCAAGGATTACTCTTGCACACCCTTCTTAGGTAGTCATCAAGACTCGCGATACATCGGTATACTCTCGGTAGCCAAATCCATAGCTAGTAATGTGGTCGCTTTCTTGCAATCTAATTTCACTGTTCGATGGCCGTGGAACTAAAGGTTCAAATGTCATGGCCGCAGCAGAACCGCCGCCGTGCTAAACTTCATCGGGCTAGTGACGCCGCAGAATCCCGAATGAAGCATTACCCTAGGTAATGATTGGGCTGTGCCCACGTAACCCCCGAATTCTACTCGCCTCCTCGGCCGCTTTGCCTCCCGGGCGGGTTGCCTACGCGAGGCATAACGACAGGGAAAGAATTTCGCCGAGGGTCCAACTTACAACACTCTAAGGCACGATCTCGAGTGAGAAGAATAGAAACCAATCCTAAATATCCTATAGCCTCCTCGATTATTGTGGTGCACAACACACCGATAATCAAGACTTCATCGATACGGTGCAGAGACACTTTCCGAGGATTAATCGCTCGATACCACTTTTGTCACGACCAACCTGCCCGTGGATCGTGCCTTACCCCGCACCCTAGTGAGACAACATCGAGTAATCATGGAACATAACACAACAACATGAAATAACAAGAAGCGCATAAATGCTTATCTTTAGAAACTTGCCTTTCGATAAATAATAATAACAACTCTTTCAAATGAATAGCTTTAATCCTTTCTTTACAAACCCCGCCACAACAAGATTACTGCACTTAAGAAATGATATGACAACAATGGCGGACAGTGGCCCCGCCAAACCCCCGAATGTAAACACTTACGACGGCAGGACTATACCATCGATAAGCCTCCGAGAAACGAGCTTCCCAAACGCTGAAATCGTGACCGAGAGCTAGGATCAACGATCGTGTACCTCAACTCGCGGCATGAACGCAGCCCCGGGCGAGGTCAAGACAACAAACCGAGTATGTGAAATCAAAATACATCAGAAATGAAATCATAGCGATATAAAAGCAGAGACATGTATGATAGCCAAACTACGCTTTACAACAAAGCAACATACAAGTCGTGACTCACGCCTCAAGTCATCACTCAAGTATAACAATGGGTCTCGTGCCCACAACATCAATCATGCCGTGGAATACCTTTCACCGGCATTTCATGATATAAAAGCACCAAGGAACACACATGAACACCGTGTCCCACTGTGTCATCATAAAATGCAGACGGTAAGTACGAAGGCATAGCCGACTACTAAAAACCTACGCACTAACAAGGTCATGAATCAGATCATAAGATCTCGCTGGACCGCCGCATGATCAAAGCCGCCACTTGCCCGCAGATCAATGTACGCTGCCTAACCTCGAACTCCCCGCAGCCCGCATAGGCCAATCTCATCGCCCGCATGAGGCATTCCCGCATCGAGGTAGCTACTCCGCATCGCCCCGACTTCGCACCGCACGCCACAAGCGACCGCATGCCCATAAAGGACGACACTAACCCGAACTCAGAGTTCCGCATAGCCCGGGACTCGCATGAGGTATTCTCAATCATAGTCCATCGACTACCGAGTCTACCCCCAGACGGAGGCGCTTAACTCCCGAATCATCTCAAGAGATGAATGCCACAATACTATCATAACGATCGATAGTTAAATAGCACAATCAAGGGAAACCCTTCACACAAACATCACAAGATACTAACACACGTAGATCCCAACACGCTTACTTATCAACGCAATCAAGAAAGTATTACAAGGCTATCACAAACCAATACAATCAAGTTGTTCACACAAGGTACCTTCTACTATATGATTAACAAAATCGGTTTTTATCCCCAAAGTACTTCATACATCAACTCTTTAAAAGATACGCATTTTCACAATGTCACACAATACCCGTAGTATAAAATAGAGTGACTATCCTTTTAAAGTAAATCAATTACTTCTCTTTGTAAAATCAAGTAGCAACATTCTTTCCAATGATCAAGTTTGCCTAATTTCCAATGTTCAAGTTTCTCATTTTAGAAAGGTTTCGTAGTTCATAGTCTTATTCATTTAAGAATATAATTCTTCTTTTAAACTATCCGAGAAACATAAGTCTTATATGTGAGTAGGATATTCTTGTTTATAACAATCTTATTACAAAGACCATGATCTAGAAATATCATTTTGTCTCATCTTAGCTTCTATGCAGATGGAAGTTTCTACCGGTTTTAATAATACTTAATTAGTCAAAACATTTCCTTTTATTAACGCTGCAGATGGTTTGTCGATACACATTCGATTTTCAAATCAAGAAACATTCTTAAGCCGTTATACCTAATTTCCCATAAAGCTAGTATAACTCTTAAGTTTTCAAAACCAAGTATTACTTCTTCTTTCAAAATGATTCAAAATCTTTTGAAATACTTCAAGTTCTTTATTAACACATAACAAGCCGCTTATAGTTCAAATCGATTACCTTTAAAACCACATGTATTTTCTTACCAAAGATAAAGTCGTTATAACCAACTTCCCATAAAGCCGTTATAACACTTTATGTTTTAAACCAATCGAATACATTTAGCACATGTACGCTCACCGTACTACATAGTTCACACATATCATGCTAGAAGAGATGGAAGAGGTTCACATACCGCGACGAGTATCGACTAATAGCAAAACGCCCAAGTACCTCAAACCGCCGGCTACTCCCTAAGCCAAGTAGATCGCGCCACGCATAGTACTTCCACCTATAAGGCCACAAGGCGCTTATTAACATCAGGTCTCTTAGTAGAACATTCTACGTAAAATTCGCAAAGACTCTCCCCGCAACAACAGAAATCTCCTCCTCTATCGAGGCCTGGCTACCAAGCCAACCAGTGGGGGTTCATACATCTAACCCGAACGGTACAATTCTACTCCACCGCACTACTACACAAGTCATCAGAATACACCCTATGTAATTACAGCTCAAGATTCTTCTTTAAATTCAGCTTAAGTCGCAAGACATTGCCGTAAGTATTATTCAGCTTAAGTCAAAAGACATTGCCGATAACTACGCTCAGTTCTATTATATAGTATACTTCAACTATATATTCACAATCATGTAATTTCCAATTACAATAGAGGACAAGATAATTACCTCGATAAGCCCATAATTATCCGTGTTTAAAAGTCGATCCTTAGCAATGTTTCGCTCTACTCCGGTGCTCCAACCGCTCCAAACAACCCTTAGAAGTTCTACTCAACTTCTTAATAATACTCCAACCAACTATGGAGATTTTCCTGTGGTTCCGTTTAGTGATCAAGGAAGGTATAATAGTATTTCGGCTTTTCAGATAGGTATAACCTTAGAATACTACAAGGTATTGGCTAAGGAAATTTGGGCATTATAACAATACTTTTGAGAGTATTTCTACCAAGAGAGGGGTATTTATACGAAACACTAGGCTAGTGGGGTACCCCACGCCACACCACAAAGTGGGAGAGTGGAGGCTCACCACTAGGGCCTATCTAGGAGGGGGCTCTGGACGAGAGTCAAACAAGAGGAGAGGAGGGACTTCAACACTTAGGAAATATTTGGAATGGATGAAGAAGTTCATCAACCTTAGAGGGTATTTATAGCACAAGCCAAGGCCAACCAATGGCCAAGATCTAGCCAAGTGCCTAGCAAGTGTAGGCCAAGATTTAGACAAGTGTGTGGGTCCCACTTATCAATCAACACACAAAAATATCCTACCAACTAATGCACACCTTTCGGCCAAGCTACCGCCCATCACTCCACCAACTTGAGGGTGACAAGTGTCGCCCTCTCGTTGGTCCAAAATGTTTCGTCTCTCGGAAAAATCCGCAAAAATTAAAAATGACATAGCCGAAATTCCCTACGAAAGTCGTGGAAAATGTTTCATTAAAAACGACTCTAAACGGGTGTTGTGCACAACAATTAATTCGGCCAAGCCTAACTTAAAAGTTTCAAATTTTTCTACGTACGTTCTTACGTACATACTCTGGAAATACGGGGTATAACAACTGCTATCAGAATCAATCAATCGGACTCCAAGGCTCGCTAACTGATGCAAATCACGAACCATGCCCCTCTTCTCCGGCTGCACGTCTGATAGGCTACCAATCGACCTACGACTAAGGGCATCTGCCACAACATTGGCCTTTCCCGGGTGGTACAGGATATCGACATCATAATCCTTAAGCAACTCTAACCACCGCTCGCCGTAAGTTCACTCCTCTCGCCGAAGATATACCGGAGGCTCTTGTGGTCTCAGATAAATATCCACATGAACCCCATACAAATAGTGCCTCCAGATCTTCAAGGCGTGAATCACCGCTGCCAACTCCAAATCATGGGTGGGGTAGTTCCTCTCATGCTTCTTAAGATGTCGGGATGCATACGCTATAACCTTGCCCTGCTGCATCAACACACATCCCAACCCGATGCCTGACGCATCACAATACACGACATAGCCGTCTGGACCCTCTGGAAGAGTAAGAACGGGCGCCGTCGCCTCTCATTTAGTAATCGAAACCCCGCCACACACATCACCCATCAAACTTAGCCGCTTCGAGTCACCTAGTCAATGGTGCAGATAAGCAAACTTCTCCACGAACCGAGCAGTAACTCGCAAGGCCCGTAAAGCCGCGCACTGCCTGGAGTAAGAGGTCTAGGCCATGTCCTTACTGCCTCAATATTGGCCGTATCCACCCGAATACCATCAGCCCCGACAATATGCCCAAGAAAAGCCACCGAAGTCAACCAAAACTCACATTTGGAAAACTTGGCATATAACTGCTGGTCCTGGAGGACTCTCAAAGACAGCCTCAAATGCTCCGCATGCTCTCGCCCGAGCGAATAAACCAAGATATCATCAATGAACACTATCACAACGTGTCCAAAATGGCTTGAACACTCGCTCATCAAATCCATGAATACCACGAGCATCGTCAACCCGAAAGACATAACCCTCGATCTCATAGTGCCCGCACGGGTCCGGAATGCAGTCCTAGGGACATCCGTCTCTCTAACACGCACCTGATGATAGCCCGATCGCAGATCAATCTTGGAGAAACATCTCGCACCCTGCAACTAGTCGAACAAATCATCAATCTTGGGAAGGGGGTATCTGTTATTAATGGTCACCTTGTTCACCGCTCAGTAATCAACACACACGCGCAGCTGCCCCATCCTTCTTCTTCACGAACAATACCGGCGCTCCCGGGGAGAAACACTAGGCTCGATGAAGCCCTTCTCCAAAGAAATCTCTCACTGGTCCTTCAACTCTCTCAACTCGGCGGTGTCATTCGTATGGCGGAATGGAAATAGCCGAGTGTCCGCAAAGACATCGATACAAAACTCTATCTCCTCTCGGGAGGATACCCGAGGTCGCCTGAAACACGTCTGGGAACTCTCGACTCGAATCGATGAAAATCTGCACCGCAGCCTCGTTATCAAACACCGAACGAGATGGTAGATGTACCCTTACGCACCATCTTCCTAGCCTTGAGGTAGGAAATAAACCTACCCTCTGATACAAAGGTTCCTCCCACTCAATAACCGGCCCCGTAAAATCGAACCGCATAACTCTCTCCTTCGCCTACATTGGAATAGGAAGACGCTAACCAATCCATGCCCATGATCACATCGAAATCAGTCATGTCCAACTCTATCAAGTCGGCTAGGGTCTGACGACTGCATAAAGACACGGGGCAAGCCCTATATACCTGCCGAGCTACCACCGAATCACCCACTGGCGTAGCTACCTCGAAAGGGTCTATGGACTCAAGCTCTATCCCTATCCTACTAGCAATAAGGGGAGATATATAGGACAGAGTAGAACCCGGATCTATCAAGGCATACACGTCACAATAAGAAACTGATAAAGTACCTGTGACGACATCAGGTGAGGCCTCCTGGTCCTGCCGGCTGGACAAGGCATAAATGCGGTTCTGAGGACCGCTAGAACTGGGACCCGAGCCACGACCTCTGCCGCGACCTGCTGGCCCAAGAGCACCGCCTCCGGCGAGTAATCAGAGGAGATGAAGAAGACCCGGCGAAAGACCCTGTGGGCTGACCCCTACCATCTGCGCTGCCCTTGGTTGGACAATTCCTCGCAAAGTGACCCTGCTGGCCGCAACTGTAACAAACTCCCATAGTAGTACCACAATTCCCGAAGTGGGATCTACCGCATCGGCCGCACTGAGGGGGGGTGGTCCCGATCGCCAAGACCTCGCTACTCGACGTCAAGTCCTGGGGCCCTGGTCTGTCCTCGAAGACGGTGTAGGAGTGATCTGAGCTGGCTGTGGTGCAAATCTAGATCGCCGAGGCCGCCCACCCAAAGCTACCAAAAGACCTGCCGCCCCGGTATTCTTCGCTGTTGTCTGCCAACCCGCCGCCTCTACGCTCTTGCATCCAAGCATGAGCTCGCATACGGTAATGTCCATGCTGGTGAAGAGCCACACCCGCACAAGACTCGGCCATATAATCATCTAGCCCGGTGGCGTAGCGATGCACCGCCCTCCATATCGCTACCAACGCAGGACGACGAGCCAACGAATCGAACTCAACGTTGTACTTTCTAATCTGGCGCCCTCTGTCTCAGCAACAAAAATCTGTCGGCCCGTGACCTCCTCATCTGTGGAGGCAAGAAGTGAGTGAGAAAAGCCTCCGAGAACTCGTCCCAAGTAGCGGGGGACGCGTGCTCTCCCCGATATAACTCCCACAAATCAAACCAATCGACTACGGTATCACGCAGCCTATGTGAGCCGAAGATCACGGACTCGGTCTCTGAAGCCTTGATCACTCGCATGATCCTCTCAGTGAGCGGATGAACTCCTGCGGATCATCCTCGTGCCTCGACCCGTAGAACTCGCGGGCTACAACTCGTAAAATCCCGTAGCCTCAAATCGTCCGATCTCGTGAACCATGCACGATCGAATCGAATCGCCAGATTCATTATCTCACGTTCTGCCACGATCCCGCCAAGAATCGGGCCATCTCTCAGAACCCATCTCATCCGCTCCGCCGTGGATCGAGGTGCAGTATCGTGGTCTCATCACCCATCGCTGCGCTCTAAACTCGCTGGGTCGGCGGCGTCGTGGAACTCGCTGCCGGGTATAGATCGGGCCTAAGCCCTCGTGACTCGGTGTCCTACTAGCGGCTCCTGGCCGCTTGCCCTTCTCGGGCGGGTTGCCTTTACGTGAGGCATAATCATTCTAAAAGGAATACGTTAGAGGGGTCCGACTTATAACACGGCTCTAAGGCACGATCTCAGAGTGAGAAGAATGGAAACCAATCCTAAATATCCTATAGCCTCCCGATTATTGGTGTGGTGCATAACACACCGATAATCAAGACTCTACTAGATACGGTCAGAGACACTTTCCGAGGATTAATCGCTCGATACCACTTTTGTCACGCACTTTCCGAGGTTCGTGGATCGTGCCTTACCCGGGCACCCAAGTAGTCATACATCAGAGAAAATCAGCGGAATATAAAAACAAGACATGAAACAATGTAAATTGAGACACCATTTATCTGGAATGTCGCTTTGGATATATATATAAACCAAAATCGCGATTACATCCCAACTGCATAATAGGACTCTGCACTCTAAGATGATAACAACTATGGCGGACGGGGCCCCGCCATACCTGAATGTACAAAACTATCTACAACAACAGGAGATCATACCCAAAAGTCGAGCCTCGGAGAAGATGGAGCTCACGACACCAAAGAAAAGATCCTAAGACTGAGGATCCGCTACCTGCTTCCCTTTACCTGCGGCATGAACGCAGCCCCCCGAAGGAGGTCAGAACAACAGGTACCAAGTATGTGAAACTGTAAAGTACTTAAATGAAATCATATTATTTTTAGAAACCAATTTTACAAATACGCATTTAAACAACCAATGTAACCGCACATAGTGCCATATCACAAACAAGAGCAATAAGAGGTAAATCGTAATGGTCTCTTTCTAGCCGCGAATGATCAAGCAAGGACAATCGCCATAGTATCATCATGCATGCCAAATCACGACTCCGCGATCCGCATAGGCCACTCACATAGCCCGCATGAGGTATTCCCCGCATCGAGGGTAGCTACTCCTCGGCATCGCCCCGACTCGTAGTCCGCATGGCCACATAGACGCATGAGGTATAACCCCGCACACTAACACGAACTCTCGTAGCTCGCATAGGTCCCTGGACCCGCATGAGGTATTCTCGAATCATGGTCCTGCATCACCGAGTCTACCCCGCGACGGAGGCGCTTAACCCCTTATCATGTCAAGAGGTGAGTGATATAATACTAACGTAACAGCTTATCGTTAAACAACATAAGCACAATAAGAATACCCTCTTATACACACGTTTACAAGACACTAACACACATAGCATCATAATATGTCTACTCATCAAACCATCTTATTATACTTTCCAGAAATCAAATACAAGTCTTTTATAAACGCATAAGTAAACTGTTCCTTTTATCTGTCTTAAGTAGTTATACCTAACTTCCCATAAAGCTAGTATAACTCTTAAGCTTTTTTGTTTTAAAAAACAATATCCTTCTTGTTTCAAAAATGATTTATAATTCTTTTGAAAGACTTCAAAATTCTTATTATTCAGGCTTAAGTCAAAAGACATTGCAGTAAAACTACGTTCAGTTAACACACGTACGTCTACCGTACTATATATATATATATTTTAAAATATCATGCTCAAGAGTATAGGAAGAATCACATACCTTCTCGGCGAAATCTACCTGCCAAGTCGAATATGTCGCGCGCAGAGAATCAACCTATAATAGTCAGATACGTCTATCAATGTCTAGACTACTCTGTAGACTATTCTAAGCAGAGGGTTCTTTATTCTACGGAAAATTGGGCAGCACTTCCCTACCTGTCAAGTTACCCAAGTCTACTGTAAATACAGTCCTATGTAAGTACAGTTTCATTCTTCTTCTGTTATACCCTTCTACTGTGATTACAGTTCAATTCTATTCTTTAATATCCTTCTATATCTTATACTCAAGTCTTAACTATTCTTATATGTAATATCCAATTACAATAGAAGGACAAGAGTATTTACCTCGATAAGCCCAAAATTATCCAAGTTAAATGTCGATCCTGAGCAAGGTTTAGCTCCTAATTTGCACGCTCCGATAGTTCCAAGAAACCCTTAGAAGTTTCTAACAAATTCTACTTAACTACTAAAAGGGATTTGGGGCTAGGGTATTTTGGAATAGTAACTATACTTGGAAGACAACTTTCTACCGGGGGGGTACTCGTAGAAGCCACTAGGCTAGAGGAGAGGGTGTTTGGCTAGGGCTTCCAAGAGGGGGGGGGGAGAAGGCTTTTGGACGAGAGAGCAACTAAGGGGGAAGGAGTTTTGAGACTTGGAAGAATGATTTGTGGATGAAGAGTTCATCAACTCAAGGGGGGGTATTTATAGGGCTTTCAAGGGCTAAGATGAGGGCAAGTGGAGGGCAAGTGGATGGTGGGGATTTGCACAAGTGCACCCTATCCTACTCCACAAATCCCTCACAAAACATTGACCCAAGATTTAAACCACAAAACCATGGCAATCGTCCAAGGTGCCGCCCCACTTGGCCGTCCACTTGAGGGTGACAAGTGTCACCCTCCCGTTGGTCCAAAATATTTCATCTCTTGGAAAAATCCGCAAAAAATATAAATGACATAGCCGGAATTTTCCCTTCGCAAGTTTTGTAAAACGTTTCGTCGGAAAACCATTCGTTTTGTGAGTTGTGCCCAAATTCGTCCTATGCCTAATCTTTAAGGCTTAACTTTTGTACGTACGCCCTTACGTACATACTCTTGAAATACGGGGTATAACATGATCTTGGTTAATCCGTCGATCTCTACGTTCTCGCCGATGCTGCGTAAGCTCAGATGCGGGCAATGTCCATGTCTGACTGAAGAGCTACTCTTGTACAACTCTCTGCTAGATAATTGTCATGTCCTGTGACATATCGGTGCACTCTATCCTCCATGTCTGCCACTAACGCGGGGACATAACAAGCCAATAAGTCAAACTCTATACTGTATTCCCGAACCGTCCGCCCGTTCTGCCTCAACCTCATAAATCTATCCGCCCGAGCTCTCCTCATCAGCGAGGGCAAGAAGTGTGTAAGAAATGCCTCTGAGGTTTTGATCACTTTCATGATCCGCTGCAACTGTCGGATAAACTCCTGATGATCTTCCTCAGTCCTCAATCTATAGGACTCGGGTGGACTGCAACTCAAGAAGTCCTGAAGTCTCAAAACTATCGGATCTAGGGTGAACTACTGATACTACCGGAATGTTATACCCCGTAGTTCCAGGGTATGTATGCGAGGACGTACGTACGAGAATACGACAGAAAGATTGGAAAGGAAGAAAGAGGCGATTTTTTTCCACGGAAAAGTTTCCGGTTTTTGTGAAGGAAAAAGGTTCGTTTATGGGAATTGGATTCCCAGATTTGGTATTCGGACTTCCTGGAATATTAGAGAATTATGGAATTTTATTTTCGAAAATGGTCACGTGGGGCCCACGGGAGAAATTTACGGTTTTGTGGGGCCCGCTTTGATTTTGAGATTTTGGCCGTTTTGGATATTTTCGGAAGACGAAATATTTTGGACGAATCGGGGGGCGACACGTGTCACCCCCATGTGGCACCTTAGGGCCGAAATATGTTTGTGCACAACACCCGGTTAGAGTCGTTTTTCGACGAAACGTTTTCACAGCTTTCGTAGGGGAATTTCCGGCTATGTCATTTAGTATTTTTTCGGATTTTTCCGAGAGACGGAACATTTTGGACCAACGAGAGGGCGGCACTTGGCACCCTCTCATTGGTGGGCATAGTGGGCGGCACATGGACGATTGGGAAGGCTTTGTGGGAGATATTTTTGGTAGATATTTTGTGTGCAAGTTGGCTAGGTACACATGGGTGAATCTTGGCCCTACACTTGCCTAACACTTGGTGTAATCTTGGCCATTGGTTGGCTTTCACTTGACCTATAAATACCCCTCCCTTGGAAGACTAATTCATTCACAAATTGCCTAAGTCTTGAAAGCTTCTTCCTTCCCCCTTAGTGTGGTGTCTTGGCCGAGAGCCCCTCCCTCCCCCCTTGGCCGAGAGTCTCCCCCCCTAGTGGGGTAGGCCGAGGGGTAGACACCCCCCCCCTCCTTTGAGGTGCTAGCCGTGGGGTACCCCCCCCCTAGCCTAGTTGCTTTCGTATAATACCCCCCCTTTGTGGTATAGAAATACTCTCCAAGTATTGTTATAATGCCCAAATTACCTTAGCCCTATACCTTGTTGTATTCTAAGGTTATACCTATACGAAAAGCCCAGAAAATACTATTATACTTCCCGTCAGTCACAAAACCGTAACCCTAGGAAAATCTCCATAGTCCGTTGGAGTATTGTGTAGAAGTTGGTTAGAACTTCTAAGGGTGGTTTAGAGCGGGTTGGAGCGCTCGGAGTTGGAGCTAACGATTGCCCAGGATCGACTTTATACTTGGATAATTATGGGCTTATCGAGGTAATTATCTTGTCCCCCTATTGTAATTGGATATTACATGTTGTAGGAGTATATAGTTGAAGTATACTATATATATATAACTGAACATAGCTTGTGGCAATGTCCTTGGACTTAAGCCTGAAGAACTGAACTGTAATTACATAGGATCAGACATGAGACTTGTGTAGTAGTACCGTGGAGTAGAATTGTACAGTTAGGGTTAGATGATACCTCGGTTGGCTTAGTAGCCTCGATAGAGGAGGAGATTTACGCTGTTGCGGGGGGGGGAGGTGCTGCCGAATTTTCTGTAGAAGTTCTACGATGAGACCTAAATGTTAATAAGCGCCTTGTGGCCTTATAGGTGGATGTACTACGTGTGGCGCGATCTACGTGGCTTAAGGGGTAGCCGACATTTGGAAGTACTTGGAGCGTTTTGCTATGAGTCGATACTCGTCGCGAGGTATGTGAACCTCTTCCTATCTCTTCTAGCATGATATGTGTAAACTATGTAGTGCGGTAGACGCATACGTGCTAAATGTATTCGATGGGTTTAAAACATAAAGTGTTATAACGGCTTTATGGGAAGTTGGTTATAACAGCTTTATGTAGATAAGAAAACACTTTGTGGTTTTTAAAAGGTAAATGATTTGTTTATAACTGGCTTGATGTGTGATTATAAAGAACTTGAAGTATTTCAAAAGATTTCTGAAATCGTTTTGAAAGAGAAGTAATACTTGGTTTTGAGAACTTAAGAGTTATACTAGCTTTATGGGAAGTTAGGTATAACGGCTTAAGAACGCTTTCTCGATTTTGGAAATCGGGATGTGTATCGACAAACCAACTGCAGTTAATAAAAGGAAATGTTTTGAATAAATAAGTATTATTAAAACCAAGAGAAACTTCCATCTGCAGAAGCTAAGATGAGACAAAATGATATTTCCTAGATCATGGTCTTTGTAATAAGATTGTTATAAACAAGCATATCCTACTCACATATAAGGCTTATGTTTCTCAGATTGTTTAAAAGAGAATTATATTCTTAAATGAATAAGACTATGAACTACGAAACCTTTCTAAAATAAGAAACGTGAGCATTTGAAATTAGGCAAACTTGGACGTTTGGAAAATAATGTTGTTACTTGGTTTTACAAAGGTAAGTGTTTTGGTTTACTTAAAAAGACACCACTCTATTTTATACTACGTATTGTGTGACTTATGTGATAGGAACGGATCTTTTAAAGATTTGATGTATGAAGAACGTTGGGGTTAGATACTCGAACTTGTTAGTAGAAAGTACCTTGGGTGAATAACTTGATTGTATTGGTTTGTGATAGCCTTGTAATACTTTCTTGTTGATGTGATAAGTAAACATGTTAGGATGCTACTTGTGTTAGTATCTTGTGATTGTTATGTAAGGGGGTCATTCTTGTTGTGCTTACATTGTTAAAAGGTAAGTCCATTGTACTGTTATTATATCACCTACCCTCGATTGTATACCTGAGGCTTGCCACCCTTGATGCGTCTATACGGCTATGCGTCCTTGAGACTACGCGGAGTGCGGTATGCTCCGGATTGACCGATCATTCGGGTGTTTAGCCCGATGCGGGAATTCCTATCGCGGTCTCCGAGGGACTATGCGGTCCTCGGGCGGCTATGCGGCTGCGGAAGTCGGGGACGGATACCGGGGTTAGCCGCCGACGCGGGTATACCTCGGGTGGTCTAGGACCGGATTCGAGGAATACCTTATGCGGTCTGCGTGTGACGGCGCGAGCTGCGAGAGTTCGAGAATAGACGCGCACATTGATCTCGCGGGCGAGCGCCTTCGATCATGTGGTGCGGTGCAGAGAGACCTCGTGATACGATTTATGGCATTTGTGGTGCTGGGTCTTAGTAGTCGGCTATGCCTTCGCATTTACCCCGCACGGTCTTATTGTGATGACTTTGAGGCGTGAGTCACGACTTGACATGATCGCTATTTGTTGTGAATCGTAGTTTGTTATCATACATGTCTCCCGCCTTATATAGACTACTATGATTTGATTCTGATACTTTACGATTTCACATACTTGGTACATGTTGTATCGACCTCTTCGGGGCCGCTCATGCCGCAGTTGAGGTACATCGCCGTTGATCCTAGCTCGTGGTCACAGTCACGTTTGGGAAGCTCCGTTTCTCGAGGCTTATCGATGGTATAGTCCCCGTCAGAGTAAGTGTTTACATTCGGGAGTTTGGCGGGCCCCGTCCCGCCATTGGGTCGTATCATTCTTAGGTCCGTAGTACTTGTGGGCGGGGTTGGTAAAAGGATTAAGTCGTTCATTTGTAAAAGAGTTGATGGTTATATATATGCCGAAAGGCAAGTTTTCACAGATTATTGTTTTATATATTCTGTTATCTCATGTTGTTGTTTTATGTTCCGCTGATTACTCTGATGTTGTGTCACTAGGGTGCCCGGTAGGCACGATCACGCCCGTTCGGTCGTGACAAAAGTGGTATCGAGCGATTAATCCTCGGAAAGTGTCTATGCACCGTATCCAAGAGAGTCTTGATTATCGGTGTGTTGTGCACCACACCAATAATCGTGAGGCTATAGGATATTTAGGATTGGGTTCTATTCTTCTCACTCGAGATCGTGCCTTAGTCGTGTTGTAAGTTGGACCCTCCGACGAAATTCTTTCCTTATCGTTATGCCTCCGCGTAGGCAACCCGAGCCTGTGAGGGCAAGGCGCCGGCGAGTCGCGAGTAGAGTTCAGAGGGTGGCGAGGGCACAGGCCCAATCTTTACCTAGGGTAGTGCTTCATTCGGGAAGTTTTGCGACGTCACTAGCCCCGCAGAGTTTAAGCATGGCGACGGCAGTTCCTACTGCGGCCATGATATGTGAACCTTCAGTTCCACGACCGGGAACCGAGAATATAGATTGCAAGAGACAACCTTGTTACTAGCTATGGATTTGGCTACCAGAGAGTATACCGATGTATCGCAAGTCTTGATGACTACCTAAGAGAAGGTTGTGCAAGAGTAGTCCTTCAGTTAGGCTTGAGCATGGCCTGTGTACGGGCTTATGCGCAGCAGGCCGAGAAACGTAGAGATCGACGGGTTAACCAAGGACAGCAGAAGAGGGCCAGAGCAGCAAGGTCCTTCGGTAACTTTCAAGGTGAGTATACCTTAAGTGCTATGTTCTGATAGCAGTGTGTTAGTTGTGATTAGAAATCATGGTGGGTTAACCGAGTAAGATTTTGGAGGATAGAGAAAGTGTGAGCCTTAGAGCTTTATACGCAAAGACCTTAGAGGTAAGGCCATCTCGGGTAGAGACGTATGTTTATGTTTGACCCTTATAGGAGTGCATAGTGCACGTGAGCTATGTTCGTGGGATAAGTCCCTATGTAGTATGAAATGAAAGAGGGTAGTTGAGCTAAGAAGACCGCTAGGTTTTCGTAACGTGTTTAGTAAGATTGTTCCTTCGGGGAGATGGTATTTTGCGCCTTGCCGGGTTGAGGCTACGCGGTCAACCCGCGGTAGGTTTGGTGCGGGTCAGTTTGTGGTCCCTCTTTGTGTTAGGGTCATGAGGGTGTTAGGCCCATGTTTAGTTAGCCAGCGTGCAAGTTCGTGGATGCGTTCGACCAGTGGTCGGGCCGATGGGGGCAGCCTATCGTGTTCTTCGGTCAGGGTCGTTCCCTCGGCAGTGTTGTTGTTATCTAAAAAGGTTGTGAGGTTGCACGGGGTGCCTACCTTCACCTTATGACGGACAGTGGAGCCCAGGGTACGGCTGTTTCTCTTTCTGGGAGTTTGTACCAGGCAGGGCTAGGAACTCAGGTAAGTCTCAGAATCGCATTCGCCCTCGGGCCAGTGTTTTGATTTCAGGGGTAGCTGTGAGGATCGTTGTCTCCGGTTGGGGGAGTGTTTAAGCTACCATTTCAGTGTTCGGATGTCGTCTTGTGACGCCTTGTAGGGGCAGAAATGCAAGTTGCCGGTCGATTGGTTCGATGTTGGCAGGGTTCAGATAGTTGGTTCAGGCTTGTTCCAGCAGACTGTGGATAGTGAGAAGCTTGTCTAGAAGAAGTTCTGGCAGCTCAGAGGAATCGTGCGGATAATCGGCGACGACGCTTAGAGTTCAGGTTGACGGTCGGTCTTCTTGAAAGTACCACCCCGGACAGGGTGTGACGAGTTGTGGAAACAGAAGGAACTTAGCCCGAGTCACTTTGGGCCTTGGTGAGTTCATGTGAAGAATAGGCCAGGTTGCCTATATGTTAGCATTTGCCGTCCGACTTAGGAGGAAGGACGTCCGGTCTTTCGTATTGTTATGTTCGGGAAAGTATCGAAGATCCATCCAGAATGTTCCCAGTTAATGATGACCACGTTAGAGATAGTAACCCCGAGTTTTGGATACTAAAGCAGTATCAGAAATGTGATAAGAATCCGAGTGTACGACAGCTTCAGTGATCGCATGCAGCCCGGTACCATTTGTTGGGTCGTCGGAGCAAGGCTCGCGACAAAGTGACAAAAGTAGTATTATTTGTGGTGATGTTAGAGGTGTTTCCTCGTGGACTTGGATGTAAGTATTTTACGTGGTATTTACGTGGCGGTGTGGCAGATTGTTTCGTAAGTATAGTAGTGAAGACTATCTCCGCCACGTGTTCGTTTTGAGACTTAGAAGGAACATTCGGGACGAATGTTTCTAAGGGGGGAAGAATGTTATACCCCGTAGTTCCAGGGTATGTATGCGAGGACGTACGTACGAGAATACGACAGAAAGATTGGAAAGGAAGAAAGAGGCGATTTTTTCCACGGAAAAGTTTCCGGTTTTTGTGAAGGAAAAAGGTTCGTTTATGGGAATTGGATTCCCAGATTTGGTATTCGGACTTCTGAATATTAGAGAATTATGGAATTTTATTTTGAAAATGGTCACGTGGGCCCACGGAGAAATTTACGTTTTGTGGGGCCCGCTGATTTTGAGATTTTGGCCGTTTTGGATATTTTCAAGACGAAATATTTTGGATTTAATCGGGGCGACACGTGTCACCACGTGGCACCTAGGGCCGAAATATGTTTGTGCACAACACCCTGTTAGAGTCGTTTTCGACAAACGCTTTCACACTTCGTAGGGAATTTCCGCTATGTCATTTAGTATTTTTGGATTTTTCCGAGAGACGGAACATTTTGGACCAACGAGGCGCACTTGGCACCTCTCATTGGCGGGCATAGTGGGCGCATACGGACGATTGGGAAGGATTTGTGGGAGATATTTTTGGTAGATATTTTGTGTGCAAGTTGGCTAGGTACACATGGGTGAATCTTGGCCCTACACTTGCCTAACACTTGGTGTAATCTTGCCATTGGTTGGCTTTCACTTGACCTATAAATACCCTCCCTTGGAAGACTAATTCATTCACAAATTGCCTAAGTCTTGAAAGCTTCTTCCTTCCCTTAGTGTGGTGTCTTGGCGAGAGCCCTCCCTCCCCTCGCCGAGAGTCTCCCTAGTGGGGTAGGCCGAGGGGCAGACACCCCCTCCTGAGGTGCTAGCCAGGGTACCCCTAGCCTAGTTGCTTTGATAATACCCCTCAGGTATAGAAATACTCTCCAAGTATTGTTATAATGCCCAAATTACCTTAGCCCTATACCTTGTTGTATTCTAAGGTTATACCTATCTGAAAAGCCCGTAAAATACTATTATACTTCCCACAATACACAAACCGTAACCCTAGGAAAATCTCCATAGTCAGTTGGAGTATTGTGTAGAAGTTGGTTAGAACTTCTAAGGGTGGTTTAGCGGGTTGAGCGCTCGAGTCGAGCTAACGATTGCCCAGATCGACTTTATACTTGGATAATTATGGGCTTATCGAGGTAATTATCTTGTCCCTATTGTAATTGGATATTACATGTTGTAGGAGTATATAGTTGAAGTATACTATATATATATAATCGAACATAGCTTGTGGCAATGTCCTTGGACTTAAGCTCGAAGAATCGAATCAGTAATTACATAGGATCAGACATGAGACTTGTGTAAGAGTACCGTGGAGTAGAATTGTACGTTAGGGTTAGATGATACCCCTGGTTGGCAGCCGTAGCCTCGATAGAGAGAGAGATTTACGCTGTCATGGGGAGGTGCCGAATTTTCTGTAGAAGTTCAACGATGAGACCGAACTGATATTAAGCGCCGTGTGGGCTTATAGGGGGTTTTACTACGGGTGGGGCGATCTACGTGGCTGGGGGTAGCCGACATTTGGAAGTACTTGAGCGTTTTGCTATGAGTCGATACTGCCGCGAGGTATGTGAACCTCTTCCTATCTCTAGCATGATATGTGTAAACTATGTAGTACGGTAGACGTACATGTGCTAAATGTATTCGATGGGTTTAAAACATAAAGTGTTATAACGGCTTTATGGGAAGTTGGTTATAACAGCTTTATGTAGATAAGAAAACACTTTGTGGTTTTTAAAAGGTAAATGATTTGTTTATAACTGGCTTGATGTGTGATTATAAAGAACTTGAAGTATTTCAAAAGATTTCTGAAATCGTTTTGAAAGAGAAGTAATACTTGGTTTTTGAGAACTTAAGAGTTATACTAGCTTTATGGGAAGTTAGGTATAACGGCTTAAGAACGTTTTACTGATTTTGGAAATCAGGATGTGTATCGACAAACCACTGCAGCGTTAATAAAAGGAAATGTTTTGAATAATTAAGTATTATTAAAACCAGTAGAAACTTCCATCCGCATAGAAGCTAAGATGAGACAAAATGATATTTCCTAGATCATGGTCATTGTAATAAGATTGTTATAAACAAGCATATCCTACTCACATATAAGGCTTATGTTTCTCGATTGTTTAAAGAGAATTATATTCTTAAATGAATAAGTATATGAACTACTAAACCTTTCTAAAATAAGAAACGTGATCATTTGAAATTAGGCAAACTTGGACGTTTGGAAAATAATTTTGTTACTTGGTTTTACAAAGGTAAGTGTTTTGGTTTATTTAAAAACATATCACTCTATTTTATACTACGGTATTGTGTGACTTATGTGATAGGAACGGATCTTTTAAAGATTTGATGTATGAAGCACGTTGGGGTTAGATACTCGAACTTGTTAGTAGAAAGTACCTTCGGTGAATAACTTGATTGTATTGGTTTGTGATAGCCTTGTAATACTTTCTTGTTGATGTGATAAGTACACATCTTAGGATGCTACTTGTGTTAGTATCTGGTGATAGGTATGTAAGGGTGTCATTCTTGTTGTGCTTACATTGTTAAAAGGTAAGTCCATTGTATCATTATTATATCACCTACCCTCGATCGGTATACCGAGGGCTTGCCACCCTTGACGCGTCTATACGGCCTATGCGGTCCTTGAGACTACGCGGAGTGCGGTATGCTCCGTGATTGATGATCATTCCGGTGTTTAGCCGATGCGGGAATTCCCTACGCGTCTCTCGAGGACTATGCGGTCCTTGAAGGGCTATGCGGCCGCGAAGTCCGTGACGGATACCGGTGGTTAGGCCGCTTCGATGCGGGTATACCTCGTGGTCTAGGACCAGGATTCGAGGAATACCTTATGCGGTGCGTGTGACCTATGCGAGTCGCGAGAGTTCCAGAATAGACGCGACATCGATATCGGGCCGAGCGGCTTCCGATCATGTGGTGCGATGCAGAGACCTCGTGATACGCTTTATGGCATTTGTGGTATCGGGGTCTTAGTAGTCGGCTATGCCTTCGCATTTACCCCGCACGGTCTTATTGTGATGACTTTGGCGTGAGTCACGACTTGACATGATCGCTATTTGTTGTGAATCGTAGTTTGGTTATCATACATGTCTCCCGCCTTATATAGACTACTATGATTTGATTCATGATACTTTACGATTTCACATACTTGGTACATGTTATCGACCTCCTCGGGCCGCGTCATGCCGCAGTTGAGGTACATCGATCGTTGATCCTAGCTCTCGTGGTCACGTCAGCGTTTGGGAAGCTCCGCTTTCTCCGAGGCTTATCAGCCGTATAGTCCCCGTAGTAAGTGTTTACATTCGTGAGTTTGGCGGGCCCCGTCCGCCATTGTGGTCGTATCATTCTTGCAGGTCCGTAGCATCGCCAAGCGTGGTTGGTAAAAGGATTGCTCGCTTCATTTGTAAAAGAGTTGATGGTTATATATATGCCGAAAGGCAAGTTTTCACAGATTATTGTTTTATATATTCTGTTATCTCATGTTGTTGTTTTATGTTCCGCTGATTACTCTGATGTTGTGTCACTAGGGTGCCCGGGGTAAGGCACCAGTCACGGGCCCGGGTTCGGGTCGTGACACGGAACCTCTGACTCTCGTCTGTCCTCATGCCGCTACAAGCCTAGCTAGTAACTGGCCATCTCCTAGTAACCATATCCTCGGCTCCTGGCCGTGGAACTAGAGGCTCAGGTATTGTGAACTGCTCTAAACTCTCCTGGGGCTAGCGGCGTCGCAGAACTCCCCGAATGAAGCGTTGTCTCAGATAATGACTGGGTCCGTGCCCTGGTAACCCTCTCGCGTTTACTCGCAGCCTCCTCTCCCGCTTGCCCTTACGGGCTCGTTCTCGCGTAGAGGCATAACGGGTGAAAAGAATACGTCAAAGGGAGTCCAACTTATAACACAGCTCTAAGGCACGATCTCAGAGTGAGAAGAATGGAAACCAATCCTAAATATCCTACAGCCTCCTGATTATAGGTGTGGTGCACAACACACCGATAATCAAGACTCTACTAGATACGGTCTGTAGACACTTTCCGAGGATTAACTGCTCTGATACCACTTTTGTCACGACCCGACCCCGGGCCCGTGACTGGTACCTTACCCGGGCACCCAAGTAGACATACATCAGAGTAACCAACGGAATATAAAACAAGACATGAACAGTTACATCCCTTTTACAAACCCTGCCCACAACAGTACTACAGACCTCTAAGAATGTTATAACAACAATGGCGGGACAGGGCCCCGCCATACCCCTGAATGTAAGTACCTACAACGACAGGGGACTATACCAAAGATAAGCCTCCGGAGACACGGAGCTTCCCAAACGCTGAACTGTGACCCTATGAGCGAGGATCAACAATCGTGTACTTACCGCGGCATGAACGCAGCCTCAAGGACGCCAAGACAACAGTACCAAGTATGTGAAATCAAAATATCAGAAATGAAATCATACTAGTCTATATAAAACAGAAGACATATATGATAACCAATTTACGATACACAATATGTAAGCAATCATGTCAAGTCAGGGACTCACGCCCTTAAAGTCATCACTCAAATATAACCATGGGTCACATGCCCAAAATATCAATCATGCCCGTGGAATTCCTTCCTCACTGCCGGCAGTCCATGATATAAAAGCACCAAGGAATACACATGAACACCGTGTCCCACTGTGTCATAATAAACCGTGACGGTAAGTACGAAGGCATAGACGACTACTAAAACCCACGCACCATCAATGCTATAAAAGCGTATCACGAGGTCTTTCTGCACCGCGCCACGATCGGCCGCCACTCGCCTCGCATCAATGTGCGCCAAATCTCGAACTCACCGCAGCTCCGCATAGGCCACCTAGGCCCTCGCGAGGTATTCCCGCATCGAGGGTAGCTACCTCGCATCGCCCCGACTCTCGTATTCGCATGGCCACATGCACCGCATGAGGTATTCCCGCACACTAACACGAACTCGTAGCTCCGCATAGGTCCCCTGGACCCGCATGAGGCATCCCTCGCATCGGGGGGCAGCTTAACCCCCGGTATAACATGTCAAGAGGTGAGTGGTACAATACTAACATAACGACTTATCGTTAAACAACATAAGCACAACAAGGGAAACCCCTTTACACAAACATCACAAGACACTAACACACGTAGCATCCTAACATGTTTTTTTATCAAACCATCTTACTACACTTTCCAGAAATCAATACAAGACTTTCATAAACAAATAAGTAAACCGTTCCTTCTATCTTCCTTAAGTCGTTATACCTAACTTCCCATAAAGCTAGTATAACACTTAAGCTTTTGAAACCAAGTATTTCTTTTCTTTCAAAAATGGTTAATAACTCTTTTGAAATACTTCAAGATTCTTATTATTTAAAACTCAAGTCAAAAGACATCAAAGTAAAACCAAAACAATTTCCATACCTTCTTTTAAAACAAAGGCACTTTTCCTTTAAAAGTCAAGTAACAATATACTTTTTAAACCAAGGGTCTTACTCTTTTGAAAACAAGTAACCTATCAAGTTACTTCTCCTTTCCCAAAATCAAGTTGTTTATAAGTCAAGTTATCATTTTAAATCCAATGATAAAACCATTCTTATTTTCGAAATTAAGATAACTTTATTCTTTGAAAGACCACACACCCATTACTCACGAGTGAGGTTTTACAACTTTTTAACATAATTCAAGTCCTTAATATTTCATAACAAGTCACCTAACTTTGGAATCAAGTCAAGGACACAAAAGGAAAATCAATTTCCTTTAAACACACGTGCGTCTACCGCACTAAATATATTTCACAAATATCATGCTAGAAAGGATAGGAAGAGGTTCACATACCTCGCGACGATTATCGACAACTAGCAAAACGCTCCAAAGTACTCTAACCTTGCTCGCCTTTTCCATCCTTCAAGTAGAATACGCTACTCGTAGTACTTCAACCTATAAAGGCCACAAAACGTCTATCAACCTCTAGATTTCTTCGTAGAATAATTCTAGATACAAGATTCCTTATTCTACGGAAAAATCGCAGCACTCCCCGCAACCACCTACAACTCCTCCTCTACCGAGGCCTGCTACCAAACCAACACACCTGGGGGGGGGGGTACACATCTTACCGGACGGGTACAATTCTACGCCACACTCAGACTACAAGTCTCATCAGAAATACAGTTCAATTCTTTATACTGATTCTTCCAATATATCTTATACTCAATTATTAACTACTACTACATGTAATTTCCAATTACAATAGGGGGATAAAGATCATTACCTCGATAAGCCCAAAATTATCCAAGATATAAGTCGATCCTGAGCAACGTTTAGCTCCAATTCCTCGACGCCCAACCCGCTCCAAGCAACCCTTAGAAGTTTCCAAACAACTTCTCTTAACACTTCATCTAAGCTATGAAGATTTTTCTAGGCTTCATTTTGCGACTATCGAATAAAGTAGTATTTTTCCTGCTCTTAGTTATCAAATAACTTGGAATACTACTATGAATACTAGGCTAAGGTATTTTGGGATAATACAACAATACTTGAAGTATTTTCTACACAAAGTGGGGGATTTGGACGAGCTACACAAAGAGGAGGAGGGATTTTGTGACTTAGAAACATTTAAGTGGATGAAGAAGTCTTGAAATCAACGGGTATTTATAGGAAAATCAATGGCCAAGATCTGTGCAAGTGTGTGGTGAGGATGGGTACATGTGTGGGTAGTTGGCCAACCATTTGTCCACCATAACAATGGGACAAGTGGCCACCACAAAACGGGCCACTTGTCCACCAAGAAAACGCCCAACACTCCACAAATCGCCCACACGGCCTCGGGGTGACACGTGTCGCCTCTACTGCCCAAATATTCCGTCTTCCAAAAATATCCGTAATGCCAAAATCCGAAATAAAGTGCCCACAAAACCGTAAATTTCCTGGTTCCCACGTGACCAATTCCGGAAATAAAATTTCATAATTCTTAAATATTCCAAAAAGTCCGAATACCAAATCTGGGAATCCAATTCCCATTAACGAACCTTTTTCCTTCACAAAATCTGAAAACTTTTCCGTCGAAAAATTACATCTTTCTGCCTTTCCAACTTTAATGTCGTATTCTCGTACGTACGTCCTCATATACATACTCTGGAACTACGGGGTGTAACACCACGGGTATGCTTCCATTATGATTGATCTTTGGACATGCTTATACGATGTGGGATTCCGGGGCATGTGACCAGGAGGCGGGTTAGATTCCCGGATTTGTTTTATTACCCATGGCCATGCTTATACGATGAGGGATTCCGGGGCATGCGACCATGCTATGTACGACTATTACTCCATGGGCTATGTTATACCCCGTAGTTGCAGGGTATGTATGTGAGGACGTACGTACGAGAGTACGACAGAAATTTTGAAAAGAAAGAAAGATGTGAGTTTTCGACGGAAAAGTTTCCGGTAATTTGTGAAGAAAAAGGTTCGTTAATGAGAATTGATTCCTGATTTGGTATATGGGCTTCTTAAATTATATTAGAATTTTGAGATTTTATTTTCTGAATGGTCACGCTGGGCCCACGGAGAAATTTACTGCTTTAAGGGCCCGCTTTGTTTTTGAGATTTCCGATTTTGGATATTTTCAAGACGAAATATTCTGGCGAATCGGGGCGACACGTGTCACCCCACGTGGCACCCTTGGCCGAATTTACCTTTGTGCACAACACCCGACAGAGTCGTTTTCGACTAAACGCTTTGCATAACTTCAGGGGAAAATTCGACTATGTCGCTTTGTATTTTTATGATTTTTCCGAGCGACGAACATCTGGGCCAACGAGAGGTGACACTTGTCACCATCAAGTGACGGTTTGGGTAAGCGGGGACGCCTTCCTCCTTGTTTTGGCCTTGTTTTGGCCTTGTTTGGTGCATTGTTTTGTGGCATGTTTTGTGGAGTAGGGGTTAGGTGCACTTGGCTTAATCTTGGCCCTACACTTGCCTTGCACTTGGCATGATCTCGCCATTGGTCGCCTTGGCTCAGGCTATAAATACCCCCTTAGTGATGAACTTATTCATCCACTCACTTTGTCTAAGCCTTGAAAACTCTCCTCCCCTCTCGAGTGTTCTCGCCCCAAGCCTTCCTCCCCTTGAGTGGCCTCAGGCCGAGCCTCCTCCCCTCGGAAGTGCTAGTGGGTACCCCTAGCCTAGTTGTTTTCGTATAATACCCCCTTTGTGTGGTATAGAAATACTCTCCTAGGATTGTTATAATGCCCAAAATAACTTAGCCTTTACCTAGTAGTAGTTCAAAAGTTACCGATATACGTAGAGTCTAAATACTACCTTTGTCCTTTAGTCTCAAACCGAAACCCCAAGGAAATCTTCATAGTTGGTCAAGTATTTGAGTAGGTTGGTTAGAACTTCTAGGGTTGTTTGGAGTGGTTCGAGCGCACTGAGCGGAGCTAAACCTTGCTCAGATCGACATTATAACTTGGATAATTTTGGGCTTGTCGAGGTAAATATTCTTGTCCCCTTATCAGAATCGAGTTTACATGTTGTAGGATTATATAGTTGAAGTATACTATATATAGAATCGAACATAGCATGCAATGTCTTTTGACTTAAGCTCAATTTAAAGAAGAGAATCGAATCAGTAATTACATAGTGTATTACATGAGACTTGTGTAGCATTACCGTGTAGTAGAATTGTACACGCCCGGTTAGGCGTGTAAACCCCCGGTTGGCTTGGTAGCAGCCTACCGATAGAGGAGATTTACGCTGTGGGGAGGTGTCGCCAATTTTCTCAGAGAAAGATGGAAACTTGTGTTTAAGATTTAATAGACGTTTGGCCTTATAGGTGGAAGTACTACGAGTAGCGATTCTACCAAGAGTGGAAAAGGCTAGCCGTTACTGATCGTGAGCGCTTTTGCTTTGTCGATAATCGTCGCGAGGTATGTGAACCTCTTCCTATCTTTTCTAGCATGATTGTTGTGAACTATGTAGTACGATAGACGCATACGTGCTAAGTGATTTGGTTGGTTTAAAACATAGGGTGTTATAATAGCTTTATGGGAAGTTAGTTATAACGACCTTATGTAGGTGAAAATGGTTTACCGATGTTAGAAGTTAAGAGACTTGATCTTATAAGATAAGAGACTTAACTTATTTGTTAATGTGGATGTTGTGTGAAACCTCATTCGTGAGTAATGAGTACTTGGTTGTTTAAAGGGATAATGTTTTACTGATTTCGAAATCGAATGTATCGACGCACACCATCGCAAGTTAATAAAGGAAAATGTATTGAATAATGATGTGTTGTATTAAAAACCAAGAGAAACCTCCATCCGCATGAAGCTAAGATGAGACAAAATGATATTACATTTTCTAGATCACGGTCATTGTAATAAGATCGTTATAAACAAGAATAAACTACTCACATATATGACATTTGTTACTCAATTGTTTTAAAAGAGATTAAGACTATGAGTTATGAAACCTTTCTAAAATAAGTGACTTGAGCATTTGAAATTAGGCAAATTTGAACGCTTGGAAAATAATGTTGTTACTTGATTTTACAAAAGGAAGTGTCTTGTTTACTTAAAAAGATAGTCACGATTTTTATACTACGTATTGCGTGGCTTATGTGAAAGTACTTTGAGTTGTGTGAAACTTGCCTATGCTTGTGATGATAGCCTTTGTTGTACAAGTGTTGTATTTACGTGTTACCGCGTCTCGATAGAGGTCGGTTGACCGTTGAGAACTTACTCGACATGCGGCAGTTGATGGAGAAATTCCACGCACGCTCGCTGATTGTGTTACTTTGCTAATCGCTTGGACATACCGACACGACGCGTAGCGCACGGTATGCTTCCATGTTGATATCGCTTTATTGTTTCCCTTTGGGCATATCGACACGACGCGTAGCGCGCGGGTATGTTTCCATTTGGAATGCCGTCTTATGGTTCCCTTTTGGACATATCGACACGATGCGTAGCGCACGTATGCTTCCATTTTGATTGCCGCTTGTGGTTCCTTTGGACATACCGACACGATACGTAGCGCACGTATGCTTCCATTTGAATTGTTAATACGCCTTTGCATCGTAGGACTTGGTGTGCTGGTGTACTTCGTGTTATCATATCATGATCGCAGCGATGAGAAGGCATTCCACGCATGAATGATGTGGAGGCGAGACCGACTTGATATAACCGATATATGCATCGTAGTTTGGTTATCATTCATGTCTCCCGCTTATATAGATCGCTATGATTTCATTTACGATTTTACGCTTTCATACTTGGTACTTGCCAGATCGACTTTCGGGGCCGCGTTCATGCCGCAGTGAGGTACATCGGCCGTGGATCCTCGCCTAGGATCTCGCCAACAGATTGAAAGCTCCGCTTCTCCGAGGCTTATCTTTTGCATGTGTTCCCGAGTTGTAGGTTCTGTACATTCGTGGTATGGCGGCCCGCCCGTCATAGTTGTTGTAAATCTTAAGGTCTCAGAGTAATCGCAAGGCGTGGTTTGTAAAAAGGATAACTGTCGGGTTTTATGTATATACGCCAAGGCAAATCGCTGGGTTGGCCTGCTTATTTATTATGTCTCTCATTTCATGTGTAAAGTTTTTATTTCCGCTGGTTTTCTCGATGTTGTATCACTAGGTGCCCGGTAGGCACGACCACGCCCGATTCGGTCGTGACAAAAGTGGTATCGTGAGCGATTAATCTCTGAAAGTCTACGCACCGTGTCTAGTAGAGTCTTGATTATCGGTGTGTCAGGCACCACATCTATAATCGTGAGGCTATAGGACATTTAGGATTGGTTTCCATTCTTCTCATTCCGAGGTCATGCCTTAGAGTCGGTTGTAAGTTGGACCCTCCGACGTATCTCGCTTTTTACCGCTTATGCCCGCGCAGTGCAACCAGAGCCCGTGGCGGCAAGGTAGCCGAGAGAGCTGCTAGTGAGATACAGAGGAGTACGCGGGCGCAGGCCCGGTCAGTACCTGAGATTGTGCTTCAGACGGCGAGTTTTGCGACGCCGCCACCCCAAAGAGAGTTTAGAGTCGCAGCAGCGGGCCGAGACCACAAGCACTGAGCCTCCGGGCCTCACACCGGAGCAGATGAGACGGGCAAGCGAGATGGTGGCTTGGCCGCCGTGGTCGTGGCTGTGCATGAGGATAGGCCGACGCAGCAGCCCAGCCCAAAGAGCACGATGGCTCACCCCGAGCAGATAGTTTGAGGCTACGACTTTCCGAGTCAGAGCCCGCGAGTTTTATGGGTCGAGGCTCGAGGATGATCCGCAGGAGTTCATCCAGCGATTCTGGCCGGTCGAGAGTGATCAAGGCTTCGAGACCGAGTCGGTGGTCTTAGGTTCGCATCGGCCGCGTGATACCGCAGCCGATCGTTTGATTCGTGGGAGTTGTCCCGGAGAGCATACGCGCTCAGCAGATGGGACGAGTTCTCGCAGGCATTCTCACTCACTTCTTGCCTCCGCACGGCGAGGCACGGCCGGCAGATTTATGACGCCGAGGCAATCCGCGCATAGCCGGGAGTACAACGTGGAGTTTGACTCGTTGGCTCGGTATGTCCCCGCTTTAGTGGCAACCATGGAGGATAGAGTGCACCGCTACGCCACCGGGCTAGATAATTACTTGACAGAGGCTTGTTCGGGTGTAGCTCTTCACCGCATGGACATTGCCCGCACGCAGCTCATGCACCGGGATGCGAGGCACGGAGAGATCGACGGAATGACTGTGGTCGCAAAAGAGGCCGAACAGCAGGTCCTTTGGTGACTTTCGAGGCGCATCGCCAGCAGACTGGTTATGCGCCTCCGCCAATGCATAGTGGTCCTCCACAATCTTCAAGGCATCCAGAGTATTCGTGAGCGTCGTGGCTCCAAGGGTTCAGATTTTCGGAGAGCAGGGTGTTAGCCAACCAAGCCACCCCTACCTCGTTGTGACTGGCCGTGGTAGACTCCACTGGGAGTGTCGTGCTAGTCCGGGAGTTTGTTTTACATGCGACAGCAGGCCATTTTGGGAGAAACTGTCCGACTGTGGGTAGCACTGTAGGATAGCACAGCTACGAGATCGGGCCATGGTTCTTCACCTTCCACGCCTAGGCAGATGTTCATACACCGCGGGCCACCAGAGGTCGCGTGGAAGTTCTCAGCCTTAGCGTCCTTTGAACCGCCTATTTTCGTATATCCTTAACCCTCAGAGACTTGTATGTATTGATGTTAAGATAATGTGTTAAGTGTTATGTTCGGATAGCTTTGTGCTAATATGTGATTGAGAAACCCGTGAGTGTAGGCGGTAAGCCCTGGGGCATGGAAGTGTGAACCTTAGACTATTTCACGATTGAGACCTTAGAGGTAGGGTCGTCATGAGTAAAAGATTTATTTTATGTTTGACCTTTATCAGAGTGCGTAGTATACGTGGGATTTATTTGTGTGATAAGTCCATGGGTAGTGCGAGATGGAAGTGTTAGCTTTCATGACGTATGTTAGTTGGGATTGTTCCGCATCGGGAACAAGAATGTGGCGCGATTGTGGGTCGGGTTGAGGACCATTTGAGGGTCAACCCGCGCCCGGTTTGTGGTGGGGCTCGAGGTGGTTCCGCCAGTGGTAGGGTCACGAGGATGCTAGGCCCCGCTTTAGGTGACCATCGATGAGTTCGTGGATACGCTCTACCAGATCGGTTCGTGAAGGCCGGAATGGCCTTGGCGGAGATTGAAGTTAGTAAGATGACCAAGTTCGAGGTAGTAACTCCAAAGGTTGGAAACAAGCATTGACTAAGTGTGGTACGGATACTAGAAAGAGTTCGAGTGTTCGAGAAGCGGTACAACGAGTTAGGGAGAAGAGAACGTGTGTTAGTTCGTGGCGTGGCGCGGCAACTTGTTAGAGGAACTTTATCGTTATCCGATTGAGAAGGAACATTCGGACGAATGTTTCTAAGGAGGGAGAATGTTATACCTCGTAGTTGCAGTGGTATGTATGTGAGGACGACGCACGAGAGAGTACGCATGTAAATTTTGAAAAGAAAGAAAGATGTGAGTTTTCGACTAAAAGTTTCCGTAATTTGTGAAGAAAAAGGTTCGTTAATGAGAATTGGATTCTGATTTGGTATATGGGCTTTAAATTATATTAGAATTTTGAGATTTTATTTTCTGAATGGTCACGCTGGGCCCACGGAGAAATTTACTGCTAAGGGCCCGCTTTGTTTTTGAGATTTAGATTTTGGATATTTTGGAAGACGAAATATTCTGGCGAATCGGGGCGACACGTGTCACCCCACGTGGCACCCTTGGCCGAATTTACCTTTGTGCACAACACCCGACAGAGTCGCCGACTAAACGCTTTGCATAACTTCATGAGGGGAAAATTCGACTATGTCGCTTTGTATTTTTGCGGATTTTTCCGAGCGACTTTAACATCTTTGGGCCAACGAGAGGGTGACACTTGTCACCCTCACGTGACGGTCAGGCAGTGCGGGACGCTTCCTCCCTTATTTTGTGCCTTGTTTTGGCCTTGTTTGGTGCATTGTTTTGTGGCATGTTTTGTGAGTAGGGGTTAGGTGCACTTGGCTTAATCTTGGCCCTACACTTGCCTTGCACTTGGCATGATCTTGGCCATCGTTGGCCTTGGCTTGTGCTATAAATACCCCCTTAGTGATGAACTTATTCATCCACCTCACTTTGTCTAAGCTTTGAAAACTCTCCTCCTCTTGAGTGTTCTCGCCCCAAGCCTTCCCCTCCCCTTGAGTGGCCTCAGGCCGAGAGCCTCCTCCCTCCTCGAAGTGCTAGCAATGGGTACCCCAGCCTAGTTGTTTTCAGATAATACCCCTTTGTGGTATAGAAATACTCTCCTAGTATTGTTATAATGCCCAAAATACCTTAGCCTTTACCTAGTAGTATTTCAAAAGTTACCTCTATACGTAGAGCCCTAAATACTACCTTTGTCCTTTTAGTCTCAAACCGAAACCCCAAGGAAATCTTCATAGTTGGTCAAGTATTTGAGCAGAAGTTGGTTAGAACTTCTAAGGGTTGTTCGAGTGGTTTGGAGCGCACTGAGCGAGCTAAACCTTGCTCAGATCGACATTATAACTTGGATAATTTTGGGCTTGTCGAGGTAAATATTCTTGTCCCTTATTGTAATTGGAGTTTACATGTTGTAGGATTATATAGTTGAAGTATACTATATATAGAATCAACATAGCCATGCAATGTCTTTTGACTTAAGCCCAATTTAAAGAAGAGAATCGAATCAGTAATTACATAGACTGTATTACAGAGACTTGTGTAGCATTATCGTAGTAGAATTGTACACGTCAGGTTAGATTGTAAACCCCTCTGGTCTTGGTAGCCTACCGATAGAGAGGAGATTTACGCCGCAAGTGCGGGGAGGTGTCGAATTTTCAGTAGAAAGATGGAAACTTGTGTTTAAGATTTAATAGACGTTTGTGGCCTTATGGTGGAAGTACTACGAGTAGCGTATTCTACTTGAATAGTGGAAAAGGCTAGCCGTTACAGATCTTGCGAGCGTTGCTTTTGTCGATAATCGTCGCGAGGTATGTGAACCTCTTCCTATCTTTTCTAGCATGATTGTCAGGAACTATGTAGTACGGTAGACGCATACGTGCTAAGTGATTTGGTTGGTTTAAAACATGTGGTGTTATAATAGCTTTATGGGAAGTTAGTTATAACGACCTTATGTAGTGAAAATGGTTTATCGATGTTAGATGTTAAGAGACTTGATCTTATAAGATAAGAGACTTAACTTATTTGTTAATGTGGATGTTGTGTGAAACCTCATTCGTGAGTAATGAGTACTTGGTTTTAAAGGATAATGTTTTACCGATTTGGAAATCGAACGTATCGACTGCACTAATCGCAGCGTTAATAAAGGAAAATGTATTGAATAATGATGTGTTGTATTAAAAACCAGAAACCTCCATCCGCATAAGCTAAGATGAGACAAAATGATATTACATTTTCTAGATCATGGTCATTGTAATAAGATCGTTATAAACAAGAATAAACTACTCACATATATGACATTTGTTACTCAATTGTTTTAAAAGAGATTAAGACTATGAGTTATGAAACCTTTCTAAAATAAGTGACTTGAGCATTTGAAATTAGGCAAATTTGAACGCTTGGAAAATAATGTTGTTACTTGATTTTACAAAAGGAAGTGTCTTGTTTACTTAAAAAGATAGTCACGATTTTTATACTACGTATTGTGTGGCTTATGTGAAAGTACTTTGAGTTGTGTGAAACTTGCCTATGCTTGTGATGATAGCCTTTGTTGTACAAGTGTTGTATTTCGTATTACCGCTGCTCTCGATAGAGGGTTGACCGTTGAGAACTTACTTGGACATGCCGCAGTGATGGAGAAATTCCACGCACGCCTCGCTGATTGTGTTACTTTTGCTAATCGCTTTGGACATACCGACACGACGCGTAGCGCACGGGTATGCTTCCATGTTGATATCGCTTTATTGTTTCCTTTGGGCATATCGACACGACGCGAGCGCACGCATGTTTCCATTTGGAATGCCGTCTTATGGTTCCCTTTTGGACATACCGACACGATGCGTAGCGCACGTATGCTTCCATTTTGATTGTCTTGTGGTTCCTTTCGACATACCGACACGATGCGTAGCGCACGTATGCTTCCATTTGAATTGTTAATACAACTTTGGCATCGGTAGGACTTGGTGTACTTCTTGGTGTTATCATATCATAGATCGCCATGGCAGGAAGGCATTCCACGCATGAATGATGTGGAGGCGCGAGACCGACTTGATATAACCGATATATGTGTATCGTAGTTTGGTTATCATTCATGTCTCCCGCTTATATAGATCGCTATGATTTCATTTACGATTTTACGCTTTCACATACTGTACTGCATCGACCTCCTGGGCCGCGTTCATGCCGCAGTGAGGTACATCGGCCGTGGATCCTCGCCTAGGATCTCGCCAACAGATTGGGAAGCTCCGCTTCCCGAGGCTTATCTTTTGCATGTGTTCTCGAGTCAGAGGTTCTTGTACATCTGGGTATGGCGGCCTGTCCGTCATAGTTGTTGTAAATCTTAGAGGTCTCAGAGTAATCACAAGTGTGGTTTGTAAAAGGATAATCGTCGGGTTTTATGTATATATCGCGCAACCGTTGGGTTGGCCTGTTTATTTATTATGTCTCTCATTTCATGTGTAAAGTTTTTATTTCCGCTGGTTTTCCGATGTTGTATCACTAGGGTGCCCGGTAAGGCACCATCACGCCCGATTCGGGTCGTGGCAGTGCTAGCTCTATGAAGACATGTACCCACGATGAGGGATTCCGGGCATGTTATATTATTACTCCACGGGCTAGCTCTACGAAGACCGCACTACGATGAGGACGCCGAGGGCACGTAAAGGTGTCTAACGCTGACCGGTCCGGGCCGTAGCCCTTCGAAGTTTAATTGGTTCCGACGATTCCGGTCATTCGCGGACTACCAACCGGCCGGTCGTTACACGGATTCGTGTTGGCCCGTGCGGTTCGTCGAACCGTCCAACCGGTCCGGTTTCTATTTTTATTTTTTATTTTATTTCTAGTATTTATTTTCTATAATATAAACTAAATTCAATTTAAATATGTAATATAATAATATAATTTATAATTTAGTTGTATATATTAAAATTGAAACTTTAAAGTTAACTTTTTATTTTATATTTTATAACTTTATACTTTATAGTTTATAACTTTATATTGTAAATTTGTAATTATACTTTTATTAATTTATTAGATTAGTAGATATAACTTATAAGTAATAACAGATTAACAACTAAATAGATAGTAAAATTAAAATTAATGATAAGATGTAAACTTTTGAACTTTCATAACGTTAATAAGAGTACATAATGAAGTAATAATAATTTTATTTACATATTATGCATCCTTTTTGCAAGTTCTTCGTAATCTATAGGTTGATTGAATTGGTTATGCTCCATAGCCTCTAACCGAGTATTAATTCCAGTCCCGCCTCCGCTCCCGCCTTCCAAAATATTGCCTATTTCTTCATCTTCCGGAGAATTAACGTCTCCACATCCTTGATTTCTTCTCTCTGATCTGATCCAATCCCTTAAGCAGACTAACACTTCTAATGTGCTTCCACCCAATGAGTAACGTGTGTCTCCTATTTGATCTCGTGCTTGGCTAAATGCACTTTCAGAAGCCACTGTTGAGATCGACACATTAAGAACATCCCGGGCCATCGCTGCAAGTACCGGGAATTGCCTTTTGTTATCCTGCCACCATTGTAAAGGGTCAAAATTTTTCTTCGCTCACGCTTTTGCAAATAAAATTGCATCTCATCGCAAGATCGGCTTGTGGTTGGTTGTGTTGTAAAAGTGCTCCATATGTCTAAAGATTCTTCTTCATCGTCATCATCATTGAATCCTGCAGGTGTAGACACAAAACTAGAACTAGAAGGAACATTAGTAGCAGAGTTGGTGTTATCATGTAATGTAGCATAATATTCATATAATGTAGTTAAATTAGTATCAAGTTTACTTATGCAATCAAATGAAGATGGAGTTTCTGTTTGACCTATTTCCATATAAGTATATAAACTAAATATTAAATTATGACAATCTACTTTTTTAATAGAAGGATTTAATACTGCACCAATACAATAAACATCAGGAATAGGAAAAAAATATTTTTAAAACTTTTCAAACATAACTGTAACTGCATCTTTATATTTCACATTTGATTTTAAACCATAAAGTAAATATGAAATTTCAGCTATATGAGCTAAAGCATTACAAACTGTTGGGTAATAAGATCCTGAAAATTCAACAGTTGCAGTGTAAAATTTACGTAAATTTTTTAAAAGTTCACCAATTGATTTCCAATGTTCGTCGGTTAACATATATATCACGTTCTTACAATGCGCATTTGCAACATGTGTTATGGGGTCTTTATACTTATAACATTCTTTTAAAAATAAATAAGTATAATTTCACCGTAATAATCTCTTCCGCATGAATTTAGGTCTCAAATTAAATTGTTTACATTTTTCTTTAAATTCTATAATTCTATTTTTCCTATTATTACCTGAATAACTCCAACAAATTCTTTTGAGAAGTTTTATTTTGTGAAAATAAATCAAGACCACTTTTAACAATTAAATTATAAATATGACAAGCACAACGAACATGAAATATATCGTAAGTGGTGGTTGTACTTTCGCTTAAAAGATCTACAATACAGATTATTAGTTGCATTATCGAATGATACACAAAGTATTTTATTATAAAGATTATATTTTTGGGCATAAAAACAAATAGTTTCGCTTATATATTTTCCAAGATGACTTTGATCCTCGTCATACGCAAAAAGCAATAATACGTTTTTCCATTCTAAAATTTTCATCAATCCAATGACAAGTAATTGTTAAATAATCATAACCGTTCAATGCATGTCCAATGTCTGAAGTAAAACTAACATGGCATGGAAGGTTAGCAAACAAATATTGCAAGAAAATAACATAATCATTATGAAGTCTAAAAATATCGGCTCTAGTAGTACTACGAGGAACACCTTTAAAAAAAGGATTATATACTCTTTGAATATATGTAATTAAATATGAAGAAGAAGCAAAAGAAAAAGGCAAACAACCTCCGACAATCATTTTTGCTAATTCAATGCGATCTTTTTTTGGATCGTACTTAGCCAACCCCCAGTTAATGGATTAAGTTGTTGTTGACCGGGTTCTAAATCAGGGACAACATTCCATTGTGCCGTATGATCGAATTTTATATGTCTAGCTATAGTGCCCGTCCCCCCGTCACCACCCCCTGTCTTATGTTTATAAGTTCTCCCACAAATATTACATTTAACTCTATCAGTACCCACAACTTTATCATAAAAGAGCCACACTTTACTCCTTTTTTTTCTTGCTACTGGTTCTGGTAAAGGAGGTCTACGACTACGACTACCACTAGCAGTACCAACATTGACAGAAGGAACACTAGTAGGTGTAGGAGGTTCTTGTTCTTCAAGTTCAACAATATTATCTAATTGAACGTTATCACATTCATTATCTTCTATTCCAAAATCTTCTTGCATTTGATCATAATCTATATTTTGATTAGATGATGAAGAACCTACAGATTTTTTACCCCTTGAACTAGATTTACGGCGCAGTCCCGACGCAATTCCCCTTAGTAAAGACATTATAAAATATTTAAATAATCAACAAATAAATATGACAATTTAATAAAATAATTAGAGAATGAAACGAGTGTACCAAACTTCGGGATTCAGAATTCAATAGAAACTCGAAGCTCGAAGTCTTGTGTCACGACCCGAACCCGGGCCCGTGACTGGTGCCTTACCCGGGCACCCAAGTAGACATACATCAGAGTAATCAGCGGAACATAAAACAAGACATGAAAAATATTATGAAGTAAGAAACAGTTCATCTGAGAAAACTTGCCTTTCGGCATAATATATATATCAACTAGAACAGCATATCCCTTTACAACTCGCCCACAACGATTACTGCACTCTAAGAAAGATATGACAACAATGACGGGACAGGGCCCCGCCATACCCCTGAATGTAAGTACCTATAACGACAGGGGACTATACCACTGATAAGCCTCCGGAGAAACGGAGCTTCCCAAACGCTGAACTGTGATCCTAAGAGCGAGGATCGATGACTGGTGTACCTCTACCTGCGGCATCAATGCACTTCGGAGGTCGATAACAGTACCAAGTATGTGAAATCGAAAATATCAGAAATGAAATCATAGTAGTCTATATATAAAGCAGAGACATGTATGATAACCAAACTACGATCACAATAAATAAGCGAATATGTCAAGTCGTGACTCACGCCTCAAGTCATCACTCAAATATAACAATGGGTCTCACGCCCACAACATCAATCATGCGTGGAATACCTTCCTCATCGCCAGTCTATGATATGATAACACCAAGGGATACACATGAACACCAGGTCCCACCTTTGTCATAACAAAACCGTACGGGGTAAGTACGAAGGCATAGCCGACTACTAAAACCCACAGTACCAACAAGGTCATAAACTGTATCATGAGATCCGCTTGCATCACATGATCAAAGCTGGTCACTCGCCCGTAGTATCTAATGTGCGCGTTTAGCCCTGGAACTTCCCGCAGCTCCGCATAGGCCAACCTCATAGGCCCGTATGAGGTATCCCCCGCATCGAGAGTAGCTACTCCCAAAGATCGCCCCGACTCGCACCGCATGGCCACATAGACCGCATGACCACAAAGGCCGCACACTAACCTGGAGCTCTCGTAGCTCCGCATAGGCCCCCGGGACCCGCATGAGGTATTCTCGAATCATAGGTCACACAAACCCGCCTGAGTCTACCCCGCAGACGGAGGCCTTAACCTCCGGATCATGAAGCGAGTGGTACAATACCAACATAACGGCTGATAGTTAAACAACTTAAGCGCAATCGAGGCAAAACCCCTTTACACAAACATCACAAGATACTAACACACGTAGCATCCTAGCATGTTTACTTATCAAATCAACAAGAAAGTATTACAAGGCTATCACAAACCAACACAATCAAGTTATTAACACAAGGTACTTTCTACTATATGATTAACAAGATCGGGTTTTTATCCCCAAAGTACTTCATACATTAACTCTTTAAGAGATCTGTTCTTTCACAAATAGTCACACAATACTCGTAGTATATAAAAATAGAGTGACTATCTTTTGAAGTAAATCAAAACACTTCTCTTTGTAAAATCAAGTAACAACATTCTTTTCCAAACGTTCAAGTTTTCCTAATTTCAATTACTCAAGTTTCTCATTTTCGAAAGGTTTCGTAGTTCATAGTTTTAATCACTTAATGAAATAGTTCTCCTTTAAAAATGATTTGAGAAACATATGCCTTATATGTGAGTAGGTTATTCTTGTTTATAACAATCTTATTACAGCAGCCATGATCTAGGAAATGTAATATCATTTTGTCTCATCTTAGCTTCTATGCAGATGGAGGTTTCTACTGGTTTTAATAATACATTAATTAGTCAGTACATTTCCCTTTATTAACGCTGCAGTGGTTTGTTCGATACTTATTCTGATTTCCGAAATCAGTAAAAGATTATTTCTTTTAACAACCCAGTACTCATTTCTCATGAATGAGGTTTCACACTTTTTAACAAAATTCATATTAATTTAACTAAGTCAAGTCTCTTATCTTCTTAAGAATAAGTCTCTTAACTTCTAAAATCGATAAATCATTCTTTTTACTACTCTTAAGTCGTTATACCTAACTTCCCATAAAGCTAGTATAACTCTTAAGCTTTTAAAACCAAGTGTTACTCTTCTTTCAAAAAGGTTACTTAATTCTTCTGAAATAGTTCAGATTCTTTTTATTCAGGCTTAAGTCAAAAGACATTGTCGTAAAACTACGTTCAGTTAACACACGTACGTCTACCGTACTATATATATTCTTTAAAATATCATGCTCAAGAGTATAGGAAGAAATCACATACCTCGCGACGATTATCGACTATTAGCAAAACGCTCCACGGCTATAACCCGGCTAGCCTTGTCCACCTTTCAAGTAGTACATGCTACTCGCAGAACATTCAACCTATAAAGGTTATACAGTCTATCAAAGTCTAGACTACTCGGTAGAATATTCTTAAGCAGTAGGTTCTCTATTTACGGAAAAATCGGGCAAAGACTTCCTACCACAAACTTCACAAGTCTCATCAGAATACACCCTATGTAAGTACATTCAATTCCTTCTTATATACCTTCCTTGTATATAACTTATACTTATTTTTATACTTCAATAGTATGTAAACTCAATTACAATAGGGAGACAAGATATTTACCTCGATAAGCCCATAATTATCCAAGTTAAATGTCGATCCCGAAATGACGCTTAGCTCCTACTGGCGCCCAACCCGCTCCAACAACCCTTAGAAGTTCTACGCAACTTCTACTTAATACTTCAACCAACTGTGAAGATTTTCCTTAGGGTTTCGGTTTGAGACAAAAGGACATAAGGTAGTATTTCCTGCTCTACGATAGAGGTATCTTTGGAATACTACAAGGTATACGGCTAAGGTATTTTGGTATAGTAACAATACTTTGGAGAGTATTTTCTACCAAGAGGGGGTGTATTTTATGAGAAAACTAGGCAAGGGGGGGGGGGGGTACCCCACGGCTTAGCACCACTAGGAAGGGGGGGTGTGTCTCGGCCATACCACAAGGAGGGGGGGTGAAAACTCTCGGCCAAGGGGGGCCTCACGAAATGGGGGAGGGGCTTTCAAGACTTAAGGAAGTGAGGAGTGGATGAAGAAGTCTTCAAAAGGGGGGGGGGTATTTATAGGGAGTTCAATGGCCAAGATCTAGCCAAGTGGGGGGCAAGTGGAGGGCCAAGATTTGCCCAAGTGCCCCCTAGTCCCTACTCCACAAATCCCTCACAAATATCTGTTATACCCCGTATTTTCAGAGTATGTACGTGAGGACGTACGTAGAAAATTTGAGCCTTAAGTTAGGCAAGTTTCGAAATTTGTACACAACACCCGATTAGAGTCGTTTTTCGACGAAACGTTTCCACAGCTTTTGTTTGGAAAATTCCGGCTATGTCATTTATTATTTTTGCGGATTTTTCCGAGAGACGAAACATTTTGGACCAACGGGAGGGTGACATGTGTCACCCTCACATTGGATGAGGTTGGGCGGCAATGGTGGACGAATTGGCCTTGGCTTTTGTCAAGGATTAGGTAGGATATTTTGGTGGTAGATGGATAAGGTGTACTTAGGTGAATCCTAGCCCTACACTTGCTATACACTTGGATGGATCTTGGCCATTGGTTGGCCATTCCTTGACCTATAAATACCCCCGTAAGCTTGAAGAGTTCTTCATCCAAAAATGTGCCTAAGTCTTGAACTCTCCCTCCCCTCTCCTTGTTGTATTCGTCCGCCACACCCCTCCCCCCTTTGAGAAGGCCCCTTGGCCGAAAGTATCCCCCCCCTCTCCTAGTAGTGCTAGCCGTGGGGTACACCCCCCCCCTAGCCTAGTTGTCTCGTATAAATACCCCCTTTGTGGTATAGAAATACTCTCCAAAGTATTGTTGTAATGTCCAAATACCTTGGCCCAAATACCTTGTAGTATTCCCAAGGTTACACTTATAAAAGCCCAGAAAATACGATTATACTTTCCTTTAGCCACTAAACGAAACCCTAAGGAAATCTTCATTGTTGTTTGAAGTACTTAAGAGAAGTTGGTTAGAACTTCTAAGGGTTGTTTGGAGCGGATTGGAGCACTCGGAGGAGGAGCTAAACCTTGCTCAGGAGCGACATTAAACTCGGATAATTTTTGGGCTTATCGAGGTAAATATCTTGTCCCCCTATTGTAATTGGAAATTACAAAAGTGTTGAATCTATCGTTGTTGTATACTATATATAGAATCGAACTTAGTATTGTGGCAATGTCTTTTGACTTAAGCCCAAGAATAAAGAATCGAATCGAATCAGAATTACATGTATTACAGTAGACTTGTATAGCATTACTGTGTAGTAGAATTGTACACGTCCGGTTAGACGTGTAAACCCCCCCCCCCCTGGTTGGCTTGGTAGCCGGCCTCGATAGAGGAGGAGATTTACGCTGTTGCGGGGGGGGGAGGTGCTGCCGAATTTTCTGTAGATTATGGAACGTTGAGATCTAGATGTTAATAAGCGCCTTGTGGCCTTATAGGTTGAAGTACTACGTGTGGAGTGATCCACTTGGCTTAAGGAGTAGCCGGCGGTTTGGGGTACTTGGAGCGTTTTGCTATTAGTCGACAATCGTCGCGAGGTATGTGAACCTCTTCCTATCTCTTCTAGCATGATATGTGTGAACTATGTAGTACGCAGACGCATACGTGTTAATCGTGTTTGATTGTTCTTAAAACATAAAGTGTTATAACGGCTTTATGGGAAGTTGGTTATAACAGCTTTATGTAGGTAAGAAAATACTTTGTGGTTTTAAAAGGTAACTGATGTGAATTATAAGCGCTAGTTATAATAAAGAACTTGATGTATTTCAAAAGATTTATAAATCGCTTTTGGAAGGGAGAGTAACACTTGGTTTTAAAAGGTTTTAAAAAGAGTTATACTAGCTTTATGGGGAGTTAGGTATAATGTCTTAAGAGAGGTAAAGAAAATGGTTTACTGATGTTAGAAGTTAAGAGACTTGATCTTATAAGATAAGAGACTTAACTTATTTGTTTTAATGTGAATGTTTGTGTGAAACCTCATTCGTGAGTAATGAGTACTTGGTTTTATTTAAAGGGATAATGTTTACCGATTTGGAAATCGAATGTGTATCGACTGCACCACCGCAGCGTTAATAAAGGAAAATGTATTGAATAATGATGAATCGTATTAAAACCAAGAAAACCTCCATCTGCATAGAAACTAAGATGAGACAAAATGATATACATTTTCTAGATCATGGTCATTGTAATAAGAATGTTGTAAACAAGAATAACCTACTCACGTGAGACATATATTACTCAATTGTTCTAAAAGGAATCAAGTGATTAAGTTTGGGAACTATGAAACCATTTGAAAATGAGAACCTCGAGTAATTGAAACTAGGCAAACCGAACTTAGGAAAAGAATGTTGTTACTTGATTTTGAAAAGGGAATGGGTTGGTCATTCTAATACTACGTATCGGGTGACTTTATAAAAGTAATGGATCTCTTTTAAAAGAACTTAACGTATGTAGTACTTTGGGGTTAAAACCCGACTTTGGCATAAAATGAAAGTACTTTGAGTTGTGAAACTTGCCTATGCTTGTTGTTGTGAAACTTGCCTATGCTTGTTGTTGTGAAACTTGCCTATGCTTGTTGTTGTGAAACTTGCCTATGCTTGTGATGATAGCCTTTGTTGTGCAAGTGTGGTATTTACGTTACCGCGTCTCGATAGAGGTCATTGACTTGTTGAGAACTTACTTGGACGTGCTGGCAGTGATGGAGAATTCCACGGGTATGTTTCCATTTTGATTACTGTCTTGTTGTTGATGTCACATGGACATGTCTACACCGACGCAAGATTCCGGCACGCGGCCACGCGGCCGTTGATTACCCGATATATGGTTATTACCGCAACATGGACGCGTCTACACCGACGCAGATTCCGGCATGTGGCCTACGCGGCAGGTTGACCACCCAAGATATTGTTATTGATGTTACATGGGCATGTCTACACCGATGGAGTATTCGGGGTATGGCCACGCGCCTTGTTATTATTGTTGCATCATGGACATGTCTACACCGATGCGATTCCGGGGCACGCGCCATGATGCGAACATGATGGATGTTGTGGGCGTGAGACCCATAGTTATATTTGAGTGGTGACTTTGAGGCGTGAGTCACGACTTGACCGCTTATGTTGCGTCTTGTATTTTGGTTATCATACATGTCTCCCGCTTTTAAGCTATTATGATTTCATTTACTGATTTGTGATTTCACATACTTGGTACTGCCGCATCGACCTTCGGGGCTGCGTTCATGCCGCAGGTAGAGGTACATCGGTCGTGGATCCCCGCTCTTAGGATCTCATTTCAGCGTGTTGGAAAGCTCCGTTCCTTCGGAGGCTTATCTTTGGTATGTTCCCTGAGTTGTAGGTTCTTGTACATTCAGGGGTATGTGGGCCCTGTCGTCATAGTTGTTGTAAATCTTAAGGTCAGAGTAATCGCTGTTGTGTGGTTTGTAAAAAGGATAACTGTTCGGGTTTTTATGTATATACTGAAGGCAACTGTTTTGGTTGGCCTGTTTATTTATTATATCTCTTGTTTCATGACTCGTGTTTTATTTTCCGCTGGTTTTCTCTGATGTTGTATCACTAGGGTGCCCGGGGTAAGGCACCAGTAACGGGCCCGGGTTCGGGGCGTTACAAAGTGGTATCAGAGCAGTTAGTCCTCGGAAAGTGTCTACAGACCGTGTCTAGTAGAGTCTTGATTATCGGTGTGTTGTGCACCACATCTATAATCAGGAGGCTATAGGACATTTAGGATTGGTTTCCATTCTTCTCATTCTGAGATCGTGCCTTAGAGCTGTGTTGTAAGTTGGACCCCTCTGACGTGTTTCGTTTTTACCAGTTATGCCTCTGCGAAAGGCAACCAAGGGCGAAGGGCAAGACAGCGAGGAGCCGCTAGTGGGATTCAGAGTAGTACGAGGGCGCAGCCCGGTCAAGACTGAGTAGTGCTTGACGGCGAGTTTTGCGACTCCGCAAGACCAAAGAATTAGAGCCGCAGCGATGGCCGCCGAGACTACAAGACTGAGCCTCCACCCCGATGCAGAGCGGGAGATGGGTCGCGAGAGATGGCCCAGTTATTGGCCAGGGTTGTGGCCAGATATGAGGATAGGCTGGACGCAGCAGTTCAGCCCAAAGAAGACTGTAGTGCACGAAACCCGAGGCGCATGCGGTTTGAGGCTACGGGATTTCCTTAGTTGTAGCCCGCCTGAGTTTTACGGGTCGAGGCCGGAGGATGATCCGCAGGAGTTCATCCGTCGATTCTGAAGGATCATGCGGGTGATCAAGGCTTGAGACCGAGTGTGACATTTGTTCGCATCGGCCGCGTGATACCGCAATGATCGGTTTGACTCGTGGGAGCTTTCGGGAGAGCATGCACTTCCGTTTGGGGACGAGTTTTCGGGGCCTTCGGCACATTTCTTGCCTCCACAAATGAGGAGGGCTCGGTGCATTTTTGATGTTGAGCGAGCCGCGTCTGATTCGGGAGTACAATGTGGAGTTCGACTCATTGGCCCGGTATGTTCCCGCATTAGTAGCTAGTATGGAGGATCGAGTGCACCGATATGTTACAGGGCTCGATGATTACCTAGCAGAGAGTTGTTCGGGTGTTTCTCTTCAGCCGGGCATGGACATTGACCGCATTCGTGCTCGTGCACTGGGTGCGAGGCGTAGATCGACGGGTGGACCGCCACAGGAAGGCCAAGACGGCCCGATATTTTGGCGACTTTCGAGGCGGACCGCCAAGAAGCAGACTAGTTATGTACCTCCGCCATTGCGCAGTGGTCCTCCGCAGCCTTCGGGACCTTGGGATATTCAGGAGCGGTCGGGCTCCTGTGTTTGATGTTCGGGAGTAGGGTGTTGGCGATGCATCACCCTACCTCGGTGTGGTCGATGTGGTAGACCGCATTTCGGGGAGTGTCGTAGTACCAAGGGAGCTTGTTATTCTTGCGGCCAACAGGGCCATATGACGAGAGACTGTCCGACCAGGGGTAGCGCTGGTAGGATAGCACAGACTACTAGTGCAGTTGCGGGCCACGGTAGAGGTCGCGGTGGAAGTTCCCAGTTTTAGCGGTCCTTGAACCGCCTAGTTTCAGGTATATCCTTAACCCTGTAGATACTTGTATGTATTGATGTTAATGATGTGTTAAGTGTTATGTTCGGATAGCTTTGTGCTATAGTGTGATTTAAAAATCTGGTTAGTGTGAGATGGAAGTGGTAGCTTCCATGATGTGTTCCGTGTCGAGGCGGATGTTGGCGCTCTGATGGTCGGGTTGGGGCCATGTTGCGGGCCAACCCGCCCCGTTCGAGGAAGCGGTCAGCTCAGGTGGTCGCCAGGTGGCGGTGGTCACGCAGGTGCTAGGCCCAAGCTTAGATGACCATCGTATGAGTTCATAGATATGTTCGACCAGAATCAGTTCGTGAAGGCCGAGAATGGCCTTAGAGGAAATCGAGGTTAGTAAGATGACCAAGTTTGGAGGTAGTGACTCCAAGGGTTGGAAACAGAAGCGTTGACTGAAGTGTGGTGCGTGTACTGGGAAGAGTTCGAGTGTTCGAACAGGGTACGACGAGGTAGGGGAGAAGTGAACGAGTGTGATCGTTTCTTTTGTGAAATGAAGGTGCAGAGGGAGTATATTTTAGACCTTGGTGGGAACTTTTGTGATAACAGAGGTGATTCCTCGTGGACTTGGGATTTCGTATTTTGTGCATTTGTTATTTCATGGCCAGGTGTGGCATGATTGTTTTCGTACGTATAGCAGTGAAGACTATACTGGCGCATGTTTGTGTTGAGACTTGAGAAGGAACATTCGGGACGAATGTTTCTAAGGGGGGAAGAATGTTATACCCCGTATTTTCAGAGTATGTACGTGAGGACGTACGTAGAAAATTTGAGCCTTAAGTTAGGCAAGTTTCGAAATTTGTACACAACACCCGATTAGAGTCGTTTTTCGACGAAACGTTTCCACAGCTTTTGTTGGGAAAATTCCGGCTATGTCATTTATTATTTTTGCGGATTTTTCCGAGAGACGAAACATTTTGGACCAACGGGAGGGTGACATGTGTCACCCTCACATTGGATGAGGTCAGCGGCAATGGTGACGAATTGGCCTTGGCTTTTGTCAAGGATTAGGTAGGATATTTTGGTGGTAGATGGATAAGGTGTACTTAGGTGAATCCTAGCCCTACACTTGCTATACACTTGGATGGATCTTGGCCATTGGTTGGCCATTCCTTGACCTATAAATACCCCTAAGCTTGAAGAGTTCTTCATCCAAAATGTGCCTAAGTCTTGAACTCTCCTCCCTCTCCTTGTTGTATTCAGTCCCGCCACACCCCTCCCCTGAGAAGGCCCTTGGCTGAAAGTATCCCCTCCTAGTAGTGCTAGCCGTGGGTACACCCCCTAGCCTAGTTGTCTCGTATAAATACCCCTTTGTGGTATAGAAATACTCTCCAAAGTATTGTTGTAATGTCCAAATACCTTGGCCCAAATACCTTGTAGTATTCCCAAGGTTACACTTATAAAAGCCTAAAATACGATTATACTTTCCTTTAGCCACTAAACGAAACCCTAAGGAAATCTTCATTGTTGTTTGAAGTACTTAAGAGAAGTTGGTCGAACTTCTAAGGGTTGTTTGGAGCGGATTGGAGCACTCGGAGGAGGAGCTAAACCTTGCTCGGGAGCGACATTAAACTCGGATAATTTTGGGCTTATCGAGGTAAATATCTTGTCTCTATTGTAATTGGAAATTACATAAGTGTTGAATATATAGTTGTTGTATACTATATATAGAACTGAACTTAGTATTGTGGCAATGTCTTTTGACTTAAGCCCAAGAATAAAGAATCCGAATCGAATCGTAATTACATAGGTTGTATTACTGAGACTTGTATAGCATTCTTGTAGTAGAATTGTACACGTCCGGTTAGGCGTGTAAACCCCCGGTTGGCTTGGTAGCGGCCTCGATAGAGAGGAGATTTACGCTGCCATGTGGGGAGCGCCGAATTTTCTCAGAGATTATGGAACGTTGAGATCTAGATGTTAATAAGCGCCTTGTGGCCTTATAGGTTGAAGTACTACGTGTGGAGTGATCCACTTGGCTTAAGGAGTAGCCGTTTGGGGTACTTGGGCGTTTTGCTATTAGTCGACAATCGTCGCGAGGTATGTGAACCTCTTCCTATCTCTTCTAGCATGATATGTGTGAACTATGTAGTACGGTAGACGCATACGTGTTAACTGTGTTTGATTGTTCTTAAAACATAAAGTGTTATAACGGCTTTATGGGAAGTTGGTTATAACAGCTTTATGTAGGTAAGAAAATACTTTGTGGTTTTAAAAGGTAACTGATGTGAATTATAACTAGCTAGTTATAATAAAGAACTTGATGTATTTCAAAAGATTTATAAATCGTTTTGGAAGGGAGAGTAACACTTGGTTTTAAAAGGTTTTAAAAAGAGTTATACTAGCTTTATGTGGAGTTAGGTATAATGTCTTAAGAGAGGTAAAGAAAATGGTTTACTGATGTTAGAAGTTAAGAGACTTGATCTTATAAGATAAGAGACTTAACTTATTTGTTTTAATGTGAATGTTTGTGTGAAACCTCATTCGTGAGTAATGAGTACTTGGTTTTATTTAAAGGGATAATGTTTCTTGATTTGAAATCGAATGTGTATCGACAGGACCACTGCAGCGTTAATAAAGGAAAATGTATTGAATAATGATGAATTGTATTAAAACCAAGAGAAACCTCCATCCGCATAGAAACTAAGATGAGACAAAATGATATACATTTTCTAGATCATGGTCATTGTAATAAGAATGTTGTAAACAAGAATAACCTACTCACGTGAGACATATATTACTCAATTGTTCTAAAAAGGAATCAAGTGATTAAGTTTGGGAACTATGAAACCATTTGAAAATGAGAACCTTGAGTAATTGAAACTAGGCAAACTGGAACTTAGGAAAAGAATGTTGTTACTTGATTTTGAAAAGGGAATGTGGGTTGGTCATTCTAATACTACGGGTATCGGGTGACTTTTATAAAAGTAATGGATCTCTTTTAAAAGAACTTAACGTATGTAGTACTTTGGGGTTAAAAACCCGGACTTTGGCATAAAATGAAAGTACTTTGAGTTGTTGTGAAACTTGCCTATGCTTGTTGTTGTGAAACTTGCCTATGCTTGTTGTTGTGAAACTTGCCTATGCTTGTTGTTGTGAAACTTGCCTATGCTTGTGATGATAGCCTTTGTTGTGCAAGTGTGGTATTTACGGTTACCGCTCTCGATAGAGGGCCGGTTGACTTGTTGAGAACTTACTTGGACGTGCTGGCAGTGATGGAGAATTCCACGGGTATGTTTCCATTTTGATTACTGTCTTGTTGTTGATGTCACATGGACATGTCTACACCGATGCAGTATTCCGGGGGCATGTGGCCATGCGGCCGGGTTGATTACCCGATATATGGTTATTACTGCAACATGGACGTGTCTACACCGATGCGATTCCGGGCATGTGGCCACGCGGCGGTTGACCACCCAAAGATATTGTTATTGAGGTTACATGGGCATGTCTACACCGACGCAGATTCCGGTACGTGGCCACGCGGCCTTATTATTGTTGCATCATGGACATGTCTACACCGTCGCGATTCCGGGCACGCGCCATGACGAACATGATGGATGTTGTGGGCGTGAGACCCATAGTTATATTTGAGTGGTGACTTTGAGGCGTGAGTCCACGACGATCGCTTTTATGTTGCGCATCGTATTTTGGTTATCATACATGTCTCCCGCTTTTAAGCTATTATGATTTCATTCTGATGTTGTGATTTCACATACTTGGTACTGTCGTCGACCTCCTTCGGGGCTGCGTTCATGCCGCAGGTAGAGGTACATCGGTCGTGGATCCCCGCTCTTAGGATCTCATTTCAGCGTGTTGGAAAGCTCCGTTCCTTCGGAGGCTTATCTTTGGTATGTTCCCTGAGTTGTAGGTTCTTGTACATTCAGGGGTATGGCGGGGCCCTGTCCCATCATAGTTGTTGTAAATCTTAGAGGTCTCAGAGACCTTTGTTGTGGCGGGGTTTGTAAAAAGGATAAGCTCGGGTTTTTATGTATATACTGAAGGCAATCGTTTGGTTGGCCTGCTTATTTATTATATCTCTTGTTTCATGACTCGTGTTTTATTTTCCGCTGGTTTTCTCTGATGTTGTATCACTAGGGTGCCCGGGGTAAGGCACCAGTAACGGGCCCGGGTTCGGGGTGTTACAATATCCTACTAACTATTGACTCCCATTTCGTCCAAGTTGCCGTCCACACTCCACCAACTTGAGGGTGACAAGTGTCGCCCTCTTGTTGGTCCAAAATATTTCGTCTCTCGGAAAAATTCGCAAAAATTAAAAATGACATAGCCGGAATTTTCCCTTCGCAAGTTTTGTAAAACGTTTCGTCGAAAAACGATTCTAATCGGGTGTTGTGCACAAAATATTGTCGTCCAAGCCTACTTAAAGTTCAAACTTTTCACGCACGCCCCACGCATACCGGAAATACGGGGTATAACATTCTCCCCTCCTTAGAAACATTCGTCCCGAATGTTCCTTCTATGTCTCAAAACAAACATGCGCCAGTATAGTCTTCACTACTATACTTACGAGAACAACCCTGCCACACCTGGCCACAGAAACACCTACGCAAATACTTACATCCAAGTCCACGAGGAACCACCTCTAACATCACAAAAGCCCTTACCCGAGGTCTAAAATATACTTCCTTCGCACCTTCTCCTTACAAAAGAAATGATCACATCTATGCTCGCAATACATGCTCGCTTCTTCCCTTACGCGTCGTACCCTTCTCGTAAACTCGAACTCTTTCTCATAACTTACCACATTTCTGTTACTGCTTCCGTTTCCGAAATCTCTGGGTTACTATTTCCAACTTGGTCATCATTAACTGGGAACACTCTGGATGGATCTCCAATACTTTCCCGAACATAACAACACGAAAGACTGGACGTACTGCCTCCTAAGGCGACATCCGAAAACTGAAATGGTAGCTATAAAACACTCCCTCAACAGGAGACAACAATCCTCACAACTACCCCTGAAATCCAAACACTGGCCCGAGGGCGAATGCGATTCTGAGACTCACCTGAGTTCCTAACCCTGCCTGGTAAAACCTCCAGAAAAAGAAACAGCCGTACCCTGGGCTCCACTGTCTGTCATAAGGTGAAGGTAGGCACCCCGTGCAGCCTTACAACCTTTCTGATATATCATCACTGCCAAGCAACGGTCCTGACTGAAAGACACGATGGGCTGACCCCATCGGCCCGACTACTGGTTGAACGCATCCACGAACTCGTACGATGGTTAACTAAACTTGGGCCTAACACCCACGTGACCCTACTACCTGGAGGGACCACTACAAACTGACCCCACCATAAAACAGGTCGCGGGTTGACCCGCGGCATGGCCTCAACCCGACCCACTCTCGCGTAAAACACTTGCTCCCCGATCCGGAACAATCTCACTAATCACGTTACGAAAACCTAGCGGTCTTCTTAGCTCAACTACCCTCTTTCATTCCACACTACTCAGGGACTTATCCCACAAACATAGCTCACGTGCACCATGCACTCCGACAAGGGTTAAACGTAAAAATATAAATCTTTTACTCGAGATGGCCTTGCTTCTAAGGTCTCTACATATAAAGCTCTAAGGCTCACACTTTTTCTTATCCCCCAATCTTTCCCGGTTAACTAACCATGATTTCTAATCACAATACACTTATGTTATCTGAACATAACACTTAAGATATACTCATCTCATCATACGTACTAATCTCTAGAGGGTTAAGGATATACATGTATCTACTGCTTCACTCCCCTTAGTCGTTCTAATCAAACCTACCCCGTAGGGCGCATAGCTAGGGAAGATGACGAACTACCCACCGATCCTGAAGGCTGAGTCCTCCTACTAGGACATCCTTTCGACACATGGCCCTGACGGTCGCCGGTAAAACAAGTACCAACTAAAAGATGACATTCCCCGGGATGACGTCACACCTGTGAATAATGGTGGAAAATCGAATCCGGTGGCCGAACCTACGTAGCCGCGTGAACCGGAGGCTCGAGCTCGACCAACTCCTGCATACCCGAACGCCCCGAACCCCGCGAGGACCACTGACCTGGTGGATGTGCATAATCAATCGCTTGGCGAGGCGATTCGCCGAAAGTTACCAAAGGACCTTGCTGTTCCGCCTCTTCTCGCCCTTGGTTAACCCGTTGATTTCTACGTTTCTTGGCCTGCTGCGCATAAGCCCGTACACAGGCCATGCTCAAGCCTAACTGAAGAATTACTCTCGCACAACCCTTTCTTAGATAGTCGTCAAGACCCGTGATAAATCGATACCTCATATACTCTCTGGTAGCTACATCCTTAGCTAGTAATGTGGTCGCTCTTTGCAATCTATACTTTCGCATCGGGTCGGAATCAAGGTTCAACTTATCATGGCCGCAGAGGAATCGCTGCCGCCGTGCTAAACTCATTGGCCGGCAATGTCGCAGAACTCCCTAAATGAAGCACCACCCCAGTGATGATTGGGCTGTGCCACGTAACCTCTCAGATTTACTCGCACTCTTACGGGCGGGTTTCTCTTACGCGAGGCATAACGGTAAGGGAAATAAATACGTTAGAGGTCCAACTCATAATACTCTAAAGCACGATCTTAGAGTGAGAAGAATGGAAACCAATCCTAAATATCCTATAGCCTCACGATTATTGGTGTGCACAACACACCGATAATCAAGACTTACTAGATACGGTTCAGACACTTTCCGAGGATTAAGCGCTCGATACCACTTTTGTCACGACCAACCGGCCCGTGATCGTGCATTACCCGCACCCAAGTAGACATACATCAGAGTAATCATGAACATAAAACAAGACATGAAAAATATTATGAAGTAAGCAGTTCATCTGAGAAAACTTGCCTTTCGCATAATATATATATCAACTAAACGATTACATCCCTTTTACAACTCTTCCCACAATGATTTCTGCACTCTAAGAAAGATATGACAACAATGGCGGGACAGGGCCCCGCCATACCCCTGAATGTAAGTACCTATAACGACAGGGGACTATACCACTGATAAGCCTCCGGAGAAACGGAGCTTCCCAAACGCTGAACTGTGATCCTAAGAGCGAGGATCGATGACTGGTGTACCTCTACCTGCGGCATGAACGCAGCCCCCCGAAGGAGGTCAGTACAACAGGTACCAAGTATGTGAAACTGAAAATACTGTAAATGAAATCATAGTAGTCTATATATAAAGCAGGAGACATGTATGATAACCAAACTACAGTTAACAATAAATAAGCAGTCATGTCAAGTCAGGGACTCACGCCCTCAAGTCATCACTCAAATATAACAATGGGTCTCACGCCCACAACATCAATCATGCCCGTGGAATACCTTCCTCACTGCCGGCAGTCTATGATATGATAACACCAAGGGATACACATGAACACCAGGTCCCACCTGTGTCATAACAAAACCGTACGGGGTAAGTACGAAGGCATAGCCGACTACTAAAACCCACAGTACCAACAAGGTCATAAACTGTATCATGAGATCTGTCTAGACCGTCACATGATCAAAGCTGGCCACTCGCCCGCAGTATCTAATGTGCGCGTCTAGCCCTGGAACTTCCCGCAGCTCCGCATAGGCCAACCTCATAGGCCCGCATGAGGTATCCCCCGCATCGAGGGTAGCTACTCCCCGGCATCGTCCTGGACTCGCAGTCCGCATGGCCACATAGACCGCATGACCACAAAGGCCGCACACTAACCTGGAGCTCTCGTAGCTCCGCATAGGCCCCCGGGACCCGCATGAGGTATTCTCGAATCATAGGTCACACAGACCCGCCTGAGTCTACCCCGCATCGGAGGGCAGCTTAACCTCCGGGATCATGTCAAGGTGAGTGGTACAATACCAACATAACGGCTGATAGTTAAACAACTTAAGCGCAATCGAGGGAAAACCCCTTTACACAAACATCACAAGATACTAACACACGTAGCATCCTAGCATGTTTACTTATCAAATCAACAAGAAAGTATTACAAGGCTATCACAAACCAACAAAATCAAGTTATTCACACAAGGTACTTTCTACTATATGATTAACAAGATCGGGTTTTATCCCCAAAGTACTTCATACATTAACTCTTTAAGAGATCTGTTCTTTCATAAATAGTCACACAATACTCGTAGTATATAAAAATAGAGTGACTATCTTTTGAAGTAAATCAAAACACTTCTCTTTGTAAAATCAAGTAACAACATTCTTTTCCAAACGTTCAAGTTTGCCTAATTTCAATTACTCAAGTTTCTCATTTTCGAAAGGTTTCGTAGTTCATAGTTTTAATCACTTAATGAAATAGTTCTCCTTTAAAAATGATTTGAGAAACATATGCCTTATATGTGAGTACATTTCCCTTTATTAGTCACTTAATGAATTAGTCAGTACATTTCCCTTTATTAACGCTGCAGTGGTTTGTTCGATACTTATTCTGATTTCCGAAATCAGTAAAACATTATTTCTTTTAACAACCCAGTACTCATTACTCATGAATGAGGTTTCACACTTTTTAACAAAATTCATATTAATTTAACTAAGTCAAGTCTCTTATCTTCTTAAGAATAAGTCTCTTAACTTCTAAAATCGATAAATCATTCTTTTTACTACTCTTAAGTCGTTATACCTAACTTCCCATAAAGCTAGTATAACTCTTAAGCTTTTAAAACCAAGTGTTACTCTTCTTTTAAAAAGGTTACTTAATTCTTCTGAAATAGTTCAGATTATTTTTATTCATGCTTAAGTCAAAAGACATTGCCGTAAAACTACGTTCAGTTAACACACGTACGTCTACCGTACTATATATATTCTTTAAAATATCATGCTCAAGAGTATAGGAAGAAATCACATACCTCGCGATGATTATCGACTATTAGCAAAACGCTCCACGGCTATAACCCGGCTAGCCTTGTCCACCTTTCAAGTAGTACATGCTACTCGCGGAACATTCAACCTATAAAGGTTATACAGTCTATCAAAGTCTAGACTACTCGGTAGAATATTCTTAAGCAGTAGGTTCTCTATTTACGGAAAAATCGGGCAGCACTTCCCTACCCGTCAAACTTCACAAGTCTACTGTAATACAGTCCTATGTAAGTACAGTTCAATTCCCTTCTTATATACCTTCCTTGTATATAACTTATACTTATTTTTATACTTCAATAGTATGTAAACTCAATTACAATAGGGAGACAAGATATTTACCTCGATAAGCCCATAATTATCCAAGTTAAATGTCGATCCTGAGCGACGTTTAGCTCCTACTCTGGGCGCTCCAACCCGCTCCAAACAACCCTTAGAAGTTCTACGCAACTTCTACTTAATACTTCAACCAACTGTGAAGATTTTCCTTAGGGTTTCGGTTTGAGACAAAAAGGACATAAGGTAGTATTTCCTGCTCTACGATAGAGGTATCTTTGGAATACTACAAGGTATACTACTAAGGTATTTTGGTATAGTAACAATACTTTGGAGAGTATTTTCTACCAAGAGGGTGTATTTTATGAGAAAACTAGGCAAGGGGGTGGGTACCCACGCTTTAGCACCACTAGGAAGGGGTGTCTCGCCACACACCAAGGAGTGGGTTAAAACTCTCGGCTGGGGCCTCACGAAATGGGGGAGGGGATTTCAAGACTTAAGGAAGTGAGGAGTGGATGAAGAAGTCTTCAAAAGGGGTATTTATAGGGAGTTCAATGGCCAAGATCTAGCCAAGTGGGGGGCAAGTGGAGGGCCAAGATTTGCCCAAGTGCCCCCTAGTCCCTACTCCACAAATTCCTCACAAATATCCTACCAACTATTGACTCCCATTTCGTCCAAGTTGCCGTCCACACTCCACCAACTTGAGGGTGACAAGTGTCGCCCTCTTGTTGGTCCAAAATATTTCGTCTCTCGGAAAAATCCGCAAAAATTAAAAATGACATAGCCGGAATTTTCCCTTCGCAAGTTTTGTAAAACGTTTCGTCGAAAAACGATTCTAATCGGGTGTTGTGCACAAAATATTGTCGTCCAAGCCTACTTAAAGTTCAAACTTTTCTACGTACGTCCTTACGTACATACTCTGGAAATACGGGGTATAACATCTTGCGTCTTGCTACTTTGAATTTGAAAACTAATAATATTAATAACTTGAAAATTGATAATAAAGATGATTAAGAGAGTATGAGAATAAGAGAATTGAGAGAAATGTTGTGTGATAAAAATTAAGAAAATGTAGAGAATTTATAGATTTTTTAAAGGGTAAAAATGGAAATAAAATAAATAAGTAAACAAAACAAAAAACAACAAACAAAAATAAATAATAGTGCCAATGGTCGAAATGACCGTTGGCCACGCCTCCCCACTCCCAAGCCTAGCGGTCGAAATGACCGTTGGGCAATTTTATTTTTTTGTTAGGTCCGGTCGGTCCGGTTAACGGTAATGGAACGGTTTTAGTTACTGCCTAACTTGGTCCGGGCCTTACCGGTTTTATAACCGTGCGGGTTGGGGTTGAGGCAACCAACCCCAACCCGGTATGCCCTACCGTCGGTCCGGCGGTTAAACTCTGGTCAACGGACGGTTGATGAGTTTAAGGGCGTTATGGCGTGCTTATACGATGAGGATTCGGGCATGCGGCCGCATTATATATATATATATATATATATATATATATATATATATATATATATATATATATATATGTGTGTATGTCTGTAAAGCGGTGAGGTGGGATGCCACGCGCGTCACATGGTTATATTTTACACTTATAGCTATCGGCAGTGATGGGGGATTCCACGGGCACGCTTTGATATTTGTGTGACTTGATCGCGTCCCATATTGGGCCGGGTAGTATATGCGTCCCTCCATAAAGGGCCGGATTATGTTATGAAAGATAAGTTAGATGGTAATGAACTTAATGACTTCTCCTAAGTATGTACGTAAGATATGGCTATAACTCTTAATGTAATGGAAAAGATAATGATGTGCAATTAAGTTCATAAGTGGTAATGACACGGCGGGATCAGTATGTACTTTTATACTTGCCTGTCATTCTTTTCTGATTATAATCATTTCTTGTACTTTATTTACATTCCATATTAAATTTTTGTTATGCGGCCCCCCGGGCTACGTTCTCCGCGAGTTTAGGTACCTGATTGTGGATCATGAGCTTAGGATCTGGTTGACATTTTGAGATGGCTCGATGTTCGGAGTTGTCATGGCTATGTATATTCGAAGTGCAGCGGGGCCTTGTCCGTCATAGTATTTGTTAAAATCTTAGAGGTGCATGTATTCATCGTAATTTGGATGGCTAGAGTTGTTTTTACATTGTTAAGCAGTGTAGACCACTTTGGGTAATTTTTATGTTATGGCGGCCTTATCGGCTTGGCCTTGGTTTAAAAAAAGAGTGTTATTTATTTTCCATGATTTATTATGTTGTATGATTTGAAGGGTGCCTGGTAGGGCACCGATGACAGTCGGTCGTGACAAAAGTGGTATCGAGCGATTAGTCCTCGGAAAGTGTCTACGACCGTGTCTAGTAGTAGTCTTGATTATCGGTGTGTTGTGCACCACATCTATAATCGGAGGCTGCAGGACATTTAGGATTGGTTTCCATTCTTCTCACTCCGAGATCGTGCGATAGAGGCGTGTGTTAGGTCGTCTCTCCTAACGAGTTATGTTGATTGCGGCTACGAGAAAGCGTGATGACCGGGAAGGACTAAGTGGATTGCGTATCAAGTGTGGTAATGATTATAGTATAGTTGGTATATTGACATACATCTATACGGAGTTATGTATGAAATTGAGGCAGCGTGTTGCCTAGAATGATTTTAGATTACCAAGAGTTGGTAAAGACTAACTAGATACCGGAAAGGTATGGAACAGTTAATGAATTCTCGCCAAGGTCTTGTGTTTTATTTTGAGATAATTGGGAAAGGATGAGGTATGCGATGAGGCGGTGAACCCTTAAGAAGACATGTTAAGAAACTTAATGGAATACCATGTTAATATATTAAGCTACGTGGTAGGCTTAAGAGAATTGTACGGATGAGGTCCGTATAGAGTAAGTAATGGTTGTTGTGATCGAGACAACATGGTTATGGTATTATGAGAAGTTTTTGTACCCGTTTACGGGGGGACTGATAAGGTAGGCTTGGAGCATGGAAATTGCGAGCCTAAGAATGTTGAAGACCGCTGAGACCTTAGATGTACAAGGTCTTCTCGGGTAGAAAGATTTATTATTGACCAAGAATAAGAGTTAAGTGCGACGGCGGGTCGGGGTGAGGACCTGTTACGGGTCGCCCCATAGCCTGGAATAGAGTGGGATCAGTTGGTAGTAGTTCCGCTCGTGGCAGTCACGAGTGCAAGGCCCAAGTCGAGTTAATTGTTCTACGGGTTCGTGGACGCGTTCCACCGGAACCAGGTCGTGAAAGCTGGAAATAGCCTTATATTGTTTTATAGAGTGACTCCAATGATTAGAGGCCAGAATCGGTATGGAAGTTATGTATGTATGCTAGTATGAGTTGGAAGTACGGAAAGAGTACGACCAGTAAGAAAGATAGCAACCAAGTGTAAAGGTGTTACACCCCGTATTTGTTACACCCCGTAAGTCCAGGACATGTAAAAGAGAATGTACGTAAGGAATCAAGACTAGGAAATTAGTATGAAGGAGGAATTGTTTTTCCGACGGAAAATGTTCCGAACGTCGGAAAGGAAAAATGTTCGTTGTTGAGAATTGGATTCTCAAAATGCATTATTTGAAGAGTATGGAACTCTTAACTTTTTGGAAATTTATTTTGACGGATTTGGTCATGTGGGGCCCACCCGAGAAATTTTACGTTTTGTGGGGCCCACGAGGATTACAGAATTTTATGGACGAATGAGAGGGCGACACGTGGCACCCCCTCATGTGGTCTTGGACGAAAATGCAAGGGTTAGAATGGTCATTTACCATCAAGGAAGATCAAGTCTTCAAAGCTTGATATTGTTGACAAAGTCAACTTGTCCACTTGGCTTTGCATTAATTTCTCTTCATCCTAGCACACAAGTGTGTTAATCTAAGCCCTCCAATATGTTTTATATACTAAGCTAGTGCAAGACAAGCTCATCTAACACTTAGGAAATATCACAAAAACCTTGTTCTTCAACTAAGAGACCTCTCGGGTTTGTGACTCTCCCACACAAAATATTTGTAGTTTTGATCCTTTGTTCACAAGACTTTAACCCAATGTCCCTAAGGGTATTGTAAGGATATCTCAATAGAAAGATTTCGGAAAAACGGCGTTTTCGTATTAGTCGCAAGGCGGAAACTTAAGGAGTTCTTCAACTTTGAAGTTGGAACTTGAAGATGGGTTCTTCATAGGCTTCTAAGGAGTGCTTGGAGCGGATTGGAACTTAAGGAAAGGAGCTAAGAATTTCTAAGGCGCGACTTTGGATCTTGGAAATTTTAAGGGCTTGGAAAAGTATAAATTTTGTCGTTTTAGTAGTTAAGACTTACTTATTGTTGTAGCTATGGATTTTAGCAAGCATGTGTTATATAGTATGAAGTTTGATATGTTTATGGGCTATTGGAACCCTAATCCGAAAACTAGCATGTTTAGCTTTAAGATTGGAATTCAAGTTGATTATTAGTTTAAGTTGTCGCATGTTGAATAAAGAAGGAAATTGTAGTTGTTGAAGTTGATTATGACTAAATAACATGTTGACCTAAGAACTTGGAATTTGGAAAAGGATTGGAAAAGACTTTGAATTGTTAGTATGTAGTTGGCCGAGAATGGCTTGGAGTTTTTAACTATTTGGTATGAATTGTGGGGCGGAATTTTACGCGTATTGTAAGGCGTGTAATCCCCTTTGTTTGGTTGTTGTTTGGAGCCTTAAATGTGGCGTGTTGGTTATTGTATTCGACCTTGAAAAAGGTGGCAAAGTGAGTAGAAACAAAGGAAGTGCTGCCCGATTTTCCGTAGAATTAGCGACCGTATACTTAGTATTATTCTACGTGAGACTAGAAGTTGATAGTCTTGTTGTGACCATTATAGGTTGACACTTCTACGTACGGCGTATTCGTCTTAGCTTGTGGACATTAGCCGAAAAGGTATGTGAACTATCTCCTCTTCTAGCATGATTCCTTAAGATAAAGAAAGTAAGTTCTACTCCTCAAATGATCCATTCCTTGGTTGTACTTGGATTGCCTAATATAGAATATGTTCTATGAACTTCCTTGATTGTACTTTGACGTGTAAATTGTAAGTTGTATAATCCATTTCCTTAGTGAAGTTTGGATTCTTAAAAGTGAAAGTATTTTACTTAAAGTACATGGAGTCTTGAAAAAAAAGTGGTTTCCAAACCTTTTGGCTAGTGCCTTAGTTCCAAAACCTAAGGGTTGTTGTAATGACTTTAGGGGAGTTAAAGGAGTGATTTACTTAATTGTTTTAAGAGAGGAGAAATGACATGATTTAAGAGAAGTAACTTGTTTTAAAGGTGTGAGTTACTTGAGGTTTAAAGGTAGAAGAAACTTGTTTTCTAAATGTTAAGAGACTTGAAGGATTTTGAAAGTTAAGAACTTGATTTGTAAGTATGTGATACTTGGTTTTAATAGTATAAGTCTCTTGGTTATAAAAGGAATGGATATGTCTAAAACCATAAAGGGTTATAACGGCTTTATGGGAAGTTGGTTATAACGGCTTTATGGAAGGTTTAAAAAGTTGTCTATTTTGAGTATTAGGCATAAGTTGCCTAGATTGTGAAAATTTGGAGTTTACTTGATTTCAAGCTTTGAAATGAGTTTTCTAAAAGTGTAGTAACTTACTTTGAAAAATAGACATGCCTTGATACTACGGGTATTAGTATCGTGGGGCTTTACATAGAAGGGAGTCTTTTATAAAAGTATGTACGTACGTAGTACTTTGGCTTGATTAATTGAGAATTGTTCCATGTGATGCCTTGATAAGTACTTTGGCTTGATAAATTGAGAATTTGTCTAAGTGTGCCTTGATAAGTACTTTGACTTGATTAATTGAGAATTATTCCATGTGATGCCTTGATAAGTACTTTGGCTTGATAAATTGAGAATTTTTCTAAGTGTGCCTTGATAAGTACTGTTATACCCCGTAGTTCCAGGGTATGTATGCAAGGACGTACGTACGAGAATACGACAGAAAGATTGGAAAGGAAGAAAGAGGTGAATTTTCCACGGAAAAGTTTCCGGTTTTTGTGAAGGAAAAAGGTTCGTTTATGGGAATTGGATTCCCAGATTTGGTATTCGGACTTCCTGGAATATTAGAGAATTATGGAATTTTATTTTCGAAAATGGTCACGTGGGGCCCACGGGAGAAATTCTGATTTTTGTGGGGCCGCTTTGATTTTGAGATTTTGGCGTTTTGGATATTTCGGAAGGCGAAATATTTTGGGCGAATCGGGCGACACGTGTCACCCCATGTGGCACCTTTGGGCGAAATATGTTTGTCTGTGACACGGTTAAGTCGTTTTCGACGAAACGTTTCCACGACTTCGTAGGGAATTTCGGCTATGTCATTAAGTATTTTTGCGGATTTTTAGAGAGGCGAACATTTTGGACCAACGAGAGGCGGCAGCACCCTCGTTGGTGGGCAAAGTGGGCGGTTTGGACGATTTGGGGAGGCAAGTGGGAGATATTTTTGGTAGATATTTTGTGTGCAAGTTGGCTAGGACACTTGGGTGAATCTTGGCCCTACACTTGCTAGGCACTTGGCTAGATCTTGGCCATTGGTTGGCCTTGGCTTGTCTTATAAATACCCTCTCCTTTGATGAACTTCTTCATCCAAAATGCCTAAGTCTTGAGAGCCTTCCCTCCACCGTGAGGCCCCTTGGCGAGAGTTCCCACAGTGGGGTAGGCGAGGTAGCCACCCTCCTTTGTGGTGTGGCCGTGGGGTACCACTAGCCTAGTTTGTTTTCATATAATACCCACTCTTGGTAGAAATACTCTCAAAAGTATTGTTATAATGCCCAATTACCTTAGCCATATACCTTGTAGTATTCTAAGGTTATACCTTTACAAAAGCCAGTTATACTATTATACTTCCGTCGATCCACAAAACCGAAACCTAGGAAAATCTCCATAGTCAGTTGGAGTATTGTGTAGAAGTTGGTTAGAACTTCAAGGGTGGTTTAGAGCGGGTTGGGCGCTCGGAGTTGGAGCTAAGCGATTGCGGGATCGACTTTAAACTCGGATAATTATGGGCTTATCGAGGTAATTATCTTGTCCCCTATTGTAATTGGAAATTACATGTTGTTAGATTGTATAGTAGAAGTATACTATATATAGTCTTGACTGTAATTACATGGGGTGTATTACTGATGAGACTTGTGTAGTAGTGCAGTGGAGTAGAATTGTACAGGTTAGGGTTAGATGTATAACCCCTGGTTGGCTTGGTAGCCGGCCTCGTTAGAGGAGGAGGTTTCTGTTTGTTGCGGGAGGTCTTTGCGAAATTTACGTAGAAAGTTCTACGATGAGACACGAATGTTAATAAAGCGCCTTGTGGCCTTATAGGTTGAAGTACTACGTGTGGCGCGTTCTACTTGGCTTAAGGAGTAGCCAGGCGGCGAGGTACTCGGAGCATTTTGCTATTAGTCGATACTCGTCGCGAGGTATGTGAACCTCTTCCTATCTCTCTAGCATGATATGTGTAAACTATGTAGTGCGGTGAGCGTCATGTGCTAAATGTATTCGATGGGTTTAAAACATAAAGTGTTATAACGGCTTTATGGGAAGTTGGTTATAACGACTTTATGTAGATAAGAAAACACTTTGTGGTTTTAAAAGGTAAATGATTTGTTTATAAGCGGCTTGATGTGTGATTATAAAGAACTTGAAGTATTTCAAAAGATTTAGAAATCGTTTTGAAGAGAAGTAATACTTGGTTTTGAGAACTTAAGAGTTATACTAGCTTTATGGGAAGTTAGGTATAACGGCTTAAGAACGTTTCTTGATGTTGGAAATCGGGATGTGTATCGACAAACCAACTGCGGCGTTAATAAAAGGAAATGTTTTGAATAATTAAGTATTATTAAAACCGGTAGAAACTTCCATCTGCATAGAAGCTAAGATGAGACAAAATGATATTTCCTAGATCATGGTCTTTGTAATAAGATTGTTATAAACAAGAATATCCTACTCACATATAAGGCTTATGTTTCTCAGTTGTTTAAAAGAGAATTATATTCTTAAATGAATAAGACTATGAACTACGAAACCTTTCTAAAATAAGAAAGCGTGAGCATTTGAAATTAGGCAAACTTGGGCGTTTGGAAAATAATGTTGTTACTTGGTTTTACAAAGGTAAGTGTTTTGGTTTACTTAAAAAGCGATCACTCTATTTTATACTACGGGTATTGTGTGACTTATGTGATAGAACAGATCTTTTAAAGATTTGATGTATGAAATACGTTGGGGTTAGATACTCGAACTTGTTAGTAGAAAGTACCTTGGGTGAATAACTTGATTGTATTGGTTTGTGATAGCCTTGTAATACTTTCTTGTTGATGTGATAAGTAAACATGTTAGGATGCTACTTGTGTTAGTATCTTGTGATTGTTATGTAAGGGGTCATTCTTCTTTGTGCTTACATTGTTAAAAGGTAAGTCCATCATCTTGTTATTATATCACCTACCCTCTTGTGTATACAGGGCTTGCCACCGCGATCTTGGTCTATCGGCTATCACGGTCCTTGAGACTACGCGGAGGCTGCGGTATGCTCGGGATTGACCGATCATTCGGGTGTTTAGCACGATCTGGGAATTCCTATCACGGTCTCCGAGGACTATCACGGTCCTTGAAGGGCTATGCGGGTGCGAAGTCGGGGCGGATCTGAGGTTAAGTGCGCCCGATCACGGGGTATACCTCGGGTGGTCTAGGACCGTGATTCGAGAATACCTTATGCGGGTGCATGTGTGACCTATGCGGGCGCGAGAGTTCGAGAATAGACGCGCATTGATCTGCGGGCGATGGCGGCTTCGATACTGTGGTGCGGTCTAGAGAGACCTCGTGATCTGATTTGTGGCATTTGTAGTGCGGGGGTCTTAGTAGTCGGCTATGCCTTCGTACTTACCCGTCTGGTCTTATTGTGATGACTTTGAGGCGTGAGTCACGACTTGACATATTCGCTTAGTTGTTGTGAGCGTAGTTTGGTTATCATACATGTCTCTCGCTTTATATAGACTACTATGATTTGATTCTGATATTACTTCTGATTTCACATACTTGGTACATGTTATCTTGACCTCGCCGAGGCTGCGTTCATGCCGAGTTGAGGTACATCGATCGTTGATCCTAGCTCTCGAGTCTGATTCGGCGTTTGGGAAGCTCCGTTTCTCGGAGGCTTATCGATGGTGTAGTCCCCGTCGTAGTAAGTGTTTACATTGGGGTTTGGCGGGGCCTGTCCCGCCATTGTTGTCATATCATTCTTAAGTGCAGTAATCTTATTGTGGGCATGGTTTGTAAAAAGATTAAGCGTTCATGTTAAAAGTTGTCATTTATATATATCGAAAGGCAAGTTTTCATGATTATTGTTTTATATACATTATCTCATATGGTTGTGTTTGTTCGTGATTACTCGATGTATGTCTACTTGGGTGCGGGGTAAGGCACGATCCACGAACCGGTTGGTCGTGACAAAAGTGGTATCGAGCGATTAATCCTCGGAAAGTGTCTGAGGCCGTATCGATGAAGTCTTGATTATCGGGTGTTGTGCACGCGATAATCGAGGCTATAGGATATTTAGGATTAGTTTCTATTCTTCTCACTCTGAGATCGTGCCTTAGAGGCGTGTTGTAAGTTGGACCCTCGGCGAAATTATTTCCCTTATCGTTATGCCTCGCGTAGGCAACCGGGCCCGGGAGGCAAAGCGGCCGAGGAGGCTGCGAGTAAATGCGAGAGGGTGGCGAGGCACAGCCCAATCATTACCTAGGGTAGTGCTTCGTTCGGGATTTCTGCGGCGTCACTAGCCCCACAGAGTTTAGCCTGATGGCGGTTCCTCTGCGTCCACGATATTTGAACGCCGGTTCCACGGCCGAGCGGTGAATATAGATTTCAAAGCGACCACATTACTAGCTATAGATTTGGCTACGGAGATTATACCGATGTACCACGAGTCTTGATGACTACCTAGAGAGGTTGTGCAAGAGTAATTCTTGATTAGGCTTGAGCATGGCACGTATGCGGGCTTATGCGCGTGGCCGGAAGCGTAGAGATCGACGGGTTAACGAGGGCGAAGAGGGCGGGCGTGAAAGGTCGCCGGTAACTTTCAAGGTGAGTATACCTTAAGTGCTATGTTACGATAGCGGTGTGTTAGTTGTGATTAGAAATCATGGTGGGTTAACGGTAAGATTTTGGAGGATAGAGAAAGTGTGAGCCTTAGAGCTTTATACGCAAAGACCTTAGAGGTAAGGCCATCTCGGGTAGAGGCGTATGTTTATGTTTGACCCTTATAGGAGTGCATAGTGCACGTGGTGTGTTTTGGGATAAGTCCCTAAGTAGTATGAAATGAAAGAGGGTAGTTGAGCTAAGAAGACGCTAGGTTTTCGTAACATGTTTAGTGGCCCATTCCTGGGAGATGGTATTTGCACCTTAGGGTCGGGTTGAGGCTACGTCTTGGTCAACCCGCGGTAGGTTTGGTGGTGGGGTCAGTTTGTGGTGGTCCTCTTTGTGTTAGGGTCATGAGGTGTTAGGCCCATGTTTAGTTAGCCAGTGCAAGTTCGTGGATGCGTTCGACGGTGGTCGGGCGATGGGAGCGACCTATCGTGTTCTTGGTCGAGTCGTTCCTCGGCGGTGTTGATGTTATCGAAAAGGTTGTGAGGTTGCAGGGTGCCTACCTTCACCTTATGAGACGATGGAGCCAGTGCAGTGTTTCTCTTCAGGAGTTTGTACGGGAAGGGCTAGGAACTCAGTGAGTCTCGTATCGCGTTCGCCTCGGGCGATGTTTTGATTTGAGGTAGCTGTGAGGATCGTTGTCTCGGTTGAAGTGTTTAAGCTACCATTTCGGTGTTCGGATGTCGACTTGTGGCGCCTTGTAGCGAGAAATGCAAGTTGCGGTCGATTGGTTCGATGTTAGCGGGGTTGAGATAGTTGGTTGAGCTTGTTCCGGTGTGGATAGTGAAGCTTGTCTAGAAGAAGTTACGGCGGCTCGGAGGAATTGTGCGGATAATCGGCGGCGCTTAGAGTTCGAGTTGACGGTCGGTCTTGAAAGTACCACCGGGCGGTGTGGCGAGTTTGGAAGCGAAGGAACTTAGCGAGTTACTTTGGGCCTTTGTGAGTTCATGTGAAGAATAGGCGGGTTGCCTATATGTTAGCTTTGCCGTCCGACTTAGGAGGAAGGGCGTCCGGTCTTCGTATTGTTATGTTCGGGAAAGTATCGAAGATCCATCGAGAATGATCGATTAATGATGACCACGTTAGAGATAGTAACCGAGTTTTGGATACTAAAGCGATGTCGAAATGTGATAAGAATCAGAAATTACAACAGCTTGATGATCGCATGCGGCCGATACCGTTTGTTGGGTCGTCGGACAAGGCTCGCGACAAAGTGACAAAAGTAGTATTATTTGTGGTGATGTAGAGGTGTTTCCTCGTGGACTTAGATGTAAGTGTTGCGCGGTATTTACGTGGCGGTATGGCGGGATTGTTTCGTAAGTATAGTAGTGAAGACTATCTTGGCGCCGCGTTTGTTTGAGACTTAGAAGGAACATTCGGGGCGAATGTTTCTAAGGAAGAATGTTATACCCGTAGTTCGGTATGTATGCAGGGCGTGCGTGCGAGAATCTGACAGAAAAGATTGGAAAGGAAGAAAGAGGTGAATTTTCCACGGAAAAGTTTCGGTTTTGTGAAGGAAAAAGGTTCGTTTATGGAATTGGATTCCCAGTTTGGTATCGGACTTCTGGAATATTAGAGAATTATGGAATTTTATTTTCGAAAATGGTCACGTGGGGCCCACGGGAGAAATTCTGATTTTGTGGGGCCGCTTTGATTTTGAGATTTTGGCGTTTTGGATATTTTGGAAGGCGAAATATTTTGGGCGAATCGGGGCGACACGTGTCACCCCATGTGGCACCTTTGGGCGAAATATGTTTGTCTTGTGACACGGTTAGAGTCGTTTTTACGAAAGCGTTTTCCACGACTTTCGTAGGGAATTTCGGCTATGTCATTAAGTATTTTGCGGATTTTTAGAGAGGCGGAACATTTTGGACCAACGAGAGGCGGCACGCACTCTCGTTGGTGGGCAAAGTGGGCGGTTTGGACGATTTGGGAGGGCAGTGGGAGATATTTTTGGTAGATATTTTGTGTGCAAGTTGGCTAGGACACTTGGGTGAATCTTGGCCCTACACTTGCTAGGCACTAGCTAGATCTTGGCCGTTGGTTGGCCTTGGCTTGTGCTATAAATACCCTCTCCTTTGATGAACTTCTTCATCCAAAATGCCTAAGTCTTGAGAGCCTTCCCCTCCACCGTGAGGCCCCTTGGCGAGAGTTCCCCAGTGGGGTAGGCAGAGGGTAGCCACCACTCCTGTGGTGTGGCGTGGGTACCACTAGCCTAGTTTGTTTTCATATAATACCCCTCTTGGTAGAAATACTCTCAAAGTATTGTTATAATGCCCAATTACCTTAGCCATATACCTTGTAGTATTCTAAGGTTATACCTTTACAAAAAGCCAGTTATACTATTATACTTCCGTCGATCCACAAAACCGAAACCCAGGAAAATCTCCATAGTCCGTTGGAGTATTGTGTAGAAGTTGGTTAGAACTTCTAAGGGTGGTTTAGGCGGGTTGGGCGCTCGGAGTTGGAGCTAAGCGATTGCGGGATCGACTTTAAACTCGGATAATTATGGGCTTATCGAGGTAATTATCTTGTCCCCTATTGTAATTGGAAATTACATGTTGTTAGATTGTATAGTAGAAGTATACTATATATAATCTTGTTGTAATTACATAGGGTGTATTCTGAGTAGACTTGTGTAGTAATGCAGTGGAGTAGAATTGTGCAGTTAGGGTTAGATGTATAACCCCCGGTTGGCTTGGTAGCGGCCTCGTTAGAGGAGGAGGTTCTGTTGTTGCGGGAGGTCTTTGCGAAATTTACGTAGAAAGTTCTACGATGAGACACAGATGTTAATAAAGCGCCTTGTGGCCTTATCGGTTGAAGTCCTACGTGTGGCGCGTTCTAGTTGGCTTAAGGAGTAGCCGGCGGCGAGGTACTCGGAGCATTTTGCTATTAGTCGATACTCGTCGCGGTATGTGAACCTCTTCCTATCTCTGGCATGATATGTGTAAACTATGTAGTCGGTGAGCGTCACATGTGCTAAATGTATTCGATGGGTTTAAAACATAAAGTGTTATAACGGCTTTATGGGAAGTTGGTTATAACGACTTTATGTAGATAAGAAAACACTTTGTGGTTTTAAAAGGTAAATGATTTGTTTATAAGCGGCTTGATGTGTGATTATAAAGAACTTGAAGTATTTCAAAAGATTTACGAAATCGTTTTGAAAGAAGTAATACTTGGTTTTGAGAACTTAAGAGTTATACTAGCTTTATGGGAAGTTAGGTATAGCGGCTTAAACGTTTCTTGATGTTGGAAATCGGGATGTGTATCGACAAACCAACTGCGGCGTTAATAAAAGGAAATGTTTTGAATAATTAAGTATTATTAAAACGGTAGAAACTTCCATCTGCATAGAAGCTAAGATGAGACAAAATGATATTTCTAGATCATGGCTTTGTAATAAGATTGTTATAAACAAGAATATCCTACTCACATATAAGGCTTATGTTTCTCAGTTGTTTAAAGAATTATATTCTTAAATGAATAAGACTATGAACTACGAAACCTTTCTAAAATAAGAAGCGTGAGCATTTGAAATTAGGCAAACTTGGGCGTTTGGAAAATAATGTTGTTACTTGGTTTTACAAAGGTAAGTGTTTTAGTTTACTTAAAAACTGATCACTCTATTTTATACTACGGGTATTGTGTGACTTATGTGATAGGAGCAGATCTTTTAAAGATTTGATGTATGAAATGCGTTGGGGTTAGATACTCGAACTTGTTAGTAGAAAGTACCTTGGGTGAATAACTTGATTGTATTGGTTTGTGATAGCCTTGTAATACTTTCTTGTTGATGTGATAAGTAAACATGTTAGGATGCTACTTGTGTTAGTATCTTGTGATTGTTATGTAAAGGGGTCATTCTTGCTGTGTGCTTACATTGTTAAAAGGTAAGTCCATTATCTTGTTATTATATCACCTACCCCCATTTGTGTATCACAGAGGCTTGCCACCCTTGATGCGGTCTATCGGCTATCACGGTCCTTGAGACTATGCGAGGCTGCGGTATGCTCCGAGATTGGTGATCATTCGGGTGTTTAGCACGATGCGGGGAATTCCTATCACGGTCTCTGAGGGACTATCACGGTCCTTGAAGGGCTATGCGAGTGCGGAAGTCGGGGCGGATCCGAGGTTAGTGCGCCCGATGCGGGGTATACCTCGGGTGGTCTAGGACGGGATTCGAGAATACCTTATGCGGTGCATGTGTGACCTATGCGGAGCGCGAGAGTTCGAGGAATAGACGCGCGATAATCTGCGGGCGGTGGCGGCGCCGATCTGTAGTGCGGTCTAGAGACCTCGTGATCTGATTTGTGGCATTTGTGAGTGCGGGGTCTTAGTAGTCGGCTATGCCTTCGTACTTACCCGTCACGGTCTTATTGTGATGACTTTGAGGCGTGAGTCCACGACTTGACATATTTGCTTAGTTGTTGTGAAGCGTAGTTTGGTTATCATACATGTCTCTGCTTTATATAGACTACTATGATTTGATTCTGATATTACTTCTGATTTCACATACTTGGTACATGTTATCTTGACCTCGCTGAGTGCGTTCATCCGCGAGTTGAGTACATCGATCGTTGATCCTAGCTCTGAGTCACGATTGACGTTTGGGAAGCTCGTTTCTCGGAGGCTTATCGATGGTGTAGTCCCTGTCGTAGTAAGTGTTTACATTCGGGGTTTGGCGGGGCCACATCGCCATTGTTATCATATCATTCTTAGAAGTGCATGAAATCTTGTTGTGGGCATGGTTTGTAAAAAGATTAAAGCGTTCATGTTAAAAGTTGTCATTTATATATATCAGAAAGGCAAGTTTTCCTGATTATTGTTTTATATACATTATCTCATATGGTTGTGTTTGTTCCGCTGATTACTCTGATGTATGTCTACTTGGGTGCCCGGGGTAAGGCACCAGTCACGGGCCCCGGTTCGGGTCGTGACAAGTACTTTGGCTTGATTAATTGAGAATTATTCCATGTGATGCCTTGATAAGTACTTTGGCTTGATAAATTGAGAATTTGTCTAAGTGTGCCTTGATAAGTACTTTGGCATGATTAATTGAGAATTATTCCATGTGATGCCTTGATAAGTACTTTGGCTTGATAAATTGAGAATTTGTCTAAGTGTGCCTTGATAAGTACTTTGACTTGATTAATTGAGAATTATTCCATGTGATGCCTTGATAAGTACTTTGGCTTGATAAATTGAGAATTTTTCTAAGTGTGCCTTGATAAGTACTTTGGCTTGTTTAGTTGAGAATTGCCTATGTGTGCTGGAAATAGCCGGTTGTGTGCTATTGGTATATCAGTCGTTTTGGGGTCATTCCCCGGGTTTGTGGCATTTGGATATTCCGTGGAATTGCTACCCACGATGCGAGGAATACCTCATGCGGGTGAAATAGTCCCGTCTTGGCGAGTCCGACTATCACGAGAATACCTCATGCGTGTCCGTAAGGGCTTATGCGGGTGAAATAGTCCCATGCGAGGAATACCTCACGCGGGTCCACGCGGCCTATGCGGGTGAAATAGTCCCAGGAGTAGGATGGCTAAATGATACTGCGGGCGGATGGTCCTGCTTTGATCATGAGTGTTATACCCCGTATTTCCAGAGTATGTACGCGAGGACGTACGTAGGAAATTTTGAACTTCAAATAGGCTTGGCCGATTTAATTTTGTGCCTGACACGGTTAGAAGTCGTTTTTAGTGAAAGCGTTTTCCACGACTTTCGTAGGGAATTTCGGCTATGTCGCTTTCTAATTTTTGCGGATTTTTCGAGAGGCGAAGCGTGTTGGACCAACAGAGGCGCCAGCGCACCCTCATTGAGTGGACTTCAATCGTCCATTTGGACGAAATGGATGAGCAAGGCACGTTTTGTTGCCTTGACAAAGTCAAGGGTAGGTAGGATATTTGTGTTTGGTAAATCCTAGCCCTACACTTGCCTAACACATGGATTGATCTTGGCCGTTGGTTGGCTTTCACGGCCTATAAATACCCACCCCTTTGATGAACTTATTCATCCACAAATTTGCCTAAGTCTTGAAAGCTCTCCTTCTCCCTCCACTTTGTGTTGAGTTCGGCCAGAGGCCTCCCTCTCTAGAGGCCTTGGCAGAAGTACACCACTCCTAGTTGTGTGGCCGTAGGGTACCCACTGCCTAGTTGCTTTCGTATAATACCCACTCTTTTGGTAGAATACTCTCAAAGTATTGTTATAATGCCCAATTACCTTAGCCTATACCTTGTAGTATTCTAAGGTTATACTTGTGCAAAAAGCCAGAAATACTATTATACTTCCGTCAGTCACAACCGAAACCACAGGAAATCTCCATAGTCCGTTGGAGTATTGTGTAGAAGTTGGTTAGAACTTCTAAGGGTGGTTTAAAGCGGGTTGGGCGCTCGGAGTTGGAGCTAAGCGATTGCCGGGATCGACTTTAAGCTAGGATAATTATGGGCTTATCGAGGTAATTATCTTGCCCTCTATTGTAATTGGAAATTACATAATTGTGAATATATAGTTGAAGTATACTATATAATGGGCTGAGCGTAGTTATCGGCAATGTCTTTTGACTTAAGCTTTGAATTTAAAGAAAATCTTGAATTGTAATTACATAGGGTTGTATTACGATGACTTGTGTAATAGTAATGCAGTGGAGTAGAATTGTACAGTTTGGGTTAGATATATAACCCACTGGTTGGCTTGGTGGCCAGGCCTCGATAGAGGAGGAGATTTCTGTTGTTGCGGGGAGAGTCTGCGAATTTTACGTAGAATGTTCTCTGAAGAGACCTAATGTTAATAAGCGCCTTGTGGCCTTATAGGTTGAAGTACTACGTGTGGTGCGATCTACGTGGCTTAAGGAGTAGCCACGGTTGGAAGTACTTGGGCGTTTTGCTATTAGTCGATACTCGTCGCGAGGTATGTGAACCTCTTCCTATCTCTTCTAGCATGATATGTGTGAACTATGTAGTGCGGTAGGCGTCATGTGCTAAATGTATTTGATTGGTGTAAACATAAAGTGTTATAACGGCTTATGGGAAGTTGGTTATAACGACTTTATGTTAGTTAGAAAAATACATGTGGTTTTAAAAGGTGGCGATTTGAACTATAAGCGGCTTGTTATGTGTTAATAAAGAAAGAACTTGAAGTATTTCAAAAGATTTTGAATCATTTTGAAAGAAGAAGTAATATTTGGTTTTGAAAACTTAAGAGTTATACTAGCTTTATGGGAAGTTAGGTATAACGGCTTAAGAATGTTTCTTGATTTGAAATCGAATGTGTATCGACAAACCATGCGGCGTTAATAAAAGGAAATGTTTTGACTAATTAAGCATTATTAAAACCGGTAGAAACTTCCATCTGCATAGAAACTAAGATGAGACAAAATGATATTTCCTAGATCATGGTTTTGTAATAAGATTGTTATAAACAAGAATATCCTACTCACATATAAGGCTTAGGTTTCTCAGTTGTTTAAAGGAGAATTATATTCTTAAATGAATAAGACTATGAACTCTGAAACCTTTCTAAAATTAGGCAAACTTGAACATTGGAAAGAATGTTGCTACTTGATTTTACAAAGAGAAGTAATTGATTTACTTTAACAAGATAATCACTCTATGTTCATATACTACGGGTATTGTGTGGTTTTTGGGAAGTAACGTATCTTTTAAAGATTTAATGTATGAAGTACTTTGGGGATAGGTACGAACTTGTTAGTAGAAAGTACCTTGTGTGAATAACTTGATTGTATTGGTTTGTGATAGCCTTGTAATACTTTCTTGTTGACTTGATAAGTAAGCATGTTAGGATGCTACGTGTGTTAGTATCTTGTGATTATTATGTGAGGGTCACTCTGTTGTGCTACGTTGTTAAGCGTTAAGCCCGTGTACTATTATTGTATCACATACCCTTGACTTATTATCAGGGCTTGCCACCGCGATCGCGGTCTTTACGGCTATCACGGTCCTCGTGACTATGCGAGTCACGGTAGCTCGATTTGATCATTCGGGTGTTTAGCACGATGCGGGGATTCCACATGCGATGCATTGAGACTATGCGGTCTTTTGAGACTATGCGGGTTGCGGGAGCCTGGCGGATACCGAGGTTGTTGCGCCGATGCGAGGTATACCTCGGTGATGCAGGACCATGATTCGAGAATACCTCATGCGGGTCCGTGTGTGACCTATGCGGGCTGCGAGAGTTCGAGGAATAGACGCGCACATTGATATTGCGGGCGGTGGCGGCCGATCATGTGGTGCGGTCTAGAAAGACCTCGGGATACGATTTGTGGTATTTTTAGTGCTGTGGGTCTTAGTAGTACGCTATGCCTTCGTACTTGCCGTGCGGGTTTATTGTGATAACTTTGAGGCGTGAGTCACGACTTGACATATTGCTTATTTGTTGTGGGTATGGTTGCTTATCATACATGTCTCTGCTTTATAGACTATTATGATTTCATTTCTGATATTTTTAGTTTCACATACTAAATACTGTTATCTTGACCTCCTTGAAGGCTGCGTTCATCTGCGAGTTGAGGTACACGATCGTTGATCCTAGCTCTCGAGTCACGATTCGGCGTATGGAAACTCCGTTTCTCGGAGGCTTATCGATGGTAAAGTCCTGTCGTATAGGTGTTTACATTCGGGGTTTGGCGGGGCCTGTCCGCCATTGTTATCGTATCATTCTTAGAAGTGCAGAAATCTTGTTGTGGCGGGGTTTGTAAAAGGATTAAAGCATTCATTTGTAATGTTGTTATTTATATATCCGAAAGCGAGTTTTCTCGATTCTTGTTTTGTACTTCATTTCATGTATGTGTTTTATGTTCGTGATTACTCACGATGTTGTGTCACTAGGGTGTCCGGGGTAAGGCACGATCCACGGGCGATTTGGGTCGTGACAAAAGTGGTATCGAGCGATTAATCCTCGGAAAGTGTCTGACCGTATCGATGAAGTCTTGATTATCGGTGTGTTGTGCACCACGCGATAATCGAGAGGCTATAAGATATTTAGGAGTGGTTTCTATTCTTCTCACTCGAGATCGTGCCTTAGAGCTGTGTTGTAAGTTGGACCCTCGACGAAATTCTTTCCACTTATCGTTATGCCTCGCGCCAGGCACCCGAGCCCGGGAGGGCAAGCGGCCGGAGGCTGCGAGTAGAGTTCGAAGGTGGCGAGAGCCCGAGCCCAATCATTACCTAGGGTAGTGCCCGTTCGGGGAGTTCTGCGACATCACTAGCCCAGTGAGTTTAGCATGGCGCGGTTCCTCTGCGGCCATGACATTTGAACCTTGATTCCACGGCCAGGAAACAGAGAATTTAGATTGCAAAGCGACCTGTTACTAGCTATAGATTTGGCTACAGAGAGTATACCGATGTCTGCGAATCTTGAGACTATCTAAAGAGGTTGTGCGAGTAATTCTTGATTGGGCTTGAGCATGGCACGTATGCGGGCTTATGCGCGGCGGTAGAAAACATAGAGATCGGCAGGTTAACGAAGGACAGCGAAGAAGGGCGAGCGTGAAGGTCCTTTAGTAACTTTCGGCGAGTCGCCTCCAGCGGATTTGATATGCACCTCCGCCGGTGCAGTGGTCTTCCACGGGGTTCGGGGCGTTCGGAGTATGCGAGGAGTTAGTGAGAACTCGGGGCTTAGGTTCGCGGTGTGAGCGTCATCGGGAATGTCGTCTTTTAGTTGGTACTTGTTGTACCTACGACCGTCGAGTCGATGTCGATAGAGTGTCGCGTAAGAGGACTTAGCCTTGAGATCGGTGGGTAGTTCGTCATCTTCCCTAGCTATGCCTGTAGTGAGTTTGATTAAACGACTAAGGGAGTGAAGCGGTGGGTATAGATATATCTTTAACCTCAGAGATCGATATGTGTGATAAGGTGAGTATACCTTAGGTGCTATGTTAGATAGCGGTGTGTTAGTTGTGTTTAGAGATCATGGTTGTTTAGCAGAGTAAGATTTTGGGGATAGATAAGGTGTGAACCTTAGAATGTTTCACGTTGAGACCTTAGAGGTGAGGCCGTCTCGAGAAAAGGTGTAGTGTTATGTTTGACCACTTATCGGAGTGCATAGTGCACGTGAGTTATGTTTGGGATAGGTCACAGTAGTGTGGAATGAAAGGGGGTAGTTGAGCTAAGAAGACCGCTAGGTTTTGAAACATGATTAGTGAGGCCCATTGGGATCGGGAGCTAGTATTGTGCGCGTTGCGGGTGGGTTGAGGCCTCGTTGCGGAGTCAACCCGCGGTAGATTTGGTGGTGGGGTCAGGTTGTGGTGGTCGCCTTGTGTTAGGAGTTGTGAGGTGTTAGGCCCAAGTTTGAGTTAACAGTGACGAGTTCGTGAATCGTTCGACCGATGGTCGGGCGATGAAGCGACCCATCGTGTTCTTCGTTCGGGACCGTTCACTCGGCGGTGTTGAATTATCGAAAGGTTGTAAGGCTGCAGGGTGCCTACCTTCACCTTATGACAGATGGAGCCGGTAGAAATTTGTTGTTGTTCTGGAGGTTTTGCCAAGCATGTGTTAAGAACTTCGGGTGAGTCTCGAATCGCGTTAAGCCACCGGGCGAGTGTGGTCGAGGGTAGTTGTGGAGATTGTTGTCTCTGTGGAGAGTGTTTAAGCTACCATTTCGGTGTTCGGACGTCACCTTTTGAAGCCTTGTAGGGGCGGAAGTGTAAGTCGCCGTCGATTGGTTCGATGTTGGCAAGATTGAGATAGTTGGTTGAGCTTGTTCGGTAATTGTGGATAGTCTGAAGCTTGTCTAGAAGAAGTTACGGCGGCTCGGAGGAATTGTGCGGATAATCGGCGGCGCTTAGAGTTGAGTTGTGGTCGGTCTTCTTGAAAGTACCACCGGGGTGGGTGTGGCGAGTTTTGGAATCTGGAGGAACTTTGCGAGTTACTTTGGGCCGCACGAGTTCATGTGAAGAATAGGTCGGGTTGCCTATATGTTAGCATTTGTCCGGACCTAGGAGGCGTCGTCCGGTCTTTCGTATTGTTATGATCGGGAAAGTATCGGAGGATCCATCCAGAGTATTCCCAGTTAATGATGACCAAGTTGAAGATGATAACCAGAGTTTTGGAGGTGAGCGATGTCGAAATGTGGTAATAGTTCGAGTGTCACGGCGACCTCGGGGATCGCATGTAGTCGGTACCATTTGTTGGGTCGCGGGTGACACTAGAACTTCGCGGCAAGGTGACAAAAGTGGTGTCGGGAAGAAGCGAGCATGTATGGCGAGCATAGATGTGACCATTTCTTTTGTTTGGAAAAAGTGTGGAGGAGTATATTTTAGACCCGGAGAGAGAGGTGTTTGTGGTGATGTTAGAGGTGATTCCTCGTGGACTTGGATGTAAGTATTTTGTGATTGTTTACGTGGCCATTGTGGCGAGGATTGTTTCGTAAGTGTGGTAGTAAAGACTATCTTGGCGCGGTTGTTTTGAGACTTGAAGGAACATTCGGGGCGAATGTTTCTAGGAAGGAGAATGTTATACCCGTATTTCCAGTATGTGCGAGGGCGTGCGTAGAAATTTTGAACTTCAAATAGGCTTGGCGATTTAATTTTGTGCACAACACGGTTAGAGTCGTTTTTAGTGAAAGCGTTTTCCACGACTTTCGTAGGGAATTTCGGCTATGTCCTTTCTAATTTTTGCGGATTTTTAGAGGCGAAGCGTGTTGGACCAACAAGAGGCGCCACTTGGCACCTCTCATTGAGTGGACTTCAATCGTCCATTTGGACGAAATGGATAAGCAAAGGCACGTTTTGTTGCCTTGACAAAGTCAAGGTAGGTAGGATATTTGTGTTTGGTAAATCCTAGCCTACACTTGCCTAACACGTGGATTGATCTTGGCCATTGGTTGGCTTTCACTTGGCTATAAATACCCGCTTTGATGAACTTATTCATCCACAAATTTGCCTAAGTCTTGAAAGCTCTCCTTCTCCCTCCACTTTGTGTTGAGTTCGGCCAGAGGCCTCCTCTCCTAGAGGCCTTGGCCAGAAGGTACACACTCCTAGTTGTGTGTAGTGGGTACCCACTGCCTAGTTGCTTTCGTATAATACCCCTCTTTTGGTAGAATACTCTCAAAGTATTGTTATAATGCCCAATTACCTTAGCCTATACCTTGTAGTATTCTAAGGTTATACTTGTGCAAAAAGCCAGAAATACTATTATACTTCCGTCGGTCCAAAACCGAAACCACAGGGAAATCTCCATAGTCAGTTGGAGTATTGTGTAGAAGTTGGTTAGAACTTCTAAGGGTGGTTTAGAGCGGGTTGGGCGCTCGGAGTTGGAGCTAAGCGATTGCCCGGGATCGACTTTAAGCTAGGATAATTATGGGCTTATCGAGGTAATTATCTTGCCCTCTATTGTAATTGGAAATTACATAATTGCTTGAATATATAGTTGAAGTATACTATATAATGGGCTGAACGTAGTTATCGGCAATGTCTTTTGACTTAAGCTGAATTTAAAGAAAATCTTGAGCTGTAATTACATAGGGTTGTATTCTGATGAGACTTGTGTAGTAGTAGTGGAGTAGAATTGTACCGTTTGGGTTAGATATATAACCCCTGGTTGGCTTGGTAGCGGCCTCGATAGAGGAGGAGATTTCTGTTGTTGCGGGAGAGTCTTTGCGAATTTTACGTAGAATGTTCTCGAAGAGACCTAATGTTAATAAGCGCCTTGTGGCCTTATAGGTTGAAGTACTACGTGTGGTGCGATCACGTGGCTTAAGGAGTGGCAGCGGTTGGAAGTACTTGGGCGTTTTGCTATTAGTCGATACTCGTCGCGAGGTATGTGAACCTCTTCCTATCTCTTCTAGCATGATATGTGTGAACTATGTAGTGCGGTAGGCGTCATGTGCTAAATGTATTTGATTGGTGTAAACATAAAGTGTTATAACGGCTTATGGGAAGTTGGTTATAACGACTTTATGTTGGTTAGAAAAATACATGTGGTTTTAAAAGGTAAGCGATTTGAACTATAAGCGGCTTGTTATGTGTTAATAAAGAAAGAACTTGAAGTATTTCAAAAGATTTTTGAATCATTTTGAAAGAAGAAGTAATATTTGGTTTTGAAAACTTAAGAGTTATACTAGCTTTATGGGAAGTTAGGTATAACGGCTTAGAATGTTTCTTGATTTGGAAATCGAATGTGTATCGACAAACCAACTGCGGCGTTAATAAAAGGAAATGTTTTGACTAATTAAGCATTATTAAAACGATGAAACTTCCATCTGCATAGAAACTAAGATGAGACAAAATGATATTTCCTAGATCATGGCTGCTGTAATAAGATTGTTATAAACAAGAATATCCTACTCACATATAAGGCTTAGGTTTCTCAGATTGTTTAAAGGAGAATTATATTCTTAAATGAATAAGACTATGAACTACGAAACCTTTCTAAAATTAGGCAAACTTGAACATTGGAAAAGAATGTTGCTACTTGATTTTACAAAGAGAAGTAATTGATTTACTTTAACAAGATAATCACTCTATGTTCATATACTACGGGTATTGTGTGGTTTTTTTGGGAAGTAACGTATCTTTTAAAGATTTAATGTATGAAGTACTTTGGGGATAGGTACCCGAACTTGTTAGTAGAAAGTACCTTGTGTGAATAACTTGATTGTATTGGTTTGTGATAGCCTTGTAATACTTTCTTGTTGACTTGATAAGTAAGCATGTTAGGATGCTACGTGTGTTAGTATCTTGTGATTATTATGTGAGGGGGTCACTCCTGTTGTGCTTACGTTGTTAAACGTTAAGCCCGTTGTACTATTATTGTATCACATACCCGCGACTTATTATCACAGGGCTTGCCACCGAGTCACGGGTCTTTACGGCTATCACGGTCCTCGTGACTATCGCGAGTCGCGGTAGCTCGAGATTTGATCATTCGGGTGTTTAGCACGATCACGGGGATTCCTATGCGGTCTGTTGAGACTATGCGGTCTTTTGAGACTATGCGGGTTGCGGGAGCCTAAGCGGATCGAGGTTGTTGCGCCCGATGCGAGGTATACCTCGGTGATGCAGGACCATGATTCGAGAATACCTCATGCGGGTCGTGTGTGACCTATGCGGGCTGCGAGTTCGAGGAATAGACGCGCATTGATATTGCGGGCGGTGGCGGCCGATCATGTGGTGCGGTCTAGAAAGACCTCGGGATACGGTTTGTGGTATTTTTGATGCGTGGGTCTTAGTAGTGCTATGCCTTCGTACTTGCCCGTCACGGGTTTATTGTGATAACTTTGAGGCGTGAGTCACGACTTGACATATTTGCTTATTTGTTGTGGGTATGGTTGCTTATCATACATGTCTCTGCTTTATAGACTATTATGATTTCATTTCTGATATTTTTAGTTTCACATACTCGGTACTGTTATCTTGACCTCCTTGAAGCTGCGTTCATGCGCGAGTTGAGGTACACGATCGTTGATCCTAGCTCTCGAGTCCTGATTCGGCGTATGGAAACTCGTTTCTCGGAGGCTTATCGATGGTAAAGTCCCTGTCGTATAGGTGTTTACATTCGGGGGTTTGGCGGGGCCTGTCCGCCGTTGTTATCAATATCATTCTTAAGTGCATGAATCTTTGTTGTGGCGGGGTTTGTAAAAAGATTAAAGCTGTTCATTTGTAATGTTGTTATTTATATATGCCGAAAGGCGAGTTTTCCTCAGATTACTGTTTTGTACTTCTGTCATTTCATGTATGTGTTTTATGTTCCGCTGATTACTCTGATGTTGTGTCACTAGGGTGTCCGGGGTAAGGCACCAGTCACGGGCCCAGTTTCGGGTCGTGACAATGAGCTTCCTATTTTATATTGTAAGGATACTACTGTTTACTCTCATTGTTAGTAAGTCACAATGTGTTGTAATTTGATTATCATATATGTCCCCGGATTTGGTTGTGTTACCCTATGGTCATGCTTTTACGATGTGGGATTAGGGCATGAGACCACGAGGCATTTAGGACACGGTGGGACTTGGTGTTCATGTATCCTTATTGGTGTTATTACATCATGGATGAAGCGGTGAGGAAGGATTCCACGCATGATTGATATTATGGGCGTGAGACCCATAGTTATATTTGAGTAGTGACTTTGAAGTGCGTCACGACTTGATATGACCGCTTATGTGTTACGTCTTGTAGGTTGGCTATCGACATGTCTCCTGATTTGTTTAGACTGTTATGATTTTATTACAGTACTTACTGTTCACATACTTGGTACATTCTTCGTACTGACCTCCTTCGGGGGGCTGCGTTCATGCCGCAGGTTTAGGTACGCAGTTTGGTGATCGGAAGGTGTAGGACCACCTTTCGAGTTTTTGGATAGCTCCTGCATTCGGGAGTTTATCATTTTGGTATAGTTCCTTGATCTGAGCTTTATGCTGATTATGGAGTGCGGGGCCTTGTCCCGTCATATTTCAGTAAACTCTTAGAGGTCTGTATTCATATGTGGGATTGGACTCATGAACATTGTAGTGTCTTTTTTTATATATATTATATGGCAGCCTTGTCGGCTTTTCCTTGCACGTACGATTGGTTTTCAAGAAAAAAAATGAGGTGTTATTTAATTTCAGCAGTTTACTTAGTGTTAAGGTAGAAGGGTGCGGTGAGGCACCGATCCTGAGCTTGAGGTTCGGGGTGTGATATTCTGAGACATGTTTTTAGAACGTAAGTAAGAACTCACAAGTGTTAAGATTTGAGACTTGTAAAAATTTATCGGAAATATGAAATTATCGGAAATCGTATTTTTATGACGAATGGGAGGGCGACACGTGTCACCCCCCCTTATTATGCCTTGGACGATTTTTTTTAGCAAGGGCTAAAGGGTCATTGGACCCTTGTTGCAAGACTTGTCTTGCAACTTGAGGCTTGATAATATTGACTAAAGTCAAAGGTCCCACAATGGTCTTGATATTTTGTAGACTACATCTAAACCACCCATGTGTTAATATCATAACCCTCCAAGGTGCTATATATTACTACTAGTAGAGAGAGAGCTTTACACTTAGAAAAAATTACACAAAATTGAAGAACTCAAAGGAAGAGCTCTCGGGTTCCCTCCATTCCTAAAGGAAAAAAATTTGTTTCTTGTTCATTCAACTCCCCACTTTAAACCAAGGTTCTTGAGGGTAGTGTAAGCATATCTCAATAGAAAAATCTTGGAAAAAGGTAGTTTTCGGGTTAGTCGCAAAACGAAAACCTAATGGTCTTTCTAGGTTTTGTTTGGAGATTTGAAGGATAATTGTTGGTGTTGTTCTAAGGGTCTCAACTAGCGGATTGAAGTGTCTTGGAGAGGCTCTAAACTACTAAGGAGCGACTTCGGATTGGAGTTGGATTAAGTTTCATTGAGGTATAATCTTGTCTTTTAAAGGTGTTACAAGATTACATATTTATATTGTTGTTGTTAGCTTTACTTGTTGCTAGCATGAAGTTGATAGGTTGAAGTTATAAGTATTATGGATTGCTTGTAGCTAAATCCGAAATGTTATACAAGCCACTTAAAAATTGGATTACTAATTGGTCGTTTATTACAAATCGTCGCATGTTACTTACTTGAAGATTATGGTTATTATAATCAAATGCGACTTGATAACATGTTATGCTACCAATTTGGATTGAAATGGAAATTGGTTAAGAATTGGTATTGTTGAACTCAAGGTGGCCGAATTTGGACTTATAGTTTGTATTAGTTCGTTATCGTTTGTGGGGCAGAATTTTACACGTCTAGTAGGCGTGTAATCCCCTATTGATTAATTGCTTTGATTGTGCCTTAAATGTGGCGTGTTTGGTTATTGTATTCGGCCTTGAAAAAGGTGGCATAGTAGTAGAAACAAAGGAGGTGCTGTCCGATTTTCCGTAGAATTTGGCGACTTAGCACTTAAGAATATTCTACGTTTGAAGTAAGAGGTTAATGGACGTATTGTGGCCATTATAGGTTGAAGTACTAAGTATAGCGTATCCTACTTGAAGAATGGAATAGCTCAAGGTTGAAGTACTTTGGAGCATTTTGCTACTTGTCGACAATCGTCGCGAGGTATGTGAACCTCTTCCTTCCTTTGGCATGATTCTATGTATGGAATATACCTGTGGAATCATTTCATTTTTCCTTATACTCTTAGAAGTTAAGAGGTAGTTGTGTGACTTACTCTATATAGAACTTTTCCTATCTTTTGAGCATGACTAGTTGCACGTATGTAGTACGGTAGACGTACAACACCTTGATATCCTTTACTAGTTTTATGAATAGCCAAGTCGGGTGAGTTAGGAGATTTACTCACTTCTTTGAAAGAATAAAGGATGTCTTAAGTTTTATTAAGTTAAGGGACTTGAAGATTTTTAAAGTATGTGATACTTGTTCTGTTTTAAACATATAAGTCCCTTAGATAGGAAATGGTTTTTGGCTAAGGCATAAAGTGAATATAACGACTTTATGGGGAGTTGGTTATAATTGCTTTATGGAAAGATAAATGACTTGATTTTAGTTAAAAGGCAACTTGATTTTAAGGCATCAATTGCCTAAGGTTTTATAATAAAAGGAGTCACTTGAGTTCTAAAGGTTAAGAGACTAACTGTATTTTTGAAAGTTAAGAGAATTGATTTGAAAGTATATAATACTTGGTTTCAAAAAGTAGAAGTCTCTTGGTTATAAAAAGAATGAATTAGTTTAAGGCATAAAGTTAGTATGACGGCTTTATGGGAAGTTGGTTATAATAACTTTATGGGAGGTTAAGAGAATGGTTTTCTTCAGTAACATAAACAAGAAATGATTTGAAATAAAGAAGGGCAAATTGTTTTAAAGGTACCAATTGCTTAAGGTTTTTAAGAAAGAAGTCACTTGATTTAGAAGCCGGTAATTGTATTTCTAAAAAGGTATTGTGACTTGTCCTGAAAGGTAGAGATGACTTGATACTACGGTTGATAGTATCTGGGAAGTTTTATTTGAAAAATAGTCTTTCTAAAGGCGTAGAGGTGCGTAGTACGTTGGGTTAAATTCCCGGGTTTTATATGACATTATCGACCCAGAGATGGGCCGGGCAGTATACCTTTACGGGCAGACTATATGACATTATCGACCCAGAGATGGGCCGGGCAGTATACCTTTACGGGCAGACTATATGACATTATCGACCCAGAGATGGGCCGGGCAGTATACCTTTACAGGCAGACTATATGACATTATCGAGCCGAGATGGGGCGGTATACCTTTGCAGGCGCACTATATGACATTATCGACCCAGAGATGGGCCGGGCAGTATACCTTTATGGGCAGACTATAGGACATTATCGCGTCCCAGAGATGGGCCGGACAGTATACCTTTAGGGGCAGACTATGTTACTTTATCGCGTCCCAGGTGGGGCCGGGCAGTATAGGACTATGTTACTTTATCGCGTCCCAGGTGGGGCCGGGCAGTATAGGTGTCCCTCCGTAAAGGGCCGGACTAGGTTGTGTAAGGTAAGTAGGTTATATGGTAGTGAACTTGATGATTTTCCGAAGTAAGTACGTAAGGAAGTGACTATAACCTTTATTGAGGAATGGGAAAAGATAATAAGGTACGATTAAGTTCACGAGGGGGCAATGACATGGTAGGCTCAGGTATTTACTTCTTTTACACTTACCCCTGTCATGCTTTTATACAGATATGTTTTAATTGTTGTACCTTATTTCCGTTCCATATTAAATTTTTGTTATCGACCCCTTTGAAGTGCGTTCATGCCCGCAAGTTTTAGGTACCCAGGTTGGTGATCCTTGCTCTTAGGATCTCGGTTCGGTTTTTGAGAGAAAGCTCCATTTGCTCCGGAGGCTTATCTCTTGGTACGGTTTTCCCTGAGATTGTAGATTCATGTATATTCAGGGGTATGGCGGGCCACTGTCCACGATTATTATGATAAAACTCTTAGAGTGCGTAGTTACATATTGTGGGTCAGTTTGTAAAGGAAAGGCAAGCGCTTGGTTATATATTATATGTCCAGGAAGGTAGCCCTATCGGCTAACCTGTTGTTTTACTTCTGTTGTATTAATTTATAAGTTTCATGTATGTTCCGCTGATTATCTCTGATGTGTACCTGTAAGGGTGCCCAGGTAGGGCACCAGTCGCGGGCCCGGGGTCGGGTCGTGACAAAAGGTGTAGAGCCTGAATCCATAAGAACCTTTCGAGGTAACTACACCCGTGAGTGTTTGGGGTGGTAGCTGATCGGGTATATGAGAATTGCCCGGTGATTATACAGTCGTCAGACCCTAGTAAACCTAGTAGAGATGATTACGACAAACTTTAAGGTCATTATGAGTATGGACTAGTTGGCTTCGTGAGTGCCAAGGTTGACATCTTAGTATAAGTATTGTTATGTGGCCATGGGTGGCATATGTAGTATGAAGGGTGCAGTAAAAGGAGACTATGTCGCTATCTAATTAGATTGGACTTCGAAAGAACATTCGAGGACGAATGTTTCTAAGGGGGGAAGAATGTTACACCCCGTAACTCCAGGACATGTTTAAGAGAATGTATGTAAGGAATACAAGACTTGAAAAGGGTACGAAAGGAAGAATTGTTTTTCCGACGGAAAAATCTTCCGAACGTCGGAATGGAAAAATGTTCGTTGAGGAGAATTGGATTCTCAAAATGCATTAATTGAGGATTATGGAATGTATTTTCATTATGGAAATTTATTTTATAGATTTGTCGTGTGGGGCCCACCCGAGGAATTTTACATTTTGTGGGGCCCACGAGGGTTACGGAATTTTATGGACGAATGGGAGGGCGACACGTGGCACCCCCCCACTATAGTCTTGGACGAAATATTCAAGGGTGAAATGGTCATTTGACCAATGTGTAGATGACAAAGTCTTGCTAATTAAGAGCTTGATATTGTTGACTAAGTCCAAGGGCCACTTGGCTTGATCTCTTCCCTCCAAACTTTACATGTGTTGTAATCTAGACCCTCCAATGTATTATATAAACATACTAGTAGCAAGACAAGGCTATTTTACACTTAGAAAAAATTGAAGAACACTTGTTCTTGGAACATTGCTCTCGGCTTTGAGCCTTTGTGAACAAGAAAATTTTGCAATTGTGATCCATTATTCACAAGACTTTAACCCAAGGTCCCTAAGGGTATTGTAAGAATATCTCAATAGAAAGATTTCGGAAAAACCGCATTTTTACGTTAGTCGCAAGGCGGAAACCAGTGTTCTTGACTTTGAAGTTGGAAATAGAAGAGGAGTTTTTCACAAGCTTCTAAGGGTTGAAAATAGCGAATTGGAACGTCAAGAAAAGGAGTTGGAGTTGTTAAGGATCGACTTAGGGTTTTGGATCATTTTGAGCTTAAGGAGGTAACAATCTCCGTCTTGCTATTATAATTCAAGATTTCATGTTGTAGTAGTTAGAAATGATCATGTGTATTATATTATGAAGAATGATATGTGTTAGGGAATATTTGGATGGAATCCGAAAGTTGCATGATTTAGCCTTTAAGTTTGTAATTCAATTTAGTTACTAGTTTAGTCGTCGCATGTTATCTAAAGAGTTGATTAAGGTGATTATAATTGTTAAGTTGTTTATGACTATATAACATGTTAGACCTAAGAAGTTGGATTGAAAAAGAATTGGAAAGGGCTTGTGTTGTTATATTGTTAGTCGAGAATGGCTTTGGGTATTAAAATACTTGGTATGAATTGTGGGGCGGAATTTTACACGTATTGTAAGGCGTGTAATCCCCTTTGATTGGTTGGTATGTTGAGCCTTAAATGTGGCGTGTTTGGTTATTGTATTCGTCCTTGAAAAAGGTGGCAAAGTATGTAGAAACAAAGGAAGTGCTGTCCGATTTTCCGTAGAATTTAGTGACTTTGCACTTAGAATATTCTACGTTCGAAGCTAGAGGTTAATGGACGTATTATGGCCAATTTAGGTTGAAGTACCAAGTATAGCGTATTCTACTTGAAGGATGGAATAGCTAGCAAGGTTGAAGTACTTTGGAGCATTTTGCTTTTTGTCGATAATCGTCGCGAGGTATGTGAACCTCTTCCTTCCTTTGACATGATTGTATGTATGGAATATACATGTGGTATTAGTTCATGATTCCTTCCACTCTTAGAAGTTAAGAAGTATGTTTGTTGATTTACTATATGTAAAGGTTATGTCTGAGTTATCCTAAGTTCTTACCAAGTCTTATGGGGGATGTTGGTAAGAGTTGTTAGAAGGTATTTGGAGCCAAGTTGACTTGGCTAATTTACGGCACGAATGAGAATAAGTATCGAACAAGCCATTGCAGCGTTAATAAAGGAAAATGTAATGACGATAAATTATATTAAAACAAGTAGAATTCTCCATATGCATAGAAGCTAAGATAAGACAAAATTGTATTACATTTTCTAGATCATGGCTGCTTTAATGAGATCAGTATAAACAAGTATAACCTATTCACACATATAAGGCATATGTTGCTTAAATTAAAGAGTTTACGTTATGAAGTGTTAAGACTATGAACTACGAAACTTGATTCTAAAAGATAAGAGACTTGAAGTATGTTGGAAGTATAAGTCTCTTGGTTATAAAAAAAATGTATTTGCCTAAAGTATAAGGTTAGTATAACGACTTTATGGGAAGTGGGTTATAATAGCTTTATGGAAAGTTAAGAGTGGTTTACTCTAAGTAATGATAAATGTTTTGAAATAAAGAAAGGCAAATGGATTTAAAAGAATCAATTGCTTAAGTTTTAAGGAAAGAAGTCACTTGATTTAGAAGCCGAAAAATGTATTTCTAAAAGTGTAGTGACTTATGTAAAATGTAAACAAGCCTTGATACTACGGGTGTTAGTATCTTGGGGTTTTATATGAAAAAGAGTCTTTTGAAAAGGATGTAAGCACGTAGTACTTTGGGTTAAATTCCCGGATTTGTATGTGTGAAACGAAAGTGCCATGAGTTTATAAAAATAGAAGTCTAAAGGTTTAATGAACTTGCCTATGTTTGCTTGTGATAGCTTTGTGTTATACCCCGTATTTCCAGAGTATGTACGTGAGGACGTACGTACAAAAGTTTAAGCCTTAAGTTAGGCAAGGGACGAAAATTTGTGCACAACCCCCGAAAAGAATTGTTTTTCGACGAAACGTTTTCCGGACTTTGCGAGGGGAAAATTACGGTTGCGACATTAATAATTTTTGCGGATTTTTCCGAGAGATGAAATATTTTGGACCAACGAGAGGGAGACACTTGTCACCCTTAAGTGGGCGGTCTAGTGGCCGATTGGTGAGCACGTTTTCTTCCATTTTTTTGTGGCCTAAAACTTGGGTCAATGTTTGGAGTGATTTGTGGAGTAGATGGCTAGGGTGCACTTGTGCAAATCTTCACCCTCCACTTGCCCACCACTTGTCTTGATCTTGGCCATTGAAGGCCCTATAAATACCCCCCTTAGTTGAAGGATTTTTTCATCCCTCAAATGACTTCTAAGTCTTAAAAATCCCTCCCTCCCTTGTAGTGAAGCTCTCGTCCAAGAGCTCTCCCTCCCCCTTGAGAAGACCTTGGCCGAAACAAACCCCCCCCCCCCTCTTGAGTGTTGTTCTCGTAAAACACCCCCCTCCCCTTGGTAGAAAAGTATTCTCCAAGTATTGTTACTATTACAAATACCTTGGCCCAAATACCTTGTAGTATTCCAAGGTTACCCCTATACTAATAGCCCAGAAATACTATTATACTTCCCTTCAGTCACAAAAACGAAACCCTAGGGAAAAATCTTCATAATTGGTTGAAGTATTAAGAAGAAGTTGCGTAGAACTTCTAAGGGTTGTTTGGAGCGGGTTGGAGCGCCCAAAGTAGGAGCTAAACGTTGCTCAGGATCGACATTAAATCTTGGATAATTTTGGGCTTATCGAGGTAAATACTCTTGTCCTTCTATTGTAATTGGTAATTACATACTGTAGTTGTATAGGAATGAGTATAAGATATATAGAAGGATGGTATAAGAGAAGAGAATTGAATTGAAATCACATCAGAAGAATATTAAAGAAGAAGATTGAACTGTACTTACATAGGATTGTATTTACAGTAGACTTGTGTAGTTTAACGGGTAGGGAAGTTGTTATACCCCGTATTTCCAGAGTATATACGTGAGGGCGTACGTATAAAAGTTTAGGCCTTAAGTTAGGCTAGGAACGAAAATATTTGTGCACAACTACCAAAAAGAATCGTTTTCCGACGAAACGTCTTCCAAAGCTTGCGTAGGGAAAATTACGGCTATGTCATTTATTATTTTTGCGGATTTTTCCGAGAGATGAAATATTTTGGACCAACGAGAGGGCGACACTTGTCACCCTCAAATTGGCGGATTCTTGGGCGTCATTTGGACGAATTGAAGCTTGGAGTTGGTAGGATATTTTTGTGATATTTTGTGTGGTAGATGGATAAGGTGGGACCCACACACACTTTTCCAAATCCACACCCTACACTTGCCTACCACTTGTCTTGATCTTGGCCATTGGTTGGCCTATAAATACCCCTTAGTTGAAGATCTTCTTCATCCACAAATTGTTTCTAAGTCTTGAAATCTCCTCCTCTTATGAGGCTCTCGTCAAGCCCTTGGTGAGGCTTTGGCGAAACCCTCCCCTCCTGAGGGCTAGCCAAAACATACACCCCTCTTGAGTTGTTCTCGTGAAATACCCCCCCCCCCCCCCTTTTTGGTAGAAAAGTATTCTCCAAGTATAGTTACTATTCCAAAATACCTTGGCCCAAATACCTTGTAGTATTCCAAGGTTACACTTATACTAAAAGCCCAGAAATACTACTATACTTCCCTTCAGTCACAAAACGAAACCCTAAGGAAAATCTTCACAGTTGGTTGAAGTATTAAGAAGAAGTTGCGTAGAACTTCTAAGGGTTGTTTGGAGCGGGTTGGAGCACCCGGAGTAGGAGCTAAACGTTGCTCAGGATCGACATAACTTGGATAATTTTGGGCTTATCGAGGTAAATACTCTTGTCCTTATATTGTAATTGGAAATTACATACTGTAGTATTATAGAAATGAATATAAGATTCATAAAAGAGAATTGAACTGTAATAGAAGGATATTACAGAAAAGACTTGAACTGAAATCACATCAGAAGAATATTAAAGAAGAAGTTTGAACTGTACTTACATAGGACTGTATTTACAGTAGACTTGTGTAGTTTAACGGGTAGGGAAGTGCTGCCCGATTTTCCGTAGAATAGAGAAGCCTCTGCTTAGAATGTTCTACAGAGTAGTCTAGACATTGATAGACTTATATAACCGTTATAGGTTGAAGTACTGCGAGTAGCGTGATCTACTTGGAAGATGGACAAGACTAGCCGAGTTATAGCGGTGGAGCGTTTTGCTAATAGTCGATAATCGTCGCGAGGTATGTGATTCTTCCTATCCTCTTGAGCATGATATTTTTAAAAGGAATATATTTAGTACGGTAGACGTACGTGTGTTAACTGAACGTAGTTTTACGGCAATGTCTTTTGACTTAAGCCTGAATAATAAGAATTTTGAAATATTTCAAAAAAATTAAGAAACCTTTTTGAAAGAAGAGTAATACTTGGTTTTAAAAGCTTAAGAGTTATACTAACTTTATGGGAAGTTAGGTATAACGGCTTAAGAAAGATAAAAAGAATGGTTTACTGATTTTAGAAGTTAAGAGACTTGATCTTAAAAGATAAGAGACTTGACTTAATTAATTTAATATGAATTTTGTTAAAAAGTGTGAAACCTCATTCGTGAGTAATGAGTACTTGGTTTTTAAAGGGAATAATGTTTCTTGATTTGGAAATCGAATAAGTATCGAACAAACCACTGCAGCGCTAATAAAGGGAAATTTATTGACTAATCAAGTATTATTAAAACCAGTAGAAACCTCCATCTGCATAGAAGCTAAGATGAGACAAAATGATATTACATTTCCTAGATCATGGTTGCTTTAATCAGATTGTTATAAACAAGAATAATCTACTCACACATAAGGCATATGTTTCTCAAATTGTTTTAAAGGAGAATTATATCATTAAGTGATTAAAACTATGAACTACGAAACCTTTTGAAAATGAGAAACTTGAGCATTTGAAATTAGGCAAACTTGAACGTTTGGAAAATAATGTTGTTACTTGATTTTACAAAGGGAAGTGTTTTGGTTTACTTAAAAAGATAGTCACTCTATTTTTATACTACGGGTATTGTGTGACTTTTTGTGAAAGAAGCGGATCTTTTAAAGAGTTAATGTATGAAGTACTTTGGGGATAAAAACCCGAACTTGTTAACATAAAGTAGAAAGTACCTTGTGTGAATAACTTGATTGTGTTGGTTTGTGATAGCCTTGTAATACTTTCTTGTTGATTTGATAAGTAAACATGTTAGGATGCTACGGGTGTTAGTATCTTGTGATGTTTGTGTAAAGGGGTTTCCCTTGTTGTGCTTATGTTGTTAAACGGTAAGCCCGTTGTACTGTTATTATATCACCTACCCCCTTGACTTGTTATACCGAGGGCTTGCCACCCTTGATGCGGGTCTATACGGCCTATGCAGTCTGTGCGACTATGCGGAGCTGCGGGAGTTCCAGATTTGATCATTCCGGGTGTTTTATCCCGATGCGGGGGATACCCTATGCGGTCTGTGTGACTATGCGGTCTATGAGTATTATACCCCGTATTTCCAGAGTATGTACGTAAGGACGTACGTAGAAAAGTTTGAACTTTAAAGTTGGCTTGGACGAATTATTTTTGTGCACAACACCCGATTAGAATCGTTTTTCGACGAAACGTTTTACATAACTTGCGAAGGGAAAATTCCGGCTATGTCTTTTCTAATTTTTGCGGATTTTTCCGAGAGACGAAATATTTTGGACCAACGAGAGGGCGACACTTGTCACCCTCAAGATGGTGGAGTGTGGACGGCAACCCTTGCACGTTTTAGGGGTCAAGTTGGTGAGATATTTTGTGAGGGTTTTAAGGAGTAGGGACTAGGGGGCAGTTAGGCACATCTTGGCCCTCCACTTGCCCCCCACTTGGCTAGATCATGGCCCTTGGTTTCCCTATAAATACCCCTCCCTTTGTGAAGCTTTCTTCATCCACTCCTCACTTCCTCTAGTCTTGAAAGCCCTCCGCACCGTGAGGCCCCGTTGGCGAGAGTTAGCACCCTCCTCCCTTGTGGTGTGGCGAGACACACCCCTTCCTATAGGGCTAAGCGGGGTACCCCCTTGCCTAGTTGTTCTCATAAAATACACCCCCCCTCTTGGTAGAAATACTCTCCAAAGTATTGTTACTATACCAAAATACCTTAGCCTTATACCTTGTAGTATTCCAAAGATACCTCTATACGTAGAGCCCGGAAATACTACCTTATTTCCTTTTTGTCTCAAAACGAGACCCTAAGGAAAATCTGCATAGCCGGTTGAAGTATTAAGTAGAAGTTGCGTAGAACTTCTGGGGGTTGTTTGGAGCGGGTTGGAGCACCCGGAGTAGGAGCTAAGCGTTGCTCAGGATCGACATTTAACTTGGATAATTATGGGCTTATCGAGGTAATTATCTTGTCTCCCTTTTGAAATTAGAATTTGCATACTATTGAAGTATAAGAATAAGTATAAGTATATACAAGGAAAGTATATAAGAAGGGAATTGAACTGTACTTACATGGGGTGTATTCTGATGAGACTTGTGAAGTTTGACGGGTTGGGAAGTGCTGCCCGATTTTCCGTAAATAGAGAACCTACTGCTTAAGAATATTCTACCGAGTAGTCTAGACTTTGATAGACTTGTATAACCTTTATAGGTTGAATGTTCTGTGAGTAGCATGTGCTACTTGAAAGGTGGGCAAGGCTAGCCGGGTTATAGCCGTGGAGCGTTTTGCTATTAGTCGATAAATCGTCGCGAGGTATGTGATTCTTCCTATCCTCTTGAGCATGATATTTTAAATGAATATATATATAGTACGGTAGACGTACGTGTGTTAACTGAACGTAGTGTTACGGCAATGTCTTTTGACTTAAGCCTGAATAATAAGAATCTGGAGTGGTTCAAAAGAATTAAGAACTGTTTTTGAAAGAAGAGTAATACTTGGTTTTAAAAGCTTAAGAGTTATACTAGCTTTATGGGAAGTTAGGTATAACGGCTTAAGAGAGATAAAAAGAATGGTTTATTAATTTTAGAAGTTAAGAGACTTGACTTAATTATTAATATGAATTTTGTGTGAAACCTCATTCGTGAGAAATGAGTACTTGATTTTTAAAAGCAATAATGTTTTACTGATTTCAAAAATCAGAATAAGTATCGAACCAACCACTGCAGCGTTAATAAAGGGAAATGTACTGACTAATTAATGTATTATTAAAACAAGTAGAAACCTCCATCTGCATAGAAGCTAAGATGAGACAAAATGATATTACATTTCCTAGATCATGGCTGCTGTAATAAGATTGTTATAAACAAGAATAACCTGCTCACATATAAGGCATATGTTTCTCAAATCATTTTTTAAAGGAGAACTATCTCATTAAGTGATTAAAACTATGAACTACGAAACCTTTCGAAAATGAGAAACTTGAGTATTTGAAATTAGGCAAACTTGAACGTTTGGAAAAGAATGTTGTTACTTGATTTTACTAAAAGAAGTATTTTGATTTACTTCAGAAGATAGTAACTCTATTTTTATACTACGGGTATTGTGTGACTTTTGTGAAAGAAACAGATCTTTTGAAGAGTTAATGTATGAAGTACTTTGGGGATAAAAACCCAATCTTGTTAATCATATAGTAAAAAGTACCTTGTGTGTATAACTTGATTGTGTTGGTTTGTGATAGCCTTGTAAAACTTTCTTGTTGATTTGATAAGTAAACATGCTAGGATGCTACGTGTGTTAGTACCTTGTGATGTTTGTGTAAAGGGGTTTTCCCTCGATTGCGCTTAAGTTGTTTAACTATCAGCCGTTATGTTGGTATTATACCACTCACCTTGACATGTTTTCGGAGGTTAAGCTGCCCTCCGATGCGGGGTAGACTCAGGCGGTCTGGAACCATGATTCGAGAATACCTCATGCGGGTCCAGGGGACCTATGCGGAGCTACGAGAGTTCCAGGTTAGTGTGCGGCCTTTATGGTCATGCGGTCTATGTGGCCATGCGGACTGCGAGTCCAGGCGGATGCCGGGGAGTAGCTACCCTCGATGCGGGGTTATACCTCATGCGGGCCTATGAGGTTGGCCTATGCGGAGCTGCGAGGAGTTCGAGGCTGAAGCGCGCATTGAATCTGCGGGCGTGTGACGGCTTTGATCATGTAGCGGTGTAGGCAGATCTCATAATCTGATTTATGACCTTGTTAGTACTATGGGTGTTAGTAGTCGGTTATGCCTTCGTACTTAGCCTGTACGGTTTTATTAGGACACATGTGGGACCTGGTGTTCATGTGTATTCCTTGCTGCTTTTATATCATAGGCTGGCGGTGAGGAAGGTATTCCACGGGCATGATTGATGTTGTGGGCGTGAGACCCATAGTTATATTTGATGATGACTTGAGGCGTGAGTCCACTTGCCAGCATGTTGCTTATTTATTGTGAATCGTAGATTGGTTATCATACATGTCTCTGCTTTACATAGACTATTATGATTTCATTCTGATATTTTGATTTCACATACTTGGTACTGTTATGCGACCTCGCCCGGGCTGCGTTCATCCGCGGTAAGTACGCGAGGTTGATCCTAGCTCTTAGGGTCACAGTTCGTATGGGAAGCTCCGTTTCTCGGAGGCTTATCGGTGGTATAGTCCTGTCGTTGTAGGTACTTACATTCGGGGTATGGCGGGAACCTGTCCGCCATTGTTGTCGTATCATTCTTAGAAGTGCATGTAATCTTGTTGTGGCGAGTTGTAATAAGGATGTAGCGTTGATTTTAAATTGATTTATATATATGCCGAAAGGCAAGTTTTCTCAGACATCGTTTCTTACTTCATAATATTTTCATGTCTTGTTTTATTTTCCGATTACTCGATGTATGGCTACTTGGGTGCGGGTAAGGCACGATCCACGGGCAGGTTCGGTCGTGACAAAAGTGGTATCGAGCGATTAATCCTCGGAAAATGTCTGAACCGTATCGATAGAGTTTTGATTATCGGTGTGTTGTGCACCACACCAATAATCGAGGAGGCTATAGGATATTTAGGATTAGTTTCCATTCTTCTCACTCTGAGATCGTGCCTTAGAGTCGTGTTATAAGTTGGACCTCTAACGTATTTCTTTCCACTACCGCTATGCCTCGCGTAGGCAAACCGGGCCGGGAGGGCAAGGCGTAGGAGCTGCGAGTAGAGTTCAGAGGGTTACTAGGGCACAGGCCCAATCATCACCTAGGGTGGTGTTTCATTCGGGAAGTTCTGCTACGTCACCAGCCCCAACAGAGTTTAGCACAGCGGCAGCAGTGCCTACTGCGGCCATGATATTTGAACCTTCAGTTCCACGACCGGGGACAGAGAATATAGATTGCAAAGAGGCGACCCTGTTACTAGCTATGGATTTGGCTACCAGAGAGTATACCGACGTACCGCGAGTCTTGATGAGTATATCTTAAGTGTTATGTTCAGATAACATAAGTGTAAAATTGTGGTTAGAAACCATGGTTAGATAGAAAGGGTAAGATTGGAGATAAGGGAAAGTTTGAACCTTAGAGTCTTATACATAGAGACCATAGAGGTAAGGCCATCTCGAGTAAAAGAGGTATTTTATGTTTGACCCTTATCGGAGTGCATAGTGCACGTGAGATATGTTTGTGTGATAAGTCCCTGAGTAGGGTGGAAGGAAAGAGGGTAGTTGAGCTAAGAAGACCGCTAGGTTTTCGTAACGTGGATTAGTGAGATTGTTCCGAATCGGGGAGCAAGTGTTGTACGCGAGAGTGGGTCGGGTTGAGGCCATGCCGCGGGTCAACCCGCGACCTGTTTTATGGTGGGGTCAGTGTATGGTGGTTCCGCCTTGTGGTAGGATCGCGGGGGTGTTAGGCCCAAGTTTAGTTAACCAGCGTACGAGTTCGTGGATGCGTTCGACCAGTAGTCGGGCCGAGGAGGTTAGCCCGTCTTGTCTTCTAGTAAGGACCGTTTACTCGGCAGAGGGTTATGCGAGACGTTATATCAGAAAGGTTGTAAGGCTGCACGGGGTGCCTACCTTCACCTTATGACAGACAGTGGAGCCCAGGTTTCGGCTGTTTCTTTTTCTGGAAGTTTTACCAGGCAGGGTTAGGAACTCAGGTGAGCATGTGTTGAGAACATAGAGGTGATCATTTTGTTTGTAAAGGAAGGGTGCTAAGGGAGTATCTTTTAGCCCTTGGGTGGGAGCTTTTGTAGTATTGGAGGTGATTCCTCGTGGACTTGGATGTAAGTATTTGCGCGTGTTGTATTGTGGCCATACGTGGCATTGGCAACTTGTTTATGTTACGAGGAACGTTATCGTTATCTGTCTTGAGAAGGAACATTCGGGACGAATGTTTCTAAGGAGGGAGAATGTTATACCGTATTTCAGTATATGCGTGGGGCGTGCGTAGAAAAGTTTGAACTTTAAAGTTGGCTTGGGCGAATTATTTTTGTGCACAACACGATTAGAATCGTTTTTTTGAAGCGTTTTACATAACTTGCGAAGGAAAATTCCGGCTATGTCTTTTCTAATTTTGCGGATTTTTCCGAGAGGCGAAACATTTTGGACCAACGAGAGGCGACACTTTTCACCTCAAGATGGTGGAGTGTGGGCGGCAACCCTTGCACGTTTTAGGGTCAAGTTGGTGAGATATTTTGTGAGGTTTTAAGGAGTAGGGACTAGGGGCACTTGGGCACATCTTGGCCTCCACTTGCCCAGCTTGGCTAGATCATGGCCCTTGGTTTCCTATAAATACCCCTCCCTTTGTGAAGCTTTCTTCATCCACTCCTCACTTCCTCTAGTCTTGAAAGCCCTCCCTTTTCACGAGGCCCCATTGGCGAGTTAGCCCACACTCCTTGTGGTGTGGCCGAGACACACCCTTCCTATAGGGCTAAGCGGTGGGTACCCACTTGCCTAGTTGTTCTCATAAAATACACCCCTCTTGGTAGAAATACTCTCAGTATTGTTACTATACCAAAATACCTTAGCCTTATACCTTGTAGTATTCCAAAGATACCTCTATACGTAGAGCCCGGAAATACTACCTTATTTCCTTTTTGTCTCAAAACGAGACCCTAAGGAAAATCTGCATAGCCGGTTGAAGTATTAAGTAGAAGTTGCGTAGAACTTCTGGGGGTTGTTTGGAGCGGGTTGGAGCACCCGGAGTAGGAGCTAAGCGTTGCTCAGGATCGACATTTAACTTGGATAATTATGGGCTTATCGAGGTAATTATCTTGTCTCCCTTTTGTAATTAGAATTTGCATACTATTGAAGTATAAGAATAAGTATAAGTATATACAAGGAAAGTATATAAGAAGGGAATTGAACTGTACTTACATAGGACTGTATTACAGTAGACTTGTGAAGTTTGACGGGTAGGGAAGTGCTGCCCGATTTTCCGTAAATAGAGAACCTACTGCTTAAGAATATTCTACCGAGTAGTCTAGACTTTGATAGACTTGTATAACCTTTATAGGTTGAATGTTCTGTGAGTAGCATGTGCTACTTGAAAGGTGGGCAAGGCTAGCCGGGTTATAGCCGTGGAGCGTTTTGCTATTAGTCGATAAATCGTCGCGAGGTATGTGATTCTTCCTATCCTCTTGAGCATGATATTTTAAATGAATATATATATAGTACGGTAGACGTACGTGTGTTAACTGAACGTAGTGTTACGGCAATGTCTTTTGATTTAAGCCTGAATAATGAGAATCTGAAGTAGTTCAAAAGAATTAAGAACGTTTTTTGAAAGAAGAGTAATACTTGGTTTTAAAAGCTTAAGAGTTATACTAGTTTTATGGGAAGTTAGGTATAACGGCTTAAGAGAGATAAAAAGAATGGTTTATTAATTTTAGAAGTTAAGAGACTTGATCTTAAAAGATAAGAGACTTGACTTAATTATTAATATGAATTTTGTGTGAAACCTCATTCGTGAGAAATGAGTACTTGATTTTAAAAAGCAATAATGTTTTACTGATTTCAGAAATCAGAATAAGTATTGAACCAACCACTGCAGCGTTAATAAAGGGAAATGTACTGACTAATTAATGTATTATTAAAACAAGTAGAAACCTCCATCTGCATAGAAGCTAAGATGAGACAAAATGATATTACATTTCCTAGATCATGATTCTTTGTAATAAGATTGTTATAAACAAGAATAACACCTTTCACATATAAGGCATATGTTTCTCAAATCATTTTTTAAAGGAGAACTATCTCATTAAGTGATTAAAACTATGAACTACGAAACCTTTCGAAAATGAGAAACTTGAGTATTTGAAATTAGGCAAACTTGAACGTTTGGAAAAGAATGTTGTTACTTGATTTTACTAAAAGAAGTATTTTGATTTACTTCAGAAGATAGTAACTCTATTTTTATACTACGGGTATTGTGTGACTTTTGTGAAAGAAACAGATCTTTTGAAGAGTTAATGTATGAAGTACTTTGGGGATAAAAACCCAATCTTGTTAATCATATAGTAGAAAGTACCTTGTGTGTATAACTTGATTGTGTTGGTTTGTGATAGCCTTGTAAAACTTTCTTGTTGATTTGATAAGTAAACATGCTAGGATCTACGTGTGTTAGTACACTTGTGATGTTTGTGTAAAGGGGTTTTCCTCGATTGCGCTTAAGTTGTTTAACTATCACCGTTATGTTGGTATTGTACCACTCACCTTGATATGTTTAGGAGGTTAAGGCGCCTCCGTGCGGGGGTAGACTCGGGCGATGCAGGACCATGATTAGAGAATACCTCATGCGGGTCGAGGACCTATGCGAGCTACGAGAGTTCGAGTTAGTGTGCGGCCTTTATGGTCATGCGGTCTATGTGGCCATGCGGTGCGAGTCGAGCGGATCGAGGGAGTAGCTACCCTCGATGCGGGGTTATACCTCATGCGGGCCTATGAGGTTGGCCTATGCGAGGCTGCGAGGAGTTCGAGGCTAAACAGCGCGCATTGAATCTGCGGGCGTGTGACCAGCTTTGATCATGTGACGGTGTAGACAGATCTCATGATACAGTTTATGACCTTGTTAGTACTATGGGTGTTAGTAGTCGGTTATGCCTTCGTACTTACCCTGTACGGTTTTATTAGGACACATGTGGGACCTGGTGTTCATGTGTATTCCTTGCTGCTTTTATATCATAGACTGCCGGCAGTGAGGAAGGTATTCCACGGGCATGATTGATGTTGTGGGCGTGAGACCCATAGTTATATTTCAGTGATGACTTGAGGGCGTGAGTCCCTTGCCCGACATCCGCTATTTATTGTGAGCGTAGATTGGTTATCATACATGTCTCTGCTTTACATAGACTATTATGATTTCATTCTGATATTTTGATTTCACATACTTGGTACTGTTGTCTTGACCTCGCTTGGGTGCGTTCATCCGCGGTAGAAGTACGCGGGGTTGATCCTAGCTCTTAGGGTCACGATTCGGCGTATGGGAAGCTCGTTTCTCGGAGGCTTATCGGTGGTATAGTCCTGTCGTTGTAGGTACTTACATTCGGGGTATGGCGGCCCTGTCCGCCATTGTTGTCGTATCATTCTTAGAGTGCATGTAAATGCCATTGTGGGCAGAGTTGTAATAAGGATGTAACTGTTCGGTTTTAAATTGATTTATATATATGCCGAAAGGCAAGTTTTCTCAGATTATTGTTTCTTACTTCATAATATTTTCATATCTTGTTTTATGTTCCGCTGATTACTCTGATGTATGGCTACTTGGGTGCCCGGGTAAGGCACCAGTCACGGGCCCGGGTTCGGGTCGTGACAATGAGACTATGCGGACTGCGGGAGTCTAGGAGGGTACCGGGGGTTAGCTACCCCGTCACGAGAATACCTCATGCGAATGCGTGTGTGACTATGCGGTGCGGGAAGTCCAGGATTAGGCACGCATAATGATACTATGGGCGATTGGCCTTGCTTCGATCATTCGCGGCCTAGAAAAGACCAGTTACATTATATCTATTTTGCTCTTGTTTATGTTGTGGCACTATGTGCAGTTGAACTGGTTGTATTTGCAAATGGTTTTAAATATTTTGATTTCACTTCAGTACTTTACAGTTTCACATACTTGGTACCTTTTGTACTGACCTCCTTCGGGAAGTGCGTTCATCTGCGGTAGAGTACACGATTGTTGATCCTCGCTCGTAGGAGTCACGATTCGGCGTTTGGGAAGCTCCGTTTCTCTGGAGGCTTATCGGTGGTATAGTCCTGTCGTTGTAGGTACTTACATTTAGGGGTATGGCGGGGCCATCCGCCATTGTTGTCATATCATTCTTAAGTGCATGCACCTTTGTTGTGGCGAGTTGTAAATAGGGATGTAGCATTCTAGTTGTTATATATATATCTTAGAAAGCAAGTGTTCTCAGATGAAGCTGTTTCATATTTCATATTATGTCATGTCTTGTTTTATATTATGATTACTCGATGTATGTCTACTTGGGTTCCGGGTAAAGCACGATCCACGGGCAGGTTGGTCGTGACAAAAGTGGTATCGAAGCGATTAATCCTCGGAAAGTGTCTGAGCCGTATCTAGTAAGTCTTGATTATCGGTGTGTTGTGCACCACGATAATCGGAGGCTATAGGATATTTAGGATTGGTTTCCATTCTTCTCACTCTGAGATCGTGCCTTAGAGTGTGTTATAAGTTGGACCTCTAACGTATTTCTTTCCCTACCGTATGCCTCGCGTAAAGCGGCAACCCGAAGAAGGCAAGCGAGGAGGCTGCGAGTAGAGTTCGAGGGTTACGAGGCACAGCCCAATCATCACTGGGTGGTGCTTCATTCGGGAGTTCTGCGGCGTCACGGCCAGCGAGTTTAGCAATGGCGGCGATTCCTCTGCGACCATGAGACTTGAACCTTCGGTTCCGACCCGATGCGAAAGAATAGATTGCAAAGAGGCAACCACTGTTACTAGCTAGGAGTTAGCAACGAGTATTTTAGGTATCGATTTATCACGGGTCTTGATGACTATTTAAGAGAGGTTGTGCAAGTAGCTCTTGATCGAGCTTGAGCATGGCACGTATGCGGGCTTATGCGCGGCCGAGAAAGCGTGAGATCGGCGGGTTAACGAATCGTGAGAAGAGGCGGGGCAATGAAGGTTCTTTGGTAACTTTGGCGAATCACCTCACGTGACGATATGCGCCTCACGATCTGAGTGGTCCTCCACAAACTTCGGGGCGTTCGAGGTATCGGAGTTGGTCGAGCTCGAGGGCTTAGGTTCCACGGCTATCGTAGGTTTTAGCCGTAGGTTGATTTTCCCTCGGTGTTCACGAGATGACAGCGTCGTCAGAATGTCATCTTTTGTTGATGCTTGTTTTACCTGCGGCCGTCAGGGCCATGTGTCGAAAGGATGTCCTAGTAGGAGGGATGCAAGTAGGAGGACTCGACTACCCGGATCGATTGCAGTTGATAGTTCGGAGAGGAAGGGGTGTTAGCCAGAGGAGGCCACCCCCACCTCGGTGTGGCCGTTGTGGTAAGTGTCATTGTGGGGAGTGTCGTACTTCTTCGACAGCTTGTTATGCTTGCGCCCAGCAGGGCAGGATTGATTGGAACGACAGAGGGTAGTGAAGCAGTAGATACATGTGTATCCTTAACCTTCTAGAGATTGTATGTGTGATAATATAAGTATATCTTAAGTGTTACGTTCAGTTAACCTTGTGTAAATTGTGATTAGAAATCATGGTTAGTTAACCGGGTAAGATTTGGGGGATAGAGAAAGTGTGAGCCTTAGAGTTTTATGCGTAGAGACCTTAGAGGTAAGGCCATCTCGAGCAAAAGATGTATTTTTATGTTTGACCCTTATCGGAGTGCATAGTACACGTGAGATATGTTTGTGTGATAAAACCCTGAGTGGTATGAAATGAAAGAGGGTAGTTGAGCTAAGAAGACCACTAGGTTTTCGTGACTTGATTAGTGAGATTGTTCAGGATCGGGGAACAAGAGTTTTTGCGCGATAGCGGGTCGGGTTGAGGACCAATCGCGGGTCAACCCGCGACCTGTATTGTGGTGGTCGGTTTGTGGTGGTCGCTTTGTGATAGGATCACGGGGTGTTAGGCCCAAGTTTAGTAAACCAGTCTGAGTTCGTGGATGCGTTTGACCAGTAGTCGGGCCGATGAGGTCAGCCCATCTTGTCTTTCAGTCAGGACCGATTACTCGGCAGAGGGTTATGCGAGAGGTTTTATCAGGAAAGTTGTAAGGCTGCACGAGGTGCCTACTTTCACCTTAAGACAGAAAGTGAAGCCCAGGTTATGGCTATTTCTTTTTCTGGAGGTTTTACCAGGCAGGGTTAGGAACTCAGGTGAGTCTCAGTATCGCATTCGCCCTCAGGCCAATGTTTGGATTTCAGGGGTAGCTGTAAGGATTATTCGCCTCTTGGTTGAGTGTGTATTATAATAGCTACCATATCAGTATTCAGATATCACCTTATGACGCCTTGTAGGGGCGGAAGTATAGGTTGTCGGTCGATCGGTTCGATGTTGGAAAGGTTCAGATAGTTGGTTCATAATTGTTTCAGCAGGATGCGGATAAGGTGAAGCTTATCCAGAAGAGGTTATTGGCAGCTCAGAGTCAACAGAAGTCGTGCGGATAATCGGCGACGATGCTTGGAGTTCAGGTTGACGGTGGGTCTTCTTGAAGGTACCACCCCGGAAAGGGTGTGACGAGTTTTGGAAAACAGAGGGAACTTAGCCCGAGTTACTTTGGGCCTTTTCAGATCATGTGAAGAATAGGCCAGGTAGCCTATATGTTAGCTTTGCCGTCCGACGTAGGAGGCAGTATGTCCGGTCTTTCATGTTGTTATGTTCGGAAAAGTATCGGAGATCCATCCAGAGTGTTCCCAGTTAATGATGATCAAGTTGGAGGTAGTAACCCAGAGATTTTGGAAACAGAAGCGGTAACAGAAATGTGATAAATTATGAGAAAGAGTTCGAGTGTACGAGAAGGGTACGACGAGTAAGGGAAGAAGCAAGCATGTGTTAAGAACATAGATGTGATCAATTCTTTTGTAAAGTGAAGGTGCGAAGGGAGTATCTTTTAGCCATTGGGTGGGAGTTTTTGTGATATTAGAGGTGATTCCTCATGGACTTGAATTAAGTATTTGCGCGTGTGTTATTTTATGGCCAGGTGTGGCATGATTGTTTTTCGGAAGCATAGTAGTGAAGACTATACTGGCGCATGTATGTTTTGAGACTTAGAAGGAACATTCGGGACGAATGTTTCTAAGGAGGGGAGAATGTTATACCCCGTATTTCCAGAGTATATACGTGAGGGCGTACGTATAAAAGTTTAGGCCTTAAGTTAGGCTAGGAACGAAAATATTTGTGCACAACTACCAAAAAGAATCGTTTTCCGACGAAACGTCTTCCAAAGCTTGCGTAGGGAAAATTACGGCTATGTCATTTATTATTTTTGCGGATTTTTCCGAGAGATGAAATATTTTGGACCAACGAGAGGGCGACACTTGTCACCCTCAAATTGGCGGATTCTTGGGCGTCATTTGGACGAATTGAAGCTTGGAGTTGGTAGGATATTTTTTGTGATATTTTGTGTGGTAGATGGATAAGGTGGGACCCACACACACTTGTCCAAATCCACACCCTACACTTGCCTACCACTTGTCTTGATCTTGGCCATTGGTTGGCCTATAAATACCCCCCTTAGTTGAAGATCTTCTTCATCCACAAATTGTTTCTAAGTCTTGAAATCTCCCTCCCCTCTTATGAGGCTCGTTCAAGCCCTTGGTGAGGCTTTGGCGAAACCCCACTCTGAGGGCTAGCCAAACATACACCCCTCTTGAGTTGTTCTCGTGAAATACCCCTCCCCCCTTTTTGGTAGAAAAGTATTCTCCAAGTATAGTTAGTATTCCAAAATACCTTGGCCCAAATACCTTATAGTATTCCAAGGTTACACTTATACTAAAAGCCCAGAAATACTACTATACTTCCCTTCAGTCACAAAACGAAACCCTAAGGAAAATCTTCACAGTTGGTTGAAGTATTAAGAAGAAGTTGCGTAGAACTTCTAAGGGTTGTTTGGAGCGGGTTGGAGCACCCGGAGTAGGAGCTAAACGTTGCTCAGGATCGACATAACTTGGATAATTTTGGGCTTATCGAGGTAAATACTCTTGTCCTTATATTGTAATTGGAAATTTCATACTGTAGTATTATAGAAATGAATATAAGATTCATAAAGAGAATTGAAGCTGTAATAGAAGGATATTCTGAGAAAAGACTTGAGCTGAAATCATATCGGAAGAATATTAAAGAAGAAGTTTGAGCGTACTTACATGGGAATTTGTATTCTGATGAACTTGTGTAGTTTAACGGGTAGGGAAGTGCTGCCCGATTTTCCGTAGAATAGAGAAGCCTCTGCTTAGAATGTTCTACAGAGTAGTCTAGACATTGATAGACTTATATAACCGTTATAGGTTGAAGTACTGCGAGTAGCGTGATCTACTTGGAAGATGGACAAGACTAGCCAGGAGTTATAGCGGTGGGCGTTTTGCTAATAGTCGATAATCGTCGCGAGGTATGTGATTCTTCCTATCCTCTTGAGCATGATATTTTTAAAAGGAATATATTTAGTACGGTGAGACATCGTGTGTTAGCGAGCGTAGTTTTACGGCAATGTCTTTTGACTTAAGCACGAATAATAAGAATCTTGAAGTATTTCAAAAGAATTAAGAAACCTTTTGAAAGAAGAGTAATACTTGGTTTTAAAAGCTTAAGAGTTATACTAGCTTTATGGGAAGTTAGGTATAACGGCTTAAGAAAGATAAAAAGAATGGTTTACTGATTTTAGAAGTTAAGAGACTTGATCTTAAAAGATAAGAGACTTGACTTAATTAATTTAATATGAATTTTGTTAAAAAGTGTGAAACCTCATTCGTGAGTAATGAGTACTTGGTTTTTAAAGGGAATAATGTTTCTTGATTTGAAATCAGAATAAGTATCGAACAAACCACTGCAGCGCTAATAAAGGGAAATGTATTGACTAATCAAGTATTATTAAAACCAGTAGAAACCTCCATCTGCATAGAAGCTAAGATGATACAAAATGATATTACATTTCCTAGATCATGGCTGCTTTAATCAGATTGTTATAAACAATAATAATCTACTCACACATAAGGCATATGTTTCTCAAATTGTTTTAAAGGAGAATTATATCATTAAGTGATTAAAACTATGAACTACGAAACCTTTTGAAAATGAGAAACTTGAGCATTTGAAATTAGGCAAACTTGAACGTTTGGAAAATAATGTTGTTACTTGATTTTACAAAGGGAAGTGTTTTGGTTTACTTAAAAAGATAGTCACTCTATTTTTTTATACTACGGGTATTGTGTGACTTTTTGTGAAAGAAGCGGATCTTTTAAAGAGTTAATGTATGAAGTACTTTGGGGATAAAAACCCGAACTTGTTAACATAAAGTAGAAAGTACCTTGTGTGAATAACTTGATTGTGTTGGTTTGTGATAGCCTTGTAATACTTTCTTGTTGATTTGATAAGTAAACATGTTAGGATGCTACGGGTGTTAGTATCTTGTGATGTTTGGGTAAAGGGGTTTCCCTTGTTGTGCTTATGTTGTTAAATGGTAAGCCCGTTGTACTGTTATTATATCACCTACCCCCTTGACTTGTTATACCGAGGGCTTGCCACCCTTGATGCGAGTCTATACGGCTATCACGATGCAATGCGACTATGCGGGCTGCGGGAGTTCGAGATTGATCATTCGGGTGTTTTAACGATCACGGGGATGTCTATGCGATGCAATGTGACTATCACGGTCTATGAGACTATGCGGACTGCGGGAGTCGAGGAGAATGCAGGGGTTAGCTACCCCGTCACGAGGAATACCTCATGTAGTGCATGTGTGACTATGCGGTGCGGGAAGTCGAGATTAGGCACGTAATGATACTATGGGCGATTGGCCTTGCTTGATCATTCGCGGCCTAGAAAAGACCGGTTACATTATATCTATTTTGCTCTTGTTTATGTTGTGGCACTATGTGCGATTAGGCTGTTGTATTTGCAAATGGTTTTAAATACTTTGATTTTACTTGATGCTTTTGATTTCACATACTTGGTATACATTTATCGACCTCGCCGAGGTTGCGTTCATGCCGCGGTGAAAGTACACGATTGTGGATCCTCGCTCATAGGGTCACAGTTCAGCGTTTGGGAAGCTCCGTTTCTCCGGAGGCTTATCAGTGGTATAGTCCCCTGTCGTTGTAGGTACTTACATTCAGGGGTATGGCGGGGCCCTGTCCCGCCATTGTTGTCATATCATTCTTAGAAGTGCATGCTTATTGTTGTGGCGAGTTGTAAATAGGGATGTAACTGTTCTAGTTGTTATATATATATGCCGAAAGGCAAGTTTTCTCAGATGAACTGTTTCATATTTCATATTATGTCATGTCTTGTTTTATATTCCGCTGATTACTCTGATGTATGTCTACTTGGGTGCCCGGGTAAGGCACCAGTCACGGGCCCGGGTTCGGGTCGTGACAGAAGTGCTGCCCGATTTTCCGTAGAATAGAGAACCCTCTGCTTAGAATATTCTACAGAGTAGTCTAGACGTTGATAGACGTATGGCCTTTATAGGTTGAAAGTTCTGCGAGTAGCATGTTCTACTTGAAAGGTGGACAAGGCTAGCCGGGTTTTAGCAGTGGAGCGTTTTGTTAATTGTCGATAATCGTCGCGAGGTATGTGATTCCTGCTATCCTTTTGAGCATGATATTTTGAAAAGAATATATATAGTACGATAGACGTACGTGTGTTAACTGAATGTGGTTTTACTTCGATGTCTTTTGACTTGAGTCTAAATAAAAAGAATCTGAAGTATTTCAAAAGAATTAAGAATCGTTTTTGAAAGAAGAGTAATACTTGGTTTTAAAAGCTTAAGAGTTATACTAGCTTTATGGGAAGTTAGGTATAACGACTTAAGAGTGATAAAAGGAACGGTTTACTTAATTGTTTTATGAAAGCCTTGTATGGATTTCGGAAATGAGAATAAGTATCGAACAAACCACTGCAACGCTAATAAAGGGAAATGTATTGACTAATTAAGTATTATTAAAAACCAGTAGAAACCTCCATCTGCATAGAAGCTAAGATGAGACAAAATGATATTACATTTCCTAGATCTTGGCTGCTTTAATAAGATTGTTATGAACAAGAATAACCTACTCACACATAAGACATATGTTTCTCAAAAATTGTTTTAAAAGAGAATTATATTATTAAGTGATTAAGACTATGAACTACGAAACCTTTCGAAAATGAGAAACTTGAGCATTTGAAATTAGGCAAACTTGAACGTTTGGAAAAGAATGTTGTTACTTGATTTTACAAAGGGAAGTGTTTTGGTTTACTTAAAAAGATAGCCACTCTATTTTTATACTACGGGTATTGTGTGACTTTTGTGAAAGAAACGGATCTTTTAAAGAATTAATGTATGAAGTACTTTGGGGATAAAAACCCAAACTTGTTGACATGAAATAGAAAGTACCTTGTGTGAATAACTTGACTATGTTGGTTGGTGATAGCCTTGTAATACTTTCTTGTTGGTTTGATAAAGTAGACATGTTAGGATGCTACGTGTGTTAGTGTCTTGTGATGTTTGTGTAAGGGGGTTTCCCTTGTTGTGCTTATGTTGTTTAACGATAAGCCGTTATGATAGTATTGTACCACTCACCTCTTGACATGTTATACCGGGGGTTAAGCTGCCCTCCGATGCGGGGTATACCTCATGCGGTCTATGTGAATATGATTCGAGATACCTCATGCGGGTCTCGGGGACTATCGCGAACTACGAGTTCGAGTTAGTGTGCGGTCTATGTGGCCATGCGGTCTATGTGGCCATGCGGTGCGAGTCGGGGCGATCTTGGGAGTAGGCATCACGACCCGACCGGGCCATGGTGCCCTACAGGCACCCCTTTCGGTAAACATCAGAGAATAGCAGCGGAATATACACAACTAAAAAAAATACTTCAACATAAATTAACAACAGGCTAGATAAGACCACGCCAGTAAAAATATACTCGATCGAAAATAGAAACGACATTTTTTTTTCTTTACAACCCATCCATGATATGACTACGGACCTCTAAGAATAACAACTACGGCGGGGCGGGGCCGCCGTACCACTGAATGTACAATAGCAAGCAATACCGAGGATAAGCCTCGGAATAAAGGAGCTTCTCAGCGGTGAGCAGTGATCCTAGGCGAGGATCAGCAGCACATACTTTACTGCGGCGTGAACGCGGCCCAGGAGTCGATCTGCAACATGTACCAAATATGTGGCGAAATGCGTAATGAAATCATAAGTCTAATAATAAAGCGGAGACATGTATGATACTCAACTAACGATGCTGCATGCCTTACTAACAATGAGAGTAAATAGGTGTATACTTACAATATAAAGTAGGAAGCTCGCGATCAAACAGGACCACTGTCAGCGATATCATTAAGCAATCCTATTCACGGGACTATTTCACCCGCATAGATCGCGTGGACCGCGTGGTATTCTCGCATGAGACTATTTCACCGCGTAAGCCATACGGACTCGCGTGAGGTATTCCTCGCGTAATTTGGACCGCCCGCGTGGGACTATTTCACGCGCATAAGCCCTACGGACTCGCGTGAGGTATTCCGCATCGTGGGTAGCAAATCCACGGAAAATGCAATGCCACAAAGGAAATGACCATGATTATTCTTGAACTACTAGCACAAATCCGGCTATCACACGTAACATAAGCACTCTGGCTTATCATACGATATATAAGCAAGTTAAGCGATCCTAACTTCTTATTATTACATTTCATATACACTCTCATTTTAGTTTACTTAAGGCACTAACATGTTCTTTATAAAAATCCGAGAATTTAACCCAAAGTACTACGTACTTCTATTCTTTCAAAATGACTCATTTCATTATAAAACTTCCAAGATACTAATAACCGTAGTATCAAGTTACAATTTCTTTTTCAAGACAAGTCACAATACTTTTAGAAATAAAATTAGGCTTCTAAATCAAGTGACTTCTTCTCTCGTAAAAGCCTTAGGCAATTGATGCCTTTAAATCAAATTGCCTTTCAAATAAATCAAGCCATTTATCTTTCCATAAAGCCAATATAACCAACTCCCCATAAAGTCGTTATATTCAAGTGTCACATTCTTTAAAACTCTTCAAGTCCCTTATCATGCTTAAATTACTTAAGAGTAAACCATTCTCTTATTAACTTTCCATAAAGCTATTATAACAAACTTCCCATAAAGCCGTTATACTAGATTTATACATTAGCAACTTACATACTTCTTTTTAACCAAGAGACTTAAACTTTCCAACAAAACAAGTATCAAAATACTTTCAACATACTTAAAGTCTCTTAACTTTTGAAAACCAAGATATCCTTAATAATTAAACCAGTGAGTTAATTCCCTAACTCAAACAACTTGGGCATTCTTAAAATAAGCCAAGGATATCAAATAGACTAGATTGTCAAAATCTTGTACGTCTACCGTACTATACATTTACAACTTAATCATGCTCAAGAGATAAGAAAGTTCCACATACCTCTTCGGTTTAATCCACTTGCTAAGTCCAATCGCGTGCGTAGTATGCCAACTATAATGACCATAGTACGTCTATTAACTTCTAGTTTCAAGCGTAGAATATTCCAAGTGCAAGTCACTAAATTCTACGGAAAATCGGACAACACTTCCTTTGTTTTACTAACTTTGCCACTTTTTTCAAGGCCGAATACAATAACCAAACAGCCCCAATTGGCTCACCACAATTTATAAGGTAGTTCAATACAAATGAATAACCAAACAGCCCCAATTGGCTCACCACAAACGATAACAAACTAGTCTAAACTATCATGTCAATTCGGCAATTAGGCAACAATACAAATCGTTTCCAATTCCTTTTTAATCCAAGTGGTTTAGTATAACATGATATCAAGCCGCAATCGATTACAACTACTACAATCCTCAAGTAGGTAAATATGCGACGATTCTAATAAACGACCAAAATTGTATTTCAATTTCAAAAGGCTAATCATGTCCTTTTCGGTTCTAGGCTTCTACAATCCATGTCACTTATCAACTTCATAACACAAATCACATGATCACTTATAACTTATCATAACATGAAATCTTCAATTACAAAAGTAAAACGAAGATTATACCTCAATTAGCCCAATTATGATCCAAGATAACAAGTCGCTCCTTAACAACTTTAGCTCCTCCTTTCGACGTTCCAATCCACTCCAAGCAACCCTTAGAAGCTTATAAAAGACTCATCTTCAAGTTTCAACTTCAAAGTTGAATAACCCTTTAGGTTTTCGCCTTGCGACTAATACGAAAACACCACATTTCCGGGATCTTTTTATTGAGAAACACTTACTATACCCTTAGGTACCTTGGTTTAAAGTGGGGGAATTATTGGACAACAATTGAAAATTTTCATCTTGAAAATCCCCTCAAAACCGAGAGCTTCCTTGTGCTCTTCAAGGTTTTCTTGAAAATTTAACTAAGTGTTAAAAAGCCTTTTCTTGCTACTAGCACACATATATAATACTATGGAGGGTCAAGATCTACACAATTGGTTGGCCTAGATGAGTTTCACATGGATCCTAGCCAAGTGGCCCTTGGACTTTTAGTCAACAATGTCAAGCTAAGCCATTTGCAAGACTTGGTCTTTTAAATTATGGTCAAATGACCATTTCCTCCATCATAATTCGTCCAAGACCATTAAGGGGGGGTGACACGTGTCGCCCTCCCGTTTGTCGCAATATTTCGTTTTCCGACAAATTCCAAAATTCCGATAAGTTTTTACTCGTCAAACCTTAACATTGTTGAGTTCTTACGTACGTTCTTATAAACATATCCTGAAATTCCGGGGTGTAACAGTAGCTACCCTCGATGCGGGGAATGCCTCATGCGGGCCTATGTGTGTGGCCTATGCGGAGCTGCGGGATGTTCCAGGATTAGACGCGCACATTTGATACTGCGGGCGAGTGGCCAGCTTCGATCATATGGCGGTCTAGAAAGACCTCGTGATACAGTTTTATGGTATTGTTGGTACTGTGGGTTTTAGTAGTCGGCTATGCCTTCGTACTTACCCCATACGATTTTATTATGACACAGGTGGGACCTGGTGATCATGTGTATTCCTTGGTGCTTTTATATCATAGACTACCGGCAGTGAGGAAGGTATTCCACGGGCATGATTGATGTTGTGGGCGTGAGACCCATAGTTATATTTGAGTGATGACTTTGAGGGCGTGAGTCCCTGACTTGACATGGCTTATTTATTGTGAGCGTAGTTTGGTTATCATACATGTCTCACCTTATATAGACTCTTATGATTTCATTTCTGATATTTTGATTTCACATACTTAGTACTGTTATCGACCTCGTTCGGGGCTGCGTTCATGCCGCGGTAAGTACACACTGTTGATCTCGCTCATAGGATCACGATTCAGCGTTTTGGGAAGCTCCGTTTCTCGGAGGCTTATCTTTGGTATAGTCACTGTCATTGTAGGTACTTACATTCGGGGTATGGCGAGCCACTGTCCGTCGTTGTTATTATGAAACTCTTAGAAGTGCATGAAATCTGTTATGGGCGAGTTTGTAAAGGATATAGCTATTCGAGTTCAAGTTTTATGTTTATATATATCTGGAAGGCAACTTTTCTCAGAAAAAGCGTTTCTCACTTCATTTTGTTTCATGTTTTGTTTTATATTCATTGATTACTCGATGTATGTCTACTTGGGTGCGGGTGAGCACGATCCACGAACCTCGGGCGGAGTCGTGACAAAAGTGGTATCGAAGCGATTAATCCTCGGAAAGTGTCTGACCGTATCTAGTAAGTCTTGATTATCGGTGTGTTGTGCGCCATAATGTCGAGAGCTATAGGATATTTAGGGTTGGTTTCCATTATTCTCACTCTAAGATCGTGCCTTAGAGCTGTGTTATAAGTTGGACCCCTCTAACGTATTTCTTTCCCGTACCAGTTATGCCTCCGCGTAAAACCTTCGGGCCCGAGAAGGGCAAAGCGGCCGAGGCTGCGAGTAGAATCTGAGAGGTTACGAGCACGAGCCCAACCATCACTTTGGTGGTGCTTATTCGAGGAGTTCTGCGGCGCCGCGATCCAGCGAGTCTAGCGGCGATTCCTCTGCGGCCATGACATTTGAACCTTTAGTTCCACGACCAGTAGCAGAAAGTATGAACTGCAAAGAGACGACCCTGTTACTAGCTATGGATTTAGCAACCATAAAATATATTATGTACCGATTTATCACGGGTCTTGATGAGTATCTAAGAGAGGGTTGTGCAAGAGTAGCTCTTGATCGAGCATGAGCATGGCTGCGTCTGAGCTTATCTTGTGGCGAGAAAGCGTAAGGATCGACGGGGTAACCAAGATCAGCAGAAGAGGGCCAGAACAGCAGGGTCCTTTGGTAACTATCGAGGCGGACCTTCTCGGCCATTGTTTATGCGCCTCCGCTTGATGCAGTGGTCCTCCACGGACTTCGGGGCGTTCGGGGTATGCGAGTTGGTGAGAACTCGAGGCTTAGTTCCACGGCTATCGTAGGTTCTTGATCGGGTTCGATTTTCCTCGGTGTTCGCGATATGGCGGCGTCGTCGGGAATGTCATCTTTGTTGGTGCTTGTTTTACAGGGCCGTCGGGCCGTGTGTCGAAAGGATTTCCTAGTAGGAGGATGCAAGTAGGAGGACTCGGCTGCGGATCGATTCATGATTGGTGGTTCGGAGAGGAAGGGGTGCTAGCCAGAGTAGGCCACCCCCACCTCGGTGTGGCCGTTGTGGTAGATGTCATTGTGGGAGTGTCGTGTGCTTCGACGACTTGTTATGCTGCGGCCAGCGGGCCATTTCACGAGAAATTGTCCAGGCCGGAGGTGGCGCGGATGTAGAGACTCGGCCTTTAGGATCGGTGGCTAGTTAATCATCACCACTAGCTATCGCCCAGAGGCGGGGTTGATTAGAACGACAAAGGGGAGTGAAGCGGTAGATACATGTATATCCTTAACCCTCTAGAGATTAGTATGTATGATAAGATGAGTATATCTTAAGTGTTATGTTCAGATAACATTGTGTAAATTGTGATTAGAAATCATGGTTAGTTAAAAGGGTAAGATTGGGGATAAGGGAAAGTGTGAGCCTTAGAACGTTATACGCAGAGACCTTAGAGGCAAGGCCATCTCGAGTAAAAGATTTATTTTTATGTTTGACCCTTATCGGAGTGCATAGTATATGTAAGATATATTTGTGTGATAAGTCCCTGAGTAGTGTGGAATGAAAGAGGGTAATTGAGCTAAGAATGACCACTAGGTTTTCGTAACTTGATTAGTGAGATTGTTCTAGTTCGGGAAACAAGAGCTTGGCGCGAAGTGGGTCGGGTTGAGGCCATGTCGCGGGTCAACCCGCAGCCCGGTTTGGGATGGGGTCAATTCGAGGTGGTCCCGCCAGGTGGTGGGGTCATAAGGGTGTTAGGCCCAAGTTTAGTTAACCAGCGTACGAGTACGTGGATGCGTTCGACCAATAGTCGGGCCGATTAGGTCAGCCCATCTTGTCTTTCAGTCAAGACCGTTTACTCGGCAGAGGGTTATGCGAGATGTTATATCAGGAAGGTTGTAAGGCTGCACGAGGTGCCTACTTTTACCTTATGGCAGGCAGTGGAGCCCAGGTTATGGCTATTTCTTTTCTGGAAGTTTTACCATGCAGTGTTAGGAACTCAGGTGAGTCTCAGTATCGCATTCGCCCTCAGGCCAGTGTTTGGATTTCAGGGGTAGCTGTGAGGATTGTTGCCTCCTGTTGAGGGAGCGTTTTATAGCTACCATTTCAGTATTCGGATATCGCCTTATGACGCCTTGTAGGGGCGGAAGTGTAAGTTGCTGGTCGATTGGTTCGATGTTGGCAAGATTCAGATAGTTGGTTCATACTTATTTCATCAGGATGTGGATAGGGTGAAGCCTATCCAGGAGAGGTTATTGGCAGCTCAGAGTCAACAGAAGTCGTGCGGATGATCGGCGTCGACACTTGGAGTTCAGGGTGACGTCCGGTCTTTTATGTTGCTATGTTCGGAAAAGTATCGAAGATCCATCCAGAGTGTTCCCAGTTAATGATGACCAAGTTGGAGTTAGTAACCCAGAGATTTTGGGAACTGAAGCAATAACAGAAATGTGGTAAGTTGTGAGAAAGAGTTCGAGTGTACGAGGAGGGTACGACCAGTAAGGGAAGAAGCGAGCATGTGGTAAGAGAATAGAAGTGATCATTTCTTTTGTAAAGTGAAGGTGCGAAGAGAATATCTTTTAGACCTTGGGTGGGAGCTTTTGTTATGCTAGAGGTGATTCCTCGTGGACTTGGGTTAAGTAATTGCGCGTATGTTAATTTGTGGCCAGGTGTGGCATTGGAAACTTGTTTAAGTTAAGAGGAACTTATCATTATCTGTATCGAGAAGGAACATTCGGGACGAATGTTTCTAAGGAGGGGAGAATGTTATACCCCGTATTTCAGTATATGCGTGAGGGCGTGCGTCAAAAGTTTAAGCCTTAAATTAGGCAAGGGGCGAAAATTTGTGCCTGACCCGAAAGAATTGTTTTTCGACGAAACGTTTTTCGGACTTTGCGAGGGGAAAATTACGGTTGCGACATTAATAATTTTTGCAGATTTTTCCGAGAGATGAAATATTTTGGACCAACGAGAGGGCGACACTTGTCACCCTCAAGTGGGCGGTCTAGTGGCCTATTGGTGAGCACGTTTTCTTCCATTTTTTTGTGGCCTAAAACTTGGGTCAATGTTTGGAGTGATTTGTGGAGTAGATGGCTAGGGCGCACTTGTGCAAATCTTCACCCTCCACTTGTCCACCACTTGTCTTGATCTTGGCAATTGAAGGCCCTATAAATACCCCCCTTAGTTGAAGGATTTCTTCATCCCTCAAAAGACTTCTAAGTCTTAAAAATCCCTCCCTCCCTTGTAGTGAAGCTCTCGTCCAAGAGCTCCCCCTCCCCCTTGAGAAGGCCTTGGCCGAAACAAACCCCTCTTGAGTGTTGTTCTCATAAAACACCCCCTTGGTAGAAAAGTATTTTCCAAGTATTGTTACTATTACAAATACCTTGGCCCAAATACCTTGTAGTATTCCAAGGTTACCCCTATACTAAAAGCCCAGAAATACTATTATACTTCCCTTCAGTCACAAAAACGAAACCCTAGGGAAAAATCTTCATAATTGGTTGAAGTATTAAGAAGAAGATGCGTAGAACTTCTAAGGGTTGTTTGGAGCGGGTTGGAGCGCCCAGAGTAGGAGCTAAACGTTGCTCAGGATCGACATTAAATCTTGGATAATTTTGGGCTTATCGAGGTAAATACTATTGTCCTTCTATTGTAATTGGTAATTACATACTGTAGTTGTATAGGAATGAGTATAAGATATATAGAAGGATGGTATAAGAGAAGATAATTGAATTGAAATCACATCAGAAGAATATTAAAGAAGAAGATTGAACTGTACTTACATGGAATTTGTATTCTGATGAACTTGTGTAGTTTAACGGGTAGGAAGTCTTGCCCGATTTTCCGTAGAATAGAGAACCCCGCTTAGAATATTCTACTGAGTAGTCTAGGCGTTGATAGGCGTATGGCCTTTATAGGTTGAAAGTTACTGCGAGTAGCATGTTCTACTTGAAAGGTGGACAAGGCTAGCGGGTTTTAGCGATGGAGCGTTTTGCTAATTATCGATAATCGTCGCGAGGTATGTGATTCTTCCTATCCTCTTGAGCATGATATTTTGAAAAGAATATATAGTACGATGAAGCGTCGTGTGTTAACTGAATGTGGTTTTACTTCGATGTCTTTTGACTTGAGTCTAAATAAAAAGAATCTGAAGTATTTCAAAAGAATTAAGAATCGTTTTTTAAAGAAGAGTAATACTTGGTTTTAAAAGCTTAAGAGTTATACTAGCTTTATGGGAAGTTAGGTATAACGACTTAAGAGTGATAAAAGGAACGGTTTACTTAATTGTTTTATGAAAGCCTTGTATGGATTTCGGAAATGAGAATAAGTATCGAAGAAACCACTGCAACGCTAATAAAGGGAAATGTATTGACTAATTAAGTATTATTAAAAACCAGTAGAAACCTCCATCTGCATAGAAGCTAAGATGAGACAAAATGATATTATATTTCCTAGATCTTGGCTGCTTTAATAAGATTGTTATGAACAAGAATAACCTACTCACACATAAGACATATGTTTCTCAAAAATTGTTTTAAAAGAGAATTATATTATTAAGTGATTAAGACTATGAACTACGAAACCTTTCGAAAATGAGAAACTTGAGCATTTGAAATTAGGCAAACTTGAACGTTTGGAAAAGAATGTTGTTACTTGATTTTACAAAGGGAAGTGTTTTGGTTTACTTAAAAAGATAGCCACTCTATTTTTATACTACGGGTATTGTGTGACTTTTGTGAAAGAAACGGATCTTTTAAAGAATTAATGTATGAAGTACTTTGGGGATAAAAACCCAAACTTTTTGACATGAAATAGAAAGTAGCTTGTGTGAATAACTTGACTATGTTGGTTGGTGATAGCCTTGTAATACTTTCTTGTTGGTTTGATAAAGTAGACATGTTAGGATGCTACGTGTGTTAGTGTCTTGTGATGTTTGTGTAAGGGGGTTTCCCTTGTTGTGCTTATGTTGTTTAACGATAAGCCGTTATGATAGTATTGTACCACTCACCTCTTGACATGTTAGACAGGGGTTAGGCCCTCCGTCACGGGGTATACCTCATGCGGTCTATGTGACTATGATTCGAGATACCTCATGCGGGTCCGGGGACTGTGCGAGCTACGAGAGTTCGGAGTTAGTGTGCGGTCTATGTGGCCTATCGAGCTGCGGGAAGTTCGAGATTAGAGCGCCGCATTTGATCTGCGGCGAGTGGCGGCCGATCATGTGGCGGTCTAGAAAGACCTCGTGATCTGATTTTATGGTATTGTTGATGCTGTGGGTTTTAGTAGTCGGCTATGCCTTACTTACCCCATACGGTTTTAGTATGACAGGTGGGACACAGTGATCATGTGTATTCCTTGGTGCTTTTATATCATAGGCTGCGGTGAGGAAGGTATTCCACGGGCATGATTGATGTTGTGGGCGTGAGACCCATAGTTATATTTGAGTGATGACTTTGAGGGCGTGAGTCCTTGACTTGACATGACTGCTTATTTATTGTGAACTGTAGTTTGGTTATCATACATGTCTCCTGCTTATATAGACTACTATGATTTCATTTACAGTATTTTCAGTTTCACATACTTGGTACCTGTTATGCGACCTCGCCCGGAAGTGCGTTCATGCCGCAGTAGAGTACGCGATTGTTGATCCTCGCTCATAGGATCATAGTTCAGCGTTTTGGGAAGCTCCGTTTCTCCGGAGGCTTATCTTTGGTAAAGTCCCCTGTCATTGTAGGTACTTACATTAAGGGGTATGGAGGGGCCCTGTCCCGTCGTTGTTATTATGAAACTCTTAGAAGTGCAGTAATCTTGTTATGGCGAGTTTGTAAAGGGATATGTATTCGAGTTCAAGTTTTATGTTTATATATATGCCGGAAGGCAACTTTTCTCAGAAAAACTGTTTCTCACTTCATTTTGTTTCATGTTTTGTTTTATATTCCGCTGATTACTCTGATGTATGTCTACTTGGGTGCCCGGGTCAGGCACCAGTCACGGGCCCCGGAGCGGGTCGTGACACTTTGAGTGCAAGTATTATATGTTTACGTTGTCGTGACTCTCAGTTGGAGGGTCGGCTGTCTTGTTGTAAGTTTACTTGGACATACCGACAGTGATGTGGGATTCCACGGGTACACTTCCATTCTGATTGATCCTTGGACATGCTTATACGATGTGGGATTAGGGCATGTGACGGGAGGCGATTAGATTCGGTTGTTTATTACCCGTGGCCATGCTTGCTCGATGAGGATTTGGGCATGCGACCATGCTATGTAGGACTATTACTCCATGGGCTAGCTCACATGAATACATGTACCCGATGAGGATTAGGGGCATGTTATATTATTACTCCATGGGCTAGCTCCCCATGAAGACCTGCACCTACGATGAGGGATGCCGAGGGCACGTTATGGCCATGCTTATACGGTGAGGGATTCCGGGGCATGCGGCCACGTTATATATATATATATATGTGTGTTGTGTATGTGTACGCCGACAGTGAGGTGGGATGCAACGGGCGCGTCACATGGTTATATTTTACACTTATAGATGTCGGCAGTGATGGGGGATTCCACAGGCACGCTTTGATATTTGTGTGACTTGATCGCGTCCCAGATTGGGTCGGGTAGTATATGCGTCCCTCCATAAAGGGCCGGATTATGTTATGAAAGATAAGTAAGTTAGATGGTAATGAACTTAATGACTTCTCCTAAGTTTGTACGTTAGATATGGCTATAACTCTTAATGGAATGGAAAAGATAATGATGTGCAATTAAGTTCATAAGTGGTAATGACACGGCAGGATCTGGTATGTACTTTTTATACTTGCCCTGTCATTCTTTTGTACAGTTATGATCTGTTTACTGTACTTTATTTCTGTTTCATATTAATTTTTGTTATGACCCGCCGGAGCTACGTTAATGTCCGCGAGTTTAGGTACGTGATTGTGGATCCGCGAGCTTAGGATCCTGGTTCAGCATATTGAGATGGCTACAATGTTCCGGAGTTGTCATGGCTATGTATATTTAGGGGTACGGCGGGGCCTTGTCCCGTCATAGTATTTGTTCAAATCTTAGAGTGCATGTATTCATCGTAATTTGGACTAGCTAGAGTTGTTTTTACATTGTTAAGCAGTGTAGACCACTTTCGGGTAATTTTTATGTTATGGCGACCTTATCGGCAGCCTTGGTTTAAAAAAAGAGTGTTATTTATCTTGGCGATTTATTATGTTGTATGATTTGAAGGGTGCGGGTAGGGCACCGATGTAACTGAGTGGTCGTGACACTTACTACCCGAGAAGGCCTTGTACATCCAAGGTCTCAGCGGTTATCATTATTCTAAGGTTCACAATTATTCTATGTCCCAAGCTTACATTATCAGTCCCCACATACGGGAAAGGTAGCTTCTCAATATCTCAAAATCCTGTTGTCTTAATCACCACAACTCTATTTACTCCATACCAATATTATTCACACAATCCCTTAAGCGTACAATACAGCTTAATCTAACAACACGGTATGCTATCAAATCAATCAAACATGATCTCTTTTAAGAGTCTAACACAATCTTAGACAGTTCATCACTTTCTGATATTCCAAATCAGTACATATATAAAGCCTAGGAGTGGATTCAATAACTGTTTCACACCTTCCAAGAATTTACTAAGGCTTAACCAACTCATGGTAATTCATAATCATTATAGGCAATACACATAACCCCAAATAAATACGCTCGTACAGATATACATCATCATAATACCATCTATACGATAATTTTACCAACCTGGATACGCAATTCATATAATCTGTTCTGGGCCACTGTTGCCTTTCTCAAAGCTGCAATCACAAAAAAAGAGTTAGAGAGAAGTTTCTCTCACTAAGAAAACGCTCTCAACGTTTCCCCTTAGTTGCTCCTTCGGTTTTTCCTCTTCTTCCCCTTAGATTTTCGTTTGTTTCACAATGGTTTAATTGTTATTGTTCACAATATGAAGAAGTCTAAACGCTACACACGTTCTAGCAATGATTCAGGAGGTTCAGGCAGTTCGGCTAAAACTAGAACAAAGAAGAAAAAAAAGAGTGGAAGCGATCAACAATTGCAGGAAAATCTTATTAAGCGATCTCGGACCCGTCTGTCTTGGTTCATGTCACGCCAGACTCGCGATTTCCATTAGAAAATGTAGTAGATGATTCTATGCTACAAAGGATACATGAATGGGGCAAAAATATAGAAATTGAAAGCTTGGACATTAGTGAATTTGAAGGCAAAACTTCCGGCAAGCAGTGTCTTTTTCCGATAGCCATTGACGCCTCTAATGCTTCTATGGTGGTCGACCATTCCACGGGCCAATTAGTTGATAATGGGATCATTTCGGAAGAACTAGACAGTCACTCTAGCATTAGTACCCAGTCACTACCTGGAAATTCACTCAGGTTAGCCGGAAAAGGGCTTAATGCGGGCCCGACATTCTTTGTTGGAGGAGCAGTGCGATGGCATTCTTGGGTCTAAACCGGGTCAGGACGTGGGTCAGGAGTTCATGGCGGGTCGGGCAGGTGTTCATGGATCCAAGAGTAATCACGTCTTGTTTGATTCAAAGTCAGTTGAAAGCATTGAAGGTAGTCCTATACCCAAGAAGTTTAACGCGGGTGTCAAGAAAAGAAACTTTAATGCCCCGGGAAACGATGTGACTCCTCCTATTACGGGTCGGGGCTTGGGTCAGATGGACAAGGCGGGTCAGGAGGATATCAATGAAACTAGGAATATGAACTATATGCATGGATCTAGGTCAGACGTGGTATACCAAGTGGTTTCTACACCCAAGGACTCTAACGTTATTATTGAAGGTGCCGAGGCGTCACACATTAATGTGGCGGGTACCAAGGATTCACTCACAACCACGGGCCTTTATGATGGCCTGATTTCCAAGACGGGACAGGGGGATAACCTAGGGACATTAACTACTCCCGTTATACAAAGAGTCAAGCCAGTTGAGAGTTCTAACGTTATTATTGAGGGTGCCGAGGCGTCACTCATTAATGCTGCGGGTACCAATGATTCACTCACTAGCACGGGACTTTATGATGGTCTGATTGCCAAGACGGGCCAGGGGCATAACCAAGGGACATTGAATATTCCCGTTATACAAGGAGCCAAGTCAATTGTGAGAAACAAAGCTAAGTCTATTTCCAAGGAGCCTAGGAACTACATGGCCATTAATAACGCAAGAACCGAGGGGTCTGCCTTGAATGATGCGGGAACCAAAGAGTCCTCTCGTGTATTAAGACAACAACCACTGATTCCTTTTAATGTCACAAATGAAGCCTTCCCTACTTTAGCTAGTTTGCTAAGTGGAGTCAATCTCAAGAACCAAAATAAGCCTTTCGTCTTTAATACTCCCCCAGATTCGAGTAAAGTCTTTAACTTACCCCCTCTCTCATCTAATAACACTTCACTACTTTCTGGAAAACAAAACACTTCACCCCTTCTATCTACTCTTCCTTCTTTTCCTCCAGAAACCCAACACAAATTCCCTTCCCTTCCAAATGGCACGCGAATCATCCCTCCTATCGCGGGCACTAGCTCTTTTCCTTCTACCCATCCCCCTCTGCCTATACCTCCAGAAATACCCACCAATGATTTACACACTAATGCATCTTCTAAACCACATCATATTCCTACCACGGCTACAACTCATAACAACCTTCCCCCAAACCATGGCAAAGGTACCCTCCCTCCCAAAAAGACTTATGTTGGAGTCTTTGCGTGAACCAGGATTGAGGCTAAAGGCATGAAGTTACAATTTATTGAACAACAAGGGGCGGAAGTAGATATAGAAGCTGAGGATGAAGTCCCTTTCATAGAAACTTGGGGCTATTGCTTAATAGGATGCTTCACGGGTCCTTTCCCGGGAAGAGAAGCATTGAATACGATTGTGAAAGGATGGGGAGTTAAATGCCGTATTATACCATATGGCAAAGGCTGGACAGTGTTCAAATTCATGACGGAGGAGGAGCGCACTAATGTACTTCACGGAGGCCCTTATATGGTCTACGGGAAAACCATGATGCTTAAGGCTATCAATAAAGGAGTTCTTATAACGGATGATTTGTTTATGGACATTCCTATTTGGGTCACTTTCCCGGACATTCCCCTTTCTATTTGGAGTGCCACGGGCCTTAGTAAGATTGCTTCACGTGTAGGAAAACCTCTTTACACTGACCAATATACTAAGGAAAGGTCTAAAATGAACTATGCAAGAGTTCTAGTGTAAGTGGATGTTAGGAAGGAGCCGATAATGGATTTTGTCGTCAATCTCCCCGATAACAGAAGGTATACGTAAAGGGTAAACTATGAGAATTACCCGGACTTTTGCTATCATTGTGCGGCTTTCGGACACAACCATTTGAAGTGTAGGAAGCTGAGGGATGATGTCAACAATGAAGAAGCTCCAAAGACACGCAATACTGAGGTACCCCCTAACAACAAGGATGATTCTACTCGTTTGAAGGTCAACAAAGTGCAGGTGGAACCAACCCTCCTCCTCATCCACCAACTTCTCAACATCCGTAGATGCTGATAACTTGATGGACATTGAACAAGCGAGCACACAACACCTCACGGTACGGAAGCTTGGGAGAAGTATCACGTGCGCGGGTCCTCCGGTTTTGGGTCATTACGGCCCATCATGTTTGCGGGATTCTCTTGCTAAGTCCTCACTGCCTAATTCTCACAATGGCAGTTTACAACATGTTAGGATGAGGGGTAAGTCAAAACATTCTGATTCTGAAATGCCTATGAACCCGCCACCTTCATTGGAGGAAGTTACATACAACGGTGCTACAGATAAGGCTCAGCTTGTGTCAAGTAACGTTAACTTTGAACGCGGGGAGCATAACTTGGCTGGTACACAAGTTATGGCTTCCAGCAACAAGGATGATGGATGGCAAGAGGTTTTGTCCAAAAAGAATGGGCAGCGGTGGGAAGCGAAGCGACTAAGCGCGGAGGTGCTAATAAAACCTCCTTTGTTTCCTAATGAAAATACTTTGTTGGAATGTCCGTGGTCTTTGCGGACAAAGGGATAGGGCTGCCACGCAAGCTCTAGTGTGTAGTATCTCAAAGCAGCATGACACGGCTATGATTTGTCTATTGGAAACTAAGCTATCTCGGCCAAGGACAGAATCTTTATCTACTCAAAGATTCAAAGGGTGGAAGTTTTGCTCTAATTTGGAATTCATTGGAGGCGGTAGAATGCTATTACTTTGGGATCCATCCAGGATTTGTTGCGAAGTGCTTGGTATGGACTCTCAGCATATCCATGTCCAGGCAAGTTGCATTATAACACAAGTGTCCTTCCTTGCCACATTTGTGTACCCGGTTTATAGCATCTCGGATAGAAGGATGCTTTGGCATCACCTTTCTCACTTGGGCGTTGTCATCACTAAGCCTTGGATAATTATGGGAGATTTCAACACTTACTGCAGCCCTAATGATAAGGTGGGGGGTCCACCTCTCACGCCTTATGCACTTAGGGATCTTGGAGATTTCAGGAATTCTCATGGACTAGAAGACGCGCTTCTTACGGTTCCTTCTACAGACGAATGGTTCGATTTGGTCTAAGCTTGATAGAGTGTTGATGAATCAAAATTGGAGTGATTTGAACCTAGAATGCACGGCCAATTTCATGCCTATGGAACCTGTCTCGGACCACTGTCCTGTGATATCCACGATTATTGCATCCTATAATGTTGGGAAACGCCCTTTCAAGTTCATGAATATGTGGCTTTCTCACCCAGCCTTTGAGAACATTATGACTTCATGTTGGAGACAAGACATATTGGGAACTGCTCAATTCGTCCTTGCCTCCAAATTGAAAGCCTTGAAGCAACATCTAAGGGCTTTGAACATAAATGACTTTGGAGGTATCGAACAAAGAGCAAAAGGGGCAAACATAGAGTTCAAGGAGGCTATCAATGCACACATGGAAAATCCCTTTGATGAGGAGCTTAAAGCCAAGGTTAAGTCCTCAAGAGCTAGAGCAAACACCTTCTTGGAAGTGAAAGACACTTCATAAGGCGAAGTCAAACGAAACACTTGATTGGAAGTGATAGATGTTCCAAATACTTTCATAGGTTGATCAAAGGAGTAATGTCAGGAACTCCATTAACTTTCTTGTTAAAGCTAATGGTACTATCACTACATCACGGAAGAAGTTAGGAAGTTGCTTGTTGAATTTTACAAAGATCTATTAGGTACTTCAGACCCACTACCAACTTTGATCTGAAGTGTTCAACTATGGCCCAAAGTGAGTGAAGAAGAGAGATTCTGACTTTGCATTTCATCACCCCAAAGGAGATTTGGGAAGCTCTCTCGGATATAGGCAATGACAAGGCACTGGACCGGATGGTTATCATTTGCTTTCTTCAGAATAGATGGAAAGATGTGGGCGTGATGTTGTAAGATGTGTCGGGAGTTCTTCTCTCTGGAGTTCTTTTGAAGCAGTAAATCATACCATCATTACCACGCTACCAAAGGCTGATCATGATCCCAAGGTAAATGATTTCAGGCCCATCGGATTGACTAATGTGATCTATAAGATCATCACAAAGATTCTAGCTAACAGAATGGCATTGATCCTTCCTTCTCTCATTGACAAATCCCAATGGGCTTTTGTGAAGGGAAGAAATATGATGGACAACGTATATGTGGCACAAGAGCTTGTGAGAGGATTTAATAGAGCCAGAGTCTCGCCAAGATGTATGCTTATGGAGGACCTTCGTAAAGCATTCGTCTGATCTCTTGGAGCTTCCTCGAATTGGTACTAAGAAGTCTAAAATTTCCAGACAGATTTACAAGATGGATCATGGAATGTGTTAGCTCAACCTCCTTCTCCCTTTCTATCAATGGTGAGCTACATGGATACTTCAAAGGAAAGTGCGGCCTGAGGCAAGTGCTTTCTCATATTTTCCAAAGTGTAAGAAATTTGGCATTACTCATCTGGCATTCGCGGATGACCTCATGTTTTTTGCCAAAGGAGATATATCTTCAGTTGGGATTCTTATGAATTGTCTGGAAGAGTTGGAGGCTGCCTCAGGATTAACTCTTAACCCTGCTAAATCCTCTGTCAACTTAGCAGGAATACATTCTACAGTTCGAGACTTGATATTGTCCAGAGTGGGTTTCGCCATTGGAAGCTTTCCGGTACGATACTTGGGGATTCCTTTGTCCCCAATTTCAGTCTCGGTGGATCAATTTGCCCCATTCATTAGTGCTATTTCGAATTACATTCAAAAATGGGGGCATCACACCCTTTCTTATGCTGGTAAACTGGAACTAATCAGGTCGGTTGTCCAAGGGGTTGAGAGCTTTTGGTTCCGGGCTCTTCCTATCCCGGCCACTATTATCAACAAGATACGGTCTGCTTGTATTCAGTTCTTATGGGGAGGGAAACCACCAAGAGTTGCTTGGGATATCATTTGCTTGCCTCAATCTGAAGGTGGCTTGGGTCTTATGAACATCAAGGAATGGAATCATGCCTTGCTATCCAGGACGATTTGGCAAACTCACACGGAAGCTGATTCTCTTTGGGTCCAATGGATCAATAGCCACTATTTGAGAGGTATTACAATTTGGGACTATGAGGTACGTCCTAGGGACTCCCCCTTATTCAAAAAGATTTGTGGGATTCACGACAAATTCTTTTCTATCTTTGGTAGCCATGGTGATGCTATTGACGGCTTTACAAAATGTTGTGCCAACGGTATATTTGATTCAAGCCTCGTGTATGATATCTTGCGCACTCCGCAAGCTAAAAAGCCTTGGATGTCACAAATTTGGAAAGGCTTCATTCCTCCCAAATTCTCTTTTACTATGTGGCTGATTTGCAGAAAGCGGTTAGCTACAAAGGATACTTTATCATTTCTCAACTTGGAGGATAAATCTTGCGGGTTACGCAAGCAGGTGATGAAACAAGGGAACACCTCTTCTTTGCACCTTTATACACACATGATTTGGAAGAGCATAAAAGATTGGTTGGGTATTAGAAGAGAGATGACAACTATTGAAAGCTCCCTTAAATGGATTAAGAAAGAACAGCGGAATGACATCAGAGCCAAAGCTATTTTGCTTAATTTTTGCACAATGGTTTATGAGATTTGGAGGGCAAGAAACACAATGCTCTTTGAAGGCACAAGCTTTCCGGCAGAAGTGGTCATTACAAGAATCAAAACAACATCTTATAGAGTTCTCTATGATTTTATCCCCTCTTGTAATGGCACCTTTTGAGTGACCACCCCTCCCCTCTATCACTTCTTGTTTGCATTACGTTGAGGCTTGAGATACCTCAATGATTGATTGTAGCCACTTCCTTTTTCGTTATTAGTAATAATATTTGCATTTACCTAAAAAAAAAAAAAAAACTGCAATCACAATAATATGTTAGGGAGGACTACCCTAACAACACAGCTCTATCGCACGATCTCAGAGTAAGAATAATAAAAACTAATCCTAAATATCATGTAGCCTCCTGTGTATAAGTATGGTGCACACATACCCATACCCATATCCAAGACTCTACTAGACACGGTCTGCGGACATTCCGAGAACTAACTGCTTTGATACCACTCTGTCATGACCCGAATTCTGGGGCCCGTGACTGGTGCCCTACCTGGGCACCCTTCTACCCAAACAACATAATTAACTCGCGAAAGATAAACAACACTCATTTTTTTCATTTTTTTTAAACAAATGCAAAGCCGGAAAGGCTGCCACAATATATATAACACCCGAAAGGGGCTACACTGTACAATAATACAACTAACACCAGTACAGCCCACATATGAATACAGACCTCTAAGAATTTGGACACTAAACTATGACGGGACAAGGCCCCGCCGTACCCCTGAATATACCAAACCATAATGACGAACTTCGGAACATAGGAGCCATCTCAAAATGCTGAACAAGAATCCTAAGCTCGCGGATCCACAATTGAGTACCTAGACCTGCGGACATGAATGCAGCCACCCGAAGGGTGTCAGTACAACAGGTACTAAGTATGGAACGGAAATAAAGTACAGTAAACAAGATCATAACTGTACAAAAGGATGACAGGGCAAGTATGAAAATCAAATACCAGATCCTACCGTGCCATGTAAAATAAGAGCCCACTGTACCTCTTGTCACTGTCCCACTGTATCACCATACCATATAACGTATCCCGACCCCTTGTGGAACTCGGTGTATGCATGCCTATAACATAACCCGACCCATTTGTGGGACTCAGTGTATCAATGCAACCATATGACATTTTAAAACCATATTTTGACTTTCCATAACACCGTTATAACAACTTCCCATAAAGCTATTATAACAACCCTTCATTTTAGAAAACTAAGGCACTATCACATCTTCCGTTTCAACTAAACCAAGGAATTATCATGTCATGTAACATTAGGGAAATGAACTCAAAGTACTACGTACATCTATTCTTATGAAAAGAATCATATCTTGCCATATAAGGGAGTGGAACCCAAAAGTACTACGTACGTATCATGCATTCTTTCCTTTATAAAACCCCAAAACACTAACACTCGTAGTATCAAGGAACGTCTACTTCCTTAAAATCAGGTAACCTATACCTTTTGGAACCAAGTCATTTATACTTCATATAAATCAAGTCTCTTACTTTCAAACTCAAATCATATACTCTTTCAAATTCAAGTCTCATAACTTTCAAATAAATCTAGTCTCATGACTTTCTCATTAGTGTTGTAACTTAGCAAAATCAACTCGACTCCAATGCTTACTAAACACTCTTACCAACATCTTCCATAAGACTTGGTAAGAACTTAGGAATAATTTAGACATGCCTTTAGCATAAAATCAATAATATGAATACTCTAATAACGAGGCAAGTATGCTTCAAGAAACAAGTCATGTATACTCCAATAATAAATCATGCCCATAGAAGGAAGAAGTTCACATACCTCATTGGCGACTAACCCATACGACGAGTAGCAATACGCTCCAATGTACCTCAACTTTATCGGCTACTCCACAAGCCAAGTATAACATGCTACACGTAGTACTTCAACCTATAATGAGAATAGCACATCTATCAATATCAAGCTTACTATGTAGGACTTATACCAAATATTGGTCCTCTTATTCTACGGGAATATGGGCAGCACTTCCTTTGTTTCTACGTACTTTTCCACCTTTTCCAAGGCCCGTATTTATCAACCAACATGCCACATTTAAGACACAACCAACAGTTAACCAAAGGGGATTACACGCCTAACTGGACGTATAAAATTCTGCCCCACAATCTATACAAAACAGTCCATAAAATAGTCCACAATTTATCCAACATTAAGGGTACAATGTGAAGCCTTTAACACCCTTATTCCTTAGGACTTTCATTAGCCATTTTACTACATTAATCATGCATGTTATGTTATACCCCGTATTTCCAGAGTATGTACGCAGGGACGTACGTAGGAAATTTCGAACTTCAAGTAGGCTTGGCCGATTTAATTTTGTGCACAACACCCGGTTAGAGTCGTTTTTCGGCGAAACGTTTTCACAGCTTTCGTAGGGGAATTTCCGACTATGCCATATTTTATTTTTGCGGATTTTTCCGAGAGACGAAACATTTTGGACCAACAAGAGGGCGACACTTGTCACCCTCTCATTGGAACACCTTGGGCGGTCAAGCTTGGCCGAAAGTTGGTCATTTTTGTCATGGAGTAGGTAGGATATTTGTGTGTTAGTTGGTCAAGGACACTTGGTTGAATCTTGGCCCTACACTTGCCTTGCACTTGGCAAGATCTTGGCCATTGATTGGCCTTCACTTGACCTATAAATACCCCTCTCCCTTTGATGAATTCTTCATCCTTTCCACAAATCACTAAGTGTTAAAACTCTCCCCTCCTTGTTGTGTTTCGTCCCCCACTTTTGTGAGGCTTAGCAGAGCACCCTTCCCATGGCGAGAGCCCCCAGTGGGGGTAGTGAAGAATTATACACCACTCCTTGTGGTGCTGGCAGTGGGGTACCCACTGCCTAGTCGTTTTAGTATAATACCCCTCTTGGTAGAAATACTCACAACAGAATTGTTATAATGTCCAAATGACCTTAGCCGTATACCTTGTAGTAGTCTAAGGTTATACCTATACGAAAAGCCCAGCAATACTCTGATACTTCCCGTCTGTCACAAAACCGAACCCCTAGGAAAATCTCCATAGTCCGTTGGAGTATTGTGTAGAAGTTGGTTAGAACTTCTAAGGGTGGTTTAGAGCGGGTTGGAGCGCTCGGAGTTGAGCTAAGCGATTGCCGGGATCGACTTTATACTTGGATAATTATGGGCTTATCGAGGTAAATATCTTGTCCTATTGTAATTGGAAATTACATGTTGTTAGATTATATAGTTGAAGTATGCTATATATAGTCTTGAACATAGTTATCGGCAATGTCTTGCGACTTAAGCTGAATAAAACTTACGGCAATGTCTTGCGACTTAAGCTGAATTTAAAGAAGAATCTTGAGCTGTAATTACATGGGTGTATTACGGTGAACTTGTGTAGTAGTGCAGTGAAGTAGAATTGTACCGTTAGGGTTAGATGTATAACCCCTGGTTGGCTTGGTAGCGGCCTCGATAGAGGAGAGATTTCTGTTGTTGCGGGGAAAATCTTCTTGAATTTTACGTAGAATATTCTACGATTAGACCTAAATGTTAATAAGCGCCTTGTGGCCTTATAGGTTGAAGTACTACGTGTGGCGCGATCTACTTGGCTTAAGGAGTAGCCGGCGTTTGGAAGTACTTGGGCGTTTTGCTATTAGTCGATACTCGTCGCGAGGTATGTGAACCTCTTCCTATCTCTTCTAGCATGATATGTGTGAACTATGTAGTGCGGTGAGCGTCGTGTGCTAAATGTATTTGATTGGTTTAAAACATAAAGTGTTATAACGGCTTTATGGGAAGTCGGTTATAAACGACTTTATGTTGGTAAGAAAATACTTGTGGTTTTAAAAGGTAAGCGATTTGAACTATAAGCGGCTTGTTATGTGTTAATAGAGAACTTGAAGTAATACTTGGTTTTGAAAACTTAAGAGTTATACTAGCTTTATGGGAAGTTAGGTATAACGGCTTAAGAATGTTTCTTGATTTGGAAATCGAATGTGTATCGACAAACCACTGCAGCGTTAATAAAAGGAAAATGTTTTGAATAATTAAGTATTATTAAAACCAGTAGAAACTTCCATCTGCATAGAAGCTAAGATGAGACAAAATGATATTTCCTAGATCATGGCTGCTGTAATAAGATTGTTATAAACAAGAATATCCTTCTCACATATAAGGCTTATGTTCCTCAGATAGTTTAGAAGAGAATTATATTCTTAAATGAATAAGACTATGAACTACAAAACCTTCTAAGATAAGAAACGTGAACATTGGAAATTAGGCAAACTTGAACATTGGAAAAGAATGTTACTACTTGATATTACAAAGAGAAGTAATTGATTTACTTTAAAAAGATAGTCACTCTATTTTTATACTACGGGTATTGTGTGACATTGTGAAAGTAACGTATCTTTTAAAGATTTAATGTATGAAGTACTTTGGGGATAAAAACCCGAACTTGTTGACATATAGTAGAAAGTACCTTGTGTGTATAACTTGATTGTGTTGGTTTGTGATAGCCTTGTAAATACTTTCTTGTTGATTGATAAGTAAACATGCTAGGATGCTATGTGTGTTAGTATCTTGTGATGTTAGTGTAAAGGGGTTTTCCCCTCGACTGTGCTTAAAGTTGTTTGACTATCAGCCGTTATGTTGGTATTGTACCACTCACCTTGACTTATTTCCGGAGGTTAAGCTGCCCTCCGATGCGGGGTAGACTCAGGCGGTCTGGGACCATGATTCGAGAATACCTCATGCGGGTCCAGGGGATCCATGCGGAACTACGGGAGTTCCAGGTTAGTGTGCGGCCTTTATGGTCATGCGGTCTATGTGGCCATGCGGACTGCGAGTCCAGGACGATGCCGGGGAGTAGCTACCCTCGATGCGGGGTTATACCTCATGCGGGCCTATGAGGTTGGCCTATGCGGAGCTGCGGAAAGTTCCAGGGCTAGACGCGCATTTGATCTCGCGAGCGGTGACGGCTTTGATCATGTGACGGTGCAGACGGATATCATGAATCTGATTTATGACCTTGTTAGTACTGTGGGTGTTAGTAGTCGGCTATGCCTTCGTACTTACCCTGTACTGTTTTATTTGGACACAAGTGGGACCTGGTGTTCACGTGTATTCCTTGGTGCTTTTCTATCATAGACTGCCGGCAGTGAGGAAGGTATTCCACGGACATGATTGATGTTATGGGCTTGAGACCCATAGTTATTCGAGTGATGACTTTGAGGGCGTGAGTCCCTGACTTGACATGACTGCTTATTTATTGTGAACTGTAGTTTGGTTATCATACATGTCTCCTGCTTTATAGACTATTATGATTTCATTCTGATATTTTTAGTTTCACATACTAAATTTTTGTTATCGACCTCGCCCGGCTGCGTTCATGCCGCAGGTTGAGGTACACCAGTCGTTGATCCTAGCTCTCAGGGTCACAGTTTCAGCATTTGGGAAGCTCCGTTTCTCCGGAGGCTTATCAGTGGTATAGTCCCCTGTCGTCGTAAGTGTTTACATTCAGGGGTTTGGCGGGGCCCTGTCCCGCCATTGTTGTCGTATCATTCTTAGAAGTGCAGTAATCTTGTTGTGGCGGGGTTTGCAAAAAGATTAAACTGCTCATGTTGAAAGAGTTGTTTTTATATATATCTTGAAGGTAACCGTTTTTGGTTGCTTTGTCTTCTTATTTCTGCCTTATTACATTGGTTTCATGTATTGTCTTTATGTTCCGCTGATTACTCTGATGTATGTCTACTTGGGTGCCCGGGGTAAGGCACCAGTCACGGGCCCGGGTTCGGGTCGTGACAAAAGTGGTATCAGAGCAGTTAATCCTCGGAAAGTGTCTGCACCGTATCGATGAAGTCTTGATTATCGGTGTGTTGTGCACCATCAATAATCGTGAGGCTATAGGGTATTTAGGATTGGTTTCTATTCTTCTCACTCGAGATCGTGCCTTAGAATTTGTGTTGTAAGTTAGACCCTCGACGAAATTATTTCCTATCGTTATGCCTCGCGTAGGCAAACCCGCCCGGGAGAGGCAAGCGGCCGAGGAGGCTGAGTAGAGTTCAGAGGGTTACGAGGGCACAGGCCCAATCATCACCTGAGTTAGGTGCTTCATTCGGGGATTTCTGCGACATCACTAGCCCCAGTAAAGTTTAGCACGGCGGCGGCAGTTCCTACTGCGGCCATGATATTTGAACCTTCAGTTCCACGACCAGGAACAGAGAATATGGATTGCAAAGAGGCGACCCTGTTACTAGCTATGGATTTAACTACCAGAGAGTATACCGATGTACCGCGAGTCTTGATGAATATCAACGAGAGGGTTGTGCAAGAGTAGTTCTTCAGTTAGGCTTGAGCATGGCCTGTGTACGAGCTTATACACAGCAGGCCGAGAAACGTAGAGATCGACGGGTTAACGAGGCGGCGAAGAGGGCCAGAGCAGCAAGGTCCTTTGGTAACTTTCAAGGCGAGTCACCTCACCAGCAGATTTGATTATGCACATCCACAATGCAGAGTGGTCTTCCACGGATTTCAGGACGTTCGGGGTATGCAGGAGTTGGTTAGAACTCCAGGGCTTCCGGTTCACAGTTTGGCAGACGTCATCCCGGGGAATGTCGTCTTTTAGTTGGTACTTGTTGTACCTATGACCGTCAGGGTCTGATGTCGAGAATGTCCTGGTAGGAGGACTCAGCCTTCAGAATCGGTGGGTAGTTTGTCATCTTCCTTAGCTATGCGCCCTACGGGGCAGGTTTGATTAGAACGACTAAGGGAAGTGAAGCGATGGGTCGGTATATCTTTAACCCTCTAGAGCTTTGTATAAGTGATAAGGTGAGTATACCTTAAGTGTTATGTTCAGATTGCATGAGTGTTTATTGTAATTAGAAATCTTGGTTAGTTAACCAAGTAAGATTTGGGGGATAGAGAAGGTGTGAGCCTTAGAGTTTTATACGTAGAGACCTTAGAAGTAAGGCCATCTCGAGTAAAAGACGTATGTTTATGTTTGACCCTTATAGGAGTGCATAGTGCACGTGAGCTATGTATGGGATAGGTCCCTAAGTAGTGTGAAATGAAAGAGGGTAGTCGAACTAAGAAGACCGCTAGGATTTCGTAACGTGATTTGAGAGATTGTTCCGGATCGGGGAGCTAATGTTTTGCGCATTTCCGGGTCGGGTTGAGGCCATGTTGCGGGTCAACCCGCGGCCTGTTTGGTGGTGGGGTCAGTTTGTGGTGGTCCCGCCGGGTGGTAGGGTCACGAGGGTGTTAGGCCCAAGTTTAGTTAACCAGCGTACGAGTTAGTGGATGCGTTCGACCAGTAGTCGGGCCGATGGGGTCAGCCCATCGTGTTTTTCAGTCAGGACCGTTGCTTGGCAGTGACGTTATATCAGAAAGGTGGTAAGGCTGCACGAGGTGCCTACCTTCACCTTATGTCAGGCAGTGAAGCCCAGGTTGTGGCTATTTTCGTTTTTCTAAAAGTTTACCAGGCAGGGTTAGGAACTCAGGTGAGTCTCAGAATCGCATTCGCCCTCGGGCCAGTGGTTGGATTTCAGGGGTAGTTGTGGAGATTGTTGTCTCCTGTGGAGGGAGTGTTTAAGCTACCATTTCAGTATTCGGATGTCGCCTTATAAAGCCTTGTAGGGGCGGATGTGTAAGTTCTTGGCCGAGTGGTTCGATGTTGGCAAGGTTCGCATTGGTTGAGCTTGTTCCGGATCGTGGATAGTGAAGCTTGTCTAGAAGAAGTTCGGCAGCTCGGAGAAATCGTGCGGATAATCGGCGGCGACGCTTAGAGTTCAGTTGTGGTCGGTCTTCTTGAAAGTACCACCCCGGGTTGGGTGTGACGAGTTTTGGAATACAGAGGGAACTTAGCCCGAGTTACTTTGGGCCTTTGAGTTCATGTGAAGAATAGGCCAGGTTGCCTATATGTTAGCATTTGCCGTCCGACTTAGGAGGCAGTGCGTCCAGTCGTTCGTGCTATGTTCGAGAAGGAAATCGGAGATCCATCCAGAGTATTCCCAGCTAATGATGACCAAGTTGAAGATGATAACCCCGAGTTTTGGAAGTGACGATGCTCGAGAAATGTGGTAAGAGTTCGAGTGTACGACAGCCTCAGGGATCGCATTTAGTCCGGTACCATTTGTTGGGTCGCCGGAGTGACACTAGAACCTCGCGGCAAAGTGACAAAAGTGGTATCGGGAAGAAGCGAGCATGTATGGCGAGTATAGATGTGACCATTTCTTTTGTCTGGAAAAAGTGTGGAGGAAGTATATTTTAGACCCTTGGATGGGAGCGTTTGTGATGTTAGAGGTGTGTCCTCGTGGACTTGAAGGTAAGTACTTTGCGCAAGTTGGTTCCGTGGCCATGCGTGGCAGGATTATTTTCGTAAGTATAGCAGTGAGGACTATACCGGCGCGCGTTTGTTTTGAGACTTAGAAGGAACATTCGGGACGAATGTTTCTAAGGAGGGGAGAATGTTATACCCCGTATTTCCAGTATGTCTGCGAGGACGACGTAGGAAATTCCGAACTTCAAGTAGGCTTGGCGATTTAATTTTGTGCACAACACGGTTAGAGTCGTTTTTAGTAAACGTTTTCCACGACTTTCGTAGGGAATTTCGGCTATGCCATATTTTATTTTTGCGGATTTTTCCGAGAGACGAAACATTTTGGACCAACAAGAGGCGACACTTGTCACCCTCTCATTGGAACACCTTGGGCGGTCAAGCTTGGCGAAAGTTGGTCATTTTGTCATGGAGTAGGTAGGATATTTGTGTGTTAGTTGGTCAAGGACACTTGGTTGAATCTTGGCCCTACACTTGCCTTGCACTTGGCAAGATCTTGGCCATTGATTGGCCTTCACTTGACCTATAAATACCCTCTCCCTTTGATGAATTCTTCATCCTTTCCACAAATCACTAAGTGTTAAAACTCTCCCCCTCCCTTGTTGGGTTTCGTCCCCCACTTTTGTGAGGCTTAGCCGAGAGCACCCTTCCCCATGGCGAGAGCCCCACAGTGGGGTAGGCCGAGTGTATACACCCTCCTTGTGGTGCTAGCGGTGGGTACCCCTAGCCTAGTCGTTGTGTATAATACCCCTCTTGGTAGAAATACTCTCAAAGTATTGTTATAATGCCCAAATTACCTTAGCCGTATACCTTGTAGTATCCTAAGGTTATACTTATCTGAAAAGCCAGAAATACTATTATACTTCCCGTCAGTCACAAAACCGAAACCCTAGGAAAATCTCCATAGTCCGTTGGAGTATTGTGTAGAAGTTGGTTAGAACTTCTAAGGGTGGTTTAGAGCGGGTTGGAGCGCTCGGAGTTGGAGCTAAACGATTGCCCAGGATCGACTTTATACTTGGATAATTATGGGCTTATCGAGGTAAATATCTTGTCCCTCTATTGTAATTGGAAATTACATGTTGTTAGATTATATAGTTGAAGTATGCTATATATCGTCGAACATAGTTATCGGCAATGTCTTGCGACTTAAGCTGAATAAAACTTACGGCAATGTCTTGCGACTTAAGCACAATTTAAAGAAGAATCTTGACCGTAATTAAATAGGGCTGTATTACAGTAGACTTGTGTAGTAGTACCGTGGAGTATAATTGTACCCGTTTGGGTTTGTTGTATAACCCCCCCCCCCCTGGTTGGCTTGGTAGCCGGCCTCGATAGAGGAGGAGATTTACGCTGTTGCGGGGGGGGGAGGTGCTGCCGAATTTTCTGTAGAATATTCTACGATTAGACCTAAATGTTAATAAGCGCCTTGTGGCCTTATAGGTTGAAGTACTACGTGTGGCGCGATCTACTTGGCTTAAGGAGTAGACGACGTTTGGAAGTACTTGGAGCGTTTTGCTATTAGTCGATACTCGTCGCGGTATGTGAACCTCTTCCTATCTCTTCGAGCATGATATGTGTGAACTATGTAGTACGGTAGACGTACATGTGCTAAATGTATTTGATTGGTTTAAAACATAAAGTGTTATAACGGCTTTATGGGAAGTCGGTTATAAACAGCTTTATGTTGGTAAGAAAATACTTGTGGTTTTAAAAGGTAACGATTTGAACTATAAGCGGCTTGTTATGTGTTAATAAAGAACTTGAAGTAATACTTGGTTTTGAAAACTTAAGAGTTATACTAGCTTTATGGGAAGTTAGGTATAACGGCTTAAGAATGTTTCTTGATTTGGAAATCGAATGTGTATCGACAAACCACTGCAGCGTTAATAAAAGGAAAATGTTTTGAATAATTAAGTATTATTAAAACCAGTAGAAACTTCCATCTGCATAGAAGCTAAGATGAGACAAAATGATATTTCCTAGATCATGGCTGCTGTAATAAGATTGTTATAAACAAGAATATCCTTCTCACATATAAGGCTTATGTTCCTCAGATAGTTTAGAAGAGAATTATATTCTTAAATGAATAAGACTATGAACTACAAAACCTTCTAAGATAAGAAACGTGAACATTGGTGTCACGACCCGATTCCGGGCCCGTGACTGGTGCCTTACCCCGGGCACCCTAGTGATACAACATCAGAGTAATCAGCGGAACATAAAACAATACAAGACATATTATGAAATATGAAACAATAATCTGAGAAAAAAACTTGCCTTTCGGCATATATATAAATAACAACTTTTTTTCCAATCATGAACAGTTTAATCCTTTTTACAACCCTGCCCACAACAGTACTACAGACCTCTAAGGAATGATACGACAACAATGGCGGGACAGGGCCCCGCCATACCCCTGAATGTAAACACCTACAACAACAGGGGACTATACCACTGATAAGCCTCCGGAGAAACGGAGCTTTCCCAAACGCTGAACTGTGACCCTAAGAGCGAGGATCAATGACTGGTGTACCTTTACCTGCGGCATGAACGCAGCCCCCCGAAGGAGGTCAGTACAACAGGTACCAAGTATGTGAAACTGAAAATAAATACTGTAAATGAAATCATAGTAGTCTATACAAAGCAGGAGACATGTATGATAACCAAACTACAGTTCACCATAAATAAGCAGTCATGTCAAGTCAGGGACTCACGCCCTCAACATCAATCGTGCCCGTGGAATACCTTCCTCACTGCCGGCAGTTTATGATATACAAGCACCAAGGAATACACATGAACACTGTGTCCCACTGTGTCCTAATGAAACGATGCAGTAAATCTGAAGGCATAGCCGACTACTAACACCCATGCAACAAGGTCATAAAGCGTGTCATGATATCTGTCTGCCGTCACATGATAAAAGCCGGTCACTCGCGCGATATCAAATGTGCGCGTCTAGCCCCGGAACTCTCCGCACTCCGCATAGGCCAACCTCATAGGCCCGCATGAGGTATAACCCCGCATCGAGGGTAGCTACTCCCCGGCATCGTCCTGGACTCGCAGTCCGCATGGCCACAAGGACCGCATGACCACAAGGGCCGCACACTAACCTGGAACTCCGTAGTTCCGCATGGATCCCCTGGACCCGCATGAGGTATTCTCGAATCATGGTCCCAGACCGCCTGAGTCTACCCCGCATCGGAGGGCAGCTTAACCTCCGGACACAAGTCAAGGTGAGTGGTACAATACCAACATAACGGCTGATAGTCAAACAACTTTAAGCGCAGTCGAGGGGAAAACCCCTTTACACTAACATCACAAGATACTAACACACGTAGCATCCTAACATGTTTACTTCTCAAATCAACAAGAAAGTATTACAAGGCTATCACAAACCAATACAATCAAGTTATTCACACAAGGTGCTTTCTACTAACAAGTTCGGGTATCTAACCCCAAAGTACTTCACACATTAAATCTTTAAAAGATCTGTTTCTTTCACATAAGTCACACAATACCCGTAGTATAAAAATAGAGTGACTATCTTTTTAAAGTAAATCAATTACTTCTCTTTGTAATATCAAGTAGTAACATTCTTTTCCAATGTTCAAGTTTGCCTAATTTCCAATGTTCACGTTTCTTATCTTAGAAGGTTTTGTAGTTCATAGTCTTATTCATTTAAGAATATAATTCTCTTCTAAACTATCTGAGGAACATAAGCCTTATATGTGAGAAGGATATTCTTGTTTATAACAATCTTATTACAGCAGCCATGATCTAGGAAATATCATTTTGTCTCATCTTAGCTTCTATGCAGATGGAAGTTTCTACTGGTTTTAATAATACTTAATTATTCAAAACATTTCCTTTTATTAACGCTGCAGTGGTTTGTCGATACACATCCTAATTTCCAAAATCAGTAAAACATTCTTAAGCCGTTATACCTAACTTCCCATAAAGCTAGTATAACTCTTAAGTTTTCAAAAGAAACCAAGTATCACTCTTCTTTCAAAACGATTTAGAAATATTTTGAAATACTTCAAGTTCTTTATTATCACACATCAAGCCAGTTATAAACAAATCATTTACCTTTTAAAAACCACAAAGTATTTTCGGACCTACAAAAACCTTTTATAACCAACTTCCCAAAAACCCGTTATAAACGGTTTTGTTTCAAACCAAACAAATAAATTTAACACGTACGTCTTCACTACATAGTTCACACATATCATGCTAGAAGAGATAGGAGAGGTTCACATACCTCGCGGCAGTATCGACTAATAGCAAAACGCTCCAAGTACTTCCAACCGTCGGCTACTCCTTAAGCCAAGTAGATCGCGCCACACGTAGTACTTCAACCTATAAGGCCACAAGGCGCTTATTAACATTTAGACCTCATCGCAGAACATTCTACCGAAAATTCGGCAAAGACTCTCCCGCAACAGCGTAAATCTCATCCTTTATCGAGGCCGGCTACCAAGCCAACCAGGGGGGGGTTTCACATCTAACCCGAACGGGTACAATTCTACTCACGTAAAAGCTACACAAGCCTCATCAGAATACCCTATGTAAAAAATGATTGATTCGATTCTTGAGCTTAAGTCCAAAGACATTGCCACAAGCTATGTTCAGTTATATACATAGTATACTTCAACTATATATTCCTACAACATGTAATATCCAATTACAATAGGGGGACAAGATAATTACCTCGATAAGCCCATAATTATCCGAGTTTAATGTCGCTCCTGAGCAAGGTTTAGCTCCAACTCCGGGCGCTCCAACCCGCTCCAAACCACCCTTAGAAGTTCTAACCAACTTCTACATAACACTCCAACTAACTATGGAGATTTTCCTTAGGGTTTCGGTTTGTGGTACGGAAAGTATAATAGTATTTCCGGGCTTTTCGTATAGGTATAACCTTAGAATACTACAAGGTATACGGCTAAGGTAATTTGGGCATTATAACAATACTTTTGAGAGTATTTCTACACCACAAAGGGGGGTATTATACGAAAGCAACTAGGCTAGGGGGGGTACACTCTCGGCTAGCACCCCTAGAGGGGGGGGTGCTCTCGGCCACAAGAGGGAGGGACGAGAACCATAAGGAAGGGAGGGGGAGGATTCTAACACTTAGGAAATATTTAGGATGAAGAAGTTCATCAAAGGAGAGGGGTATTTATAGCACAAGCCAAGGCCAACCAATGGCCAAGATCTAGCCAAGTGCATAGCAAGTGCAAGGCCAAGATTCACCCAAGTGCCCCCTAGACCCTACTCCTTAAAACCCTCACAAATATCTACACAAAAATATCTACCACTTGACACCCCAAAGTCGTCCAAGTGCCGCCCACCTTGCCCACCAATGAGAGGGTGCCAAGTGCCGCCCTCTCGTTGGTCCAAAATGTTCCGTCTCTCGGAAAAATCCGCAAAAATAAGAAAAGACATAGCCGGAATTTTCCCCTCGCAAGTTATGCAAAACGTTTCGTCGAAAAACGACTCTAACCGGGTGTTGTGCACAAATGCCATTCGGCCAAGCCACCTAGGCGGGGGTGACACGTGTCACCCTCCTATTGGCCCAAAATAAAACATCTTCCGAAAATATCCACAATGGCCAAAATCTCGAAAACAAAGTGGGCCCCACAAAACCGTAAATTTCTCCCGTGGGCCCCACGTGACCATTTCCGAAAATAAAATTCCATAATTCTCTAATATTCCAGGAAGTCCGAATACCAAATCTGGGAATCCAATTCCCATTAACGAACCTTTTTCCTTCACAAATACCGAAAACTTTTCCGTGGAAAAATCACCTCTTTCTTCCTTTCCAATCTTTCTGTCGTATTCTCGTACGTACGTCCTCGCATACATACCTTGGAACTACGGGGTATAACAATTGGAAATTAGGCAAACTTGAACATTGGAAAAGAATGTTACTACTTGATATTACAAAGAGAAGTAATTGATTTACTTTAAAAAGATAGTCACTCTATTTTTATACTACGGGTATTGTGTGACATTGTGAAAGTAACGTATCTTTTAAAGATTTAATGTATGAAGTACTTTGGGGATAAAAACCCGAACTTGTTGACATATAGTAGAAAGTACCTTGTGTGTATAACTTGATTGTGTTGGTTTGTGATAGCCTTGTAAATACTTTCTTGTTGATTGATAAGTAAACATGCTAGGATGCTATGTGTGTTAGTATCTTGTGATGTTAGTGTAAAGGGGTTTTCCCCTCGACTGTGCTTAAAGTTGTTTGACTATCAGCCGTTATGTTGGTATTGTACCACTCACCTTGACTTATTTCCGAGGTTAAGCCGCCTCCACGCGGGGTAGACTTCGGTGATGCGGGACCATGATTCGAGAATACCTCACGCGGGTCCGGGGATCCATGCGGAACTACGGAGTTCGGGTTAGTGTGCGGCCTTTATGGTCATGCGGTCTATGTGGCCATGCGGTGCGAGTCGGGGCGATCTTGGGAGTAGCTACCCTCGATGCGGGGTTATACCTCATGCGGGCCTATGAGGTTGGCCTATGCGGAGCTGCGGAAAGTTCCAGGGCTAGACGCGCACATTTGATACTGCGGGCGAGTGACCAGCTTTGATCATGTGACGGTCTAGACAGATATCATGATCTGATTTATGACCTTGTTAGTGCGTAGGTGTTAGTAGTCGGCTATGCCTTCGTACTTACCCTGTACTGTTTTATTTGGACACAGGTGGGACCTGGTGTTCATGTGTATTCCTTGGTGCTTTTCTATCATAGACTGCCGGCAGTGAGGAAGGTATTCCACGGGCATGATTGATGTTATGGGCTTGAGACCCATAGTTATTCGAGTGATGACTTTGAGGGCGTGAGTCCCTGACTTGACATGACTGCTTATTTATTGTGAACTGTAGTTTGGTTATCATACATGTCTCCTGCTTTATAGACTATTATGATTTCATTTACAGTATTTTTAGTTTCACATACTCGGCACTGTTATCGACCTCCTTGAAGCTGCGTTCATGCCGCAGTTGAGGTACACGATCGTTGATCCTAGCTCTCGTGTCACAGCCAAAGATTTGGGAAGCTCCGTTTCTCGGAGGCTTATCAGTGGTATAGTCCCCTGTCGTCGTAAGTGTTTACATTCAGGGGTTTGGCGGGGCCCTGTCCCGCCATTGTTGTCGTATCATTCTTAGAGGTGCGTGAATCTTGTTGTGGGCAGGGTTTGCAAAAAGGATTAAACTGTTCATGTTGAAAGAGTTGTTTTTTTATATATATACTGAAGGTAACCGTTTTTGGTTAGCCTGTCTTCTTATTTCACTGCCTTATTACACTGGTTTCATGTATTGTCTTTATGTTCCGCTGATTACTCTGATGTATGTCTACTTGGGTGCCCGGGGTAAGGCACCAGTCACGGGCCCGGGTTCGGGTCGTGACATGTTAGGGGCTGATTTTTCAGCATTAAAACACCCCAAAACAGTCCATAAAAATGACACAACGACGTCTAACAGTTTTAGGCAGTTTTCGGCCAACAACAACTACAACAATCCAAAGTCCTTTTCCTTAATTCCTTTTAATCCAATTCATATTCCAACATGTTATATAAGTTATATAAACTATCAACAACAATATTTCCTTCATTATATAACATGAAACATGTGAAAATAACACGATAAAAACGATCAACAATTCCAATGGCCAAAAAGGCTAGTCTCGGCCTTATCATCCAAAGTAGGGCATGCACACCTTATTTTCCATATCTTCCTTAATACAAGTTCATCTACTAACCATAACAATGAGTAATATCTAATTACTGCCAAGAAAGAAGAATCATTACCTTATTTTTTAGCCAAAAATTGTCCAAAACAGCCCTTACTATATTGGTCCACAATTTTCGTTTCGCTCTACTTCTTCAAGTTCCAATCATATATATGTGACCACTATGAACTTATACACAACTTCACTTTGTATTTTGCTTCCAAAAAGTTGATAAAACTTAGGGTTTAACACCCTCTATTCTCGGCCAACACCTTATTCTAGGGGTTTAAGGGGTTATCTGTCACGACCCGACCCCGGGCCCGCGACTGGTGCCCTACCTGGGCACCCTTACAAGTATACATCAGAGATAATCAGCGGAACATACATAAACTTAACAAGAAATAAATAATAGGTTAGCCGATAAGGCTACCTTCCTGGATATATACAAATCCAAAAGCAGTTACCTCATTTTTTTTAGTGACCCACAAGATATGACTACAGACCTCTAAGAGTTTTGACATAACAACTGTGACGGGACAGGGCCCCGCCATACCCCTGAATGTACATAAATCTACAACCTCAAGGAACCGTACCAAAAGACAAAGCCTCCGGAGAAATGGAGCTTTCCAAGAACTGAACAGTGATCCTAAGAGTGCGGATCAGCAAGCTAGGTACCTCAACCTGCGGCATGAACGTAGCCCCCCGAAGGAGGTCAGTACAAAATATGTACCAAGTATGTAAAACTGAAAGTACTGTAATTTAAATCATAATAGTCTAAAATAAAGCTGAAGACATGTATGATAACCAAATTAACAGTACACTGTGCCTTACCGAAGAGAAAGTAATGAAAGTCAGTTTTACCTTGTATATACTATTTCAACACATGAACAATAGTCACACCAGGGCTATGGACACCAACCCTCAAATATCAAAGCGTGCCCGTGGAATCCCCCATCACTGGAGACCGCTATAAGTGTAAAATATAACCATGTGACACGCCCGTGGCATCCTACCTCACTGTCGGCGTACACACATACAACACATATATATATATATCCTCTGCCCGTGGAATCCCCCATCACTGCCGACAGCCGTAAGTGTAAAATGTAACTATGTGACGTGCCCGTGGCATCCTACCTTACTGTCGGCGTACACACATACAACACACACACACATATATATATATATATCTCATGCCCGTAGAATCCCTGATCTCGGGTACATGACTTCATGGGTAGCTAATCCATGTGGTAATAATCGTATATAACATGCCCGTGGAATCCCTCATCTCGGGTACATGTCTTCATGGAGAGCTAATCCATGGAGTAATAATCGTATATAACATGCCCGTGGAATCCCTCATCTCGGGTACATGTCTTCATGGAGAGCTAATCCATGGAGTAATAATCGTATATAACATGCCCATAGAATCCCTCATCTCGGGTACATGTCTTCATGGAGAGCTAATCCATAGAGTAATAATCGTATATAACATGCCCGTGGAATCCCTCATCTCGGATACATGTCTTCATGCAGAGCTAATCCATGGAGTAATAATCGTATATAACATGCCCGTGGAATCCCTCATCTCGGGTACATGTCTTCATGGAGAGCTAATCCATGGAGTAATAATCGTATTCGGGAATTTAACCCGCATCCTGGTCGCATGCCCCAGAATCTCTCATCGTATGAGCATGTCCAAGGATCAATCACAATGGAAACATACCCATGGAATCCTCCATCACTGTCGGTACGTCCAGGTAAACTCACAATAAGACAATGGAAGCATACCCGTGGAATCCTCCATCACTGTCGGTACGTCCAAGTAAGTTCATAATAAGACAATGGAAGCATACCCGTGGAATCCTCCATCATTGTCGGTACGTCCAAGTAAACTCACAATAAGACAGCCGACCCTCCAACTGGGAGTCACGACAACGTAACAACATAATACTTGCACTCCAAGGCTATCACAAGCGAATATAGGCAAGTTCATAACTTCTTTAGACTTTCATTAATATACAAAATGGATCTTATTTTATAACCTTAAGGCACCTTCATATCACATAACAAGTCCGGGAATTTAACCCAAAGTAATATGCACTTCTATTCTTTCAAAAGATCCCTTTTCACATAAAACCCCAAGATACTAACACCCGTAGTATCAAGGCTTATCTACATTTCAAACAAGTCACTACACTTTTAGAAATATATTTTTGGCTTCTAAATCAAGTGACCCTTACTTTAAGCTTTAAGCAATTGATGCCTTAAAATCAAATTGCCCTTCTTAATTTCAATTCTTTCATCTTTGTTTACCTTATTCGGGAAAAACCATTCCTTTATCCTTCCATAAAGTTATTATAACCAATTTCCCATAAAGCCGTTATACTAACTTTATGCTTTAGAAACTATGACATCCTTATCATTTCATAAAGCCATCATAACTAACTTCCCATAAAGCCGTTATAACTTTTTATGTCTTAGACAACTTCGTTCTTCTTATGACCAAGAGCCTTATACTTTCCAAGTCAAGTATTCTATACTTTTTGATGTCAAAAAATCCTTGTCTACCTTATTAGGATAAACCATTCTTTTAACCCTTCCTTAAGAACAAGTGAGTTAATTCTCTAACTCGACCAACTTAGACATTCTTAAAACAAGTCAAGTATATCAAATGAACTGACGTCATTTAAAACACGTACGTCTACCGTACTATACCGTTATAACTACTCATGCTCAAGAGATAAGAAAGTTTCCACATACCTGTCACGACCCGACCTCGGGCCCGTGACTGGTGCCTTACCCCGGGCACCCTAGTGATACAACATCAGAGAAAAACCAGCGGAAATAAACTCATAAACATGGTACAATATAAAATAAGAAACAGGCTAACCAAGACGGTCACCTTTCTGTATATATATATGGAAACAACTGAACAGTTACATCCTTTACAAAACCCAATTTACAACAGGACTACAGACCTCTAAGAGTCTGTAACAACTATGACGGGATAGGGCCCCGCCATACCCCTGAATGTACATGAATCTACAATGACAGGGAATCATACCAAAAGATAAGCCTCCGGAGAAACGGGGCATCCCAAAAGCAGAACGGTGACCCTATGAGCGAGGATCAACCACCGATGTACCTATACCTGCGGCATGAACGCAGCCAGAAGGAGGTCGATCTAACAGTACCAAGTATGTGAAGCGTAAAAATCAGAATGAAAGCATAACATTTCCAAAACAAATCCACAGATATGTATGAAAAACCAATTAGTCGCACATAGTGCCACAGCATAAACAAGAGCAAATAGGTGTAACGTCACCGGTCTTTTCTAGGCCGCTAATGATCGAAGCAGGGCCATTCGCCCATAATATCATTATGCGAGCCAAATCCTTGACTTTCGTAGTCCGCATAGGCCACCTGGGCCCGCATGAGGTACTCCTCGCATCGGGGGTAGCTAACCCGCGGTATTTTCCTGGACTACCGTAGTCCGCATGGCCACTTGGACCGCATGAGGTATTCCTCGCATCGGCGTAACACACCCGGAGTGATTCCTGGACTACCGTAGTCCGCATAGGTCACATGGACCCGCATGAGGTATTCCTCGCATCGGGGGTAGCTAACCCGCGACACATGTATCAAGTCAGGGGGGTAAGTAACATAACACCAGCACAACCGACTTATCGTAATCAACATAAGCACAACAAGAACCCCCTTAACACAAAAGTCACAAGACACTAACACCCGTAGCATCATAACATGTTTAATTATCAATCCAACTTACCACACCTTCAGAAATCATTACAAGGCTTTTATAAACAAGTAAGTAAACCGTTCTTTTTATCTTCCTTAAGTCGTTATAACTAACTTCCCATAAAGCTAGTATAACACTTAAACTTTGTAATAAATCAAATTATTCACATTTGTTTGGAAAAACCAGAAGAACTTATTCTTTTAAAACCAAGTATTAGTTTTCGTCCGAATAATGATTCATAACTCTTTTTGAAATATTTCAAGATTCTTAAAATTTAGAACTCAAGTCAAAAGACATCAAAGTGAAACCAAATTCAGTTAACACACGTACGTCTACCGTACTATATATTTCACAAATATCATGCTCAAGAGGATAGGAAGAATCACATACCTCCTCGGCTAAATCCACTTGCCAAGTCGGATATGTCGCGCGTAGAGTATCAACCTATAATAATCAAATACGTCTATCAGCGTCTAGACTTATTCATAGCGAGTTCTAAGCATAATGTTCCTTATTCCACGGAAAATTGGGCAGCACTTCCTTCGATTCTACATACTTGTCCTCAAGGCCCGGATCTAACTACTAAACGCCACATTTAAGGCCCAACAACTCAGCAATACAAAGGGGATTACACGCCTAACTTGGACGTGTACAATTCTGCCCCACAATACATATTAAATAATCCAATACGTTTAAGGTAGTATCTCGGTTATAACATGCACACATATCATCCTTATCCAATACTTTCAAATCCAAATTTTTATTCCTACATGTTATATACCTAAAAGCAATATTGACAACCACAAGTCCTTTCTTCCTCAACATGCAACACAATTTACTTAAAAAGGAGAATAGATTGTTTCCTTGGAGTTTGCCCAAAACAGTCCAACAAATCTCACTTGCCCACTTTCCACAATTTCCTCTTTGTTAACATCACCTCTACAAACCTCCTACAAGCTTGTCAACATATTTCCTTCTTGCCGCTTTTCCGAAATTTTTCTAGGCCTTGGTTTTTCCTTGAATTTTTAGAGAGAAGGGAGAGGAATTTTTAGAGAGAATGGAGTTCTTGAAGAATGACCAAGTCTTCAAGACTTGGTCAATAAATAGGACTTCCTCACAATCAGATGGGAGGGACACTTGTCACCCTCCCACAGCCTTTACAAAAAATATCTTCTGATTTTTCCCCCAGTTTTCGCAAAAATACAGCCTCGGCGCCGCGGCCCTACAGTCAGCGTTGCGGCGCTGAAACCTCCGAGAACTTCAGTACAAACGGCGCCGCGGCCCTGCATTTTCGGTGCCGCGGCCCTGCATCCTGCGCTGCGGCACTGTGGCATCAGGCTGAAAATACTCTCCTTCATGTATGTGCACTGAACTTGTAACTTACATAACTTTCTACTCCGATGTCCTATCGACGAGCGGTTTGTTGCGTTGGGAACTAGACTCAACGAACTACATACTAGGCTTTTGAAACACCTAGGAACTCCTAAGGTAACTCGGCATAAACCGCCCCAAAGTTGACTAAAACCCGTCCAAATCATTTTGTCCACCCATCTTTCTAAAATTTAAATCTTAATTCCTTTCGTACGTTCTCATAAGCATGACCTGAATTACGGGGTGTAACAATACCTCTCCGGCTTAATCAACTTGCCACGTCCAATATGCCGTCCGTAGTATGTCAACCTATAATGACCATAATACGTCTATTAGCTTCTAGCTTCAACGTAGAATATTCTAATTGTAAAGTCCCTTATTCTACGGAAAATCGGACAACACTTCCTTTGTTTCTACGTACTTTTCCACCTTTTTTAAGGCCTGAATTCAATAACCAACTGCCACATTTAAGGCCCAACAATTCAGCAATACAAAGGGGATTACACGCCTAACTTGGATGTGTAAAATTCTGCCCCACAATTCATATTAAATAACCCAATTAGTTAAGGCAACTCCCCGGCTACAACATGCTCACATATCACCCTTTTCAAATCCTTTCAATTCAATTCGTTATTTCAACATGTTATATAAGTCATAACCAATAATAACAATGATATACCCTTCTATTTATAACATGTAACGATTTTTAGCTAACACCCGAATTGATTACAACTTTAAGGACTAACATGCCCATTTTTTGGTTTTCAACAAGTCGACATGATCCAAATCTTTTCAAACTTTAATATATAAATCATATGCTCATTTCTTAACTACTATAACATGTAATCTTCAGTTACATAAGAAGGTGAAGATTTTTACCTCAATAAGCCCCCTTTCCGAAATCTTCTTCACGTTAAAATCACCCACACGAACCCTCTACACGCTTGCCAACATATTTCCTTCTTGTTACCTTTCCAAAAATCTCATCGGGGTTCAACAATTTAGAGAGAGAAGAGGGGATTTTTCTTAGGAGGAACCTTTTCAAATGACCAAGTCTTCAAGACTTGGTCCTAAAGTAAGACCCTCTCTTAGTCAAAAAGATGGGAGGGACACTTGTCACCCTCCCATAGGCCCTTTTCCAAAATATCTCTGATTTTCCCCTATTTTTCGCTGAAAATCCCGCCTTGGCGCCGCGGCGCTGCAGCCGGCGCTGCAACTTCAGAGAGGTTCAGGTCTTACGGCGCCGCGGCCCTGTAGCCGGCGCCGCGGCGCTGTGACGCCTGACTGGAATTCTTTTCCCCCTCTTCTGCCAGCTGATCTTGCAACGTCCATAACTTCCTGCTCCAATGTCCAATCGACGAGTGGTTTGTTGCGTTGGAAACTAGACTCAACGAACTTCATACTAGGATTTTGAAACACCTAAAAACTCCTACAGAACGAGGAGATATACCGCTCCAAAGTTGACTGAAAATCTGTCTCCAGCATTTTTGCCAACTTATCTTTCCAAGTTCAAACCTTATTTCCTTCCGTACGTTCTTATCTTAATCTCTTGAAATTATGGGGTGTAACATTCTTCCCCCCTTAGAAACATTCGTCATCGAATGTTCTTTCGGAGCTCAATCTATCATTTCTCGGCATAGTCTCATAGAACTACAATTAATGAAACCTAATTATGCCACATATGGCCCTAATACCTCACACACAAATAACCATCCATCATAAGCCCAAAAAGGATTATCTTTTCGTACTTCCAACCCCTTCTAGCATATATACATAGTCTTAATATAATCCGTTCATGACACTTAAACATACAACAACTTTATCATGCATACAAGTCTCTAAAGGGTCAAAGATATACCTGAAATCATATAGGCGGTTCAAAGGACCGCTAAAACTGGGAACTCCCACCACGACCTCTGTCACGGCCTGCCGGTGCACGAACATCCTGCCTAGCTAGTGAAGGCGAAGAACCCGCAACTGATCCAAGATGGTATGCTATCCCACGGTGCCACCTCAGTGGACGGTCTCTCGCCAAATGGCCTGTGGCGCAAAGCATAACAATTTGTCGACGTAGTACGACACTCCCCGAAATGAGATCTACCACAGTGACCACACCGAGGCAAAGGTGGCCTCCCCTGGCTACTATCCTCGGACACTGTGAACTGCGACCACAGGCCACGACTTGCTCCCGAATATCCCCGGCGGTCAAACCACCTGCCAGAAGACCGGGAAGGAGCACGTGCAGTAATGGCTGAAATGTAGACCTAACTTCTTTGTTGAGGTTGTCCGCCTCGAAAGCTATCATGAGGCCCTGCCCTGGCCTCTTGGGGGTGAGCATGGCCGCCTCTCTCTGTCCTCAATCCCCTGTGCATAAGCCTGCATCCTGGAAATATCCATACCTGGATGAAGGGCTACTCCCATACATCGATAACCATATAATCATCACGACCCGACCGGGCATCGTGCCCTACCTGGGCACCCCTTTCGGTAAACATCAGAGAATAGCAGCGGAACATACACAACTGAAAAAGTACTTAAACATAAAATAACAACAGGCTAGCCGATAAGGCCACCTTCTGAAAACTATATCAATAAAACAGTACATTTTTCTTCTTCAACCCAATCCACAATGTGACTACAGACCTCTAAGAATAACAACTGTGGCGGGACAGGGCCCCGCCATACCCCTGAATGTACAATAACCGACAATACCAGGGATAAGCCTCCGGAATAAAGGAGCTTCTCAACAGCTGAACAGTGACCCTAAGAGCGAGGATCGGAACTTTGTACTCTACTGCGGCATGAACGGTCCGAAGGAGGTCGAGACAACATGTACCAAATATGTGGCCCGAAATGCGTAATGAAATCATAAGTCTAAAACAAAGCGGAGACATGTATGATAACTCAATTAACGATTGCGTGCCTTACTAACAATGAGAGTAAATAGGGGTATACTTACAATATAAAGTAGGAAAGCTCACGATCAAAGCGGGACCGCCCGCGGTGTCATTAAGCAATCCTATTCACGGGACTATTTCACCCGCGTAGATCCGGTGGACCCGCGTGAGGTATTCCTCGCGTGGGACTATTTCACCCGCATAAGCCCTTACGGACTCGCATGAGGTATTCCTCGCATAGGTTGGACGCCCGCGTGGGACTATTTCACCGCATAAGCCACTACGGACTCGCGTGAGGTATTCCTCGCATCGTGGGTAGCAAATCGCGGAAATATGCAATGCCACAATCGTGGAACGACCATGACGAATAATATATCACTAGCACAACCGCTATCACACATATCATAAGCACTACCGGCTTATCAGACAATATATAAGCAAGTTAAGAAATCCCCTAACTTCTTACTATTCTTGTTCATATACACTCTCATTTTAGTTTACCTAAGGCACTAACATGTCTTTTATAAAAATTCGGGAATTTAATCCAAAGTACTACGTACTTCTACTCTTTAAAACCAATGACTCTTTTTAGTAGAAAACTTCCAAGATACTATTAAACCTAGTATCAAGTCCAAATTACATTTCAAGGCAAGTCACAACACTTTTGAAATAAAGTTAGGTTTCTAAATCAAGTGACTCCTTTTCTTATAAAACCTTTAGGCAATTGATACTTTTAAATCAAACTGCCTTTCATTAAAACAAGCCATTCACCTTTTCATAAAGTCAATATAACCAAATCCACATAAAGTCGTTATATTCACTTTATACCTTAGACAAGTGCAATTTCCTATCCAAGGGACTTATACGTTTAAAACGACGCAAGTATCACATACTTTAAAACTCTTCAAGTCTCTTAACTTTAACAAGACTTAAGACATCCTTAATATTCTCAAAGAAGTGAGTTAAGCTCCTAACTCACCCGACTTGGCATTTCATAAAACAAGTAAAGAATGTCAAAGTCTTGTACGTCTACCGTACTATATACGTGAAACTAGTCATGCTCAAAAGATAGAAAAAGTTCCACATACCTCTTCGGTTTAATCCACTTGCTAAGTCCAATCTCCGTACGTAGTATTCCAACCTATAATGACCATAGTACGTCTATTAACTTCTAGTTTCAAACATAGAATATTCCAAGTGCAAGTCACTAAATTCTACAGAAAATCGGACAGCACTTCCTTTGTTTCTACTCACTTTGCCACCTTTTTCAAGGTCGAATTCAATAACCAAACACGCCACATTTAAGGCCCAACAAAGTAGTTAACAATAGGGGATTACACGCTTAAACAAGACATGTAAAATTCCGCCCCACAATGTAAAACAACTAGTCAAAACTACAATGTCCATTCGGCTAAACATAGGGACAACAATACAAATCGTTTCCAATCCCCTTTCAATCCAAGTGGTTTAGTATAACATGATATCAAGCCGCAATCGATTACAACTACTACAATCCTCAAGTAGGTAAACATGCGACGATTCTAATTAACGACCAAAATTGTATTTCAAATTCAAAAGGCTAAATCATGCCATTTCGGTTTTGGGCTCCTAAAATTCCATAACACTTATCAAACTTCATAATACATATCACATGATCATTTCTAACTTAATATAACATGGAATCTTCTATTACAAAAGTAAGACGAAGATTATACCTCATTTAGCCCAAATATGATCCAAGACTACAAGTCGATCCCTAGCAACATAAGCTCCTCCTTTCGACGTTCCAATCCACTCCAAGCAACCCTTAGAAGCTTATGATGAACTTAACTTCAAGTTCCAACTTCAAAGTTGAAGAACTCCTTTAGTTTCCGCCTTGCGACTAACACGAAAACACCATTTTTCCGGGATCTTTCTATTGAGATACACTTACAATACCCTTATGTACCTTGGTTTAAAGTGGGGAGATTATTGGACAACAATTGAAATTTTTTTCCTTCAAACCCTAGGTAAGCCGAGAGCTCCCTCAAGCTTCCCTCAAAATTTCTTGAAAATTTTCTAAGTGTTTTGCCTTGTCTTGCTACCAAGGAGCTTATATAAAAATATGGAGGGGTAAGATTAGAACAAATGGGTGGTTCGGATGAGTTTCACATGGATCTTGCCCAAGTGGCCCTTGGACTTTTAGTCAACTATGTCAAGCTAAGTCATTTGCAAGACTTGGTCATCTCACTAATGGTCAAATGACCCTTTTTCCCATGGTAATTTCGTCCAAGACACTAAGGGGGGTGACACGTGTCGCCCTCTCATTCGTCGCAATATTTCGTTTTCCGTAAATTTCATAATTCCGATAAATTTTTACTCGTCTCTAATCTTAACATCTTTTTGTTCTCACGAACGTTCTTATAAACATATCCTGAAATTCCGGGGTGTAACATTCTTCCCCCCTTAGAAACATTTGTCCCCGAATGTTCTTTCGGGAGTCAACTTAAGATAGCGACATAGTCTTCTTTTACAACCCCTACATACCAATAATACCACACGAGGCCACATAACAATACTCATACCAAAATGTCAAACTGAACCCCACGTGTCAACATCGGTTATCAGCATAAAGCTTCCGCTGACTCTGAGCTTACTAGTAATCTTTCCTGGATAAGTTTCGCCTTATCCACCGTGAATCGATGCGGGCCAAATAACTGAACCTCGCCTATGTCGAACCCACCAACCCGCGAGCTACACTTCCTTACAAACAAGGCCTCATACAGTGCCATCCGAAAACTGGAAGGGTATCTGTTATCGTACGTAACACGACAAGAGGCAATCAACCTTCCCGGCTATTCCTGAAATCAAAAACACAGGCCCGCAACCTATCCTTAAGTGTCTGGATAGTACGCTCTGCCTGACCGTCGGTCTGAGGGTGTAATGCATCACTGAGACTCACCGTGTCCCTAATCCCTTCGAAAAGCCTCCGAAGTTATCCGAATCGAGCTCATGCGTCACATCATAAGCGTAGGAACCCCGTGCGCCTCACAATCTCTCGCTATACAAGCTAGTATAAACCTCACCGAGTAAGTGGTCCCAACAGAAGAACACGTGGTTTCGCCACCATTTACCATGACCCCGTGAGTCGCACTTCCTCCGAGTGCGATGCCACCGTAACAAGATCCATATTAAATACCGCCCATGCCTAAGTCGGGGTCTAAATCGCCTGTAATAGCCCACTGGCTCCTGATGTTCAACCATGACCTGCTACTAATTCGGATATTAAGCAACAACTCTGCTACGTCCCTTTTTCCGGTCATCTTACCCATACATACATCTAGGTCACGACACAACTTAGTCGACCTCGAACAGTGCGAGCAATAAGCACTGTATGCCTCCCCTAAAACCTGCTGACTAGTCCTGTAGTACCGGGTACACGCAATCTATCCTCATCTCACAGCACCTCATCCGGCGCTACTCAAACAGGCTCTTCTCTTCCCGGAGAGCCGTATCTCGATACCGTATCATAACTGGATCCTCATAATGTCGCCTCCTTTCCTCCTCAACGACGGAAGACTCGGCAACCTCTTGGACCTAAACTTCGTTAACCTTGGCAACAACAAAAAAAAAATCGAACCCCTAGGCTCGGTAACTGAAGAATCTCACGGACCACATCCTGTCTATCTGGCTGCCCATCTGGCAGACTACCCTTAGGTCCACGACAAAGAGTATATGTAACTGTCTTGGCTTTCCCCGGATGGTATAGGATATCAATATCACAATCCTTGAGTAACTCTAACCACCATCGCTGTCGCAAATTCTATTGCCTCAGTATGCAGATATACCGGAGGCTTTTGGGGTCTGCATAATTATCCACATGAAGTCTATATATACTCATGCCCCCAAATCTTCAAGGCACGATTTAACTGCCGCCAGCTCTAAATCGTGAGTGGCGCAATTTCCTTTCCTGCTTCCCTAACTACCGGGAAAACATAGGCTATATCCTGATCCGTTGCACAAGACATAACCTAGCCCAACACCCAACGTGTTATCATAATAATTTAACCCTCTAGTCTCACAGGAGGGGTTATAACTATAGTCGAATCAACTTATCTTCCCATAACTGGAAACCTTTCTCATTCTTGCGAAATATTCGGGTGTCCTTAATTTCAAATATGGTTCTTGTTTCCTTTTCTCTGTTGCAACCAAACTTGGTCATTAACTTAGACTTAATTCCTTTGCTTGCCTCATGGCTAAGACTTACAGTCAAACACAATTTAGGGGGGGAGATTTCCTTGATTTCGTCAAGTAGTAACCCGATTATTTTCTCCCAGCTCGCAGAGCTTATAGTCAGGTATTCAACCTCAATTCACGGAATTGCATACTCCAATGACTTGTCAAGATTTCTTATCGTTCGAGTGTCTACTCGTCTCTCCTGTAAGTTATTTCACGTTGTCCTGGGATCCCCTATCCCTCCGTAACTTACATTTATATCTTTACAATACTTCCTCGACCAATTCGTACGTCGTGCTTAATTACCCCAACACAACACTTTTCCCACGGTTATCTACAACTGTAACCTATGGCATGACGATACCGAAGACCTTACCAGTCCTATATCCTTCGTCTAACAACATGGGTACACGCAACCCCATAATACGTAAAACTGTCCTTTTACGTGGGGAAGAGAACTTATCTCCCTTTCTTAAACTTTCCTTGGAGTCACAACCCTAAACACAGGGTCCCCTCGCGGTCCAGTAAATATCTAATCATAACGCACCGCCTTAAAGTCATGTAGATTTTCAAAACCCACCAGAGTTGCCCTCAGCTTTCCGCCGGCAGCATTCGTACTTATTTTATTCTTGCCTTGTACATTTTCCTGAAATTATCCGGAAGGTTGTGGCCCTGACCGCCACCCTACACCAACTCCAAGTACCTCCAAGGGCACTTAACATAAATTCCTTCAAATTCATTTATTACTTACTTTCTGCATTAGTTTTACCTCAAATGAACAAGTCACACAGACTTATTAAAATCAACAATGTCAAAGAAGGAAGGATAATTCACTGGTTACCACCACTTCTCTTCCTTTCTACTCGATAACCGACTTACCAGAAAACTGGAATCGAGCCAAACTCTCTCTGCAGTCAACGTTGGCATAACAAGAGGCCAACTAGTTCGAACTCATAATGACCTTAATGCCTGTCATAACAGCTCTGCTAGGTCTGCTAGGGTCCAACGACTGTACCGTTACCGGCAATTATCTACCCGCTCAGCTACCACCCAACACTTACGGGTGTAGTCACCTCGAAAGGTTCTCATGGATTCAGGTTTTATCTCTTTACGCTTGGTTGCTCTCTTTTTCACTGGTCGCACTCTTTCTGTACTTCCAAATTTATACTAGCATACGCACATAAATTCCATACTAATTCTGGACTCCACTCTTTGGAGTTTCTAAATTAAACAATACAAGGCCCATTCCGGCTCTCAACTGGTTCGGTGGAACACGTCCACGAACCCGTAAAATGATTAACTAAACTTGGGCCTTGCACCCTCGTGACCCTGTCACATAGCGGGACTACTACCAACTGATCCCATTCCCTTTCAAGTTATGGGGCGACCCTTAATAGATCCCCAACCCGACTCGGCGTCGTATTTAACTCTTTTACTTGGTCTGTCTTAACTCTTTACTACCCGAGAAGGCCTTATATATCTAAGGTCTCGGTGGTTATCACATTCTCAGGCTCGCAATTTCCAGGCTCCAAGCCTAACTTATCAGTCCCCCCGAAAACGGGTACAACACTTCTCAATATACTATAATCGGGTTGTCTTGTCCACAACAACCATACTTACTCCATACGGATCTCACCCGTACCATTCCCTTAAGCATACCATATAGCTTAAGTTACTAACATAGTCTTCCATTAAGTTCCTTAATAATAACTTCTTAAGGGTCCATTTCATTCTCACATAACTCATCATCACCTAATTATCTCAATTTAGCACGTAAAACCTTGATGAGAGTTCATTAAACTGTTTCATACCTTCCCGGTATTTATTTAGTCTTTACCAAATCCTGGTAATCTAAAATCATCCTAGGCAACACATATGTGACTCCCATACATAAATTCGTATAGTTGTATGTCCCAATACCAACCATACTACAAACATTACCAACCTGGATACGCAATCCGCATAATCTTTCCTGGGTCACTGCTGCCTTTCTCGTAGCTGCAAACAACATAACTTTGTTAGGGAGACGACCTAACCATACATTTATCGCACGATCTTAGAGTGAGAAGAATGAAACCAATCCTAAATGTCCTCTGACCTCACGATTATAGATGTGGTGCACAACACATCGATAATCAAGACTTACTAGACACGGTGCAGACACTTTCCGAGGACTAATCGCTTCGATACCACTTTTGTCACGACCCGATTCTCGCGATCTGGTGCCTCACTGGGCACCCTCCGAAACATCGAGAATAGCAATGAACATACACAACTGAAAAAGTACTTAAACATAAAATAACAACAGGCTAGGCGATAAGGCCACCTTCTGAAAACTCTATCAAAAAAATAGTACATTTTTTTCTTCTTCAACCCAATCCACAATGTGACTACAGACCTCTAAGAATAACAACTCTGGCGGGACAGGGCCCCGCCATACCCCTGAATGTACAATAACCGACAATACCAGGGATAAGCCTCCGGAATAAAGGAGCTTCTCAACAGCTGAACAGTGACCCTAAGAGCGAGGATCAAGAACTGCGCACTCTACTGCGGCATGAACGCGGCCCAAGGAGGTCAAGACAACATGTACCAAATATGTGAAGAAAATCAGTAATGAAATCATAAGTCTAAAACAAAGCGAGACATGTATGATAACTCAATTAACGATAATCGTGCCTTACTAACAATGAGAGTAAATAGGGGTATACTTACAATATAAAGTAGGAAAGCTCACGATCAAAGCAGGACCACCCGCCCGCAGTGTCATTAAGCAATCCTATTCCTGGGACTATTTCACCCGCATAGATCTAGTGGACCCGCGTGAGGTATTCCTCGCATGGGACTATTTCACCCGCATAAGCCCTTACGGACTCGCATGAGGTATTCCTCGCATAGGCTGGACCCGCCCGTATGGGACTATTTCACCCGCATAAGCCCTTACGGACTCGCATGAGGTATTCCTCGCATCGTGGGTAGCAAATCCACGGAAATATGCAATGCCACAATCCCGGGGAATGACCCCGCAACGAATAATATATCACTAGCACAAATCCGGCTATCACACATATCATAAGCACTACCGGCTTATCAGACTATATAAGCAAGTTAAGAAATCCCCTAACTTCTTACTATTCTTGTTCATATACACTCTCATTTTAGTTTACCTAAGGCACTAACATGTCTTTTATAAAAATCCGGGAATTTAACCCAAAGTACTACGTACTTCTACTCTTTAAAACCAATGACTCTTTTTAGTAGAAAACTTCCAAGATACTATTAAACCTAGTATCAAGTCCAAATTACATTTCAAGGCAAGTCACAACACTTTTGAAATAAAGTTAGGTTTCTAAATCAAGTGACTCCTTTTCTTATAAAACCTTTAGGCAATTGATACTTTAAAATCAAACTGCCTTTCATTAAAACAAGCCATTCACCCTTTCATAAAGTCAATATAACCAACTACCCATAAAGTCATTATATTCACTTTATACCTTAGACAAGTGCAATTTCCTATCCAAGGGACTTATACGTTTAAAACGACGCAAGTATCACATACTTTTAAAACTCTTCAAGTCCCTTAACTTTAACAAGACTTAAGACATCCTTAATATTCTCAAAGAAGTGAGTTAAGCTCCTAACTCACCCGACTTGGCATTTCATAAAACAAGTAAAGAATGTCAAAGTCTTGTACGTCTACCGTACTATATACGTGAAACTAGTCATGCTCAAAAGATAGGAAAAGTTCAACATACCTCTTCGGTTTAATCCACTTGCTAAGTCCACTCGCCGTACGTAGTATGCCAAACTATAATGACCATAGTACGTCTATTAACTTCTAGTTTCAAACATAGAATATTCCAAGTGCAAGTCACTAAATTCTACAGAAAATCGGACAGCACTTCCTTTGTTTCTACTCACTTTGCCACCTTTTCAAGGTCGAATTCAATAACCAAACACGCCACATTTAAGGCCCAACAAAGTAGTTAACAATAGAGGATTACACGCTTAAACAAGACATGTAAAATTCCGCCCCACAATGTAAAACAACTAGTCAAAACTACAATGTCCATTCGGCTAAACATAGGGACAACAATACAAATCGTTTCCAATCCCTTTTCAATCCAAGTGGTTTAGTATAACATGATATCAAGCCGCAATCGATTACAACTACTACAATCCTCAAGTAGGTAAATGTCACGACCCGTTCCGGGGCCCGTGACTGGTGCCTTACCCTGGGCACCCTAGTGACACAACATCAGAGTAATCAGCGGAACATAAAACACATACATGAACAAGTGAAGTACAAAACAGTAATCTGAGGAAAACTTGCCTTTCGGCATATATAAATAACCACTTTTTACAAATGAACAGCTTAATCCTTTTTACAAGCCCCGCCACAACGATTACGGACCTCTAAGAAATGATACGACGACAACGACGGGACAGGGCCCCGTCATACCCCTGAATGTAAGCACCTACAACAACAGGGGACTATACCAAGATAAGCCTCCGGAGAAACGGAGCTTCCCAAAAGCTGAACTGTGACCCTAAGAGCGAGGATCAACGACTGGTGTACCTTTACTGCGCAGATTTAACGCGGCCAGGAGGTCGATAACAGTGCGAGTATGTGAAACTAGAAATAAATACTGTAAATGAAATCATAGTAGTCTATACAAAGCAGGAGACATGTATGATAACCAAACTACAATTCACCATAAATAAGCAGTCATGTCAAGTCAGGGACTCACGCCCTCAAGTCATCTCTCAATTTTAACAATGGGTCTCACGCCACCACATCAAATGTGCGTGGAATACCTTCCTCACCGCCAGCTTTATGATATACAAGCACCAAGGAATACACATGAACACCGGTCCCACTGTGTCCTAATAAAACTGCATGCAGTAAGTAAGGCATAGCCGACTACTAACACCTACGCATCAACAAGGTCATAAATCGTATCATAAGATCTGTCTGCACCGTCACATGATCAAAGCCGCCACTTGCCCGCAGATCTAATGTGCGCGTCTAGTCCTCGAACTTCCCGCAGACTCGCGATAGGCCAATCTCATCGGCCGCATGAGGTATTCCCGCATCGAGGGTAGCTACTCCCGCATCGCCCCGACTTTCGAGTCCGCACGGCCACGCGACCGCATGCCCATAAAGGACGACACTAACACGAACTCGTAGCTCGCATAGGCCCCGGACCCGCATGAGGTATTCTCGAATCATGGTCCTGCATCGCCGAGTCTACCCCGACGGAGGGCGCTTAACCCGGAATCATCTCAAGAGATGAATGCCACCATACTATCATAACGATTGATAGTTAATAAGCACAATCAAGGGAAACCCCTTTACACAAACATCACAAGATACTAACACACGTAGCATCCTAACACGTTTACTTATCAAAGCAACAAGAAAGTATTACAAGGCTATCACAAACCAATACAATCAAGTTATTCACACAAGGTACTTTCTACTAACAAGTTCGGGTATCTATCCCCAAAGTACTTCACACATTAAAATCTTAAAAAAGATCTGTTTCTTTCACATAAGTCACACAATACCCGTAGTATAAAATAGAGTGACTGTCCTTTTAAGAAAACCAAAACTCTTACCTTTGTAAAATCAAGTAACAACATTATTTTTCAAACGTCCAAGTTTGCCTAATTTCAAATGTTCACGTTTCTTATTTTAGAAAGGTTTCGTAGTTCATAGTCTTATTCATTTAAGAATATAATTCTCTTTTAAACAATCTGAGAAACATAAGCCTTATATGTGAGTAGGATATTCTTGTTTATAACAATCTTATTACAAACCATGATCTAGGAAATATCATTTTGTCTCATCTTAGCTTCTATGCAGATGGAAGTTTCTACTGGTTTTAATAATACTTAATCTGTCAAAACATTTCCTTTTATTAACGCTGCAGTGGTTTGTCGATACACATTCTGATTTCCGAAATCAGTAAAACATTCTTAAGCCGTTATACCTAACTTCCCATAAAGCTAGTATAACTCTTAAGTTTTCAAAACCAAGTATTACTTCTTCTTTCAAAATGATTCAAAAATCTTTTGAAATACTTCAAGTTCTTTATTAACATATAACAAGCCAGTTATAGTTGAATCGATTACCTTTTAAAAACCACAAGTATTTTCTTACCAACATAAAGCTGTTATAACCAACTTCCCATAAAGCCGTTATAACACTTTATGTTTTAAACCAATCAAATACATTTAGCACATGTACGTCTACCGTACTACATAGTTCACACATATCATGCTAGAAGAGATAGGAAGAGGTTCACATACCTCGCGACGAGTATCGACTAATAGCAAAACGCTCCAACCGTCGGCTACTCCTTAAGCCAAGCAGATCGCGCCACACGTAGTACTTCCACCTATAAGGCCACAAGGCGCTTATTAACATTTAGGTCTCATCGTAGAACTTTCTACAGAAATTTCGGCAGCACCTCCCCCCCCCCGCAACAGCGTAAATCTCCTCCTCTATCGAGGCCGGCTACCAAGCCAACCAGGGGGGGGTTATACATCTAACCCTAACGGGTACAATTCTACTCCACGGTACTACTACACAAGTCTACTGTAATACAGTCCTATGTAATTACAGTTCAGTACTATATATAGTATACTTCAACTATATATTCCTACAACATGTAATATCCAATTACAATAGGGGGACAAGATATTTACCTCGATAAGCCCATAATTATCCAAGTATAAAGTCGATCCTGGGCAATCGTTTAGCTCCAACTCCGAGCGCTCCAACCCGCTCTAAACCACCCTTAGAAGTTCTAACCAACTTCTACACAATACTCCAACGGACTATGGAGATTTTCCTAGGGTTTCGGTTTTGTGACTGACGGGAAGTATAATAGTATAACTGGGCTTTTTGTAAAGGTATAACCTTAGAATACTACAAGGTACTTGGCTAAGGTAATTTGGGCATTATAACAATACTTTTGAGAGTATTTCTACACCACAAAAAGGGGGGGGTATTATACGAAAACAACTAGGCTAGGGGGGGGGGGGTACCCCACGGCTAGCAACTCTAGGAGGGGGGGCACTACTCTCGGCTAGCACCCCTAGAGGGGGTGCTCTCGCCACTGGGAGGCCCTTGGCCGAACTCAACACAAGGGAGGGAGAGGATTTTACACTTAGAAACATTTAGGAATGGATGAAGAATTCATCAAAGGGAGAGGGGTATTTATAGCACAAGCCAAGGCCAACCAATGGCCAAGATTGAGCCAAGTGCTACACAAGTGTAGGGCCAAGATATGCCCAAGTGCCCCTAGTCCCTACTCCTTAAAACCCTCACAAATATCTACACAAAAAATCAACCATGACTTGCTCATTCAATCGGCCCTAACGCCCCATCAAGTCCACCAACGAGAGGGTGCCAAGTGTTGCCCTCTCGTTGGTCCAAAACGTTTCGTCTCTCAGAAAAATCCGCAAAAATACTAAATGACATAGCCGTAATTTACCCTTCGCAAGTTAGGTAGAACGTTTCGTCGAAAAACGACTCTAACCGGGTGTTGTGCACAAACATATTTCGGCCCAAAGGTGCCACATGGGGGTGACACGTGTCGCCCCGATTAAATCAAAATATTTCGTCTTAGAAAATATCCAAAACGCCAAAATCTCAAAATCAAGCGGGCCCACAAAATCAGAATTTCTCCCGTGGCCCCACGTGACCATTTCCAAAATAAAATTCCATAATTCTAATATAATCTAAGAAGTCCAAAACCAAACTGGGAATCCACCCCATTAACGAACCTTTTTCCTTCACAAAAACGGAAACTTTTCCGTGGAAAATCACCTCTTTCTTCCTTTCCAATCTTTCGTCAGTATTCTCGCACGCACGCCCTCGCATACATACCACGAACTACGGGTATATCATTCTTCCACACTTAGAAACATTCGTCCCGAATGTTCCTTCTAAGTCTCAAAACGAACACGTGCCAGTATAGTCTTCACTACTATACTTACGAAACAATCCTGCCACAGCTGGCCATGGAAACACCTGCGCAAAACTTACATCTAAGTCCACGAGGAAACACCTCTACATCACCATAAATAATACTACTTTGCCACTTTGCCTGAGATACCACTTTGTCACTTTGCCGCGAGCCTTGCTCCAACGACCCAACAAATGGTACCGGGCTGCATGCGATCACCGGCCGCCGTGACACTCGAATTCTTACCACATTTCGAGCATCGCTAGTATCCAAAACTCGGGGTTACTATCTCTAACGTGGTCATCATTAACTGGGAACATTCTGGATGGATCTTCGATACTTTCCCGAATATAACAATACGAAAGACCGGACGTCCTTCCTCCTAAGTCGGACGGCAAATGCTAACATATAGGCAACCTGGCCTATTCTTCACATGAACTCACAAAGGCCCAAAGTAACTCAGGCTAAGTTCCTTCGCTTTCAAAACTCGTCACACTGTCCGGTGGTACTTTCAAGAAGACCGACCACAACTCCAACTCAACTCTAAGCGCCGCCGACATTATCCGCACGATTCTCCGAGCCGCCGTAACTTCTTCTAGACAAGCTTCACTATCCACGTCTACCGGAACAAGCTCAACCAACTATCTCAACCCCGCCAACATCGAACCAATCGGCCAAGAACTTACACTTCCGCTTCTACCAGCGCCACAAGACGACATCCGAACACCAAATGGTAGCTTAAACACTTCAACCGGAGACAACGATCCTCACGGCTACCCCGAAATCAAAACAACGCCCGAGGCGAATGCGTCACGAGACTCACCGAGTTCCTAGCCTGCTCGTACAAACTCCCAGAAAGAGAAACACCTGCACTGGCTCCATCTGTTCATAAGGTGAAGGTAGGCACCGTGCAACCTCACAACCTTTTCAGATAACATCAACACCGCCGAGGAACGACCGACCAAGAACACGATAGTCGCCCCATCGCCCGACCACCGGTCGAACGCATCCACGAACTTGCACGCTAACTAAACATGGGCCTAACACCTCATGACCCTACCACAAGGCGGGACCACCACAACCGACCCCACCACCATACCGCCGCGGGTTGACCCGCAACATGGCCTCAACCCGACCGGCATTGCGCAAAACACTAGCTCCCAAGGAATAATTTCACAAATCATATTACGAAAACCTAGCGGTCTTCCTAGCTCGACTACCTTCTTTCAAATCACGCTACTCGGGACTTATCCCACGAACATAGCTCACGCGGCACTATGCACTCCTATAAGGGTCAAACATAACACTACACCTTTCTCGAGATGGCCTTACCTCTAAGGTCTTTACGTATAACACTCTAAGGCTCACACCTTCTCTATCCCCCAAAATCTTACTCGGTTAACCCACCATGATTCTAATCACAACTAACACACTGCTATCAGAACATAGCACTTAAGGTATACTCACCTTGAAAGTTACCAAAGGACCTTGCTGCTCTGGCCCTCTTCTGCTGTCCTTCGTTAACCCGTTGATCTCTACGTTTCTCGGCCTGCTGCGCATAAGCCCGTACACAGGCCATGCTCAAGCCCAACTGAAGAATTACTCTTGCACAACCCTTTCTTAGGTAGTCATCAAAACTCGCGGTACATCGGTATACTCTCTGGTAGCCAAACCCATGGCTAGTAACAGGGTTGCCTCTTTGCAATCTATATTCTCGGTTCCCGGTCGTGGAACTGAAGGTTCACATATCATTGCCGCAGTAGGAACTGCCGTCGCCATGCTTAAACTCTGCTGGGGCTAGTGACGTCGCAGAAATCCCCGAATGAAGCACTACCCTAGGTAATGATTGGGCCTGTGCCCTCGCCACCCTCTGAACTCTACTCGCAGCTCTCGGCCGCTTTGCCCTCCCGCCCGCTGCCCTACGCGAGGCATAAAGATAAGGAAATAATTTCGTCGGAGGGTCCAACTTACAAAGACCTCTAAGGCACGATCTCGAGTGAGAAGAATAGAAACCAATCCTAAATATCCTATAGCCTCACGATTATTGGTGTGGTGCACAACACCGATAATCAAGACTTCCATCGATACTTGCGTAGACACTTTCCGAGGATTAATCGCTCGATACCACTTTTGTCACGACCGTTCGGGCCGTGGATCGTGCCTTACCGGGCACCCTAGTGACACAACATCGAGTAATCGAACATAAAACACATACATGAACAAGTGAAGTACAAAACAGTAATCTGAGGAAAACTTGCCTTTCGGCATATATAAATAACCACTTTTACAAATGAACAGCTTAATCCTTTTTACAAGCCCTGCCCACAACAAGCATTACTGCACCTCTAAGAAATGATACGACGACAACGACGGACGGGGCCGTCATACCACGAATGTAGCACCTACAACAACAGGACTATACCAAGATAAGCCTCCGAGAAGCGGAGCTTCCCAAAAGCTGAATCGTGACCCTAAGAGCGAGGATCAACGATCGTGTACCTTTACTGCGGCATGAACGCACCGGGCGAGGTCAGCATAACAGTAAGTATGTGAAACTAGAAATAAATACTGTAAATGAAATCATAGTAGTCTATACAAAGCAGGAGACATGTATGATAACCAAACTACAATTCACCATAAATAAGCAGTCATGTCAAGTCAGGGACTCACGCCCTCAAGTCATCACTCAATTTTAACAATGGGTCTCACGCCCACCACATCAAACGTGCCCGTGGAATACCTTCCTCACTGCCGGCAGTTTATGATATACAAGCACCAAGGAATACACATGAACACCAGGTCCCACCTGTGTCCTAATAAAACTGTACAGGGTAAGTACGAAGGCATAGCCGACTACTAACACCCACAGTACCAACAAGGTCATAAACTGTATCATAAGATCTGTCTAGACCGTCACATGATCAAAGCTGGCCACTTGCCCGCAGTATCTAATGTGCGCGTCTAGTCCTGGAACTTCCCGCAGCTCCGCATAGGCCAATCTCATCGGCCCGCATGAGGTATTCCCCGCATCGAGGGTAGCTACTCCCCGGCATCGTCCTGGACTTTCGAGTCCGCATGGCCACAAGGACCGCATGCCCATAAAGGACGCACACTAACATGGAACTCTCGTAGCTCCGCATAGGCCCCCAGGACCCGCATGAGGTATTCTCGAATCATGGTCCCAGACCGCCTGAGTCTACCCCGCATCGGAGGGCAGCTTAACCCCCGGAATCATCTCAAGAGATGAATGCCACCATACTATCATAACGACTGATAGTTAATAAGCACAAGGGAAACCCCTTTACACAAACATCACAAGATACTAACACACGTAGCATCCTAACACGTTTACTTATCAAAGCAACAAGAAAGTATTACAAGGCTATCACAAACCAATACAATCAAGTTATTCACACAAGGTACTTTCTACTAACAAGTTCGGGTATCTATCCCCAAAGTACTTCACACATTAAAATCTTAAAAAAGATCTGCTTTTTCACATAAGTCACACAATACGTAGTATAAAATAGAGTGATCGCCCTTTTTAAGAAAACTAAAACTCTTACCTTTGTAAAATCAAGTAACAACATTATTTTTCAAACGCCCAAGTTTGCCTAATTTCAAATGTTCACGTTTCTTATTTTAGAAAGGTTTCAGAGTTCATAGTCTTATTCATTTAAGAATATAATTCTCTTTTAAACAACTGAGAAACATAAGCCTTATATGTGAGTATGATATTCTTGTTTATAACAATCTTATTACAAACCATGATCTAGGAAATATCATTTTGTCTCATCTTAGCTTCATGCGGATGGAAGTTTCTCTGGTTTTAATAATACTTAATCTGTCAAAACATTTCCTTTTATTAACGCTGCAGTGGTTTGTCGATACACATTCGATTCCCAAATCAAGAAACATTCTTAAGCCGTTATACCTAACTTCCCATAAAGCTAGTATAACTCTTAAGTTTTCAAAACCAAGTATTACTTCTTCTTTCAAAATGATTCAAAAATCTTTTGAAATACTTCAAGTTCTTTATTAACATATAACAAGCCAGTTATAGTTCGAATCAGTTACCTTTTAAAAACCACAAGTATTTTCTTACCAACATAAAGCTGTTATAACCAACTTCCCATAAAGCCGTTATAACACTTTATGTTTTAAACCAATCAAATACATTTAGCACATGTACGTCTACCGTACTACATAGTTCACACATATCATGCTAGAAGAGATAGGAAGAGGTTCACATACCTCGCGACGAGTATCGACTAATAGCAAAACGCTCCAACCGTCGGCTACTCCTTAAGCCAAGCAGATCGCGCCACACGTAGTACTTCCACCTATAAGGCCACAAGGCGCTTATTAACATTTAGGTCTCATCGTAGAACTTTCTACAGAAATTTCGGCAGCACCTCCCCCCCCCGCAACAGCGTAAATCTCCTCCTCTATCGAGGCCGGCTACCAAGCCAACCAGGGGGGGGGTTATACATCTAACCCTAACGGGTACAATTCTACTCCACGGTACTACTACACAAGTCTACTGTAATACAGTCCTATGTAATTACAGTTCAGTACTATATATAGTATACTTCAACTATATATTCCTACAACATGTAATATCCAATTACAATAGGGGGACAAGATATTTACCTCGATAAGCCCATAATTATCCAAGTATAAAGTCGATCCTGGGCAATCGTTTAGCTCCAACCCGCTCTAAACCACCCTTAGAAGTTCTAACCAACTTCTACACAATACTCCAACGGACTATGGAGATTTTCCTAGGGTTTCGGTTTTGTGGTGGGAAGTATAATAGTATAACTGGGCTTTTTGTAAAGGTATAACCTTAGAATACTACAAGGTACTTGGCTAAGGTAATTTGGGCATTACAACAATACTTTTGAGAGTATTTCTACACCACAAAAAGGGGGGGTATTATACGAAAACAACTAGGCAGTGGGGTACCCTACGGCTAGCAACTCTAGGAGTGGGCACTACTCGGCTAGCACCCCTAGAGGGGGTGCTCTCGGCCACAAGGGAGGCCCTTGGCCGAACTCAACACTGAGGGAGAGGATTTTACACTTAGAAACATTTCGGAATGGATGAAGCATTCATCCAAGGGAGAGTGGTATTTATAGCACAAGCCAAGGCCAACCATTTGCCAAGATTGAGCCAAGTGCTACACAAGTGTAGGGCCAAGATATGCCCAAGTGCCCCTAGTCCCTACTCCTTAAAACCCTCACAAATATCTACACAAAAAATCAACCATGACTTGCTCATTCAATCGTCCCTAACGCCCCATCAAGTCCACCAACGAGAGGGTGCCAAGTGTTGCCTCTCGTTGGTCCAAAACGCTTGCCTCTCGTAAAAATCCGCAAAAATACTAAATGACATAGCCGTAATTTACCCTTCGCAGTTAGGTAGACGTTTCGTCGAAAAACGACTCTAACGGTGTTGTGCACAAACATATTTCGCCCAAAGGTGCCACATGGGGTGACACGTGTCGCCCCGATTCGCCCAAAATATTTCGTCTTAGAAAATATCCAAAACGCCAAAATCTCAAAATCAAAGCGGCCCCACAAAATCAGAATTTCTCCGTGGGCCCACGTGACCATTTCCGAAAATAAAATTCCATAATTCTAATATAATCTAAGAAGTCCAAAAACCAAATCTGGGAATCCAATTCCCATTAACGAACCTTTTTCCTTCACAAAAACCGGAAACTTTTCCGTGGAAAAATCACCTCTTTCTTCCTTTCCAATCTTTCTGTCGTATTCTCGCACGTACGTCCTCGCATACATACCCTGGAACTACGGGGTATAACAGTAAACATGCGACGATTCTAATTAACGACCAAAATTGTATTTCAAATTCAAAAGGCTAAATCATGCCATTTCGGTTTTGGGCTCCTAAAATTCCATAACACTTATCAAACTTCATAATACATATCAGATGATCATTTCTAACTTAATATAACATGGAATCTTCAATTACAAAAGTAAGACGAAGATTATACCTCATTTAGCCCAAATATGATCCAAGACTACAAGTCGATCCCTAGCAACATAAGCTCCTCCTTTCGACGTTCCAATCCACTCCAAGCAACCCTTAGAAGCTTATGATGAACTTAACTTCAAGTTCCAACTTCAAAGTTGAAGAACTCCTTTAGTTTCCGCCTTGCGACTAACACGAAAACACCATTTTTCCGGGATCTTTCTATTGAGATACACTTACAATACCCTTATGTACCTTGGTTTAAAGTGGGGAGATTATTGGACAACAATTGAATTTTTTTTCCTTCAAACCCTAGGTAAGCCGAGAGCTCCCTCAAGCTTCCCTCAAAATTTCTTGAAAATTTTCTAAGTGTTTTGCCTTGTCTTGCTACCAAGGATCTTATATAAAAATATGGAGGGGTAAGATTAGAACAAATGGGTGGTTCGGATGTGTTTCACATGGATCTTGCCCAAGTGGCCCTTGGACTTTTAGTCAACTATGTCAAGCTAAGTCATTTGCAAGACTTGGTCATCTCACTAATGGTCAAATGACCCTTTTGCCCATGGTAATTTCGTCCAAGACACTAAGGGGGGTGACACGTGTCGCCCTCTCATTCGTCGCAATATTTCGTTTTCCGTAAATTTCATAATTCCGATAAAGTTTTACTCGTCTCTAATCTTAACTTCTTTTTGTTCTCACGAACGTTCTTATAAACATATCCTGAAATTCCGGGGTGTAACAATAACAGTCCAGCCCCATCACATAGCGGTGAACTTTGTCCGCCATGTCCGCCACAATAGTGGGCGCATACCTGGCTAATGAGTCAAACTCCAGGTTGTACTCTCTGATGGTCCTCCCATTCTGCCTCAATGACAAGAACCTATAAACACGGACTCTCCTCATCTCAGGAGGCAAAAAGTGATCAAGAAAGGCCTCTGTGAACTCATCCCAAACTGCTGGAAGAGCGCCCACGCCTCTAGACAGCTCCCATGACTCAAACCAGTTCAACGCAATATCACGTAACCGGTAAGAGGCTAACACAACTGACTCTGTCTCTAAGGCCCTAAGCACCTGCATAGTCCGCTGTACCTACCGAATGAACTCCTGAGGATCCTCCTCAGACCTCGAACCATAGAACTCGAGTGGATTACAACACAGAAAGTCCCGAATCCTCAAACTGTCGGCCCTAAGGTTAGCTACCTGCTCCTGTCGGCGCTGCCCTGCCACTATGCTAGTCAATAACCTGATCTGCTCTCCATAATCCCTATACTCGCCTTTGCCGCGGGCTGGAGGCTCGTGTATCGGAATCTTCGGGCTACGCCGCCTGCCTCTAATATCGCGTGGCTGAACTCGCCGACCCACCCATAACCTCAGGCATAGTTTGGGCTTGAGTCCCAGTAATCCTCTGTGTACCTCTAGCAGCTCTTGTTTCCGCCTTGCCCATCTGGGCCCTGGTCGCCTTCCGTGGAGGCATAACTGATACATAAGAATAGGTCAGAGAGAATTCAACCTAGTAGGACAGCTCTACTGCACGATCTCTGAGAGAGAAGAATGGAAACCAATCCTAAATGCCCTGCAGCCTCCTGATTATAGATGTGGTGCACAACACACCGATAATCAAGACTCTACTAGACACGGTCTGTAGACACTTTCCGAGGACTAACTGCTCTGATACCACTTTTGTCACGACCCGACCCCGGGCCCGTGACTGGTGCCCTACCTGGGCACCCTTACAGGTATACATCAGAGATAATCAGTGGAACATACATAAACTTAACAAGAAATAAATAATAGGTTAGCCGATAAGACTACCTCCCAGGATATATACAAATCCAAAAGCAGTTACCTCATTTTTTTTAGTGACCCACAAGATATGACTACAGACCTCTAAGAGTTTTGACATAAAAACTGTGACGGGACAGGGCCCCGCCATACCCCTGAATGTACATAAATCTACAACCTCAAGGAACCGTACCAAAAGACAAAGCCTCCGGAGAAATGGAGCTTTCCAAGAACTGAACAGTGATCCTAAGAGTGTGGATCAGCAAGCTAGGTACCTCAACCTACGGCATGAATGCAGCCCCCCGAAGGAGGTCAGTAAAAAATATGTACCAAGTATGTAAAACTGAAAGTACTGTAATTTAAATCATAATTGTTACACCCCGTATTTACAGGACATGTTTTAAGAACTTAAGTAAGGACTCACAAGTGTTAAGATTTGAGACTTGTAAAAATTTATCGGAATTATGAAATTGTCGGAAAACGAAATATTGTGACGAATGGGAGGGCGACACGTGTCACCCCCCCTTATTGGTGCCTTGGACGATTTTGTGCAAGGGCAAGAGGGTCATTGGACCCTTGTTAGCAAGACAAGTCTTGCAACTTGTAGCTTGAGAGAATTGACTTGGTCAATGGGACCACCACACTTGATATTTAATAAGACTACATCCAAGCCTCACATTTGTTTATATCTTGACCCTCCATAGCACTATATTATAATAGTAGTGCTAGACAAGCTTAAACACTTAGCCAAAATTTCACAAAAAATTGGAAGAACAAGAGCATTGCTCTCGGGTTCACTCACAAAGGAAAAGAATTTTTTTTGTTTCTTGTTCATTAAGCTCCCCACTTTAAACCAAGTTTCTTATGTGTATTGTAAACACATCTCAATAGAAAAATCTTGGAAAAAGATAGTTTACGGGTTAGTCGCAAAACGAAAACCTAGTTGTCTTTCTAGGTTTTGTTTGGAGATTTGAAGGAAAATTGTTGGTGTTGTTCTAAGGGTATCAACTAGTGGATTGAAGCGTCTTGAAGAGGCTCTAAGTTGCTAAGGAGCGACTTCGGATTGGAATTGGATTAAGATTCGTTAAGGTATAATCTTGTCCTTTGAAAGTGTTACAAGATTATTTATATTGTTGTTAGTTTTACATGTTGCTAGCATGAAGTATATGTGTTGAAGTTATAAGTATTATGGATTGCTTGTAGCTTAAATCCGAAATGTTATACAAGCCACTTGAAGTTGGATTACTAATTGGTCGTTTATTAGAAATCGTCGCATGTTATTTACTTGGAGGTTATAGTAGTTATAATCGTTTGCGACTTGATATCATGTTAGGCTAATAACTTGGATTGAAATGGAAATTGGATAAGGATTGATGTTGTAATATTTCAAGTTAGCCGAATTGGCCTAGTAAGTTGTACTAATTTGATATCGTTTGTGGGGCGTAATTTTACACGTCTAGTAGACGTGTAATCCCCTATTGTTGATTGCATTGATTGGGCCTTAAATGTGGCGTGTTTGGTTATTGTATTCGGCCTTGAAAAAGGTGGCAAAGTGAGTAGAAACAAAGGAGGTGCTGTCCGATTTTCCGTAGAATTTAGCGACTTGACACTTATAATATTCTACGTTTGAAGTAAGGCTTTAATAGACGTATTTTGAATATTATAGGTTGACATACTACGGGCGGGACTTTGTACTTGGCAAGTGGTTTGACCCGGCGAGGTATGTTGAACTTTTCCTATCTTTTGAGCATGACTAGTTGTACGTATATAGTACGGTAGATGTACAAGACCTTGATATCCTTTACTAGTTTTATGAATAGCCAAGTTGGGTGAGTTAGGAGATTAACTCACTTCTTTGAAAGTATTAAGGATGTCTAATGTTTTATTAAAGTTAAGGGACTTGAAGAGTTTTAAAGTATGTGATACTTTTTCCATTTTAAACGTATAAGTCCCTTGGATAGGAAATTGTATATGGCTAAGGTATAAAGTGAATGTAACGACTTTATGGGGAGTTGGTTATAATTGCTTTATGGAAAGATGAATGACTTGATTTTAATGAATAGGCAATTTGATTTTAAGGCATCGATTGCCTAAGGTTTTATTATAAAATGAGTCACTTGATTTAGAAACCTAACTTTATTTCTAAAGGTATTGTGACTTGTCTTGAAAAGTAATTTTGACTTGATACTACGGTTTATAGTATCTTGGAAGTTTTATATGAAAATGAGTCATTTTCAAAAGGTTAGAAGTACGTAGTACTTTGGGTTAAACTCCCTGATTTATTATAACATATTAGTGCCTTAAGTGAACTAAAATGAGAGTGTAGATGAATAAGACTAATAAGAAGTTAGGGGGATTTCTAACTTGCTTATTTATTGTATGACGGCCGGTTGAGATAGGGTAAGAGTATAAGTGAGGCGTAAACCCCAAGACGCTTATACCACCTTCTCCGTGATAAGAGTATAAATGAGGGTACACCTCAAGACGTTATACCACTGCTTTATTACCTTCTCCGTGGTAAGTTTAAATGAGGCAAACCCCAAGACGTTATACCACCGCTTGTGGTAAGAGTATAAATGAGGGTAAAACCCCAAGACGTTATACCACCTGTTTCTATGGGTTCTCTACCCATGATATGATCGGGAGTCTCCTATTGTGATGTTATACGTATTCCCTTGATTTACTCTCATTGTTAGTAAGGCACTGTGTACTGTAATTTTGTTATCATACATGTCTCCGGCTTTGTTTTAAACTTATGTTGTAATTACAATACTTTCCGCTTTACATACTTAGTACATATTGTGTAATCGACCCCTTCCTGGCTGCGTTCATGCCGCAGAAAGTGGTAAGGTGGTGGATCCTCATACTTAGGATCACTTATCGACGCCGTCAAGCTCTATTTCTCCGGAGGCTTGTCTCTTTTGGTACAGTCTTTCCCTGATGTTGTAGATTTATGTACATTCAGGGGTATGGCGGGGCCCTGTCCCGCCACAGTTGTTATTCCTAGAGGTCTGTATTCACATATGTGGTTGTGCTGTAAGAACTGAGATGTACAGTTGTACTTTTGATTATGTTTATATTATGGAAGCGCGCCTTACTTCCGCCAGCTTTGTGATGTTTTTACACACGTGTTTATGTTGTGTATGTTCCGCTATTCTCGATGTATACAGGAACGGGTGCCCGGTAGGCACTGCCGCGCCCGGGTCGGGTCGTGACAAAAGTGGTATCGGAGCAGCGTCCTCGAAAAGTGTCTACTGCACCGTGTCTAGTAGTCTTGATTATCGGTGTGTTGTGCACCACATCTATAATCAGGAGGTTGCAGGACATTTAGGATTGGTTTCCATTCTTCTCTCTCTAAAGATCGTGCAATAGAGTTGTCTTATTAGGTTGAATCCTCTCTGACCTCTTCTTATGAAACAGTTATGCCTCCACGGCGCACCAGGCCCGTAGAAGGCAAGGCAACAGCGGGAGCGCTAGCGGTACTCGAGGATTACACTGACTCAGCACGCACTATACCGAGGTAAGGCGGGTCGGCGAGTTCAGCCACGCCGGCAGTATTAGAGGTGCCGAGAGCGGCAGTAGCTCCAGAGGTTCCGGTACCAGAGCCTCCAATTCCGCAGGAAGGTGCTGAGTATAGAGACTACGGGGAGAAGATTCGGTTATTGACCAGTATAGTAGCCGGGCAGCGCCGACAGGAGCAGGAAGCCCACCCTAGAGCCGACAATTTGCAGATTAGGGATTTTCTGGGTTGTCATCCACCTGAGTTTTATGGTTCGAGGTCTGAGGAGGATCCGCAGGAGTTCATTCGGCAGCTACAACGGACCATGCAGGTTCTTAGGGCTTCAGAGACAGAGTCTGTTACGCTAGCTTCTTACCGGTTACGCGATATTGCGTTGAACTGGTTTGAGTCGTGGTTGCTTTCGAGAGGTGATGATGCTCTTCTAGCTGTTTGGGAGGAGTTTACAGAGGCCTTCATGGATCACTTTTCGCCTCCTGAGATGAGGAGAGCCCGGGTAGATAGATTCTTGACCTTGAGGCAGAACGGGAGGACTATCAGGGAGTATAGCTTGGAGTTTGACTCCTTGGCCAGATATGCGCATACTATTGTAGCTGACATGGCGGATAGGGTTCATCGTTATGTGATGGGGCTAGACCGTCATATGATTACCGCATGCTTGGGTGTGGCTCTTCAGCCCGGTTTGGACATCGCCAGGATGCAGGCCTATGCGCAGGGGGTAGAGGATAGAGAGAGGGAAGACCAGATTGACTCAGGCCAGCCCAAGAGGCTGGGGCAATGAGGTCTCAGGGCGATTTGAGGCGACGGCCTTTCGGCAGACTAGGTCCACTTTCCAGCCAGCACAGAGTGCTCCCTCACGGTTTTCTGGCAGGAGGTCTGCTCAGCCATGTCATTCAGGAGCAGGTCAGGGCTCCAGGACTTCGGGATTTCAGGGAGGCAGGAACCGTCACCGATCGGGACCACCCACACCTCAGTGTGTTCGATGCGGTAGGTTTCACCAGGGCGAGTGTCGCAGAGCTTCGGGAGCTTGTTACTCTTGTACGCAGGCCATTTGAGGAGACCGTCCGCCAGAGGCGCATGGGTGGTACGGTGCACCGGCGTGATCCGTTGGCTGGGTCTTCTTCTCCTTACGTGGTTATGCGCCCCGAGGCGTGGTACTCACGATCGCAGCCGCGCAGAGGTCGTGGTGGTGGTTCCATTCTAGCGTCCACGTAACCACATATATTCTCTAGCCAACCGCCAGATCGGAGGCTTCCACGCCGCCACGTACATTATTGATTTCAGCCGTGATGTTTATGCTTTGATAGATCCGTGTTCTACCTTGTCCTATGTGTCCTCTTATCATGGTAGAATCGGGATAGAGCCGGAGTCGATAGAGCCTTTTGAGGTAGCTACGCCAGTGGGTGATTCAGTGTTAGCTGAGCGGGTGTACAGAGGTTATCCGGTATTCATATACAGTCGTCAGACCCTTGCAGACTTGATAGAGTTGGAGATGACAGATTTTGATGTCATTATGGGTATGGACTGGTTGGCTTCTTATTATGCCAACGTTGACTGTAGGGACAGGTTGGTTCGGTTCCAGTTTCCTGGCGAGCCAGTTATCGAGTGGAAGGGCAACACAGCATCGCCGAGGGGTAGGTTTATTTCTTACCTCAAGGCTAGGAAGATGGTGCAGAAAGGGTACATCTATCATCTGGTTCGGGTATTTGATACAGAGGCTGAGGTGCCAGTTCTTGATCGATGCCGATGGTTAGGAGTTTCGGATGTGTTCCCAGATGATCTTCCGGGTATCCCTCCTGAGAGGGAGATTAAGTTTTGTATTGACACGTTGCCAGACACTCGACCTATTTCCATTCCGCCATACAGATGGCACTCCGAGTTGAGGAGAGTGAAGGACTCTGAAAGATTTTCTGGAGAAAGGCTTTATCAGGCCTAGTGTATCTCCCTGGGGAGCGCCGGTTTTGTTTGTGAAGAAGAAGGATGGGACGCTGCGTATGTGTTGATTACAGGAAACTGAATAAGGTAACCATTAAGAATAGGTACCCCCTTCCCAGGATTGATGATTTGTTTGACCAGTTGCAGGGTGCGAGGTGTTTCTCAAAGATAGACCTGCGTCCGTTATCATCGTGCACGAGTTCGAGAGGCGACATCCCAAAGATCGTATTCAGACCCGTATGGGCACTATGAGTTGAGGTTATGTCTTTCGGTTTGACCAACGCTCCAGCGGTATTTATGGATTTGATGAACCGGGTGTTCAAGCCATTTTTGGATACATTTGTGATAGTATTCATTGATGACATCCTGGTTTATTCGCGGACAGAGCAGGAGCATGCAGATCACTTGAGGACGGTACTTGGGGTTCTCCGGAACCGACAGTTATTCGCCAAGTTCTCCAAGTGTGAGTTTTGGTTGGCCTCAGTGGCATTCCTGGGGCATATTATTGGGGCTGATAGTGTTCGGGTGGATACGGCAAAGATTGAGGCAGTCAAGTCTTGGCCGAGACCTACTACTCCGACCAAGGTGCGCAGTTTCTTAGGACTGGCAGGGTATTATCGTAGGTTTGTGGAGCAGTTTGCTTCGATTTTAGCACCGCATTAGGTCGACTCGGGCGCAAGTTCTAGTGCACGAGGCTTGCGAAGGGTTTCGATTCTTGAAGGAAAGGTTGACTACATCTCCGCTTACTCTTCCCGAGGGGTTAGACGGCACGTGATCTATTGTGATGCCTCGGGTATCGGGCAGGTGTGTTTTGATGCGGCATGGCAAGGTTATAGCCTATGCTTCCGGCGCTACTGAAGCATGAGAGAAATTACCCTACACATGACTTAGAGTTGGCGCAGATTATTCATGCCTTGAAGATTTGGAGACATTATTTGTATGGGTTCATGTGGATATTTATACGCACCACAAGAGCCTCCAAGATATCTTCGTGCAGAGGAACCGAACATGCGGCAGAGACGGCGGTTAGAGTCTTTGAAAGATTATGATGTTGATATTCTATACCATCCGGGAAGGCCAACGAGTTGCCGATGCCTTGAGTCGTAGATCGGGGAGCCCGCAGAGGTACAGCAGAGACAGGACATGGTCCGTCAGATCCACCAGTTAGCGAGCCTTGGGGTTCGATTGATCGATACCGACGATAGTGGGGTACGGGTTCGTGAGGTTGCCGAGTCTTCCATCGTTGATGAGGTGAAGAGGCGACAGTTTGAGGACCCAGTGTTGGTACGGTATCGAGATGCAGCTCTTCGGGAGGAGAAGAGTCTATTCGAGGTAGCGCCTGATGGGGTGCTGAGATTTGAGGGTCGGTTGTGTGTTCCCGATGTGTCAGGACTTCACAACAGATTCGGGAGGCACACGGCTTTCGTTATTCTATTCATCCGGGGTCGACCAAGATGTACCATGACCTCAGATGTTTGTATTGGTGGGATGGCCTGAAGAGGGACGTGGCAGGTTTTGTTGCACAGTGTCCTAATTGCCAGCAGGTCAAGGTCGAGCACCAGAGGCCCAGCGGATTATTGCAGTCTATTGAGATTCCGACTTGGAAGTGGGAGGTGATCAACATGGACTTTGTTACAGGGTTACCTCGTACTCAGAGGAAGTACGACTCCATTTGGGTCATTGTTGACAGGCTGACGAAATCAGCCCATTTCCTTCCAGTCAGGACGACGTTTTCGGCTGAGGACTATGCCAGATTGTACATCAGAGAGATTGTGAGGCTGCACGGTGTCCCGGTGTCGATTATATCTGATAGAGGAGCCCAGTTTACGGCTAACTTCTGGAGGTCTTTCCAGAAGGGTTTAGGGACACAGGTGAGTCTCAGTACAGCATTCCATCCTCAGACTGACGGGCAGGCAGAGCGTACTATCCAGACACTTGAGGATATGCTGCGGGCCTGCGTGATTGATTTCAGGGGTAGTTGGGAGGATCATTAGCCTCTTGTAGAGTTTTCTTATAACAACAGCTATCATTCCAGTATACAAATGGCGCCATACGAGGCTTTATATGGGCGAAAATGTAGGTCGCCGATTGGTGGGTTCGACGTGGGCGAGGTGCAGTTAGTTGGCCTGCTTTGGTACAGGCCGTGGATAAGGTGAAGCTTATCCAGAGAGATCGTAGCGGCTCGAGTCGGCGAAGTCATATGCGGATAATCGGCGTCGGCATTTGGAGTTTCGTAGACGATTGGGTCTTCTGAAGGTGTCACCCATGGCGGTGTGATGAGATTCGGAAAGAAGGGGAAACTCAGCCCAAGGTACATTGGACCCTACCAGATCGTCTGTGGAGTAGGCAAGGTTGCCTATGAGTTGGATCTGCCATCAGAGTTAGAGGTGGTACATCCAGTCTTCCATGTTTCTATGTTGCAGAAGTGTATCGGAGATCCAGCGAGATTTTTCCCTACTAGTGAGGTCCAGGTGACAGAGGGGTTATCGTATGAGGAGAGTCCCATAGCGATACTCGATCGCCAGTCAGCGATCGCGACCAGGATGTGGCTTCCACAAAGTCTGTGGAGGAATGATAACCGGGAGGAGATGACTTGGGAAGCGGAGGAGGACATGTTGAGGAAGTATCCTCACTTATTTCCTATACCTTCAGGTAATTCATCTTCCCTTACTTGTCAAGTTTTAATTGAAGCATTTGTTTTGTGTAAATGCTATATTGTGGCCATGTGTGGCAGTATTGGTATGTCAGGGTTGTGTAAGGAAACTATGTCGCTATTTAGAAGTTTGACTCTGAAAGAACATTCGGGGACGAATGTTTCTAAGGGGGGAAGAATGTTACACCCCGTATTTATAGGACATGTTTTAAGAACGTAAGTAAGAACTCACAAGTGTTAAGATTTGAGACTTGTAAAAATTTATCGGAATTATGAAATTATCGGAAAACGAAATATTGTGACGAATGGGAGGGCGACACGTGTCACCCCCCTTATTGGTGCCTTGGATGATTTTGTGCAAGGGCAAGAGGGTCATTGGACCCTTTTTAGCAAGACAAGTCTTGCAACTTGTAGCTTGAGAGAATTGACTTGGTCAATGGGACCACCACACTTGATATTTAATAAGACTACATCCAAGCCTCACATCTGTTTATATCTTGACCCTCCATAGCACTATATTAAACTAGTAGTTCTAGACAAGCTTAAACACTTAGCCAAAATTTCACAAAAAATTGGAAGAACAAGAGCATTGCTCTCGGGTTCACTCACAAAGGAAAAGAAAAAAAAATTGTTTCTTGTTCATTAAGATCCCCACTTTAAACCAAGGTTCTTATGTGTATTGTAAACATATCTCAATAGAAAAATCTTGGAAAAAGATAGTTTACGGGTTAGTCGCAAAACGAAAACCTAGTTGTCTTTCTAGGTTTTGTTTGGAGATTTGAAGGAAAATTGTTGGTGTTGTTCTAAGGGTCTCAACTAGCGGATTGAAGCGTCTTGAAGAGGCTCTAAGTTGCTAAGGAGCGACTTCGGATTGGAATTGGATTAAGATTCGTTAAGGTATAATCTTGTCCTTTGAAAGTGTTACAAGATTATTTATATTGTTGTTAGTTTTACATGTTGCTAGCATGAAGTATATGTGTTGAAGTTATAAGTATTATGGATTGCTTGTAGCTTAAATCTAAAATGTTATACAAGCCACTTGAAGTTGGATTACTAATTGGTCGTTTATTAGAAATCGTCGCATGTTATTTACTTGGAGGTTATAGTAGTTATAATCGTTTGCGACTTGATATCATGTTAGGCTAATAACTTGGATTGAAATGGAAATTGGATAAGGATTGATGTTGTAATATTTCAAGTTAGCCGAATTGGCCTAGTAAGTTGTATTAATTTGATATCGTTTGTGGGGCGGAATTTTACACGTCTAGTAGGCGTGTAATCCCCTATTGTTGATTGCATTGATTGGGCCTTAAATGTGGCGTGTTTGGTTATTGTATTCGGCCTTGAAAAAGGTGGCAAAGTGAGTAGAAACAAAGGAGGTGCTGTCCGATTTTCCGTAGAATTTAGCGACTTGACACTTATAATATTCTACGTTTGAAGTAAGGCTTTAATAGACGTATTGTGAATATTATAGGTTGACATACTACGGCGGACTTTGTACTTGGCAAGTGGTTTGACCGGCGAGGTATGTATAACTTTTCCTATCTTTTGAGCATGACTAGTCAGACGATATAGTGCGGTGAGACGTACAAGACCTTGATATCCTTTACTAGTTTTATGAATAGCCAAGTTGGGTGAGTTAGGAGATTAACTCACTTCTTTGAAAGTATTAAGGATGTCTAATGTTTTATTAAAGTTAAGGGACTTGAAGAGTTTTAAAGTATGTGATACTTGTTCCGCTTAAACGTATAAGTCCCTTGGATAGGAAATTGTATATGGCTAAGGTATAAAGCGAATGTAACGACTTTATGGGGAGTTGGTTATAATTGCTTTATGGAAAGATGAATGACTTGATTTTAATGAAAAGGCAATTTGATTTTAAGGCATCGATTGCCTAAGGTTTTATTATAAAAGGAGTCACTTGATTTAGAAACCTAACTTTATTTCTAAAGGTATTGTGACTTGTCTTGAAAAGTAATTTTGACTTGATACTACGGTTTATAGTATCTTGGAAGTTTTATATGAAAATGAGTCATTTTCAAAAGGTTAGAAGTACGTAGTACTTTGGGTTAAACTCCCGGATTTATTATAACATATTAGTGCCTTAAGTGAACTAAAATGAGAGTGTAGATGAATAAGACTAATAAGAAGTTAGGGGGATTTCTAACTTGCTTATTTATTGTATGACGGCCGGTTGAGATAGGGTAAGAGTATAAGTGAGGGGTAAACCCCCAAGACGCTATACCACCTTCTCCAGGATAAGAGTATAAATGAGGGGTAAACCCCCAAGACGTTATACCACCTGCTTTATTACCTTCTCCAGGGTAAGAGTATAAATGAGGGGCAAACCCCCAAGACGTTATACCACCTGCTTCAGGGTAAGAGTATAAATGAGGGGTAAAAACCCCCAAGACGTTATACCACCTGTTTCTATGGGTTCGCTACCCATGATATGATCGGGAGTCTCCTATTGTGATGTTGTACGTATTCCCTTGATTTACTCTCATTGTTAGTAAGGCACTGTGTACTGTAATTTTGTTATCATACATGTCTCCGGCTTTGTTTTAAACTTATGTTGTAATTACAGTACTTTCCAGTTTTACATACTTAGTACATATTGTGTACTGACCCCCTTCCTCGGGGGCTGCGTTCATGCCGCAGGAAAGGGTAAGCAGGTGGTGGATCCTCATACTTAGGATCACTTATCAGACGTCAGAAGCTCCATTTCTCCGGAGGCTTGTCTCTTTTGGTACAGTCTTTCCCTGATGTTGTAGATTTATGTACATTCAGGGGTATGGCGGGGCCCTGTCCCGCCACAGTTGTTATTCCTAGAGGTCTGTATTCACATATGTGGTTGGGCTGTAAGAACTGAGTTGTACAGTTGTACTTTTGATTATGTTTATATTATGGAAGGCGGCCTTATCGGCTAGCCTGTGATGTTTTTTTGTTTACACATGTGTTTATGTTGTGTATGTTCCGCTGCTATTCTCTGATGTATACCTGAACGGGGTGCCCAGGTAGGGCACCAGTCGCGGCCCCGGGGTCGGGTCGTGACAATAATAGTCTAAAATAAAGCTGAAGACATGTATGATAAGAAAATTAACATTACACTGTGCCTTACCGAAGAGAAAGTAATGAAAGTCAGTTTTACCTTGTATAGACTATTTCAACACATGAACAATAGTCACACCAGGGCTATGGACTCCAGCCCTCAAATATCAAAGCCCGTGGAATTCTCCATCACTGCCGACCGTTATAAGTGTAAAATATAACCATGTGACACGTCTGTGGCATCCTACCTCACTTTCGGCGTACACATATACATATATCATTTGCCCGTGGAATCCCCCGTCACTGCCGACAGCCGTAAGTGTAAAATGTAACCATGTGACGCGCCCATGGCATCCTACCTCACTGTCGGCGTACACACATACAACACACATATATATATATATATATATATATATCTCATGCCCGTGGAATCCCTCATCTCGGGTACATGACTTCATGGGTAGCTAATCCATGGGGTAATAATCGTATATAACATGCCCGTGGAATCCCTCATCTCGGGTACATGTCTTCATGGAGAGCTAATCCATGGAGTAATAATCGTATATAACATGCCCATGGAATCCCTCATCTCGGGTACATGTCTTCATGGAGAGCTAATCCATAGAGTAATAATCGTATATAACATGCCCGTGGAATCCCTCATCTCGGGTACATGTCTTCATGGAGATCTAATCCATGGAGTAATTGTTATACCCCGTAGTTGCAGGGTATGTATGTGAGGACGTACGTACGAGAGTACGGCAGAAATTTTGAAAAGAAAGAAAGATGTGAGTTTTCGACGGAAAAGTTTCCGGTTTTTGTAAGGAAAAATGTTCGTTGAAGGGAATTGGGTTCCCAGATTTGGAATTTGGGCTTCTTAGATTATATTAGAATTTTGGAATTTTATTTTCGGAAATGGTCACGTGGGGCCCACGGGAGAAATTCTGGTTTTGTGGGCCCACTTTGTTTGAGATTTTGGCCATTGTGGATATTTTTGGAAGACGTTTTTGAGGGCCAATAGGAGGGTGACACGTGTCACCCCGCTGAAGTGGCGGACGAATGACATTTGTGCACAACACCTGGTTAAGTCGTCTTTTGACGAAACGTTATACATAACTTGCGAGGGGACAATTCCGGCTATGTCTTTTCTTATTTTTGCGGATTTTTCCGAGAGACGAAACATTTTGGACCAACGGGAGGGTGACATGTGTCACCCTCACATTGGAAGCAAGTGGGGCAGACTTGGCGATTGAGAGGCAAGTTGTGGTAGTTATTTGTGTAGATATTTGTGAGGGTTTTAAGGAGTAGGGTCTAGGGTACACTTGGCTTGATCTTGGCCTTACACTTGCCTTGCACATGGCTTGATCTTGGCCATTGATTGGCTTTTGGTTTTGCTATAAATACCCTTGGCAGAAGACTTCATTCATCCAAGTATGTTCCAAGTCTTGCTATCCTTCCTCTCCTCTTGTTTGACTCTCGTCCAAGAGCCCCCTAGTAAAGGCCCTGGCAGAAACCCCTCCCTTTGAGTGGCCTTTGTGGCGAGAGCCCTCTCCCCTTTGAGGTGCTAGTGGGTACCACAGCCTAGTTGTTTCGTATAATACCCTCCTCTTGTGGTATTGAAATACTTCTCTAGTATTGTTGTAATGCCCAAAATACCTTAGCCTTGTACCTTGTAGTATTCCAAAGATACCTCTATACGTGAGCAGGAAATACTACCTTTTGTCCTTTAGTCTCAAACCAAAACCCTAAGGAAATCTTCATAGTTGGTTGAAGTATTTGAGTAGAAGTTAGTTAGAACTTCAAAGGGTTGTTTGGGGTGGTTTAGAGCGCACGGAGTGGAGCTAAACCTTGCTCAGGATCGACATTATAACTTGGATAATTTTGGGCTTATCGAGGTGAAAGTACTAAGAGTAGCGTATTCTACTCGAGGAGTGGAAAGGGCTAGCAAGGTTGTAGTACTTGGAGCATTTTGCTTATTGTCGATAAATCGTCGCGAGGTATGTGAACCTCTTCCTATCTTTTCTAGCATGATTGTTGTGAACTATGTAGTACGGTAGACGTACATGTGCTAAGTGATTTGGTTGGTTTAAAACATAGGGTGTTATAATAGCTTTATGGGAAGTTAGTTATAACGACCTTATGTAAGTGAAAATGGTTTACTGACGTTAGAAGTTAAGAGACTTGATCTTATAAGATAAGAGACTTAACTTATTTGTTTTAATGTGGATGTTTGTGTGAAACCTCATTCGTGAGTAATGAATACTTGGTTTTTAAAGGGATAATGTTTCTTGATTTCGGAATCGAGAATGTGTATCGACAGACCACTGCAGCGTTAATAAAGGAAAATGTATTGAATAATGATGTGTTGTATTAAAACCAGTAGAAACCTCCATCTGCATAGAAGCTAAGATGAGACAAAATGATATTACATTTTCTAGATCATGGCTGCTGTAATAAGATCGTTATAAACAAGAATAAACTACTCACATATATGACATATATTACTCAATTGTTCTAAAAAGGAATCAAGTGATCAAGTTTGGGAACTATGAAATCATTTGAAAATGAGAAGCTTGAGTAATTGAAACTAGGCAAACTGGAACTTAGGAAAAGAATGTTGTTACTTGATTTTGAAAAGGAATGTGGGTTGGTCATTCTAATACTACGGGTATCGGGTGACTTTTATAAAAGTAATGGATCTCTTTTAAAAGAACTTAACGTATGTAGTACCTTGGGGTTAAAAACCCGGACTTTGGCATAAAATGAGAGTACTTTGAGTTGTGTGAAACTTGCCTATGCTTGTTGTTGTGAAACTTGCCTATGCTTGTTGTTGTGAAACTTGCCTATGCTTGTTGTTGTGAAACTTGCCTATGCTTGTTGTTGTGAAACTTGCCTATGCTTGTGATGATAGCCTTTGTTGTGCAAGTGTGGTATTTCTGTGTTACCGCGTCTCTCGATAGAGGGTCGGTCGACTTGTTGAGAACTTACTTGGGCGTCTTTGGCGGTGATGGAGAATTCCGGGTATGTTTCCATTTTGATTCTTGTCTTGTTGTTGATGTCACATGGACATGTCTACACCGTCTGAGATTAGGGTACGCGGCCATGCGGCGGGTTGATTACGATATATTGTTATTGTGGTTACATGGACATGTCTACCGAGGTAGAATTCAGGGGCATGTGGCCACGCGGCGTGGTTGATCACCCAGTATATTATTGTTGATGTCACATGGGCGATGTCTACACCGGTAGAATTCCGGGGCATGTGGCCGTGGGGCATTGGTATTATTGTTGCATCATGGACATGTCTACACCGTCTGAATTCGGGGCATGCGGCCGTGATGCGAACATGATTGATGTTGTGGGCGTGAGACCCATAGTTATATTTGAGTGATGACTTGAGGCGTGAGTCACATCGACATGATCGCTTTTATGTTGTGGCGTAGTTTGGTTATCATACATGTCTCTGCTTTATATAGACTAGTATGATTTCATTCTGATATTTCTGATTTCACATACTTGGTACTGTTATCGACCTCCTTGAGTGCGTTCATGCCGCGGTAGGTACATCGGTCGTGGATCCTCGCTCTTAGGATCTCGGTTCAGCGTTTTGGGAAGCTCCGTTTCTCGGAGGCTTATCTTTTGGTATGTGTTCCACGAGTTGTAGGTTCTTGTACATTCTGGGGTATGGCGGGCCTGTCCGTCATAGTTATTGTAAATCTTAAGTGCAGTAAATCTTGTTGTGGGCGGGGTTTGTAAAGGGATTAAATTGTTCGTTTTGAAAGAGTTGTATTTATTTATGTTATTGGAAGGTAACCGTTGGGTTGGCTTTTTTATGTTCATATATCTTGTTTCTTGTTTAAAGTTTTATTTTCATTGGTTTTCTCGATGATTGTATCACTAGGGTGCGGGATAAGGCACGATGCGGGCCGGGCAGTCGTTACAAAAGTGGTATCGAGCGATTAATCCTCGGAAAGTGTCTATGACCGTGTCTAGTAGAGTCTTGATTATCGATGTGTTGTGCACCACATCTATAATCGTGAGGCTGAGACATTTAGGATTGGTTTCCATTCTTCTCATTCCGAGATCGTGCCTTAGAAATGTTGTAAGTTGGACCCTCCGCGTATCTCGTTTTTACGATTATGCCTCCGTGAGCAAGCGAGCCACGAAGGGCAAGACAGCCGAGAGTCTGCTAGTGAGATCTGAGAGAGTACGAGGCGCAGCGGTCGAGCACTGAGACAGTGCTTCGACGGCGAGTTTTGTAGCGCCGCCCGGCCCAGCGAGTTTAGAGCGCAGCGGTGGGCTGCTGAGACCACGATACTGAGCCTCGGTCCCGATGCAGGCGAGAGAGATGGGTTACAAGGAGATGGCGATTCTTTGGCGGTGTCGTGGCAGATATGAGGATAAGTGGATCACGGCGATTCAGTTCGATGCACCGATGGTTCACCCCGAGCGAATAGTTTGAGGCTACGGGACTTTCCGAGTTGTAGCCCGCGAGTTTTATGGGTCGAGGCACGAGGATGATCCGCAGGAGTTCATCCGGCGATTCTGACGGATCACGCGGGTGATCAAGGCTTGAAGACCGAGTCTGCGTGACCTTTGGTTCGCGTCGGTGCGTGATACCGCGATCGATTGGTTTGATTCATAGGAGCTTTCGGGAGAGCATGCACCTCCAGTGATATGGGATGAGTTTTGAGGGCTTTCCTCACTCACTTCTTGCCTCCGCGGATGAGGGCACGGCCGGCGATTTTTGATGCTTAGACAGAGCGGGCGTACGGTTCGGGAGTACAATGTGTAGTTCGACTCATTGGCCCGGTACGTCCCAGCGTTGGTAGCTAGTATGGAGGATCGAGTGCACCGATATGTTTCAGGGCTCGATGATTACATGTCAGAGGCATGTTCAGGAGTAGCTCTTCAGTCGGGCATGGACATTGCCGCGTGCAGCTCATCTGCTGGATGTGAGGCACGGAGGTCGACGGAATGACGAATCAGCGAAGAGGCGAACAACAGGGTCCTTTGGTGACTTTCGTGGCGGACCGCCTCGAAGATACTAGTTTTGTACCTCCGCCGGTGCAGTGGTCCTCCACAACCTTGAGTATTCGGAGCAGTCGGGCTCGAGGTTGAGTTTCGAGGAAGTAAGTGTTGGCTGATGCGGTCACCCTACCTCGGTGTGGTCGATGTGGTAGACGCATTTCGGGAGTGTCGTGGTGCGGGGAGCTTGTTATTTTGCGGCAGCGGGGCCATTTGCGAGCTGTCCGACCAAGGGTACGGATGTTACGACTCGACCCTACGGATCGATGGCTGGTTCATCGCCTTCTGATTATCGCCTGCAGCGTGCCTATGATTAGAGTGGAGGCGGTAGCTTGGGTATATCCTTAACCCTCAGAGTTTTGGTATGCTTGTTATGATGGTCTCATTATTATGTGCTATGTACGAATAGCGTTGTGTTAATTGTGAGTTAGAAAACATGCTTAGTTGGGAGGATACGATGGGGGCATGGTAAGTGTGAACCTTAGACTATGTCACGACTGAGACCTGAGGGGTAAGGTCGTCTGGAGTTAAAGATTTATTTTATGTTTGACCCTTATCAGAGGAGTAGTATACGTGGGATTTATTTGTGTGATAAGTCCGTGGGTAGTGTGAGATGGAAGTGGTAGCTTTCATGATGTGAATTAGTAAGATTGTTCGGATCGGGAACAAGAGTTTGGCGCGATTGGGGGTCGGGTTGAGGACCATTGCGGGTCAACCGTGCCGGATTAAGGTGGGGTCGGTTAGGTGGTCCTCCGGTGGTAGGTCACGAGGATGCTAGGCCCAAGTTTGTATGATCATCGTATGAGTTCGTGGGCGCGTTTGTTATACCGTAGTTCGGGTATGTATGCGAGGGCGTGCGTGCGAGAATCTGACGAAGATTGGAAAGGAAGAAAGAGGTGATTTTTCCACGGAAAAGTTTCCGGTTTTGTGAAGAAAAAGGTTCGTTAATGGGAATTGGATTCCCATTTTGGTATTCGGACTTCCTGGAATATTAGAGAATTATGGAATTTTATTTTCGGAAATGGTCACGTGGGGCCACGGGAGAAATTTTCGGTTTAGTGGGGCCCGATTTTATTTTTACATTTTGGACGTTATGGATATTTTTGGATGACGAAATATTTTGGGCCGAATCGGGGCGACACGTGTCACCCCGTGGCACCTTTGGGCGAAATATGTTTGTGCACAACACGGTTAGAGTCGTTTCGACGAAGCGTTCTACCTAACTGCGAAGGGTAAATTACGGCTATGTCATTTAGTATTTTTGCGGATTTTTCCGAGAGGCGAAGCGTTTTGGACCAACGAGAGGGCAACACTTGGCACCTCTCGTTGGTGGACTTGATGGGCGTTAGGGCGATTGAATGAGCAAGTCTTGGTTGATTTTTGTGTAGATATTTGTGAGGTTTTAAGGAGTAGGGTCTAGGGGCACTTGGGCATATCTTGGCCCTCCACTTGCCCCCAGCTAGATCTTGGCCATTGGTTGGCCTTTGCTTGCTATAAATACCCTCCCCTTTGAAGACTTCTTCATCCATTCCATAATTTCCAAGTCTTGAAAACCTCCCTCCTCCTTGTTGGTTTCGTCCCTCCTATTCCTTTGTGAGGCCTTGGCGAGGTGCACCCTCCCAGAGGCCTTGGCAGAAGTGGTACACCCCTCCTAGTGGTGTCTTGGTGGGTACCATTGGTAGGAAATACTCTCCAAGTATTGTTATAATGCCCAAATTACCTTAGAGTATACCTTGTAGTATTCTAAGGTTATACCTTTCTGAAAAGCCGAAATACTATTATACTTCCCGTCGGTACAAAACCGAAACCCTAGGAAAATCTCCATCGTCAGGTGGAGTAGTGTGTAGAAGTTGGTTAGAACTTCTAAGGGTGGTTTAGAGCGGGTTGGAGCGCTCGGAGTTGGAGCTAAACGATTGCCCAGGATCGACTTTATACTTGGATAATTATGGGCTTATCGAGGTAAATATCTTGTCCCTCTATTGTAATTGGAAATTACATGTTGTTAGATTATATAGTTGAAGTATACTATATATAGAACTAAGCTTAGTACTGCGGCAATGTCTTTTGACTTAAGCCTGAAGAACTGAACTGAACTGTAATTACATAGGCCTGTATTACAGTAGACTTGTGTAGTAGTACTGTGGAGTAGAATTGTACCCGTTCGGGTTAGATGTATAACCCCCCCCTGGTTGGCTTGGTAGCCGGCCCCGTTAGAGGAGGAGATTTACGCTGTTTGTTGCGGGAAGTCTTTGCGAATTTTCTGTAGAATGTTCTACGATAAGATCTTGATGTTAATAAGCGCCTTGTGGCCCTATAGGTTGAAGTACTACGTGTGGCGCATTCTACTTGGCTTAAGGAGTAGCCGACAGTTGGAAGTACTTGGAGCGTTTTGCTATTAGTCGATACTCGTCGCGAGGTACGTGAACCTCTTCCTATCTCTTCTAGCATGATATGTGTGAACTATGTAGATGCGGTGAGCGTCATGTACTAAATGTATTTGATTGGTGTAAAACATTTAGTTTTATAACGTCTTTTTGGTAAGTTGGTTATAACGGCTTTATGTTTATAAGAAAATACATGTGGTTTTAAAAAGGTAATCGATTTGAACTATAATCGGCTTGTTATGTGTTAATAAAGAACTTGAAGTATTTCAAAGAGTTTTGAATCATTTTGAGAGAAGAAGTAATACTTGATTTGTTTTGAAAACTTAAGAGTTATACTAGCTTTATGGAAAGTTAGGTATAACGTCTTAAGAGTGTTTCTTGATTTTGGAAATCAGAATGTGTATCGACAAACCACTGCAGCGTTAATAAAAGGAAATGTTTTGACAGATTAAGTATTATTAAAACCAGTAGAAACTTCCATCTGCATAGAAGCTAAGATGAGACAAAATGATATTTCCTAGATCATGGCTGCTGTAATAAGATTGTTGTAAACAAGAATATCCTACTCACATATAAGACTTATGTTTCTCAGATAGTTTAAAGGAGAATTATATTCTTAAATGAATAAGACTATGAACTACGAAACCTTTCTAAAATAAGAAACGTGAACATTTGATATTAGGCAAACTTGGACGTTTGGAAAATAATGTTGTTACTTGATTTTACAAAGGTAAGAGTTTTGGTTTTCTTAAAAGGATAGTCACTCTATTTTATACTACGGGTATTGTGTGACTTATGTGAAAGAAACAGATCTTTTAAGATTTAATGTGTGAAGTACTTTGGGGTTAGATACCCGAACTTGTTAGTAGAAAGTACCTTGTGTGAATACTCTATTGTATTGGTTCGTGATAGCCTTGTAAATACTTTCTTGTTGATTTGAGAAGTAAACATGTTGGGATGCTACGTGTGTTAGTATCTTGTGATGTTAGTGTAAAGGGGTTTTCCCCTCGACTGCGCTTAAAGTTGTTTGACTATCAGTAGTTATGTTGGTATTGTACCACTCGCCTTGACTTGTGTTAGGAGGTTAGGCGCCTCCGTCGCGGGGTAGACTTCAGTGATGCAGGACCATGATTCGAGAATACCTCATGCGGGTCCAGGGGATCCATGCGGAGCTACGGGAGCTCCAGGTTAGTGTGCGGCCCTTGTGGTCATGCGGTCCTTGTGGCATGCGGACTGCGAGTCCAGGACGATGCCGGGGAGTAGCTACCCTCGATGCGGGGTTATACCTCATGCGGGCCTATCTCGGCCTATGCGGGCTGCGGAGAGTTCGAGGGCTGAAGCGCGCATTTGATCTGCGAGCGAGTGACGGCTTTTATCATGTGACGGTGCAGGCAGATATCATGACACGACTTATGACCTTGTTGTGCGTAGGTGTTAGTAGTCGGCTATGCCTTCGTACTTACCCTGTACGTTTTTATTAGGACACAGTGGGACCTGGTGTTTATGTGTATTCCTTGGTGCTTGTATATCATAAACTGCCGGCAGTGAGGAAGGTATTCCACGGGCACGATTGATGTGGTGGGCGTGAGACCCGTTGTTAAAATTGAGTGATGACTTGAGGCGTGAGTCACGACTTGACATATTTGCTTATTTATGGTGAGCGTAGTTTGGTTATCATACATGTCTCTGCTTTGTATAGACTACTATGATTTCATTTCTGATATTTATTTCTAGTTTCACATACTAAATTTTTGTTATCGACCTCCTTCGGGCTGCGTTCATGCCGCAGTAAAGGTACACCGATCGTTGATCCTCGCTCTTAGGGTCACAGATCGACTTTTAGGAAGCTCCGTTTCTCGGAGGCTTATCTTGGTATAGTCCCTGTTGTTATAGGTGCTTACATTCGAGGGTATGGCGGGGCCCTGTCGTCGTTGTTGTCGTATCATTTCTTAGAAGTGCTGTAATCTTGTTGTGGCGGGGTTTGTAAAAGGATTAAAGCTGCTCATTTGAAAAAGTGGTTATTTATATATCGAAAGGCAAGTTTTCCTCGATTCTTGTTTTGTACTTCACTTGTTCACGTATGTGTTTATGTTCGTGATTACTCACGATGTTGTGTCACTAGGGTGCGGGGTAAGGCACGATCCACGGGCCGGGCAGTCGTGACAAAAGTGGTATCGAGCGATTAATCCTCGGAAAGTGTCTACGCACCGTATCGATGAAGTCTTGATTATCGGTGTGTTGTGCACCACACCAATAATCAGGAGGCTATAGGATATTTAGGATTGGTTTCTATTCTTCTCACTCTGAGATCGTGCCTTAGAGCTGTGTTGTAAGTTGGACCCTCTGACGAAATTCATTCCCTTATCGTTATGCCTCCGCGTAGGGCAACCCAGGCGAGGAGGCAAGCGGCCGAGAGGCTGCGAGTTAGTCTGAGAGGGTCACGAGGGCGAGCCCAAATCATTGCCTAGGGTAGTGCTTCATTCGGGGATTTCTGCGACGTCACTAGCCCCAGCAGAGTTTAAGCATGGCGACGGCAGTTCCTACTGCGGCCATGATATGTGAACCTTCAGTTCCACGACCGGGAACCGAGAATATAGATTGCAAAGAGGCAACCCTGTTACTAGCCATGGATTTGGCTACGGAGAGTATACCGATGTCGCGAGTTTTGATGACTACCTAAGAAAGGGTTGTGCAAGTAATTCTTGATTGGGCTTGAGCATGGCACGTATGCGGGCTTATGCGCAGCCGAGAAGCGTGAGATCGACGGGTTAACCAGGGCGAGAAGAGGGCGGAGCAGCAAGGTCGCCGGTAACTTTCAAGGTGAGTATACCTTAAGTGCTATGTTCTGATAGCAGCGTGGTAGTTGTGATTAGAAATCATGGTGGGTTAACCGAGTAAGATTTTGGAGGATAGAGAAAGTGTGAGCCTTAGAGCTTTATACGCAAAGACCTTAGAGGTAAGGCCATCTCGGGTAGAGACGTATGTTTATGTTTGACCCTTATAGGAGTGCATAGTGCGTGGTGTGTTTGGGATAAGTCCCTAAGTAGTATGAAATGAAAGAGGGTAGTTGAGCTAAGAAGACCGCTAGGTTTTCGTAACGTGTTTAGTAAGATTGTTCCTTCGGGGAGGTGGTATTTTGCGCCTTGCCGGGTCGGGTTGAGGCTACGTGCGGGTCAACCCGCGGCAGGTTTGGTAGCGAGTCGGTTGGGGTGGTCGCCTTGTGGTAAGTCGTGAGGGTGTTAGGCCCAAGTTTAGTTAACCAACGTACGAGTTCGTGGATGCGTTCGACCGGTGGTCGGGCCGATGGGGGCAACCCATCGTGTTCTTCGGTCGGGACCGTTCACTTGGCAGTGTTGATTTATCAGAAAGGTTGTAAGGCTGCACGAGGTGCCTACCTTCACCTTATGGCAGACAGTGGAGCCCAGGTTACGGCTGTTTTTGTTTCTGGAAGTTTTACCAGGCAGGGTTAAGGACTCAGGTGAGTCTCAGAATCGCATTCGCCCTCGGGCCAGTGTGTGGATTTCAGGGGTAGTTGCGAGGATTGTTGTCTCCTGTGGAGGGAGCGTTTTGAGCTACCATTTCAGTGTTCGGATGTCGCCTTATGAAGCCTTGCAGGGGCGGAAGTGTAAGTTGCCGGTCGATTGGTTCGATGTTGGCAGGGTTCAGATAGTTGGTTCAGGCTTGTTCCACAGGTCGTGGATAGTGAGAAGCTTGTCTAGAAGAAGTTCTGGCAGCTCAGAGGAATCGTGCGGATAATCGGCGAGGACGCTTAGAGTTCAGGTTGACGGTCGGTCTTCTTGAAAGTACCACCCCGGACAGGGTGTGACGAGTTTTGGATACTAAAGCAGTATCAGAAATGTGGTAAGAATTCGAGTGTACGGCGGCGGTGATCGCATGCGGCCGGTACCATTTGTTGGGTCGTTGGAGCAAGGCTCGCGGCAAAGTGACAAAGTGGTATCTCAGGCAAAGTGTCAAAAGTGGTATCAAAAGTAGTATTATTTGTGGTGATGTTAGAGGTGTTTCCTCGTGGACTTGGATGTAAGTATTTTACGTGGGTATTTCTGTGGCCAGCTGTGGCAGGATTGTTTCGTAAGTATAGTAGTGAAGACTATCTTCGCGTGTTCGTTTTGAGACTTAGAAGGAACATTCGGGACGAATGTTTCTAAGGGGGGAAGAATGTTATACCCCGTAGTTCCAGGGTATGTATGCGAGGACGTACGTACGAGAATACGACAGAAAGATTGGAAAGGAAGAAAGAGGTGATTTTTCCACGGAAAAGTTTCCGGTTTTTGTGAAGGAAAAGGTTCGTTAATGGGAATTGGATTCCCAGTTGGTATCGGACTTCTGGAATATTAGAGAATTATGGAATTTTATTTTGGAAATGGTCACGTGGGGCCACGGGAGAAATTCTGGTTTTGTGGGCCCGCTTTGATTTTGAGATTTTGGCCGTTTTGGATATTTTTTGGAAGACGAAATATTTTGGGCGAATCGGGCGACACGTGTCACCCCATGTGGCACCCTTGGGCGAAATATGTTTGTGCCTGACACTTTGGTTAGAGTCGTTTTCGACGAAGCGTTCTACCTAACTGCGAAGGGTAAATTACGGCTATGTCATTTAGTATTTTTGCGGATTTTTCCGAGAGGCGAAACGTTTTGGACCAACGAGAGGGCAACACTTGGCACCTCTCGTTGGTGGACTGATGGGGCGTTAGGGCCGATTGAATGAGCAAGTCTTGGTTGATTTTTGTGTAGATATTTGTGAGGTTTTAAGGAGTAGGGTCTAGGGGCACTTGGGCATATCTTGGCCTCAGCCGCCCACTTGGCTAGATCTTGGCCATTGGTTGGCCTTTGCTTGGCTATAAATACCTCCCTTTGAAGACTTCTTCATCCATTCCATAATTTCCAAGTCTTGAAAACCTCCTCCTCCTTGTTGGTTTCGTCCCTCCCTATTCCTTTGTGAGGCCTTGGCCGAGGGTGCACCACTCCCAGAGGCCTTGGCGAGGGTACACCTCCTAGTGGTGTCGTGGGGTACCACTCTTGGTAGGAAATACTCTCAGTATTGTTATAATGCCCAAATTACCTTAGTATACCTTGTAGTATTCTAAGGTTATACCTTTCTGAAAAGCCGGAAATACTATTATACTTCCGTCAGTCCAAAACCGAAACCCTAGGAAAATCTCCATAGTCCGTTTGGAGTATTGTGTAGAAGTTGGTTAGAACTTCTAAGGGTGGTTTAGAGCGGGTTGGGCGCTCGGAGTTGAGCTAAACGATTGCCGGGATCGACTTTATACTTGGATAATTATGGGCTTATCGAGGTAAATATCTTGTCCTCTATTGTAATTGGAAATTACATGTTGTTAGATTATATAGTTGAAGTATACTATATATAGAACTAAGCTTAATCTTTGCGCAATGTCTTTTGACTTAAGCTGAAGAATCTGAACTGTAATTACATAGGCACGTATTCAGATAGACTTGTGTAGTAATCTTGTGGAGTAGAATTGTACCCGTTCGGGTTAGATGTATAACCCCTGGTTGGCTTGGTAGCGGCCCAGTTAGAGGAGGAGATTTCTGTTGTTGCGGGAGGTCTGCCGAATTTTACGTAGAATGTTCTACGATAAGATCTTGATGTTAATAAGCGCCTTGTGGCCTATAGGTTGAAGTACTACGTGTGGCGCATTCTACTTGGCTTAGGAGTAGCAGCGGTTGGAAGTACTTGGAGCGTTTGCTATTAGTCGATACTCGTCGCGAGTACGTGAACCTCTTCCTATCTCTTCTAGCATGATATGTGTGAACTATGTATGCGGTGAGCGTCGTGTACTAAATGTATTTGATTGGTGTAAAACATAAAGTGTTATAACGGCTTTATGGGAAGTTGGTTATAACGGCTTTATGTTGATAAGAAAATACATGTGGTTTTAAAAGGATGGCGATTTGAACTATAAGCGGCTTGTTATGTGTTAATAAAGAACTTGAAGTATTTCAAAAGAGTTTTGAATCATTTTGAGAGAAGAAGTAATACTTGATTTGTTTTGAAAACTTAAGAGTTATACTAGCTTTATGGAAAGTTAGGTATAACGTCTTAAGAGTGTTTCTTGATTTTGGAAATCAGAATGTGTATCGACAAACCACTGCAGCGTAAATAAAAGAAAATGTTTTGACAGATAAAGTATTATTAAAACCAGTAGAAACATCCATCTGCATAGAAGCTAAGATGAGACAAAATGATATTTCCTAGATCATTGCTGAAGTAATAAGATTGTTGTAAACAAGAATCTCCTACTCACATAAGACTTATGTTTCTCAGATAGTTTAAAGGAGAATTATATTCTTAAATGAATAAGACTATGAACTACGAAACCTTTCTAAAATAAGAAACGTGAACATTTGATATTAGGCAAACTTGGACGTTTGGAAAATAATGTTGTTACTTGATTTTACAAAGGTAAGAGTTTTGGTTTTCTTAAAAGGATAGTCACTCTATTTTATACTACGGGTATTGTGTGACTTATGTGAAAGAAACATATCTTTTAAGATTTAATGTGTGAAGTACTTTGGGGTTAGATACCCGAACTTGTTAGTAGAAAGTACCTTGTGTGAATACTCTATTGTATTGGTTCGTGATAGCCTTGTAAATACTTTCTTGTTGATTTGAGAAGTAAACATGTTGGGATGCTACGTGTGTTAGTATCTTGTGATGTTAGTGTAAAGGGGTTTTCCCCTCGACTGCGCTTAAAGTTGTTTGACTATCGGTAGTTATGTTGGTATTGTACCACTCACTTGACTTGTGTTAGGAGGTTAAGGCGCCTCCGATGCGGGGTAGACTCGGTGATGCAGGACCATGATTCGAGAATACCTCATGCGGGTCCAGGGGATCCATGCGGAGCTACGGGAGCTCCAGGTTAGTGTGCGGCCCTTGTGGTCATGCGGTCGCTTGTGGCTATGCGGATGCGAGTCGGGGCGATCGGGAGTAGCTACCCTCGATGCGGGGTTATACCTCATGCGGGCCTATCGGAGCCTATGCGGAGTGCGGAGAGTTCTGTGGCTAGACGCGCACATTTGATCTGCGGCGAGTGACCAGCTTTTATCATGTGGCCAGTGCAGACAGATATCATGACACGACTTATGACCTTGTTAGTGCTGTAGGTGTTAGTAGTCGGCTATGCCTTCGTACTTACTGCATGCCGTTTTATTAGGACACAGGTGGGACCTGGTGTTCATGTGTATTCCTTGGTGCTTGTATATCATAAACTGCCGGCAGTGAGGAAGGTATTCCACGGGCACGATTGATGTGGTGGGCGTGAGACCCATTGTTAAAATTGAGTGATGACTTGAGGCGTGAGTCACGACTTGACATATTCGCTTATTTATAGTGAATCGTAGTTTGGTTATCATACATGTCTCCGCTTTGTATAGACTACTATGATTTCATTTACTGATTTATTTCTAGTTTCACATACTAATTTTTGTTATCTTGACCTCGCCCGGGGCTGCGTTCATGCCGCAGGTAAAGGTACACCAGTCGTTGATCCTCGCTCTTAGGGTCACAGATCAGCTTTTGGGAAGCTCCGTTTCTCCGGAGGCTTATCTTGGTATAGTCCCCTGTTGTTATAGGTGCTTACATTCAGGGGTATGACGGGGCCCTGTCCCGTCGTTGTTGTCGTATCATTTCTTAGAGGTGCAGAAATCTTGTTGTGGCGGGGTTTGTAAAAAGGATTAAACTGTTCATTTGAAAAAAAGTGGTTATTTATATATGCCGAAAGGCAAGTTTTCCTCAGATTACTGTTTTGTACTTCACTTGTTCACGTATGTGTTTTATGTTCCGCTGATTACTCTGATGTTGTGTCACTAGGGTGCCCGGGGTAAGGCACCAGTCACGGGCCCCGGAACGGGTCGTGACAGCGTTCGACCAGAAGCGGTTCGTAAAGGCCGGGAATGGCCTTAAGGAAGTTTGAGGTTAGTAAGATGACCAAGTTTGGAGGTAGTGACTCCAGAGATTTTTGGGAACGGAAGTAATGACTGAAGTATGGTACGTACTGGGAGAGTTCAAGTGTTCGAGAGGGGCACGACGAGTAAGGAAGGAAGAGAACGTGTGTTATTTTCGTGGCCAAGCTGTGGCGTTGACAACTTGTTAGAGGAACTTCATCGATATCCGTCTTGAGAAGGAACATTCGGGACGAATGTTTCTAAGGAGGGGAGAATGTTATACCCCGTAGTTGCAGGGTATGTATGTTAGGGGCGTGCGTCGAGAGCTGACGAAATTTTGAAAAGAAAGAAAGATGTGAGTTTTCGACGGAAAAGTTTCCGGTTTTTGTAAGGAAAAATGTTCGTTGAAGGGAATTGGGTTCCCAGATTTGGAATTTGGGCTTCTTAGATTATATTAGAATTTTGGAATTTTATTTTCGGAAATGGTCACGTGGGGCCCACGGGAGAAATTCTGGTTTTGTAGAACCCACTTTGTTTTGAGATTTTGGCCATTGTGGATATTTTTGGAAGACGTTTTTGAGGGCAATAGGAGGGTGACACGTGTCACCCCGCTGAAGTGGCTCGCCGAATGACATTTGTGCACAACACGGTTAGAGTCGTCTTTTGAAGCGTTTTACATAACTTGCGAGGGAAAATTCCGCTATGTCTTTTCTTATTTTTGCGGATTTTTAGAGAGGCGAAACATTTTGGACCAACGGGAGGGTGACATGTGTCACCTGCAATGGAAACAAGTGGGCGTGACTTGGCGATTGAGAGCAAGGTGTGGTAGTTATTTGTGTAGATATTTGTGAGGGTTTTAAGGAGTAGGGTCTAGGGTGCACTTGGCTTGATCTTGGCCTTACACTTGCCTTGCACATGGCTTGATCTTGGCCATTGATTGGCTTTTGGTTTTGCTATAAATACCCCCCTTGGCTTGAAGACTTCATTCATCCAAGTATGTTCCAAGTCTTGCTATCCTTCCCCTCTCCTCTTGTTTGACTCTCGTCCAAGAGCCCCCCCTCCCTAGTAAAGGCCCTTGGCCGAGAAACCTCTCCCCCTTTGAGTGGCCTTTGTGGCCGAGAGCCCCCCTCCCCCCTTTGAGGTGCTAGCCGTGGGGTACCCCCCCCCTAGCCTAGTTGTTTTCGTATAATACCCCTCCCTTGTGGTATTGAAATACTTCTCCTAGTATTGTTGTAATGCCCAAAATACCTTAGCCTTGTACCTTGTAGTATTCCAAAGGTACCTCTATACGTAGAGCCCGGAAATACTACCTTTTGTCCTTTTAGTCTCAAACCGAAACCCTAAGGAAATCTTCATAGTTGGTTGAAGTATTTGAGTAGAAGTTGGTTAGAACTTCAAAGGGTTGTTTGGGGTGGTTTAGAGCGCACGGAGTGGAGCTAAACCTTGCTCAGGATCGACATTATAACTTGGATAATTTTGGGCTTATCGAGGTGAAAGTACTAAGAGTAGCGTATTCTACTCGAGGAGTGGAAAGGGCTAGCAAGGTTGTAGTACTTGGAGCATTTTGCTTATTGTCGATAAATCGTCGCGAGGTATGTGAACCTCTTCCTATCTTTTCTAGCATGATTGTTGTGAACTATGTAGTACGGTAGACGTACATGTGCTAAGTGATTTGGTTGGTTTAAAACATAGGGTGTTATAATAGCTTTATGGGAAGTTAGTTATAACGACCTTATGTAAGTGAAAATGGTTTACTGACGTTAGAAGTTAAGAGACTTGATCTTATAAGATAAGAGACTTAACTTATTTGTTTTAATGTGGATGTTTGTGTGAAACCTCATTCGTGAGTAATGAGTACTTGGTTTTTAAAGGGATAATGTTTCTTGATTTGGGAATCGAGAATGTGTATCGACAGACCAACGCAACGTTAATAAAGGAAAATGTATTGAATAATGATGTGTTGTATTAAAACCAGTAGAAACCTCCATCTACATAGAAGCTAAGATGAGACAAAATCATATTACATTTTCTAGATCATGGTCATTTGTAATAAGATCGTTATAAACAAGAATAAACTACTCATATATGACATATATTACTCAATTGTTCTAAAAGGAATCAGTGATCAAGTTTGGGAACTATGAAATCATTTGAAAATGAGAAGCTTGAGTAATTGAAACTAGGCAAAATGGAACTTAGGAAAAAATGTTGTTACTTGATTTTGAAAAGGAATGTGGGTTGGTCATTCTAATACTACGGTATCGGGTGACTTTTATAAAAGTAATGGATCTCTTTTAAAAGAACTTAATTATGTAGTACCTTGGGGTTAAAAACAGGACTTTGGCATAAAATGAGAGTACTTTGAGTTGTGTGAAACTTACTATGCTTGTTGTTGTGAAACTTGCCTATGCTTGTTGTTGTGAAACTTGCCTATGCTTGTTGTTGTGAAACTTGCCTATGCTTGTTGTTGTGAAACTTGCCTATGCTTGTGATGATAGCCTTTGTTGTGCAAGTGTGGTATTTACGTGTTCCGCGTCTCTCGATAGAGGTCGGTCGACTTGTTGAGAACTTACTTGGGCGTCTTTGGCGGTGATGGAGAATTCCACGGGTATGTTTCCATTTTGATTCTTGTCTTGTTGTTGATGTCACATGGACATGTCTACCGTCTGATGATAGGGGCACGCGGCCGTGCGGCGGGTTGATTACCGATATATTGTTATTGTGGTTACATGGACATGTCTACACCGAGGTAGAATTCGGGGCATGTGGCGTGCGGCGGGTTGATCACCAGATATTATTGTTGATGTCACATGGGCGTGTACACCGAGCTAGAATTCCGGGGGCATGTGGCCATGGGGCATTGGTATTATTGTTGCATCATGGACATGTCTACACCGATTCAGAATTCCGGGGGCATGCGGCCATGATGCGAACATGATTGATGTTGTGGGCGTGAGACCCATAGTTATATTTGAGTGATGACTTGAGGGCGTGAGTCACGGCCCGGACATGGCTTTTATGTTGTGAGCGTAGTTTGGTTATCATACATGTCTCTGCTTTATATAGACTAGTATGATTTCATTCTGATATTACTGATTTCACATACTTGGTACTGTTATGCGACCTCCTTCGGGGGGCTGCGTTCATGCCGCAGGTAGAGGTACATCGATCGTGGATCCTCGCTCTTAGGATCTCAGTTCAGCGTTTTGGGAAGCTCCGTTTCTCCGGAGGCTTATCTTTTGGTATGTGTTCCATGAGTACTAGTTTCTTGTACATTCAGGGGAATGGCTTGGCCCTGTCCCTTCATAGTTGTTGAAAATCTTAGAAGTGCGTAATCTTGTTGTGGCGGGGTTTGTAAAAGGGATTAAACTGCTCGTTTTGAAAGAGTTGTATTTATTTATGTTATTGGAAGGTAACCGTTGGGTTGGCTTTGTTTTATGTTTATATATCTTGTTTCTTGTTTAAAGTTTTATTTTCATTGGTTTTCTCGATGATTGTATCACTAGGGTACAGGATAAGGCACGATGCTTGGGCCCGGAGCGAATCGTTCTGATAATGTCGTATATAACATGCCCGTGGAATCCCTCATCTCGGGTACATGCCTTCATGGAGAGCTAATCCATGGAGTAATAATCGTATCCGGGAATTTAACCCGCATCGTGGTCGCATGCCCCGGAATCCCTCATCGTATAAACATGTCCAAGGATCAATCACAATGGAAACATACCCGTGGAATCCTCCATCACTGTCGGTACGTCCAGGTAAACTCACAGTAAGACAATGGAAGCATACTCGTGGAATCCTCCATCACTGTCGGTACGTCCAAGTAAGTTCATAATAAGACAATGGAAGCATACCGTGGAATCCTCCATCACTGTCGGTACATCCAAGTAAACTCACAATAAGACAGCCGACCCTCCAACTGGGAGTCACGGCAACGTAACAACATAATACTTGCACTCCAAGGCTATCACAAGCGAGTATAGGCAAGTTCATAACTTCTTTAGACTTTCATTAACATACAAAATGGATCTTATTTTATAACCTTAAGGCACCTTCATATCACATAACAAGTCCGGGAATTTAACCCAAAGTACTATGTACTTCTATTCTTTCAAAAGATCCCTTTTCACATAAAACCCCAAGATACTAACACCCGTAGTATCAAGGCTTATCTACATTTCAAACAAGTCACTACACTTTTAGAAATATATTTTTGGCTTCTAAATCAAGTGACCCTTACTTTAAGTTTTAAGCAATTGATGCCTTTAAATCAAATTGCCCTTCTTAATTTCAATTCTTTCATCTTTGTTTACCTTATTCGGGAAAAACCATTCCTTTATCCTTCCATAAAGTTATTATAACCAACTTCCCATAAAACTGTTATACTAACTTTATGCTTTAGAAACTATGACATCCTTATCCTTTCATAAAGCCGTCATAACTAACTTCCTATAAAGCCGTTATAACTCTTTATGTCTTAGACAACTTCATTTTTCTTATGACCAAGAGCCTTATACTTTCCAAGTCAAGTATTCTATACTTTTTCATGTCAAGAAATCCTTGTCTACCTTATTAGGATAAACCATTCTTTTAACCCTTCCTTAAGAACAAGTGAGTTAATTCTCTAACTCGACCAACTTAGACATTCTTAAAACAAGTCAAGTATATCAAATGAACCGACTTCATTTAAAACACGTACGTCTACCGTACTATACCGTTATAACTACTCATGCTCAAGAGATAAGAAAGATTCCACATACCTCTCCGGCTTAATCCACTTGCCACATCCAATATGTCGTCTGTAGTATGTCAACCTATAATGACCATAATACGTCTATTATCTTCTAGCTTCAACGTAGAATATTCTAATTGTAAAGTCCCTTATTCTATGGAAAATTGGACAGCACTTCCTTTGTTTCTACGTACTTTTCCACCTTTTTCAAGGCCCGAATTCAATAACCAAACGCCAAATTTAAGTCCCAACAATTCAGCAATACAAAGGGGATTACACGCCTAACTTGGACGTGTAAAATTCTGCCCCACAATTCATATTAAATAGCCCAATTAGTTAAGGCAACTCCCCGGCTACAACATGCTCACATATCACCCTTTTTAAATCCTTTCAATTCAACTCGTTATTTCAACATGTTATATAAGTCATAACCAATAATAACAACGATATACCCTTCTATTTATAACATGTAACGATTTTTAGCTATCACCCGAATTGATTACAACTTTAGGGATTAACATGCCCTTTTTTTGGTTTTCAACAAGTCGACATGATCCAAATCTTTTCAAACATTAATATATAAATCATATGCTCATTTCTTAACTACTATAACATGTAATCTTCAGTTACATAAGAAGGTGAAGATTTTTACCTCAATAAGCCCTCTTTCCGAAATCTTCTTCACGTTAAAATCACCCACACGAACCCTCTACACGCTTGCCAACATATTTCCTTCTTGTTGCCTTTCCAAAAATCTCATCGCGGTTCAACAATTTAGAGAGAGAAGAGGGGATTTTTCTTAGGAGGAACCTTTTCACAAGACTTGGTCCTAAAGTAAGACCCTCTCTTAGTCAAAAAGATGGGAGGGACACTTGTCACCCTCCCATAGGCCTTTTTCCAAAATATCTCTGATTTTTCCCCATTTTTCGCTGAAAATCCCGCCTTGGCGCTGCGGCCCTGCAGCCGGCGCCGCGGCGCTGCAACTTCAGAAAGGTTCAGGTATTACGGCGCCGCGGCCACAGCGGGCGCGTGGTGTGACGCTGATCGAATTCTTTTCCCTCTTACGCGGCTGATCTTGCAACGTCCATAACTTCCTGCTCCGATGTCCAATCGACGAGCGGTTTGTTGCGTTGGAAGCTAGACTCAACGAACTTCATACTAGGCTTTTGAAACACCTAAAAACTCCTACAGAACGAGGAGATATACCGCTCCAAAGTTCACTGAAAATATGTCTCCAGCATTTTTGCCAACTTATCTTTCCAAGTTCAAACCTTATTTCTTTCTGTATGTTCTTATCTTAATCTCTTGAATTTACGAGGTGTAATATTATCTTTGCTTAGCACTTCATTAGGAAGCCTAGTCTTGAGTTTGAGGATTTATCATCGAAGATTGAAGAATTTTGGTCCTCCATTTTTGCTCTTGGCCGAGAGCTCCCAATGGGGAAGGCAAAATATTTCTTGAAATTTGGCTAAGTGTTAAGTCTTTCAAGACCAATCCATATATAATGTATCTGTTACACCCCGTATTTACAGGACATGTTTTAAGAACGTACGTGAGAATCCCAAATGTTAAGATTAGAGACTTGTAAAAATTTATCGGAATTATGGAATTGTTGGAAAACGTAATATTATGACGAATGGGAGGGCGACATGTGTCATCCCCCCTTATGTAGCCTTGGACGATTTAGGCATGGCCAAAAGGGTCATTTGACCTTTTTTTAGGATGACTAAGTCTTGCAACTTGAAGAGCTTGATATTATTGACTTGGTCAATGGGGCCACAAGTCTTGATATTTAAAAGAACCTCATCCAAGCCACACATTTGTGCACATCTTGACCCTCCATTGAACTATATAGTAGTACTAGTAGCAAGACAAGCTCAACACTTAGCTAAATTTCAAGAAAATTTGAAGAACACATTAGGGTGCTCTCGGGTTTGCAAGCCCCCAACAAGAAAAAAATTTGTTTGTTGTCCATTTAGCTCCACACTTTAAACCAAGGTTCATGAGGGTATTGTAAGGGTATCTCAATAGAAAAATCCCGGAAAAAGATAGTTTTCGTGTTAGTAGCAAGGTGAAAACCTAGTTGCTTTTCTAGGTTTTGTTCGGAAGATTGAAGGAAAGTTGTTTGTGTTGTTCTAAGGGTCTCAAGTGGCAGATTGAAGTGTCAAGAAGAGGCTCTAAGTTGCTAGGGAGCGACATCGGATTTGAAGTTGGACTAAGACTCGTTGAGGTAATAATCTTGTCTCTTAAAGTGTTACAAGATTATATATGTTATACCCCGTATTTCCAGAGTATGTACGTAAGGACGTACGTAGAAATTTGAACTTGTGATTTAGGCTTGGCCGAATTCTTTTTGTTCACAACACCCGATTTGAGTCGTTTTTCGACGAAACGTTTCCACAGCTTTCGTAGGGGAATTTCCGGCTATGTCATTTTTAATTTTGCGGATTTTTCCGAGAGACGAAACATTTTGGACCAACGGGAGGGTGACATGTGTCACCCTCACATTGGAAGCAAGGGGCGGCAACCCTTGGCCGAATTGGGCTACTTTATGGCCTTGATTTGTGCCTTGTTTTGTGCCTTGTTTTGTGAAGTGTTTTGTGGAGTAGGGTTAGGGTGCACATGGCTTGATCTTGGCCCTACACTTGCTATGCACTTGGCAAGATCTTGGCCATTGGTTGGCCTTGGCTTGTGCTATAAATACCCCTCTCCCTTTGATGAATTCTTCATCCTTTCCACAAATCTTCTAAGTGTTAAAATCCCTCCTCTCCTCTTGTTGACTCGTCCAAGAGCCTCTCCCCTTTGAAAGGCCCCCTTGGCGAGAGCCCTCTTCCACACTCCAGTGGTCGTGAGAACCCCTAGCCTAGTTGCTTTGTATAATACCCCCCCTTTGTGGTGTAGAAATACTCTCAAAAGTATTGTTATAATGCCCAATTACCTTAGCCGTATACCTTGTAGTATTCTAAGGTTATACTTATACGAAAAGCCCAGAAATACTATTATACTTCCGTCGGTCCAAAGCCGAAACCACAGGAAAATCTCCATAGTCCGTTGGAGTATTGTGTAGAAGTTGGTTAGAACTTCTAAGGGTGGTTTAGAGCGGGTTGAGCGCTCGGAGTTGGAGCTAAGCGATTGCCGGGATCGACTTTATACTTGGATAATTATGGGCTTATCGAGGTAAATATCTTGTCCTCTATTGTATTTGGAAATTACATGATTTTTAGACTATAGTTGAAGTATACTATATGTAGACTGAACGTTGTTTTCGGCAATGTCTTTTTACTTAATCCTGAATAATAAGAAAACTTTTCGAAAGAAATCTTGAATGTTTTTACATAGGACTGTATTACAGTAGAACTTGTGTAGCTTTTCTGTGAGGTAGAATTGTGCACGTCCGGTTAGATGTATGAACCCCACCCCTGGTTGGCTTGATAGCCGCCCCCGATAGAGGAGAAGATTCTGTTGCGGGGAGGTCTTTGAATTTTACGTAGAATGTTCTCTGAAGGGATCTAAATGTTAATAAGCGCTTGTGGCCTTATAGGTTGAAGTACTACGTATGGCGCGATCCATGGCTAAGGAGTAGCCGACGGTTTGAAGTACTTGAGCGTTTTGCTATTAGTCGATACTCGTCGCGAGGTATGTGAACCTCTTCCTATCTCTTCTAGCATGATATGTGTGAACTATGTAGTACGGTAGCGTACATGTGCTAAATGTATTTGATTGGTGTAAAACATAAAGTGTTATAACGGCTTTATGGGAAGTTGGTTATAACGACTTTATGTTGGTAAGAAAATACATGTGGTTTTTTAAGGTAATCGGTTTGAACTATAATCGGCTTGTTATGTGTTAATAAAGAACTTGAAGTATTTCAAAAGATTTTTGAATCATTTTGAAAGAAGTAATACTTGGTTTTGAAAACTTAAGAGTTATACTAGCTTTATGGGAAGTTAGGTATAACGGCTTAAGAATGTTTCTTGATTTCGAAATCGAATGTGTATCGACAAACCATCGCGGCGTTAATAAGGAAATGTTTTAACAGTTAAGTATTATTAAAACCGGTAGAAACTTCCATCTGCATAGAAGCTAAGATGAGACAAAATGATATTTCTAGATCATGGTCTTTGTAATAAGATTGTTATAAACGAGAATATCCTACTCACATATAAGGCTTATGTTCTCGGATAGTTTAAAAGAGAATTATATTCTTAAATGAATAAGACTATGAACTACGAAACCTTTCTAAAATAAGAAACGTGAACATTTGAAATTAGGCAAACTTGGACGTTTGGATAATAATGTTGTTACTTGATTTTACAAAGATAAGTGTTTTGATTCACTTCAAAAGATAATCACTCTATTTTCATATACTACGGGTATTGTGTGACTTTTGTGAAAGTAACGATCTTTTAAAAAGTTAATGTATGAAGTACTTTGGGGATAGAAACCCGAACATGTTGACACATAGTAGAAAGTACCTTATGTGTGAATAACTTGATTGTATTGGGTTGTGATAGCCTTGTAATACCTTCGTGTTGATTTGATAAGTAATCATATTAGGATGCTACGTGTGTTAGTATTCTGTGATGTTTGTGTAAAGGGTTTTCCCTTGATTGTGCTTATGTTGTTTAAACGTTAAACTGTTATGTTGGTATTATACCACTCACCGTGTTTCGGGGTTAAGCGCCTCCGTCGGGGTAGACTCGAGTGATGCAGGACCATGATTCGAGAATACCTCATGCGGGTCTGGGGCCTATGCGCGAGCTACGAGAGTTCCAGTTAGTGTGCGGCCTTTATGGTCATGCGGTGCATGTGGCCATGCGGTGCGAGTCGGGGCGATGCCGGGAGTAGCTACCGACGCGGGTTATACCTCATGCGGGCGATGAGATTGGCCTATGCGGAGTCGCGGAAAGTTCGTGGCTAGACGCGCACATTAGATACTGCGGGCAAGTGGCCAGCTTTGATCATGTGACGATCTAGACAGATCTTATGATACAGTTCATGACCTTGTTGGTACTGTGGGTGTTAGTAGTCGGCTATGCCTTCGTACTTACATGCGGTGTTATTATGGCACGTGGGACTCGGTGTTCATGTGTGTTCCTTGGTGCTTTTATATCATAAACTGCCAGAAGTGAGGAAGGTATTCCACGGGCATGATTGATGTTGTGGGCGTGAGACCCATAGTTATTATTGAGTGATGACTTTGAGGGCGTGAGTCCCTGGCTTGACATATCGCTTATTTATTTTAAATCGTAGTTTGGTTATCATACATGTCTCTGCTTTGTATAGACTACTATGATTTCATTTACGATTTATTTTGATTTCACATACTCTGCACTTTGTTATCGACCTCCTCGGGAAGTGCGTTCATGCCGCAGTAAAGGTACACGATCTTTGATCCTCGCTCTTAGGGTCCGCAGTTCGGCGTTTGGGAAAGCTCCGTTTCTCGAGGCTTATCGATGGTATAGTCCTGTTGTTGTAGGTGTTTACATTCAGGGTATGGCGGGCCTGTCCGCCATTGTTGTTGTATAATTTCTTAGAGTGCAAATCTTGTTGTGGCGGGGTTTGTAAAAGGGATTAAACTGTTCATTTGTAAGAGTTGTTATTTATATATATGTCGAAAGACAAGTTTTCCTCAGATTACTGTTTTGTACTTCATTTGTTTCATGTATGTGTTTTATGTTCCGCTGATTACTCTGATGTTGTATCACTAGGGTGCCCGGGGTAAGGCACCAGTCACGGGCCCAGGTTCGGGTCGTGACAATATATTGTTGTTAGCTTTACATGTTTGCTAGCATGAAGTATATGTGTTGAAGTTTCATAAGTATTATGGATTGATTGTAGCCTTAAATCCGAAATGTCATATAAACCATTTGAAGTTGGATTACAAATTGGTCGTTAATTACAATCGTCGCATGTTACTTACTTGAAGATTATAGTAGTTATAATCGATTGCGACTTGATATCATGTTATGCTAACAATTTGGATTGAAAAGGAAATTGGATAAGAATTGGTTTGTTGTATTCCAAGATGTCGGATTTACACTTGTAGTTGTATTAGTTTGATATCAATTGTGGGGCGGAATTTTACACGTCTAAGTAGGCGTGTAATACCCTATTGTTAATTGCATTGTTGGGCCTTAAATGTGGCATGTTTGGTTATTGAATTCGGACTTGAAAAAGGTGCCAAAGTATGTAGAAACAAAGGAGGTGCTGTCCGATTTTCCGTAGAATTTAGTGACTTTGCACTTATAATATTCTACGTTTGAAGAAAGACGTTAATAGACGTATTGTGGACATTATAGGTTGACATACTACGGGCGGGATATTGTACTTGGCAAGTGGTTTGACCCGAAGAGGTATGTAGAACTTTCCTATCTTTTGAGCATGAATAGTTGCATGTATATAGTACGGTAGACGTACAAGACCTTGATATCCTTTACTTGCTTTATGAATAGCCAAGTTGGGTGAGTTAGGAGATTAACTCACTTCTTTAAAAGTATTAAGGATGTCCTAAGTTTTTAAAGTATATGATACTTGTTTCGTTTTAAACGTATAAGTCCCTTGGATAGGAAATTGTAATTGGCTAAGGTATAGAGTTAATATAACGACTTTATGGGAAGTTGGTTATATTAGCTTTATGGAATGATAAATAAGGATAAATGACTTGATTTAATGAAAGACAATTCGATTTTAAGGCATCAATTGCCTAAAGTTTTATAAGAAAAGAAGTCACTTGGTTTAGAAGCCTAATTTTATTTCTAAAGGTATTGTGACTTGTCTTGAAAAGTAATTGTGACTTGATACTACGGTTATTAGTATCTTGGAAGTTTTATATGAAAAAGAGTCATTTTTAAAAGAATGGAAGTATGTAGTACTTTGGGTTAAATTCCCGGATTTTTATAAAAAGACATGTTAGTGCCTTAAGTAAACTAAAATGAGAGTGTACATGAACAAGAATAATAAGAAGTTAGGGGATTTCTTAACTTGCTTATATATTGTATGATAATCCGGTAGTGCTTATGTTATGTATGATAGCCGGTTTGTGCTAGTAGTATATTATTCATTACGGGGTCATTCCCCGGGTTTGTGGCATTTGCATATTCCATGGATTTGCTACCCACGATGCGAGGAATACCTCATGCGAGTCTGTAAGGGCTTATGCGGGTGAAATAGTCCCATGCGGGCGGATACAGCCTATGCGAGGAATACCTCATGCGGATCTACACGACCTATGCGGGCGGATACAACCTATGCGAGGAATACCTCATGCGGGTCCACACGACCTATGCGGGTAAAATAGTCTCAGGAGTAGGATTGCTTAATGATACTGCGGGCGGGTGGTGCTGCTTTGATCGCGAGCTTCCTATTTTCATGTTGTAAGTATACTCTTATTTACTCTCATTGTTAGTAAGGCACGATTATCGTAATTTGATTATCATACATGTCTCGGCTTTGTTTTAAACTTATGATGTAATTACAGTATTTTCGATTTTACACGCTTAGTACATATGTGTCTCGACCCCTTCCTCGGGGCTGCGTTCACGCCGTGATTAGGGAGTAGCAGGTGGTGGATCCTCATTCTTAGGATCACTGATCAGGCGTCAGAAGCTCCATTTCTCCGGAGGCTTGTCTTTTTGGTACAGTCTTTCCCTGATGTTGTAGATTTAGGTACATTCAGGGGTATGGCGGGGCCCCATCCACGATTGTTATTCTGAAGTGCGTAGTCACATTTTGTGGTTTGGGCTGTAAGGACAGAGTTGTAATGTTTTACTTGTGATTATGTGTCACGACCCGAACCCGGGCCCGTGACTGGTGCCTTACCCCGGGCACCCTAGTGATACAACATCAGAGAAAATCAGCGGAAATAAAACATAATCATGAAACAAGAGATATGATAAATAAACAGGCCAACCAAAACAGTTGCCTTCTGTATATATACATAAAAACCCGAACAGTTATCCTTTTTACAACTCTGCCCACAACAGTACTACATACCTCTAAGAGTTTTACAACAACAACTATGACGGGACAGGGCCCCGCCATACCCCTGAATGCATAAAAACCTACAGACTCAGGGTAACATACCAAAAGATAAGCCTCCGGAGAAACGGGGCTTCCAACACCGAATCGTGATCCTATGAGCGAGGATCCACAACCGATGTACCTCTACCTGCGGCATGAACGCAGCCCCCCGAAGGAGGTCAGTACAACAGGTACCAAGTATGTGAAACTGAAAAATACTGAAAATGAAATCATGATAGTCTATGTAAAACAGGAGACATGTATGATAACAAAACTACAGTTCATAACATAAAAGCGATCCGCGTCAAGTCGTGGACTCACGCCTCAAGTCATCCTCACGCCCGTGGAACTCCTTCCTCACCGCGATGCGGATATAAACCGTATTATACGTATAACATGTCTCGGCTCATCCCATGGGGATAGAGGTGGAATCGTGTGGTGTACATATCCCGGCCCATCCCGTGGGACTCGGTAAAGAATCGGATGAAATACGTGTCCCGGCCCATCTCATGGGACTCGATAAAGAATCAGATGAAATACGTGTCCCGGCCCATCTCATGGGACTCGGTGAAGAATCAGATGGAATACGTGTCCCGACCCATCTCATGGGACTCGGTGAAGAATCAGATGAAATACGTGTCCCGGCCCATCTCATGGGACTCGGTGAAGAATCAGATGGAATACGTGTCCCGGCCCATCTCATGGGACTCGGTGAAGAATCAGATGAAATACGTGTCCCGGCCCATCTCATGGGTCTCGGTGAAGAATCAGATGGAATACGTGTCCCGGCCCATCTCATGGGACTCGGTGAAGAATCGTTCATAACAAATCAGCCGGCCCTCCATCGAGAGACACGGTAGTATAAATCTGATACTTGCACAACAAGGCTATCAAACGCAAACATAGGCAAGTTACACACAACTCAAGGTTATTTTATGCCAAAGTCCGTTACGACCCCAAAGTATTACGTACGTTAAATTCTTTTTAAAAGATCTATTTCTTTTATAAATGTCACCCGATACCCGTAGTATTAAAATAGAGTGACTCACATTTTTAGGTAAACCAAAACACTTTCCTTTTCAACATCAAGTAACAACATTCTTTTCCATAAGTTCAAGTTTGCCTAATTTCAAGTACTTAAGTCTCTTATTTTAGAAAGGTTTCGTAGTTCATAGTCTTAATCACTTAAGAATATAATTCTCTTTTAAACAATTTGAGAAACATATGTCTTATATGTGAGTAGGTTATTCTTGTTCATAATCAATCTTATTAAAGCAGCCATGATCTAGGAAATGTAATATCATTTTGTCTCATCTTAGCTTCTATGCAGATGGAGGTTTCTACTGGTTTTAATAATACTTAATTAGTCAATACATTTCCCTTTATTAACGCTGCAGTGGTTCGTTCGATACTTATTCTGATTTCCGAAATCAGTAAAACATGATTCTTTTTAAAAACCAAGTACTCATTACTCACGAATGAGGTTTCACCTTTTTTAACAAAATTCATGTTAATTCAAAATAAGTCAAGTCTCTTATCTTTTAAGATTAAGTCTCTTAACTTCTAAAATCAATAAACCATTCTTTTTATCTCTCTTAAGTCGTTATACCTAAGTTCCCATAAAGCTAGTATAACTCTTAAGCTTTTAAACTTTTAAAACCAAGTGTTACTCTTCTTTCAAAAAGGTTTCTTAACTCTTTTGAAATACTTCAAGATTCTTATTATTCAGGCTTAAGTCAAAAGACATTGCCGTAAAACTATGTTCGGTTAACACACGTACGTCTACCGTACTATATATATATTCTTTTAAAATATCATGCTCAAGAGGATAGGAAAAATCACATACCTCGCGACGATTATCGACTATTAGCAAATAGCTCCAAAGTACTGTAATCCTGCTAGCCTTTTCCACCCTTCGAGTAGAATACGCTACTCGCAGTACTTCAACCTATAATGGTCATACAAGTCTATCAATGTCTAGACTACACTGTAGAATAATTCTACGGAAATTTGGCGTAACTTCCTACCCCAAAATACACAAGTCTCTGTAAATACAGTCTATGTAAATCTGATTCAACCTTCTTCTTTAATATTCTTCTGATGTGATTCCAGTTCAATTTTCTTCTGTAATATCCTTCTATTACAGTTCAATTCTCTTCTATGTATCTTATATACATTTCTATACTACAGTATGTAATTTCCAATTACAATAGAAGGTCAAGAGTATTTACCTCGATAAGCCCAAAATTATCCAAGTTTAAATGTCGATCCTGAGCAAGGTTTAGCTCCTATTCTGCACGCTCCAATTCGCTCCGAGAAACCCTTAGAAGTTCTACACAACTTCTACTTAATACTTCAACCTCTTATGAAGATTTTTCCATAGGGTTTCGTTTTGTGACTAAAGGAAAGTATAGTAGTATTTTCCGGGCTTTTCGTATAGAGGGTACTTGGAAATACTACAAAGGTTTTGGGCTAGAGTATTTTGGCATAACAACAATACTTGGAGAAGTATTTCTCTACCAAGGGGGGTATTTTACGAGAATTCTCAAGAGAGGGGGGGTGTCTCGGCTAGGCTTCTCAAAGGGGGAGGGGTGGTGTGTTTCGGCCAAGGCCTTCTCAAGGGGGAGGGGAAGTGTTGGACGAGAACACTACACAAGGGAGGAGAGGGTTTTCAAGACTTAGAATGATTTGTGGATGAAGAAAACCTTCAAGTTAGGGGGGTATTTATAGGACCCTCAATGGTCAAGATCAAGCCAAGTGGGGGGCAAGTGGAGGGTCAAGATTTGGACAAGTGTTTGTGGGTCCCACCTTATCAATCTACCACACAAATATCCTACCTAATCCTTGACCAAGGAAAAGGCAAGGAAAACGCCCCAAGTTTCGTCCATATGAGGGTGACAAGTGTCACCCTCTCGTTGGTCCAAAATATTCCGTCTCTCGGAAAAATCCGCAAAAATTATAAATGACATAGCCGTAATTTTCCCTACGCAAAGTTTGGAAGACGTTTCGTCGGAAAACGGTTCTTTTAGTGGGTTGTGCACCAATTTTCGATCCTTTGCCTATCTTTAAGGCTAAAACTTTTGTACGTACGTTCTTACGTACATACTCTGAAAATACGGGGTATAACATTCTCCCCTCCTTAGAAACATTCGTCTCGAATGTTCCTTTTCAAGACGGATAACGATAAAGTTCTCTTTAACTTAAACAAGTTGCCAATGCCATACATGGCCACACAAAAATAACATATGCGCAAAACTTAAATCCAAATCCACGAGGAATCACCTCTAACATCACACAAGCTTCCACCCAAGGTCTAAAAGATACTCCCTTCGCACTTTTACTTCACAAAAGAAATGATCACTTCTATTCTCTTTTAACACATGTTTGTTCCTTCCCTTGCTCGTCGTACCCTCCTCGTATACTCGAACTCTTCCTAATAAACTTACCACATTTCTGTTATTGCTTCAGTTTCCAAAATCTCATCACGCCCTTCCGAGGTGATACCTTCAAGACCACCGCCAACGAACTCCAAGTGTCGACGCCGATTATCCGCACGACTTCGTTTCCGATACGCAAATAACCTCTTACGGATAAGCTTCACCTTATCCACATCCTGCTGGATCAAGTACGGACCAACTAACTGAACCTTGCCAACATCGAACCAATCGACCGGCAACCTACACTACCGCCCACAGAGGGCTTCATAAGGCGACATCCGAATACTGAAATGGTAGCTTTTATAAAACTCCCTCAACAGAAGGCAATAGTCCTCACAGCTACCCTTGAAATCAAAACACCGGTCCGACTACTGGTCGAACGCATCCACGAACTCGTACGATGGTTAACACAATTTGGGCCTAAAACCCTCGTGATCCTACTACCTGGCGGGACCACCTCGAACTGACCCCACCACCACAAACCTACGGGTTGACCCGCGAATGGTCCTCAACCCGACCCCATAATCGCGCCAAACTCTTGTTCCCCGATCCGGAATAATCTCACAATCGAGTCACGAAAACCTAGTGGTCTTCTTAGATCAACTACCCTCTTTCATTTCATGCCACTCCGGGACTTATCACACAGACATATCTCACGTGTACTATGCACTCCGATAAGGTCAATATAAAAATAAATCTTTTACTCGAGATGGCCTTGCATCTAAGGTCTCCACGTATAATATTCTAAGGCCCACAATTTCTAGGTACCCAACCTTACCCTTTACTAACCAGGCCTTTAAATCACAATTTAACATAATGCTATCTGAACATAATACTTAGCACATCATCATATCATCAGCGCATACTAGTCTCTAGAGGGGTAAGAATATACCTGTATCAACTGCTTCATTTTTCCTTCGCCGCTCTAACCATAATCACGCCTGCGGCATGCTATAGAAGGCGATGAACACGCCATCGACGTGGTGAGTCATTCTTCCCGCATCCTTCCTATTAGGGCGGTTTCGTCACATGGCCACGACGGCGCAGGAAAAACAAGCACCGATAAAAAGACGACATTCCCGGGATGGCGTCGCCACATCGATGCCGAGGAAACATGAATCCGGTGGCTAGAACCCATGTATACTGTGAACGAAGCCCCGAGCCACGACCAGCTCGAATACCCGAACGTCCCAAGGCGTGGAGGACCACTGCTGTTTGGCGTAGGTACATAACTAGTCTGCTGAGGCGGCGCCTCGAAAGTTACCAAAGGAACCTGCATTCGGCCTCTTCTGGATTCGGCCATTCCGTCGACCTCTCCGTGCCTCACATCCTAGTGCATGAGCTGCGTGCGGGCAATGTCCATGCGGTGAAGAGCTACACGAACAAGCCTCGCCAAGTAATCATCTAGCCGGTGACGTAGCGGTGTACTCGCCCTCCATATCGGCTACTCTACGGGGACATACCGAGCTAATGAGTCGAACTCCACATTGTACTCTCTAACCGTCCGCCCGCCCCGCTCAACGTCAAAAATCTGTCGGCCGAGCCCTCATATCGTGGGGCAAGAAATGTGCAAGAAATGCCTGAGAACTCGTCCCATACGGTGGAAGTGCATGCTCTCCCGGACAGCTCCATGAATCAAACCGATCATTGCAGTATCACGCGGTGATGCGAACCAATACCACCGACTACGCCTCCGAGGCTCGATCACTCATGATCATGTAGGCTGTCGGATAAACTCACGAGGTCATCCTCGGCTCGATCCATAGAACATCGGCGGGCTACAACTCGTAAAGTCCCGTAGTCTCAAATCGCTCGGGGGTGAACTACGGTGCTCTTGGGGCTGGCTGCTGCATCAGCCTATCTCATATCGGCCGACCACGGCGATCGGGCCATCTCCTTGTACCCGTCTCATACGCTTCCGGTGTGGGGCGGAGGCTCAGTACTATAGTCTCGGCAGCCATCGCTGCGGCTCTAACTCGCTTTGGTCTTTGGCGGCGTCGCAAAACTTCGCCGTCAAGCACTATCTCGTGTAACGGCCGGGCCTCGCCTCGTAACCTCCGTGCTCTACTTGCAGCTCCTCGGCTGCCTTGCGCTTCCGGGCGGGTTGCACTGCAGCGGAGGCATAGCGGTAAAGGAAAGAAATACGTCGGAGGGTCCAACTTATCACACACTCTAAGGCACGATCTCGTAATGAGAAGAATGGAAACCAATCCTAAATATCTTATAGCCTCACGATTATTGATGTGGTGCACAACACCGATAATCAATACTCTACTAGACAGTGCGTAGACACTTTCCGAGGATTAATCGCTCGATACCACTTTTGTCACGACCAACCGGGCAAGCGTGGTCGTGCCTTACCCTGTGCACCCTAGTGATACAACATCAGAGAAAATCAGCGGAAATAAAACATAATCATGAAACAAGAGATATGATAAATAAACAGGTCAACCAAAACAGTTGCCTTCTGTATATACATAAAAACCCGACAGTTATCCTTTTACAACTCGCCTGGCACAAATACAGACCTGCAAGAGTTTTACAACAACAACTATGACGGGACGGGGCCCGCCATACCCCGAATGCATAAGAACCTGGACTCAGTAACATACCAAAAGATAAGCCTCGGAGAAACGGGGCTTCCTAACACTGTAACGTGATCCATGGCGAGGATCCACAACCGATGTACCTACTGCGGCGTGAACGCAGCCGCGAAGGAGGTCGATCTAACAGTACCAAGTATGTGGCGAAAAATCACGAAAATGAAATCATGATAGTCTATGTAAACAGAGACATGTATGATAACAAAACTACGATTCATAACATAAAATCGATCCACGTCAGTCGTGGACTCACGCCTCCGAAGTCATCCTCATGCGTGGAACTCCTTCCGCCGGCGATGCGGATATAAACCGTATTATCGTTATAACATGTCTCGGCTCATCCGTGGGGATAGAGGTGGAATCGTGTGGTGTACATGTCCCGCCCATCCTGGGACTCGGTAAGAATCGGATGAAATCGTGTCGGCCCATCTCATGGGACTCGGTAAGAATCGGATGAAATCGTGTCGGCCCATCATGGGACTCGGTGAAGAATCAGATGGAATACGTGTCCCGGCCCATCTCATGGGACTCGGTGAAGAATCAGATGAAATACGTGCCCCGGCCCATCTCATGGGACTCGGTGAAAAATCAGATGGAATACGTGTCCCGGACCAGGGACTCGGTGAAGAATCAGATGAAATACGTGTCCCGACCCATCTCATGGGACTCGGTGAAGAATCAGATGGAATACGTGTCCCGGCCCATCTCATGGGACTCGGTGAAGAATCGTTCATAACAAATCAGCCGGCCCTCCATCGAGAGACACGGTGGTATAGAAGTACAGTACTTGCACAACAAGGCTATCAAACGCAAACATAGGCAAGTTACACACAACTCAAGGTTATTTTATGCCAAAGTCCAGGTTCTGACCCCAAAGTATTACGTACGTTAAATTCTTTTTAAAAGATCCATTTCTTTTATAAAGGTCACCCGATACCCGTAGTATTAAAATAGAGTGACTCACATTTTTAGGTAAACCAAAACACTTTCCTTTTCAACATCAAGTAACAACATTCTTTTCCATAAGTTCAAGTTTGCCTAATTTCAAGTACTTAAGTCTCTTATTTTAGAAAGGTTTCGTAGTTCAGTCTTAATCACTTAAGAATATAATTCTCTTTTAAACAATTTGAGAAACATATGCCTTATATGTGAGTAGGTTATTCTTGTTCATAATCAATCTTATTAAAGCAGCCATGATCTAGGAAATGTAATATCATTTTGTCTCATCTTAGCTTCTATGCAGATGGAGGTTTCTACTGGTTTTAATAATACTTAATTAGTCAATACATTTCCCTTTATTAACGATGCAGTGGTTCGTTCGATACTTATTCTGATTTCCGAAATCAGTAAAACATGATTCTTTTTAAAAACCAAGTACTCATTACTCACGAATGAGGTTTCACCCTTTTTAACAAAATTCATGTTAATTCAAAATAAGTCAAGTCTCTTATCTTTTAAGATTAAGTATCTTAACTTCTAAAATCAATAAACCATTCTTTTTATCTCTCTTAAGTCGTTATACCTAACTTCCCATAAAGCTAGTATAACTCTTAAGATTTTAAACTTTTAAAACCAAGTGTTACTCCTCTTTCAAAAAGGTTTCTTAACTCTTTTGAAATACTTCAAGATTCTTATTATTCAGGCTTAAGTCAAAAGACATTGCCGTAAAACTACGTTCGGTTAACACACGTACGTCTACCGTACTATATATATATTCTTTTAAAATATCATGCTCAAGAGGATAGGAAGAATCACATACCTCGCGACGATTATCGACTATTAGCAAATAGCTCCAAAGTACTGTAATCCTGCTAGCCTTTTCCACCCTTCGAGTAGAATACGCTACTCGCAGTACTTCAACCTATAATGGTCATACAAGTCTATCAATGTCTAGACTACACTGTAGAATAATTCTACGGAAATTTGGGCAGCACTTCCCTACACGCCAAACTACACAAGTCTACTGTAAATACAGTCCTATGTAAGTACAGTTCAACCTTCTTCTTTAATATTCTTCTGATGTGATTCTAGTTCAATTTTCTTCTGTAATATCCTTCTATTACAGTTCAATTCTCTTCTATGTATCTTATATACATTTCTATACTACTACAGTATGTAATTTCCAATTACAATAGAAGGTCAAGAGTATTTACCTCGATAAGCCCAAAATTATCCAAGTTTAAATGTCGATCCTGAGCAAGGTTTAGCTCCTATTCACTTGCGCTCAATACGCTCCGAGAAACCCTTAGAAGTTCTACACAACTTCTACTTAATACTTCAACCTCTTATGAAGATTTTTCCATAGGGTTTCGTTTTGTGACTAAAGGAAAGTATAGTAGTATTTTCCGGGCTTTTCGTATAGAGGGTACTTGGAAATACTACAAAGGTTTTGGGCTAGAGTATTTTGGCATAACAACAATACTTGGAGAAGTATTTCTCTACCAAGGGGGGTATTTTACGGGAATTCTCAAGAGAGGGGGGGGTGTCTCGTCTAGGCTTCTCAAAGGGGGAGGGGTGGTGTGTTTCGGCCAAGGCCTTCTCAAGGGGGAGGGGAAGTGTTGGACGAGAACACTACACAAGGGAGGAGAGGGTTTTCAAGACTTAGAATGATTTGTGGATGAAGAAAACTTTCAAGTTAGGAGGGTATTTATAGGACCCTCAATGGTCAAGATCAAGCCAAGTGGGGGGCAAGTGGAGGGTCAAGATTTGGACAAGTGTTTGTGGGTCCCACCTTATCAATCTACCACACAAATATCCTACCTAATCCTTGACCAAGGAAAAGGCAAGGAAAACGCCCCAAGTTTCGTCCATATGAGGGTGACAAGTGTCACCCTCTCGTTGGTCCAAAATATTCCGTCTCTCGGAAAAATTCGCAAAACTTATAAATGACATAGCCGTAATTTTCCCTACGCAAAGTTTGGAAGACGTTTCGTCGGAAAACGGTTCTTTCAGTGGGTTGTGCACTAATTTTCGATCCTTTGCCTATCTTTAAGGCTAAAACTTTTGTACGTACGTCCTTACGTACATACTCTGGAAATACGGGGTATAACATTATGTATATCTTATGGAAGGCGGCCTTATCGGCTAGCCTGTGATGTTATTGTCTAAACATGTTATATGTTGTGTATGTTCATTGCTATTCTACGATGTATACTGGCAGGGTGCCCGGGTAGGGCACGATCGCCGCCGGGTGGTCGTGATAAAAGTGGTATCAGAGCAGTTAGTCCTCGGAAAGTGTCTACAGACCGTGTCTAGTAGAGTCTTGATTATTAGTGTGTTGTGCACCACATCTATAATCAGGAGGCTGCAGGATATTTAGGATTGGTTTCCATTCTTCTCTCTCTGAGATCGTGCAGTAGAGCTGTCTTATTAGGTTGAATCCTCTCTAACCTTGTCACGACCCGAACCGGGGCCCGTGACTGGTGCCTTACCCCGGGCACCCTAGTGATACAACATCAGAGAAAATCAGCGCAACATAAAGCATAAATATGAAACGAGAGACATGATAAATAAAAGCAAATAGGACCAAAGCGATTTGCCTTCCAACATATATATATAAACATTTGAGCGATTCTAATCCTTACACGCACAGCGGTGCTCTGCACCTCTAAGATTTATACAACAACTATGACGGACGGGTTCCCGCCATACCACGAACGTAAAAGAACTTACGGACTGGGTAACATACCAAAGATAAGCCTCCGACGAAACGGAGCTTCCCAAAACGCTGAAATGAGATCCTAGCGGGGATCGGCGGTAGATGTACTTACTGCGGCATGAACGGCCCCGAAGGAGGTCAGTACAACAGGTAACAAGTATGTGAAACTGTAAAATGCTGTAACTGAAATAATAATAGTCTATATAAGCAGGAGAGAGGTATGATAACCAAACTACGACACACACATATGATTATATCAATTCGGTCTCACGCCCACAACATCAATCCCGCGTGGAGTACCTTCCTCACGGCAATCTATGATATGATAACAACAAGACAATCCAAATGGGAGCATACGTGCGCTACGCATCGTGTCGGTATGTCCAAAGGAACAAATAAGACAACATTCCAAATGGAAGCATACGTGCGCTACGATCGTGTCGATGAGTCCAAGGAAATAATAAGACAAAGATTCCAATTGGAAGCATACGTCTGCGCTACGCATCGTGTCGATATGTCCAAAGGGAAACAATAAGACAACAAGGCGGTAATCAAAGTGGAAGCATACCGTGCGCCACGCATCGTGTCGATATGTCCAAAGCGATTACAAAAGTAACACTATCGAGGCGTGCGTGGAATTTATCCGTCACCGCGGCCACGTCCAAGTAAGTTCTCAACAAGTCAACCGACCCTCCAGAGACGCGGTAGTATAGAAACACAATTCTTGCACAACAAAGGCTATCACAACAAGCATAGGCAAGTTTTCACAACAACAAGCATAGACAAGTTTCACAACAACAAGCATAGGCAAGTTTCACAACAACAAGCATAGGCAAGTTTCTACACAACTCGAAGTACTTTCATTTTATGCCCAAGTCCGGGTTTTAACCCTAAAGTACTACGTACGTTAAATTCCTTTTAAAGAGATCTATTCCTTTTATAAAAGTCACCCGATACCCGTAGTATAAAATAGAGTGACTTATATCTTTTAAGTAAACCAAAACAACTTCCATTCTTTCTTTTTTGACCAAAACACTTCTCTTTTTAAAGTCAAGTTACCACATTAACCGATGATAAAACCTTTCTTTTGTTTTCATAAGGTCGTTATAACCAACTTCCCATAAAGCTGTTATAACACCTTATGTTTTAAACCATTTTAAGACAACACAATGCCTTTCTTTTCCCTAAAGTTCCGGTTGCCTAATTTCAATTACACAAGTCTCTTTTTGAAAAGTTTCATAGTTCAATGTCTTAATCTCTTTTAAAACAATTGAGTAACATATGCCATAGGCGAATAGGTTATTCTTGTTCATAATCAATCTTATTAAGCAGCCATGATCTAGAAAATGTAATATCATTTTGTCTCATCTTAGCTTCTATGCAGATGGAGGTTTCTACTGGTTTTAATAATACTTAATTATTCAATACATTTTCCTTTATTAACGCTGCAGTGGTTTGTCGATACACATTCTGATTTCCGAAATCGGTAAAACATCATTCTTTTCAAAAACCAAGTACTCATTACTCACGAATGAGGTTTCACACAAACATCCATATTAAGTCAAGTCTCTTATCTTTTAAGAATAAGTCTCTTAACTTCTAAACCATTAAACCATTCTTTTATCTCTCTCTTAAGACGTTACACCTAACTTTTCATAAAGTCGTATAACTCTTATGTTTTCAAACCAAGTATACACTTCTTCCAAAAGGTTTCTTAATCTTTTAGAATACTTGAGGTTCTTTATTATCACACATCAAGTCGGTTATAAGTCAAATCGCTTATCTTTTAAAAAAGAAACCACAAAGCATTTCTCATTTACATGAGATTATAACACTTTATGTTTAAAAACAATCAAATACATTTAACACGTATGCGTCACCGTACTACATAGTTATACACATATCATGCTAGAACAGATAAGAAGAGGTTCACATACCTCGCGACGATTCGACTAAAAGCAAAGCGCTCCAGTACCTTAACCGTCGGCTACACCTTAAGCCAAGCGGACCACGCCACACGTAGTATTTCAACCTATAGAGGCCACTGGCGCCTATTAACATCTTAGATCTCAATGTAGAATATCTTACAGAAAATTCGCAGACCTCCCACACAACAGCGTAAATCTCCTCCTCTATCGGCGGCCACCAAGCCAACGGGGTTTACGCCTAACGGGCGTGTACAATTCTACTCACGATAATACTACACAAGCCTCATGTAATACTGATCCTATGTAATTACTGATTGATTCACTTCTTAAAATTCAGGCTTAAGTCGCAAGACATTGCCGTAAGTATTATTCCGGCGTAAGTCAAAAGACATTGCCGCACAATTATAATGTTCAGTTCTATATATAGTATACTTCAACTATATATTCCCACAACATGTAATTTCCAATTACAATAGAAGGTCAAGAGTGTTTACCTCGATAAGCCCAAAATTATCCGAGTTTATATGTCGATCCTGAGCAAGGTTTAGCTCCTACTCCGTGCGCTCGACCGCTCCAACCAACCCTTAGAAGTTCTAACCAACTTCTACTTAAATACTTCAACTAACAATGAAGATTTCCTTAGGGTTTCGTTTAGAGGCTAAGAGGAAGTATAATAATATTTTACGGGCTTTTGTATAAAAAGGTACTACTTTGGAAAGTACTACAAGGTATATGGGCTAAAGTATTTGGGCATTATAACAATACTAGGAGAGTATTTCTATACCACAAAAATGGGTATTGTCAGAAAACAACTAGGCTAGGGGTGTACCCACGGCAAGCCTCTACAAAGGGGAGGGAGGCCTCGGCCAAAGCTTCTCAAGGGAGGAGGGCTTTGGGACGAAGAAAACAAGTGGGAGGGAGTATTTTGAGACTTAGATAGATTGCTCAAGTTTTGGATGAAGAATGTCTTCAACTAGAGAGGTATTTATAGGTCAAGTGAAGGCCAACCAATGGCCAAGATGAAGACAAATGCATAGCAAGTGTAAGGCCAAGATTTAGCCATGTGCTACCTTATCCATCTACACAAAATATCCTACCTAACCCTTGACCAAAATTTCAACACCAAAAACGTGCCAATGGTCAAGCTTGCCGTCCACTTGCTTCCAATGGGAGGGTGACACTTGTCCCCCTCCCGTTGGTCCAAAATGTTTCGTCTCTCGGAAAAATCCGCAAAAATTATTAATGACATAGCCGGAATTTTCCCTACGAAAGCTGTGGAAACGTTTCGTCGAAAAACGACTCTTTTTGGCACTTGTGTACAAATTTCGAAACTTGTCAATTCTTAAGGCAAAAATTTAATACGTACGCCCTCACGTACATACTCTGGAAATACGGGGTATAACATTCTCCCCTCGCAGAAACATTCGTCCCGAATGTTCCTTCTCAAGGTGGATTACGAAGAAGATCTTCTAACAAGTTGCCAACGCCATGCCTGGCCACGAACTAACACACGTTCTCTTCCTTTCTTACTCGTCGTGCCCTCCTCGAACACTTGAACTCTTCTAGTATACGCACCATACTTCAGTCATTGCTTCAGTTTCCAATACTTTGGAGTCACAACCTCCAAACTTGGTCATCTTACTAGCTTTATTTCCTCTAAGGCCATTCCGGCCTTCACGAACCGATCTGGTCGAACATATCCACAAACTCATACGATGGTCATCTAAACTTGGGCCTAGCACCCTCGTGACCCTACCACTGGCGGGACCACGAGGTGACCCAGCGCCGAAGCAGGCGCGGGTTGGCCTCAACATGGCTGACCCGACCCACTTAACGCATCACGCTCTTGTTCCCGATCCGAACAATCTTACCTCTGGTCATGAAAGCTACCACTTCCATTGCACACTACCGGGGACTTTATCACACAAAACGTTCTAGGCATAAAAATGCACTCCGACAGGATCACTTGCAAAATCTGGTACTCAAGACGGCCTTACATCTAAGGTCTCAGCGTAATATTCTAAGGTTCATCATTTTCTCACCCTCAAGCTTACCCTTCTCACAACCGGAGTTCTACATCACGTTTTAGCACAAAGCTATCCGAACATAACACTAAACACATCATCACATCATCAATACATACAAAACTCTAGAGGTTAAGGATATACTGAAAATAGGCGATTGGAGGACCGCTAAAGCGGGAACTTCCACCGCGACCTCTGGTGGCCGCCGGTGTATGAACATCTGCTGACTATGGAAGGTGAAGAACCCGCAGATCCCGTAGTCTGTGCTATCCTACGGCCACCACAGTCGGACAGTTTCTCCCAAAATGGCCTGGCCGCATGTAAAACAAACTCCCGGACTAGCACGACACTCCCATGTAGAGTCTACCACAGTCCGTCACAACGAGGTATGGGTGGCTTGGTGGTTAACACCCTGCTCTCGAAATCTGAACCTTGGAGCCACGACCGCTCCCGAAAACTCGACGCTCACGAAGATTGTAGAGGACCACTCTGCATCTTGGCGGGCGCATAACTAGTCATTCTTTGAGGCGATGCGCCTCGAAAATCACCAAAGGACCTGCGATTCGGCCCTCTTGGCGACTTTGGTCATTCGTCGATTTCTCGCTCGCCGCCTCCAGTGCATAAGCTGCGTGCGGCAATGTCCATGCGGTGAAGAGCTACCCGAACAACTCTGCTAGGTAATCATCGAGCCTGTAACATATCGGTGGACTCGATCCTCCATACTAGCTACTAACGAGGGCGTCTCGCCAATGAGTCGAACTCACATTGTACTCCCGAATGCGCGGATTACGCGCGCAACACCAAAAATCTGTCGGCCCGAGCCCTCCTCATCTGTGGAGGCAAGAAATGTGCAAGAAATGCCCTTGCGAACTCGTCCCAAATAGCTGGAAGTGCATTCTCTCCCCGGGACAGCTCCCACGAATCAAACCAGTCGACTGCGGTATCACGCAGCCGATGCGAACCTAGGACCACTGACTCGGTCTCCGAAGCCTTGATCACTCTCATGATCCGCTGCAACTGTCGGATGAACTCCTGCGGATCATCCTCAGGCCTCGACCCGTAGAACTCTGGCGGGCTACATCTCAGGAAGTCCTGTAGCCTCAAACTATCCGATCTAGGGTGAACCACTGGTGCTACTGGAACTGCTGCGTCCAGCCTATCCTCATATCTGGCCACGACCCTGGCCAGTAACTGGGCCATCTCCTTGTACCCCATCTCATCTGCTCCAGGCCGTGGGACCGGAGGCTCAGGTACTGTAGTCTCAGCAGCCACTGCTGCGGCTCTAAACTCTGCTGGTGCTGGCGGCGTCGCGAAACTCGCCGTCGGAAGCACTGTCTCAGGTACTGACCGGGCCTGCGCCCTCGTACTCCTCTGTATCCCACTAACAGCTCCTTCGACTGCCTTGCCCATCTGGGCCTGGGTTGCCTTACGCGGAGGCATAACTGGTAAAGGAAAGGAATACGTCAGAGGGGTCCAACTTATCACACAGCTCTAGGGCACGATCTCAGAATGAGAAGAATGGAAACCAATCCTAAATGTCCTATAGCCTCCTGATTATAGATGTGGTGCACAACACACCGATAATCAAGACTCTACTAGACACGGTCTGTAGACACTTTCCGAGGATTAACTGCTCTGATACCACTTTTGTCACGACCCGAACCGGGGCCCGTGACTGGTGCCTTACCCCGGGCACCCTAGTGATACAACATCAGAGAAAATCAGCGGAACATAAAGCATAAATATGAAACGAGAGACATGATAAATAAAAGCAAATAGGCGACCAAAGCGGTTGCCTTCCAACATATATATATAAACATTTGAGCGATTACAATCCTTACACCACTTACGGCATTCTGGACCTCTAAGATTTATACAACAACTATGACGGACGGGGCCCGCCATACCACGAACGTACAAGAACTTACGGACTCGGGGTAACATACCAAAGATAAGCCTCCGACGAAGCGGAGCTTCCCAAAATGCTAAAATGAGATCCTAAACGCGAGGATCGGCGGCGATGTACTTACTGCGGCATGAACGCAGCCGCTGAAGGAGGTCGATAACAGTACCAAGTATGTGAAGCGTAAATTCAGTAAATGAAATCATAATAGTCTATAAAAGCGAGCGGTATGATAACCAAACTACGATACACACATATGATTATATCAATTCGGTCTCACACCCACAACATCAATCTGCGGTGAGTACCTTCCGCCGGCAATCATGATATGATAACAACAAGACAATCCAAATGGGAGCATACGTGCGCTACGCATCGTGTCAGTATGTCCAAAGGGAACAAATAAGACAACAATCCAAATGGAAGCATACGATGCGCTACGCGTGTCGATGAGTCCAAAGGAAATAATAAGACAAAGATTCCAAATGGAAGCATACGTGTGCTACGCGCGTCGTGTCGATATGTCCAGGAAACAATAAGACAACAAGGCGGTAATCAAAGTGGAAGCATACGTGCGCCACGCGTCGTGTCGAGATGTCCAAAGCGATTACAAAAGTAACACTATCAGCGAGAACGTGCGGTGGAATTTATCCGTCACCGCCGGTCACGTCCAAGTAAGTTCTCAACAAGTCAACCGACCCTCCATCGAGAGACGCGGTAGTATAGAAAGACCATTCTTGCACAACAAAGGCTATCACAACAAGCATAGGCAAGTTTTCACAACAACAAGCATAGGCAAGTTTCACAACAACAAGCATAGGCAAGTTTCACAACAACAAGCATAGGCAAGTTTCTACACAACTCGAAGTACTTTCATTTTATGCCCAAGTCCGGGTTTTAACCCTAAAGTACTACGTACGTTAAATTCCCTTTAAAGAGATCTATTCCTTTTATAAAAGTCACCCGATACCCGTAGTATAAAATAGAGTGACTTATATCTTTTAAGTAAACCAAAACAACTTCCATTCTTTCTTTTTTGACCAAAACACTTCTCTTTTTAAAGTCAAGTTACCACATTAACCGATGATAAAACCTTTCTTTTGTTTTCATAAGGTCGTTATAACCAACTTCCCATAAAGCTGTTATAACACCTTATGTTTTAAACCATTTTAAGACAACACAATGCCTTTCTTTTCCTAAAGTTCGGTTTGCCTAATTTCAATTACACAAGTCTCTTTTGAAAAGTTTCATAGTTCAATGTCTTAATCTCTTTTAAAACAATTGAGTAACATATGCCATAGGCGAATAGGTTATTCTTGTTCATAATCAATCTTATTAAGCAACCATGATCTAGAAAATGTAATATCATTTTGTCTCATCTTAGCTTCTATGCAGATGGAGGTTTCTACTGGTTTTAATAATACTTAATTATTCAATACATTTTCCTTTATTAGCTGCAGTGGTTTGTCGATACACATTCTGATTTCCGAAATCGGTAAAACATCATTCTTTTCAAAAACCAAGTACTCATTACTCACGAATGAGGTTTCACACAAACATCCATATTAAGTCAAGTCTCTTATCTTTTAAGAATAAGTCTCTTAACTTCTAAACCATTAAACCATTCTTTTATCTCTCTTAAGACGTTACACCTAACTTTTCATAAAGCTGGTATAACTCTTATGTTTTCAAACCAAGTATACACTTCTTCCAAAAAGGTTTCTTAATCTTTTAGAATACTTCGAGGTTCTTTATTATCACACATCAAGTCGGTTATAAGTCAAATCAGTTATCTTTTAAAAAAAGAAACCACAAAGCATTTCTCATTTACATAGAGCTGTTATAACACTTTATGTTTAAAAACAATCAAATACATTTAACACATGTACGTCTACCGTACTACATAGTTATACACATATCATGCTAGAACAGATAAGAAGAGGTTCACATACCTCGCGACGATTCGACTAAAAGCAAAGCGCTCAGTACCTTAAACGTCGGCTACACCTTAAGCCAGCGGACCACGCCACACGTAGTATTTCAACCTATAGAGGCCACAAGGCGCCTATTAACATCTTAGATCTCAATGTAGAATATCTTACAGAAAATTCGGACACCTCCCCGCATGGCAGCGTAAATCTCCTCTCTATCGAGGCCGCCACCAAGCCAACCGGGGGTTTGCACGTCAAACCGGACGTGTACAATTATACTCACAATAATACTACAAGCCTCATGTCTGATCCTATGTAATTACTGATTGATTCACTTCTTAAAATTCAGGCTTAAGTCGCAAGACATTCGCGTAAGTATTATTCAGGCTTAAGTCAAAAGACATTGCCGCACAATTATTAAGTTCAGTTCTATATATAGTATACTTCAACTATATATTCCTACAACATGTAATTTCCAATTACAATAGAAGGTCAAGAGTGTTTACCGCGATAAGCCCAAAATTATCCGAGTTTATATGCCGATCTGAGCAAGGTTTAGCTCCTACTCGTGCGCTCCAACCGCTCAACCAACCCCAGAAGTTCTAACCAACTTCTACTTAAATACTTCAACTAACAATGAAGATTTCCTTAGGGTTTCGTTTAGAGGCTAAGAGGAAGTATAATAATATTTTATTGTCTTTTTTATAAAAAGATTACATTGGAAATTACTACAAGGTATATGGGCTAAAGTATTTGGCCATAAGAACAATACTATGACAGTATATATATACCACAAAAATGGGTAGTATCTGAAAACAACTAGGCGAGGGGGGGGGGTGTACCCCACGGCCAAGCCTCTGAGGGGGAGGAGGCCTGCCGGGCAAAGCTTCTCAAGGGAGGGGGGAGGGGCTTTGGACGAAGCAAACAAGTGGGAGGGAGTATTTTGAGACTTAGATAGATTGCTCAAGTTTTGGATGAAGAATGTCTTCAACTAGAGAGGTATTTATAGGTCAAGTGAAGGCCAACCAATGGCCAAGATGAAGACAAGTGCATAGCAAGTGTAAGGCCAAGATTTAGCCATGTGCTACCTTATCCATCTACACAAAATATCCTACCTAACCCTTGACCAAAATTTCAACACCAAAAACGTGTCAATGGTCAAGCTTGCCGTCCACTTGCTTCCAATGGGAGGGTGACACTTGTCCCCCTCCCGTTGGTCCAAAATGTTTCGTCTCTCGGAAAAATCCGCAAAAATTATTAATGACATAGCCGGAATTTTCCCTACGAAAGCTGTGGAAACGTTTCGTCGAAAAACGACTCTTTTTGGCACTTGTGTACAAATTTCGAAACTTGTCAATCTTAAGGCAAAAATGTAATACGTACGCCCTCACGTACATACTCTGGAAATACGGGGTATAACAAACCTATTCTTATGAAACAGTTATGCCTCCACGGAAGGCGACCAGGGCCCAGAAGGGCAAAGCGGCGTATTCTAGCGGTACTCGAGAGGTTACTCGGACTCGAGAGCAGACTATGCACGAGGTAGTGCGGTCGGCGAGTTCACCACGCCGGCGATATTAGAGGATCAAGGCGGCGGTAGCTCAGAGGTTCGTGTACGAGCCTCGATTCGCAGCCAAGAGTGAGTATAGAGACTACGAGGCGATCCGGTTATTGACCGATATAGTAGCGAGCGGCGCAAGCGGGAGCAGGTAGCTAACCCTAGAGCCTACAGTTTGCGGATTCAGGATTTTCTGGGTTGTCATCCACCCGAGTTTTATGGTTCGAGGTATGAGGAGGATCTATAAGAGTTCATTCTGCGATTCTGACGGACTATGCGAGTTCTTAGGGCTTGAGGCAGTGCATTATGCTAGCCTCTTACCGGTTACGCGATATTGCGTTGAACTGGTTTGAGTCATGGGAGTTGTCGAGAGGTGAGGATGCTCTTCCAGTTGTTTGGGAGGAGTTCACAGAGGCCTTCATGGATCACTTTTTGCCTCTTGAGATGAGGAGAGCCCACGTAGATAGATTCTTGACCTTTAGGCAGAATGGGAGGACTATCAAAGAGTACAGCCTGGAGTTTGACTTCTTGGACAAGCATACGCACACCATTGTAGCTGACATGGCGGATAGAGTTCATCGTTATGTGATGGGGCTAGACCGTCATATGATTACTGCATGCTTGGGGATGGCTCTTCAGCCCGGTATGGACATTGTCAGGATGCAGGCGTATGCGCAGGGGATAGATGATAGAGAGAGGGAGGATCATATTGACTCAGGCCAGCCCAAGAGGCGGGACAACGAGGTCTCGAGGCGATTTTGGCGGGCGGCCTCGGCGAACTAGGTCCACATTCCAGTCAGCACAGAGTGCTCCTTCACAGTTTTTTGGCAGGAGGTCTGATCAGCCAGGTCATTTAGGAGCAGGTCAGGGCTCCAGGACTTTGGGATTTCAGGGAGGAAGAGACCGTCACCGATCGAGACCACCCACATCTCGGTGTGCTCGATGCGGTAGATCTCACCCAGGCGAGTGTCGTGTTCCTGCAGGAGCTTGTTACTCTTGTGGCCAGCTGGGCCATTTGAAGAGAGACTGTCCGACCAGAGGCAACATGGGTGGTACGGTGCAGCCGACAGGATCAGTTGCTGGGTCTTCCTCTTCTTCTGTGGTTATGCGCCCCGGAGGGCAGGGTATTCACGGACCGGCAGGCCGCGGCAGAGGTCGTGGTGGTGGTTCCAGTTCTAGCGGTCCACAGAACCGCATATATTCCTTAGCCAGCCGCCAGGATCAGGAGGCTTCCCCTGACGTCATCACAGATACATTATTGATTTCATGATGTGACGTATATGCTTTGATAGATCCAGGTTCTACCTTGTCCTATGTGTCCCCTCTTATTGCGGGTAGAATCGGGATAGAGCCGGTGTCGATAGAGCCTTTTGAGGTAGCTACGCCAGTGGGTGTGTTACACCCCGTATTTACAGGACATGTTTTAAGAACGTACGTGAGAATTCCTAATGTTAAGATTAGAGACTTGTAAAAATTTATCGGAATTATGGAATTGTCGGAAAATGAAATATTGTGACGAATGGGAGGGCGACACGTGTCACCCCTTATGTTGCCTTGGACGAAATTAGGCATGGGCAAAAGGGTCATTTGACCCTTGTTAGGAAGACAAGTCTTGCAAAGTCCAAGCTTGACATAATTGACTAAGTCAAAGAGCCCAACTTGGCTAGATATTTAATTCCATTCATCCAAGCCACCCATATGTTTAAATCTAGACCCTCCAATGTTTTATATATTCATCCACATTGCAAGACAAGTTCCATACTTAGAAAAATTTCCAACAATATTGTGCTACACCTTAAGGTGCTCTCGGCCAAGCTCACCTCCAAGAAGAAAAAATTTTCGTTTATGGTTCAATAATCCCCACACATTAAACCAAGGTTCCTAAGGGTATTGTAAGGGTATCTCAATAGAAAGATCCCGGAAAAAGATTGTTTTTGTATTAGTCGCAAGGTGAAAACCTAGTTACTTTTCTAGGTTTTGATTGAAAGATTAAAGGGGAGTTGTTTGTGAGATTCTAAGGGTTTCAAGTGGAGGATTGAGGTGTCAAGAAGAGGCTCTATGTTGCTAGGGAGTGACTTTGGATTTGAAGATGGACTAAGAATCGTTGAGGTAATAATCTTGTCTCTTAAGTGTTACAAGATTTTATATTGTTGTTAGCCTTACATTTTACTAGCATGAAGTATATGTGTTGAAGTTTTATAAGTGTTATGGATTGTTGTAGCCTAAAATCCGAAATGACATATTAGCCATTTGAAGTTGGATTACAATTTGGTCGTATTTAGAATCGTCGCATGTTACTTACTTGAAGATTATATTAGTTATAATCGATTGCGACTTGATATCATGTCATGCTAACAACTTGGATTGAAAAGGAAATTGAATAATAATTGGTATTGTTGTATCCCAAGATTGCCGGATTTACACTTGTTGTTGTATTAGTTTGATATCAATTGTGGGGCGGAATTTTACACGTCTAGTAGGCGTGTAATCCCCTATAGTTAATTGCATTGTTGGGCCTTAAATGTGGCGTGTTTGGTTATTGAATTCGGCCTTGAAAAAGGTGGCAAAGTATGTAGAAACAAAGGAAGTGCTGTCCGATTTTCCGTAGAATTTAGTGACTTAGCACCTAGAATATTCTACGTTCGAAGTAAGAAGTTAATGGATTTATTATGGCCATTATAGGTTGAAGTACTAAGTATATCGTATTCTACTTGAAGGATGGAATAGCTTTCAAGGTGGAAGTACTTTGGAGCATTTTGCTACTTGTCGATAATCGTCGCGAGGTATGTGAACCTCTTCTTCCTTTGGCATGATTCTATGTATGAAATATACATGTAGTAGTATTTCATGATTCCGTCTACTCTTAGAAGTTAAGAGGTAGTTATGTTGATTTACTCTATGTAAAAGCTACGTCTAAGAAATCCTAAGTTCTTACCAAGTCTTATGGGGGATGTTGGTAAGAGTCGTTAGGAAGTATTTGGAGTCGAGTTGACTTGGCTAATTTACGGCACGAATGAGAATAAGTATCGAACAAGCCATTGCAGAGTTAATAAAGGAAAATGTAATGACAATTAATTATATTAAAACAAGTAGAATTCTCCATCTGCATAGAAGCTAAGATAAGACAAAATTGTATTATATTTTCTAGATCATGGCTACTTGAATAAGATCGTTATAAATAAGTATAACTTATTCACAACGCACCAAGTATATGTTACTTAATTTAAAAGAGTTTACGTATGAAGTTTTTAAGACTTTGAACCTTGAATTCTTAAAAGGTTAAGAAACTTTATTTTTCAAGTTATGGGACTTGATTTCTAAAGGAAGAAATGACTTGATTTAAAAGTATAGAATACTTGATTTGGAAAGTATTGATTTCTTGCCATTCTAAAGTTAAGAAACTTGTTTTCTTAAAAGTTAAGGGACTTGAAGTATTTTGAAAGCTATGTGATTTGATTTGAAAGTATAAGTCTCTTGGTTATAAAAGGAATGAATTTGTTTAAGACATAAAGAGTTATAACGACTTTATGGGAAGTTGGTTATAACAACTTTATGGAAGATTAAAAGAATGGTTTTCTTCAGTAATGTAAGCAAAGAAATGATTTGAAATAAAGAAGGGCAAATTGTTTTAAAGGTACCAATTGCTTAAGGTTTTTAAGAAAGAAGTCACTTGATTTAGAAGCCGGTAAATGTATTTCTAAAAAGGTATTGTGACTTGTCTTGAAAGGTAGATATGACTTGATACTACGGTTGTTAGTATCTGGGAAGTTTTATTTGAAAAAAAGTCTTTCTAAAGGAGTAGAGGTGCGTAGTACGTTGGGTTAAATTCCCGGATTTTATATAACATTATCGCGTCCCAGAAATGGGCCGGACAGTATACCTTTATGGGCAGACTATATGACATTATCGCGTCCCAGAAATGGGCCGGGCAGTATACCTTTATGGGCAGACTATATGACATTATCGCATCCCAGAAATGGTAGGCAAGATACCTTTATGGGCGGACTATATGACATTATCGCGTCCCGAAATGGGCAGGCGATACCTTTATGGGCCGACTATGTGACTTTATCGCGTCCCAGATTGGGCCGGGCAGTATAGGCGTCCCTCCATAAAGGGCCGGATTATGTTATGTAAGGTAAGTAAGTTATATGGTAGTGAACTTGATGATTTTCCTAAGTATGTACGTAAGAATGTGACTATAACTTTTATTGAAAAAAATGGGAAAAGATAATAAGGTACGATTAAGTTCATGAGATGGTAATGACATGGTAGGTTCAGGTATTTACCCTTTTATACTTACCCCTGTCATGCTTTTATACAGATATGTTTTGTTTACTGTACCTTATTTCCGTTCCATATTCGGTACTTGTTGTACTGACCCCCTTCGGGGGGCTGCGTTCATGCCCGCGGGTTTTAGGTACACAGGTTGGTGATCCTTGCTCTTAGGATCTCGGTTCAGTTTTTGGGAAAAAGCTCCATTTGCTCCGGAGGCTTATCTCTTGGTACGGTTTTCCCTGAGGTTGTAGATTCATGTATATTCAGAGGTATGGCGGGGCCTGTCCAGCTGTTATATGGTAAAACTCTTAGAGGTGCAGTAGTCACATATTGTGGGTCGGTTTGTAAAGAAATGGCGGCGCTTGATTGTTTATGTATGTCGGGAAGGTAGCCCATGGCTAACTTTGTTGTTTTATTCTGTTGAGTTATTTTATAAGTTTCATGTATGTTCCGCTGATTATCTCGACGATATACTGTAAGGGTGCCTGTGTAGGCACCGCCGCGCCGCAGTCGGGTCGTGACAAAAGTGGTATCGAGCGATTAGTCTCTGAAAGTGTCTACAGACCGTGTCTAGTAGAGTCTTGATTATCGGTGTGTTGTGCACCACATCTATAATCAGGAGGCTGCAGGACATTTAGGATTGGTTTCCATTCTTCTCTCTTAGAGATCGTGCAGTAGAGCTGTCATAGTAGGTTGAATCCTCTCTGACCCTTTCTTATGTAACAGTTATGCCTCCACGGAAGACGACCAGGGCCCAGAAGGGCAAGGCAGCAGTAGGAGCTGCTAGTGGTACGTAGAGGGTTACCAGGACTCGGGCACAGACCATGCCTGAGGTAGTAGGCGGATCGGCGAGTTCAGCCACGCCGGCAGTATTAGAGGAGCCGAGAGCGGCAGTAGCTCCAGAGGTCCGGTACCCGAGCCTCCAGTTCCGCAGCCAGGGGCAGAGTTTAGAGATTACGGAGAGCAGATCAGGCTATTGACTAGCATAGTGGTAGGGCAGCGCCGACAGGAGCAGGTAGCTAACCCTAGAGCTGACAGTTTGCGGATTCGGGATTTTCTGGGTTGTCATCCGCCCGAGTTTTATGGTTCGAGGTCTGAGGAGGATCCGCAGGAGTTCATTCGGCGACTACGGACTATGCAGTTCTTAGGGCTTGAGACGGAGTTCTGTTATGCTAGCCTCTACCGTTACGCGATATTGCGTTGAACGGTTCGAGTCATGAGCCTGTCGAGAGGTGAGGATGCTCTTCCACTGCTGGGAGTAGTTCACGAGGCCTTCATGGATCACTTTGTGCCGCCAGAGATGAGGAGAGCCCGTGTAGATAGATTTTTGACCTTGAGGCAGAATGGGAGGACTATCGTGGAGTACAACACGAGTTTGACTCCTTGGCCGAGCATGCACACACCATCAGAAATGACATGGCGGATAGAGTTCATCGTTATGTGATGGGGCTAGACCGTCCATATGATTATCGCATGCTTGGGTTGGCTCTTGTGCGGTATGGACATTGCTAGGATGCAGCCTATGCGCAGGGATAGAGGATAGAGAGAGGAGGATCGATTGACTCGAGCCAGCCCAAGAGGCCGTGACAGCAGGTCTCGGGGCGCTTGGCGGGTGACCTCGGCAGACTAGGTCTACATTGCAGCCCAAAGACCGAGTGCTCCTCCACGATTTTCCAGTGGGGTTTTACAACCCCGAGAATGCAGGGCGGTCAGTCTCTAGAGCTTGAGTCTCGGGGAGATGGGGTTCCATCGATCGAGGCCACCTTGCCTCAACGCGCCTGTGTGGTAGGTTACATTCAGGGTATGTCGCACGCAGACGGGTGCTTGTTTTTCTTGTGGTCGTCTAGGCCATATGTTAAGAGAGTGTCCTTATAGAGGGGGTCCTGGTGGGACAACACCGTATACTGGATCAGTTGCGGGTTCTTCGCCTTCAATAGCTAGGCAGGAGGTTCATGCACCGACATGCCGTGGCAGAGGTCGTGGTGGGAGTTCCCAATTTTAGCGGTCCTTTGAACCTCCTATATGATTTCAGGTATGTCTTTGGCCCTTTAGAAACTTGTATGCATGATAAAGTTGTGGTATGTTTAAGTGTCATGAACAGATTATATTGAGACTATGTATATGCTAGAAGGAGTTGGAAGTACGAAAAGATAATCCCTTTTTGGGCTTATGATGGACGGATTTGCGTGTGCGAGGTATTAGGGCCATACGTGGCATAATTAGGTTTCATTAAAGTGTAGTTGTATGAGATTATGCCGAGAAATGATAAAGTGAACTCCGAAAGAACATTCGAGGACGAATGTTTCTAAGGGGGGAAGAATGTTACACCCCGTATTTACAGGACATGTTTTAAGAACGTACGTGAGAATTCCTAATGTTAAGATTAGAGACTTGTAAAAATTTATCGGAATTATGGAATTGTCGGAAAACGAAATATTGTGACGAATGGGAGGGCGACACGTGTCACCCCCCCTTATGTTGCCTTGGATGAAATTAGGCATGGGCAAAAGGGTCATTTGACCCTTGTTAGGAAGACAAGTCTTGCAAAGTCCAAGCTTGACATAATTGACTAAGTCAAAGAGCCCAACTTGGCTTGATATTTAATTCCATTCATCCAAGCCACCCATATGTTTAAATCTAGACCCTCCAATGTTTTATATATTCATCCACATTGCAAGACAACTTCCATACTTAGAAAAATTTCCAACAATATTGTGCTACACCTTAAGGTGCTCTCGGCCAAGCTCACCTCCAAGAAGAAAAAAATTTCGTTTATGGTTCAATAATCCCCACACTTTAAACCAAGGTTCCTAAGGGTATTGTAAGGGTATCTCAATAGAAAGATCCCGGAAAAAGATTGTTTTCGTATTAGTCGCAAGGTGAAAACCAAGTTACTTTTCTAGGTTTTGATTGGAAGATTAAAGGGGAGTTGTTTGTGAGATTCTAAGGGTTTCAAGTGGCGGATTGAGGTGTCAAGAAGAGGCTCTAAGTTGCTAGGGAGTGACTTTGGATTTGAAGATGGACTAAGAATCGTTGAGGTAATAATCTTGTCTCTTAAGTGTTACAAGATTTTATATTGTTGTTAGACTTACATTTTACTAGCATGAAGTATATATGTTGAAGTTTTATAAGTGTTATGGATTGTTGTAGCCTAAAATCCGAAATGACATATTAGCCATTTGAAGTTGGATTACAATTTGGTCGTATTTAGAATCGTCGCATGTTACTTACTTGAAGATTATAGTAGTTATAATCGATTACGACTTGATATCATGTCATGCTAACAACTTGGATTGAAAAGGAAATTGGATAAGAATTGGTATTGTTGTATCCCAAGATTGCCGGATTTACACTTGTTGTTGTATTAGTTTGATATCAATTGTGGGGCGGAATTTTACACGTCTAGTAGGCGTGTAATCCCCTATTGTTAATTGCATTGTTGGGCCTTAAATGTGGCGTGTTTGGTTATTGAATTCAGCCTTGAAAAAGGTGGCAAAGTATGTAGAAACAAAGGAAGTGATGTCCGATTTTCTGTAGAATTTAGTGACTTAGCACCTAGAATATTCTACGTTCGAAGTAAGAAGTTAATGGACGTATTATGGCCATTAATGTTGAAGTACTAAGTATATCGTATTCTACTTGAAGGATGGAATAGCTTTCAAGGTGGAAGTACTTTGGAGCATTTTGCTACTTGTCGATAATCGTCGCGAGGTATGTGAACCTCTTCCTTCCTTTGGCATGATTCTATGTATGAAATATACATAGTATTTCATGATTCTGTCTACTCTTAGAAGTTAAGAGGTAGTTATGTTGATTTACTCTATGTAAAAGCTACGTCTAAGAAATCCTAAGTTCTTACCAAGTCTTATGGGGGATGTTGGTAAGAGTCGTTAGGAAGTATTTGGAGTCGAGTTGACTTGGCTAATTTACGGCATGAATGAGAATAAGTATCGAACAAGCCATTGCAGCGTTAATAAAGGAAAATGTAATGACAATTAATTATATTAAAACAAGTAGAATTCTCCATCTGCATAGAAGCTAAGATAAGACAAAATTGTATTACATTTTCTAGATCATGGCTACTTGAATAAGATCGTTATAAATAAGTATAACTTATTCACAACGCACCAAGTATATGTTACTTAATTTAAAAGAGTTTACGTATGAAGTTTTTAAGACTTTGAGCCTTGAATTCTTAAAAGGTTAAGAAACTTTATTTTTCAAGTTATGGGACTTGATTTCTAAAGGAAGAAATGGTTTGATTTAAAAGTATAGAATACTTGATTTGGAAAGTATTGATTTCTTGCCATTCTAAAGTTAAGAAACTTGTTTTCTTAAAAGTTAAGGGACTTGAAGTATTTTGAAAGCTATGTGATTTGATTTGAAAGTATAAGTCTCTTGGTTATAAAAGGAATGAATTTGTTTAAGACATAAAGAGTTATAACGGCTTTATGGGAAGTTGGTTATAACAACTTTATGGAAGATTAAAAGAATGGTTTTCTTCAGTAATGTAAGCAAAGAAATGATTTGAAATAAAGAAGGGCAAATTGTTTTAAAGGTACCAATTGCTTAAGGTTTTTAAGAAAGAAGTCACTTGATTTAGAAGCCGGTAAATGTATTTCTAAAAAGGTATTGTGACTTGTGTTGAAAGGTAGATATGACTTGATACTACGGTTGTTAGTATCTGGGAAGTTTTATTTGAAAAAGAGTCTTTCTAAAGGAGTAGAGGTGCGTAGTACGTTGGGTTAAATTCCCGGATTTTATATGACATTATCGCCCCGTAAATGGGTCGGGCGGTATACCTTTATGGGGACTATATGACATTATCGCGTCCGTAAATGGGCGGCAGATACCTTTATGGGCAGACTATATGACATTATCGCGTCCCGTAAATGGGCCGGGCAAGATACCTTACGGGCGCACTATATGACATTATCGCGTCCGAAATGGGTCGCAAGATACCTTTATGGGCGAACTATATGACATTATCGCCTCGTAAATGGGTCGGGCGTTATACCTTTATGGGCGGACTATATGACATTATCGCGTCCCGAAATGGGTCGGGCAAGATACCTTCATGGGCGGACTATGTGACTTTATCGCGTCCCAGTTGGGTAGGCAAGATAAGCGCCCTCCATAAAGGGCCAGATTATGTTATGTAAGGTAAGTAAGTTATATGGTAGTGAACTTGATGATTTTCCTAAGTATGTACGTAAGAATGTGACTATAACTTTTATTGAAAAAAATGGAAAAAGATAATAAGGTACGATTAAGTTCACGAGATGGTAATGACATGGTAGTTCGTATTTCCCTTTATACTTACCCTCATGCTTTTATACATATATGTTTTGTTTCATGTACCTTATTTAGTTCCATATTCTGCATTTTGAATCGACTTTCTGGGCTGCATTCATGCCCGCGGGTTTTTGGTACACAGGTTGGTGATCCTTGCTCTTAGGATCTCGGTTCAGTTTTTAGGAAAAAGTTCCATTTGCTCCGGAGGCTTATCTCTTGGTACGGTTTTCCCTGAGGTTGTATATTCATGTATATTCAGGGGTATGGCGGGGCCCTGTCCCGCCACTGTTGTTATGGTAAAACTCTTAGAGGTCTGTAATCACATATTGTGGGTCAGTTTGTAAAGGAAATGAGGCGACTTCTTCGATTGTTTATGTATGTCCAGGAAGGTAGCCCCATCAGCTAACATGTTGTTTTATTTCTGTTGAGTTATTTTATAAGTTTCATGTATGTTCCGCTGATTATCTCTGATATATACCTGTAAGGGTTCCCAGGTAGGCACGATGCCCGGTCTGGTCGTGACAGGTGGTGATTCGATATTGGCGGCGGTGTATAGAGGTTGTCCGGTGTTTATTTACAGTCGTCAGACCCTTGCAGACTTGATAGAGTTGGAGATGACAGATTTTGATGTCATTATGGGTATGGACTGGTTGGCTTCTTGTTATGCCAACGTTGACTGTAGAGACAGGTTGGTTCGGTTCCAATTTCCTGGCGAGCCAGTTATCGAGTGGAAGGGCCACACAACATCGCCGAGGGGTAGGTTTATTTCCTACCTCAAGGCTAGGAAGATGGTGCAGAAAGGGTACATCTATCATCTGGTTCGGGTATTTGATACAGAGGCTGAGGTGCGATTCTTGATCGGTGCGATGGTTAGGAGTTTCCAAATGTGTTCCCAGACGATCTTCCGGGTATCCCTCCTGAGAGGGAGATTGAGTTTTGTATTGATACGTTGCCAGACACTCGACCTATTTCTATTCCGCCATACAGGATGGCACCTGCCGAGTTGAGGGAGCTGAAGGACCACCAAAGATTTCTTTGGAAAAGGCTTTATCAGCCTAGTGTTTCTCCGGGAGCGCCCGGTTTGTTTGCGAAGAAGAAGGATGGGGCAGCTGCGTATGTGTGTTGATTACAAGCGGTGAATAATGTAACCATCAAGAATAGTACCCCCTCCCGAGTTTGATGATTTGTTTGACGATTGCGAGGTGCGAGTGTTTCTCCAAGATAGACTGCGGTGCAGTTATCATCAGTGCGAGTGCGAGAGGCGGATATCCCAAAGATCGCATTCGGACCGTATGGGCACTATGAGTTCGAGGTGATGTCTTTCGGTTTGACCAACGCCCAGGTATTTATGGATCGATGAACCGTGTTCAAGCCATTTTGGATACATTTGTGATAGTATTCATTGATGACATTCGGTTTATTCACGTCTGAGCAGAGCATGCAGATCACGAGGACGGTACTTGGGTCCTCCGAACCGGCGATTATTCGCCAAGTTCTCCAAGTGTGAGTTTTGGTTGGCCTCGGTGGCATTCCCGGGCACATTATTGGCTGATGGTGTTCGGTGGATACGCGAACGATTGAGGCCAAGTCTTGGCGAGACCTACTACTCCGACCGGCGTGCGCAGCTTAGAAGTGGCGAGTTATTATCGTAGGTTTGTGGAGCGGTTTGCCGATTTCAGACCGCTGACTAGGTGACTCGAAGGCATCCAAGTTCCGGTGACGAGGCTTGAGAAGGGTTTCCGATTCTTGAAGGAAAGGTTGACAACGACTCGATTCTTACTCTTCCCGGCGGGTTAGGCGGCACGCGTGATCTATTGTGATGCCTCGCATCGGTGGGGTGTGTTTTGATGCAGCACGGCTAGGTGATAGCCTATGCTTCCCGGCAGTTACGGAAGCATGAGAGGAATTACCCTACCCACGACTTAGAGTTGGCCGCAGTTATTCATGCCTTGAAGATTTGGAGACACTATTTGTATGGGGTTCATGTGGATATTTATACAGACCACAAGAGCCTCCAGTATATCTTCAGGCAGAGGGAGCTGAACTTGCGACAGAGACGGTGGTTAGAGTTGTTGAAAGATTATGATGTTGATATTCTATACCATCCGGGGAAAGCCAACGTAGTTGCTGATGCCTTGAGTCGTAGATCGATGGGGAGCCTGTCAGAGGTACAACCAGAGAGACAGGACATGGTCCGTCAGATCCACCAGCTAGCGAGCCTTGGGGTTCGTTTGATCGATACCGACGATAGTGGGGTACGGGTTCGTGAGGTTGCCGAGTCTTCCATCGTTGATGAGGTAAAGAGGCGACAGTTTGAGGACCCAGTATTGGTACGGTATCGAGATGCAGCTCTTCGGGAGGAGAAGAGTCTATTCGAGGTAGCGCCTGATGGGGTGCTAAGATTTGAGGGTCGGTTGTGTGTTCCCGATGTGACAGACTTCGGCCAGATTCAGGGAGGCACGGTGCTCGTTATTCTATTCATCCGGTCGACCAAGATGTACCATGACCTCGGATGTTTGTATTGGTGGGATGGCACGAAGAGGACGTGGCGTTTTGTTGCCTGATGTCCTAATTGCCGCAGGTCAAGGTCGAGCACGAGGCCCAATGGATTATTGCGAGCTATTGAGATTCCGACTTGGAAGTGGAGGTGATCAACATGGACTTTGTTCTGGGTTACCTCGTACTCGGAAGTACGACTCCATTTGGGTTATTGTTGACGCCGAAAATCAGCCCATTTCCTTCGATCGGGCCAGACGACGTTTGGTGAGGACTATGCGGATTGTACATCGAGAGATTGTGAGACCGCACGGAGTCGGTGTCGATTATATCAGATAGAGGAGCCCAGTTTACGGCTAACTTCTGGAGGTCTTTCCAAAAGGGATTAGGGACACAGGTGAGTCTCAGTACAACATTTCATCCTCAACCGACGGCAGCGAGCGTACTATCCGCATACACGAGGATATGCTGCGAGCCTGCGTGATTGATTTCAGGGGTAGTTGGGAGGATCATTTGCCTCTTGTGGAGTTTGCTTATAACAACAGCTACCATTCCAGTATACAGATGGCGTCATACGAGGCTTTATATGGGCGGAAATGTAGGTCGCCGATTGGTTGGTTCGTCGTGGGCGAGGTACAGTTAGTTGGCCCGCACTTGGTTCGTGAGTTGTGGATAAGGTGAATCTTATCCAGAGAGAGATCGTTCGCCGTAGTCGGAGAAGTCATATGCGGATAATCGGCGTCGGCATTTGGAGTTTCAGGTAGACGATTGGGTCTTCTTGAAGGTGTCACCCATGAAGGGTGTGATGAGATTCAGAAAGAAGGGGAAACTCAGCCCAAGGTACATTGGGCCCTACCAGATCGTCCGTCGAGTAGGCAAGGTTGCCTATGAGTTGGATATGCCATCATAGTTAGAGGTGGTACATCCGGTCTTCCATGTTTCTATGTTGCGGAAGTGTATCGGAGATCCAGCGAGAGTTTTCCCTACTAGTGAGGTCCAGGTGACAGAGGGGTTATCGTATGAGGAGAGTCCCATAGCGATACTCGATCGCCAGATCAGGCGACTGCGGACCAAGGATGTGGCTTTCGTCAAAGCCTTGTGGAGGAATGATAACCGGGAGGAGATGACTTGGGAAGCGGAAGAGGACATATTGAGGAAGTATCCTCACGTATTCCCTATACCTTCAGGTAATTCATTTTCCCTTACTTGTCAAGTTTTAATTGAAGTATTTCTTTTTGCTTAAATGCTATTATGTGGCCATGTGTGGCATTATTGGTATGTCGGGGTTGTGAAAGGAAACTATGTCGCTAATTATAAGTTTGACTCCTAAAGAACATTCAGGGATGAATGTTTCTAAGGGGGTAATAATGTTACACCCCGTATTTACAGGACATGTTTTAAGAACGTACGTGAGAATCCCAAATGTTAAGATTATAGACTTGTAAAAATTTATCGGAATTATGGAATTGTCGGAAAACGTAATATTGTGACGAATGGGAGGGAGACACGTGTCACCCCCCTTATGTAGCCTTGGACGATTTAGGCATGGCCAAAAGGGTCATTTGACCTTTGTTAGGATGACTAAGTCTTGCAACTTGAAGAGCTTGATATTATTGACTTGGTCAATGGGGCCACAAGTCTTGATATTTAAAAGAACCTCATCCAAGCCACACATTTGTGCACATCTTGACCCTCCATTGAACTATATAGTAGTACTAGTAGCAAGACAAGCTCAACACTTAGCTAAATTTCAAGAAAATTTGAAGAACACATTAGGGTGCTCTCCGGTTTGCAAGCTCCCAACAAGAAAAAAATTTGTTTGTTGTCCATTTAGCTCCACACTTTAAACCAAGGTTCATGAGGGTATTGTAAGGGTATCTCAATAGAAAAATCCCAGAAAAAGATAGTTTTCGTGTTAGTCGCAAGGTGAAAACCTAGTTGCTTTTCTAGGTTTTGTTTGGAAGATTGAAGGAAAGTTATTTGTGTTGTTCTAAGGGTCTCAAGTGGCGGATTGAAGTTTCAAGAAGAGGCTCTAAGTTGCTAGGGAGCGACTTCTGTTATACCCCGTATTTCCTGAGTATGTACGTGAGGGCATACGTATATTAATTTGAGCCTTAAAGTAAGCATAGTTTCGAAATTTGTACACAAGTGCCAAAAAGAGTCGTTTTTCGACAAAACGTTTCCACAGCTTTCGTAGGGAAAATTCCGACTATGTCATTTATAATTTTTGCGGATTTTTCCGAGAGACGAAATATTTTGGACCAACGGGAGGGTGACACTTGTCACCCAAGTGGACGGTTTGGTTGAGCTCCCTTTGGCACGTTTTTTTCATGTTTCTTGCCTTAAACATTTGGTCAATGTTTGGCTAGATATTTTGTGTAGTAGATGAGAAAGTGGGGCCCACAAACACTTGTCCAAATCCTAGCCCTACACTTGCCTAACACTTGTCTTCATCTTGGCCATTGGTTGGCCATTGCTTGACCTATAAATACCCCCCTTAGTTGATGAACTTCTTCATCCAAAAATCATTCTCCAAGTCTCAAAAATCCTCCCCTTAAGTGTAGCATTCGGCCAAGTCCTCCCCTTTGTTGGGCCTTGTGGCGAGCCTACCCCCTAGCCTAGTTGTTTCGTATAATACCCTTGTTGTGGTATAGAAATACTCTCCTAGTATTGTTATAATGCCCAAATACCTTGGCCTAAATACCTTGTAGTATTCCCAAGGTTACCTCTATACTAAAAGCCCATAAATACTAGTATACTTTCCTTTAGCCACTAAACGAAACCCTTTGGAAAAATCTTCACCCGTAGTTGAAGTTATAAGTAGAAGTTGGTTAGAACTTCTAAGGGTTGGTTGGAGCGGGCCTGAGCGCATGAGTAGGAGCTAAACCTTGCTCAGATCGACATATAAACTCGGATAATTTTGGGCTTATCGAGGTAAACATTCATAACCTTCATTGTAATTGGAAATTACATGTTGTAGGAGTATATAGTTAAGTATACTATATATAGAACTGAACATAGTTGCGGCAATGTCTTTTGACTTAAGCTGAATAATACTTACGCAATGTCTTGCGACTTAAGCTGAATTTAAAGAAGAGAATCGAATCAGTAATTACATGTGATCAGACATGAGACTTGTGTAGCATTACGGTGTAGTAGAATTGTACACGTCAGGTTAGGCGTGTTAACCCCGGTTGGCTTGGTAGCGGCCTCGATAGAGAGAGATTTACGCCATGGGGGAGGGAGTGCCGAATTTTACGTAGAATATTCTACATTGAGATCTAAGATGTTAATAGCGCCTTGGCATCTATAGGTTGAAATACTACGTGTGGCGTGGTCTACTGGCTTAAGAGTAGCCGACGGTTTGAGGTACTGAGCGTTTTGCTATTAGTCGATAATCGCCGTGAGGTATGTGAACCTCTTCCTATCTTTTCTAGCATGATATGTGTGTAACTATGTAGTACGGTGACGATACGTGCTAAATGTATTTGATTGGTTTGAGACATAAAGTGATATAACGGCTTTATGAGGTTGGTTATAACACTTTATGTAGATAAGAAAATGCTTTGTGATTGTTAAAAGGTAAGCGATTTGACTTATAAGCGACTTGATGTGTGATAATAAAGCATTTGAAGTATTTCATTAAGAAACTGTTTGAAAGAAGAGTAATACTTGGTTTTGAAAACATAAGAGTTATACTAGCTTTATGGGAAGTTAGGTATAACGTCTTAAGAGACTTGACTTGATATGGATGTTAGTGTGAAACCTCATTCGTGAGTAATGAGTACTTGATTTTAAAAGGAATAATGTTTCTTGATTCGAAATCGAATAAGTATCGAACAAACCATCTGCAGCTTAATAAAGGAAAATGTAATGACTAACAAGTATTATTAAAACGAGAAACCTCCATCCGCATGTAAGCTAAGATGAGACAAAATGATATTACATTTTCTAGATCATGGCTTCTTAATAAGATTGATTATGATCAAGAATAACCTACTCGCCTAGGGCATATGTTACTCAATTGTTTTAAAAGAGATTAAGACATTGAACTATGAAACTTTTCTAAAAAGAGACTTGCGAATTGAAATTAGGCAAACCGAACTTTAGGTAAAGAAAGGCATTGTGTTGTCTTAAAATGGTTTAAAACATAACGTGTTATAACAGCCTTATGGGAAGTTGGTTATAACGACGTTATGAAAACAAAAGAAGGTTTTATCACTGGTTTTAAGGTGGTAACTTGACTTTAAAAAAGAGAAGTGTTTTGGTCTAAAAAGAAGGTATGGTGTTGCCTTAATTTGGTTTTAAAAAGGATAGTATGGAAGTTGTTTTAGTTTATTTAAAAGATATAAGTCACTCTATTTTTATACTACTGTATCGGGTGACTTTTATAAAAGGAATAAATCTCTTTAAAAGGAATTTAACGACGTAGTACTTTAGTGGGTAAAACCCGAACTTGGGCATAAAAATGAAAGTACTTCGAGTTGTGTATAAACTTGCCTATGCTTGTTGTTGTGAAACTTGCCTATGCTTGTTGTTGTGAAACTTGCCTATGTTTGTTGTGATAACCTTTGTTGTGCAAGAATTGTGTTTCTATACTACCGCGTCTCTCGATGGAGGGTCGGTTGACTTGTTGAGAACTTACTTGGACGTGACCGGCAGTGACGGATAAATTCCACGCACGTTCTCGTTGATAGTGTTACTTTGTTAATCGCTTTGGACATATCGACACGACGCGTGGCGCACGTATGCTTCCACTTTGATTACCGCTTGTTGTCTTATTGTTTCCTTGGACATATCGACACGACGTGGCGCTGCGTATACTTCCATTTGGAATGTTGTCTTATTGTTTCCCTTTGACATCTCGACACGATCGTAGCGCACGGTATGCTTCCATTTGGAATCTTTGTCTTATTGTTCCCTTTGGACATACTGACACGATGCGTAGCGCACGGGTATGCTCCCATTTGGAATGTTGTCTTATTTGTTCCCTTTGGACATACTGACACGATGCGTAGCGCACGGGTATGCTCCCATTTGGATTGCTGTCTTGTTGTTATCATATCAGATCGCCGGTGAGGAAGGTACTCCACGGGCAGGATTGATGTTGTGGGCGTGAGACCCTGAATTGATATAACTGTTATGTGTGCGTACTGTAGTTTGGTTATCATACCTGTCTCCTGCTTTTATAGGCTAGTATGATTTCATTTACAGTATTTTACAGTTTCACATACTTGGTACCTGTTGTACTGACCTCCTTCGGGGGGCTGCGTTCATGCCGCAGGTAGAAGTACATCGGTTGTCGATCCCCGCGTTTAGGATCACCTTTCAGTGTCTTGGGAAGCTCCGTTCCTTTGAGGCTTATCTTTGGTATGTTACCCGATGTCTGTAGGTTCTTGTACATCGGGGTATGGCGGGCCCTGTCCGTCATAGTTGTTGTATAAATCTTAGAGGTGCAGAGTAATTGTGCAGGCGTGGTTTGTAAAAGGATAACGTCGGTATTTATGTATATATGATGAAGGCAAATGCTTTGGTTGGCCTGTTTATTTATCTTGTCTCTTAATTCATGTTCATGTTTTTATTTCCGCGATTTTCTCGATGTTGTATCACTAGGTACCGGTAAGGCACGACCACGCCCGGTTCGGTCGTGACAAAAGTGGTATCGTGAGCGATTAGTCCTCGGAAAGTGTCTACGCACCGTGTCTAGTAGAGTCTTGATTATCGATGTCAGGCACCACATCTATAATCATGAGGTCGCAGGACATTTAGATTGGTTTCCATTCTTCTCATTCGAGATCGGGCCTTAGAGTCGTGTTGTAAGTTGAACCCTCCGACGTATCTCGTTTTTACGATTATGCCTCCGCAAGGCAACCCGCCCGGGCGGCGCAAGGCGCAGGCGGAGATACGAGTAGAGCCGCGCAGCCTCTACAGACCACAAGACCGAGCCTCGATCCTACAGCCAAGCGAGAGAGATGGGTTACAAGGAGATGGCCCGATTAATGGCCGTGGTCAGGCGACTTGAGATAAGCCGGACGCAGCAGTTCGATCCCAAGAGCACCGTAATTCAACCCCGAGCGCATTTGAGACTACGGGATTTTCTCGAGTGTAACCCGCGAGTTTTATGGGTCGAGGCACGAGGATGATCGCAGGAGTTCATCCGGCGATTCACGATCAGAGTAATCAAGGCATCGGAGACCGAGTCAGTGGTCCTGGGTTCGTATCGGCTGCGTGATACTGCAGTCGAGTGGTTTGAGTCGTGGGAGCTGTCCCGGGGAGAGAATGCACTTCCGGCTTTCTGGGACTAGTTCTCAAAGGCATTTCTTGCACACTTGCCGCCACGCATGAGGAGGCTCGGGACAGATTTTTGGTGTTGCGCGATCCGCGACGCGGCGGGAGTACAATGTGGAGTTCGACTCATTGGCCCGGTACGTCCCCGCATTAGTAGCTAGTATGGAGGATCGAGTCCACCGATATGTTACAGGGCTCGATGATTACCTAGCAGAGAGTTGTTCGGGTGTAGCTCTTCACCGGCATGGACATCGCCGCACGCAGCTTATGCACTGGAGGTGAGAGCGAGAAATCGGCGAATGACCAAAGTCGTAGAAGAGGCCGAATCGCAGGGTCCTTTGGTGATTTTCGAGGCACCGCCTCGCCAGCAGACTTCGTTATGCGCTCCGCCCGACTGCAGTGGTCCTCTACAATCTTGAGCGTCCGAGTTTTCGTGAGCAGTCGTGGCTCCAAGGGTTCATTCGGGAGAGCAGGGTGTTAACCACCAAGCCACCCCTACCTCGTTGTGACCGTGGTAGACTCCACGGTGGAGAGTGTCGTGCTAGTCCGGAGTTTGTTTTACATGCGGCACAGGCCATTTTGGGAGAAACTGTCCGACGGGGTATCACCGGTAGGATAGCCTGACTACGAGATCATTTGCGGGTTCTTCACCTTCTACGACTAGGCAGATGTTCATACACCGCAGCCCTGTAGAGGTCGCGGTGGAAGTTCCCGCTTTAACGGTCCTTTGAACCGCCTATTTTCGTATATCCTTAACCCTCAGAGACTTGTATGTATTGATGTTATGATAATGTGTTAAGTGTTATTTTCAGATAGCTTTGTGCTAAAACGTTTTGTAGAACATGTTTAGTTATAAGGGTAAGCTTTGTGGTGAGAAAATGATGAACCTTAGAATATTACAGTTGAGACCTTAGATGTAAGGTCGTCTTGAGTACCGATTTTGCAAGTGATCCTTGCGGAGCGCATTTTATGCCTAGAACGTTTTGTGTGATAAAGTCCCCGGTAGTGTGCAATGGAAGTGGTAGCTTTCATGACCTGTAGAGGTAAGATTGTTCCGTATCGGGGAACAAGAGCGTGATGCGTTAAGTGGGTCGGGTTGGGGCCATGATGAGGGCCAACCCGCGGCTTGTTTCGAAGTAGGGTCAGCTCTGGGTGGTCCCGCCAGGTGGTAGGGTCACGAGGGTGTTAGGCCCAGGTTTAGATGACCATCGTATGAGTTCGTGGATATGTTCGACCATAAGCGGATCGTGAAGGCCGGGAATGGCCTTAAGGAAGATTGAGGCTAGTAAGATAACCAAGTTGGAGGTGGTGACTCCAAGGTTTGGAGAATCAAGCGAGGATCAAGTGTGGTACGATACTAGAAGAGTTCAAGTGTTCGAGAAGAGTACGACGAAAGGGTAGAGGCGAGCATGTATTGCGAGCATAGATATGATCATTTCTTGTGAAGGAGAAGGTGCGAAGGATGTATATTTTAGACCTCGGGGATCGCATGCGATCCGGTACCATTTGTTGGGTCGCCGAGTGACACTAGAACCTCGCGCAAAGTGACAAAAGTTTGTGATGTTAGAGGTGTTTCCTCGTGGACTTGGATGTAAGTATTTGCGCGGTGTTTCGCGGGCGGTGTGGCAGGATTGTTCTCGTAAGTATAGTAGTGAAGACTATACTGGCGCATGTTTGTTTTGAGGCCTAGAAGGAACATTCGGGACGAATGTTTCTAAGGAGGGGAGAATGTTATACCCCGTATTTCCTGAGTATGTACGTGAGGGCATACGTATATTAATTTGAGCCTTAAAGTAAGCATAGTTTCGAAATTTGTACACAAGTGCCAAAAAGAGTCGTTTTTCGACGAAACGTTTCCACAGCTTTCGTAGGGAAAATTCCGGCTATGTCATTTATAATTTTTTCGGATTTTTCCGAGAGACGAAATATTTTGGACCAACGGGAGGGTGACACTTGTCACCCAAGTGGACGGTTTGGTTGAGCTCCCTTTGGCACGTTTTTTTCATGTTTCTTGCCTTAAACATTTGGTCAATGTTTGGCTAGATATTTTGTGTAGTAGATGAGAAAGTGGGGCCCACAAACACTTGTCCAAATCCTAGCCCTACACTTGCCTAACACTTGTCTTCATCTTGGCCATTGGTTGGCCATTGCTTGACCTATAAATACCCCCCTTAGTTGATGAACTTCTTCATCCAAAAATCATTCTCCAAGTCTCAAAAATCCCTCCCCCTTAAGTGTAGCATTCGGCCAAGTCCTCCCCTTTGTGGGCCTTGTGCCGCAGAGCCTACCCCTAGCCTAGTTGTTTCGTATAATACCCCTTGTGGTATAGAAATACTCTCCTAGTATTGTTATAATGCCCAAATACCTTGGCCTAAATACCTTGTAGTATTCCCAAGGTTACCTCTATCTAAAAGCCCATAAATACTAGTATACTTTCCTTTAGCCACTAAACGAAACCCTTTGGAAAAATCTTCACCCGTAGTTGAAGTTATAAGTAGAAGTTGGTTAGAACTTCTAAGGGTTGGTTGGAGCGGCCGGAGCGCCTGAGTAGGAGCTAAACCTTGCTCAGATCGACATATAAACTCGGATAATTTTGGGCTTATCGAGGTAAACATTCCTAACCTTCATTGTAATTGGAAATTACATGTTGTAGAGTATATAGTTAAGTATACTATATATAGAACTGAACATAGTTGTGCGGCAATGTCTTTTGACTTAAGCTGAATAATACTTACGCAATGTCTTGCGACTTAAGCTCAATTTAAAGAAGAGAATCGAATCAGTAATTACATAGATCAGACATGAGACTTGTGTAGCATTACTGTAGTAGAATTGTACACGTCCGGTTAGACGTTAACCCCTCGGTTGGCTTGGTAGCTACTCGATAGAGAGGAGATTTACGCCATGTGTGGGAGTGCTTGCGAATTTTCAGAGAATATTCTACATTGAGATCTAAGATGTTAATAGGCGCCTTGTGGCCTCTATAGGTTGAAATACTACGTGTGGCGTGGTCTACTTGGCTTAAGGAGTAGCCGACGGTTTGAGGTACTTGGAGCGTTTTGCTATTAGTCGATAATCGTCGCGAGGTATGTGAACCTCTTCCTATCTTTTCTAGCATGATATGTGTAACTATGTAGTACGGTAGACGTACATGTGCTAAATGTATTTGATTGGTTTGAGACATAAAGTGATATAACGGCTTTATGGGAGGTTGGTTATAACAGCTTTATGTAGATAAGAAAATGCTTTGTGATTGTTAAAAGGTAATCGATTTGACTTATAACTGACTTGATGTGTGATAATAAAGCATTTGAAGTATTTCATTAAGAAACCGTTTTGAAAGAAGAGTAATACTTGGTTTTGAAAACATAAGAGTTATACTAGCTTTATGGGAAGTTAGGTATAACGTCTTAAGAGACTTGACTTGATATGGATGTTAGTGTGAAACCTCATTCGTGAGTAATGAGTACTTGATTTTAAAAGGAATAATGTTTCCGATTCGAAATCGAATAAGTATCGAACAAACCATCGGCGCTTAATAAAGGAAAATGTAATGACTAACGGTATTATTAAAACCAGAAACCTCCATCCGCATAAGCTAAGATGAGACAAAATGATATTACATTTTCTAGATCATGGTCGCTTAATAAGATTGATTATGATCAAGAATAACCTACTCGCCTAGGGCATATGTTACTCAATTGTTTTAAAAGAGATTAAGACATTGAACTATGAAACTTTTCTAAAAAGAGACTTGCGTAATTGAAATTAGGCAAACTGGAACTTTAGGGTAAAGAAAGGCATTGTGTTGTCTTAAAATGGTTTAAAACATAACGTGTTATAACAGCCTTATGGGAAGTTGGTTATAACGACGTTATGAAAACAAAAGAAGGTTTTATCACTGGTTTTAAGGTGGTAACTTGACTTTACAAAAGAGAAGTGTTTTGGTCTAAAAAGAAGGCATGGTGTTGCCTTAATTTGGTTTTAAAAAGGATAGTATGGAAGTTGTTTTAGTTTATTTAAAAGATATAAGTCACTCTATTTTTATACTACGGGTATCGGGTGACTTTTATAAAAGGAATAAATCTCTTTAAAAGGAATTTAACGTACGTAGTACTTTAGGGGTAAAACCCGAACTTGGGCATAAAAATGAAAGTACTTCGAGTTGTGTATAAACTTGCCTATGCTTGTTGTTGTGAAACTTGCCTATGCTTGTTGTGATAACCTTTGTTGTGCAAGAATTGTGTTTCTATACTACCGCGTCTCTCGATGGAGGGTCGGTTGACTTGTTGAGAACTTACTTGACGTGACCGGCAGCGACGATAAATTCCACGCACGTTCTCGCTGATAGTGTTACTTTGTTAATCGCTTTGGACATACTGACACGATGCGTAGCGCACGGGTATGCTTCCACTTTGATTACCGCCTTGTTGTCTTATTGTTTCCCTTTGGACATACTGACACGATGCGTAGCGCACGGGTATGCTTCCATTTGGAATCTTTGTCTTATTGTTTCCTTGGACTCATCGACACGACGCGTAGCGCACGTATGCTTCCATTTGGAATGTTGTCTTATTGTTTCCTTGGACATACCGACACGACGCGAGCGCACGTATGCTTCCATTTGGAATGTTGTGTTATTTGTTCCTTTGGACATACCGACACGACGCGTAGCGCACGTATGCTCCCATTTGGATTCCGTCTTGTTGTTATCATATCATGCATCGCCAGCGGCGGGCGTACTCCACCGCGGGATTGATGTTGTGGCGTGAGACCAATTGATATAATCATATGTGTGTAATCGTAGTTTGGTTATCATACCGTCTCCCGCTTTTATAGGCTAGTATGATTTCATTTACGATTTTATAGTTTCACATACTTGGTACTGATCTTGACCTTCGGCTACGTTCACGCCGCAGTAAGTACATCGGCCGTCGATCCCCGCTTTAGGATCACCTTTCAGATTGGAAGCTCCGTTTCCTTCGAGGCTTATCTTTGTATGTTACCACGATGTGCAGGTTCTGCATGCAGTGGGTATGGCGGCCCCGTCCGTCATAGTTGTTATATAAATCTTAGAGGTTTGTAATCTTTTGTGGCGTGGTTTGTAAAAGGATAATTGTTCGGTATTTATGTATATATGATGAAGGCAACCGCTTTGGTTGCTGTTTATTTATCTTGTCTGTTAATTCATGTTCATGTTTTTATTTCCGCTGATTTTCTCTGATGTTGTATCACTAGGGTGCCCGGGGTAAGGCACCAGTCACGGGCCCGGGTTCGGGTCGTGACAACTTCAGATTTGAAGTTGGACTAAGACTCGTTGAGGTAATAATCTTGTCTCTTAAAGTGTTACTAGATTATATATTGTTGTTAGCTTTACATGTTTGCTAGCATGAAGTATATGTGTTGAAGTTTCATAAGTATTATGGATTGATTGTAGCCTTAAATCCGAAATGTCATATAAACCATTTGAAGTTGGATTACAAATTGGTCGTTAATTAGAATCGTTGCATGTTACTTACTTGAAGATTATAGTAGTTATAATCGATTGCGACTTGATATCATGTTATGCTAACAATTTGGATTGAAAAGGAAATTGGATAAGAATTGGTATTGTTGTATTCCAAGTTGTCGGATTTACACTTGTAGTTGTATTAGTTTGATATCAATTGTGGGGCGGAATTTTACACGTCTAAGTAGGCATGTAATCCCCTATTGTTAATTGCATTGTTGGGCCTTAAATGTGGCGTGTTTGGTTATTGAATTCGGCCTTGAAAAAGGTGGCAAAGTATGTAGAAACAAAGGAGGTGCTGTCTGATTTTCCGTAGAATTTAGTGACTTTGCACTTATAATATTCTACGTTTGAAGAAAGACGTTAATAGACGTATTGTGGACATTATAGGTTGACATACTACGGGCGGGATATTGTACTTGGCAAGTGGTTTGACCCGAAGAGGTATGTAGAACTTTCCTATCTTTTGAGCATGAATAGTTGCACGTATATAGTATGGTAGACGTACAAGACCTTGATATCCTTTACTTGCTTTATGAATAGCCAAGTTGGGTGAGTTAGGAGATTAACTCACTTCTTTAAAAGTATTAAGGATGTCTTAAGTTTTTAAAGTATATGATACTTGTTTCGTTTTAAACGTATAAGTCCCTTGGATAGGAAATTGTAATTGGCTAAGGTATAGAGTTAATATAACGACTTTATGGGAAGTTGGTTATATTAGCTTTATGGAAAGATAAATAAGGATAAATGACTTGATTTAATGAAAGACAATTCGATTTTAAGGCATCAATTGCCTAAAGTTTTATAAGAAAAGAAGTCACTTGGTTTAGAAGCCTAATTTTATTTCTAAAGGTATTGTGACTTGTCTTGAAAAGTAATTGTGACTTGATACTACGGTTCTTAGTATCTTGGAAGTTTTATATGAAAAATAGTCATTTTTAAAAGAATGGAAGTATGTAGTACTTTGGGTTAAATTCCCGGATTTTTATAAAAAGATATGTTAGTGCCTTAAGTATACTAAAATGAGAGTGTACATGAACAAGAATAATAAGAAGTTAGGGGATTTCTTAACTTGCTTATATATTGTATGATAAGCCGGTAGTGCTTATGTTATGTATGATAGCCGGTTTGTGCTAGTGGTATATTATTCATTACGGGGTCATTCCCCGGGTTTGTGGCATTTGCATATTCCGTGGATTTGCTACCCACGATGTGAGGAATACCTCATGCGAGTCCGTAAGGGCTTATGCGGGTGAAATAGTCCCATGCGGGCGGATACAACCTATGCGAGGAATACCTCATGCGGGTCTACACGACCTATGCGGGCGGATACAGCCTATGCGAGGAATACCTCATGCGGGTCCACACGACCTATGCAGGTGAAATAGTCCCAGGAGTAGGATTGCTTAATGATACTGCGGGCGGGTGGTCCTGCTTTGATCGCGAACTTCCTATTTTCATGTTGTAAGTATACTCTTATTTACTCTCATTGTTAGTAAGACACAATGTACTGTAATTTGATTATCATACATGTCTCCGGCTTTGTTTTAAACTTATGATGTAATTACAGTATTTTCCAGTTTTACATGCTTAGTACATATCATGTATCGACCCCTTCCTGGGGATGTTCACGCCGCAGTAGTGGTAGCGGTGGTGGATCCTCATTCTTAGGATCACTGATTAGGCGTCAGAAGCTCCATTTCTCCGGAGGCATGTCTTTTTGGTACAGTCTTTCCCTGATGTTGTAGATTTATGTACATTCAGGGGTATGGCGGGGCCCTGTCCCGCCACAGTTGTTATTCCTAGAGGTCTGTAGTCACATTTTGTGGTTTGGGCTGTAAGGACAGAGTTGTAATGTTTTACTTGTGATTATGTATATCTTATGGAAGACGGCCTTATCGGCTAGCCTGTGATGTTATTGTCTAAACATGTTATATGTTTTGTATGTTCCGCTGCTATTCTCACGATATACAGAACAGGTGCCTGGTAGGACACTTCCGCGCCCCGGTCGGTCGTGACAGTATCTCCATGTGTGGATGCTTGACAAGTGTATGGACTAAGTGTAGCAAGACAAGTGGAGTGGGACCCACAAGGCCCACTTGTCACAAAATATCTAAGTCAAGTCTTCAAGACCAAGTTGGGAGGGGGGTGTGCCACGTGTCACCCTCTCATTTGTCTAAAAATATCTCATCTCCCAAAATATCCATAATTGGCCAAAATATCTCAAAATATTATGGGCCCCACAAAACCGTAAAATTTTCCCGTGGGCCCCACGTGACCAAATCCGAACTTTAAAATCCATAATTCCAAAAGTCTCAAATACCATATTTGAGAACCATATTACAATTTATAAACGTTTTTCTTCACAAATTCCCGAGATTTTTTCTTAAGAAAAAGTAATTCTTCTTTCTTTTCAAAATTCAAATCTCAATTTCTTACGCACGTTCTCATCTTATTGCCTTGGAATTATGGGGTGTAACATCCTTCCCCCCTTAGAAACGTTCGTCCCCGAATGTTCATACTAGGTTCATGCTAAACAAATCCCGACATAGTTTCCTTAAACTACACCCAATGAAACCAAACATGCCACACATGGCCACAATATATCTCACATGCATATACATCAATCAAAAGCCAAATGAGGAATCACATCTAGAGTGTATATCACCACTATTAACTCCCATTCATGGCCTAAAATGATTCTCTTTTCGTACCTTCATTATTCATAACTATAAACACTTGTTCGCTCCTTTTTTTACTTGTCGTACTTTTCTCGCACTTCCAAACTTATTCTAGTATACGTACATAATTTCCAATCTTGCTTCTGTTTTCCAATCCTTGGAGTCACTACACCCAACAATTTTAAGGCCATTTTCGGCTCCCAAGACCCGGTTTTGGTGGAACGCACCCACGAACTCGTACAACGATTAACTAGACTTGGGCCTTGCACCCTCGTGACCCTATCACATAGTGGGACCACCTCCAACTGACCTCACTTCATTCCATGCTACAGGTTGACCCGTAATCGGTCTACAACCCGACCCATCATCGCACTTAACTCTCATTCTTGGTCTGAATTAAATCTTACTACCCGAGAAGGCCTTGTACATCCAAGGTCTCAGCGGTTATCATTATTCTAATGTTCACAATTATTCTATGTCCCAAGCTTACATTATCAGTCCCCACATACGGGAAAGGTAGCATCTCATAATCTCAAAATCATGTTGTCTTAATCACCACAACTCTATTTACTCCATACCAATATTATTCACACAATCCCTTAAGCGTACAATACAACTTAATCTAACAACACGGTATGTTATAAAATCAATCAAACATGATCTCTTTTAAGAGTCTAACACAATCTTAGACAGTTCATCACTTTCTGATATTCCAAATCAGTACATATATAAAGCCTAGGTGTGGATTCAATAACTGTTTCACACTTTCCAAGAATTTACTAAGGCTTAACCAACTCATGGTAATTCATAATCATTATAGGCAATACACATAGCCCCAAATAAATACGCTCGTACAGATATACATCATCATAATACCATCTATACGATAATTTTACCAACCTGGATACGCAATTCATATAATCTGTTCCGGGCCACTATTGCCTTTCTCAAAGCTGCAATAACAATAATATGTTAGGGATGACTACCCTAACAAAACATCTCTATCGCACGATCTCAGAGTAAGAAGAATAGAAACTAATCCTAAATATCCTGTAGCCTCCTGTGTATACTTATGGTGCACACATACCCATACCCAAGACTCTGTAGACATTTCGAGGACTAACTGCTTTGATACCACTCTGTCACGACCCGAATTCCCGGGCCCGTGACTGGTACCCTACCTGGGCACCCTTATACCCAAACAACATAATTAACTCGCGGAAGATAAACAACACTCATTTTTTTCATTATTTTTAAACAAATGCAAAGCCGGAAAGGCTGCCACAATATATATAACACCCGAAAGGGGCTACACTGTACAATAATACAACTTACACCAGTACAGCCCACATATGAATACATACCTCTAAGAATTTAGACAGTAAACTATGACGGGACAAGGCCCCGCCGTACCCCTGAATATACCTAACCATAATGACGAACTCCGGAACATTGGAGCCATCTCAAAATGTTGAACAAGGATCCTAAGCTCGCGGATCTACAATTGAGTACCTCGACATGCGGACATGAATGCAGCCCTCCGAAGGGGTCAGTACAACAGGTACTAAGTATAGAACGAAAATAAAGTACAGTAAACAAGATCATAATTGTACAAAAGGATGACAGGGGCAAGTATGAAAATCAAATACCAGTGTAATGATAAAATATGTGACATAACTCGGCCCATCTGTGGGACGTGGTGTGATGATGCAATATGACGTAACCCGACCCATCTGTGGGACGCGGTGTAATGATGCAATATGTGACATAACCCGGCCCATCTGTGGGACTCGGTGTATTTATCTATATGACATTACCCGGCCCATAGGTGGGGCTCGGTGTAATATTTTGTATAACGTAACCCGGCCCATTTTCGGGACTCGGTGTATGCATGGCTATAACATAACCCGACCCATTTACGGGACTCGGTGTATCAATGCAACCATATGACATTTTTAAACCATCTTTTGACTTTCCATAACAGTTATAATCGCCACGACCGACCGGGCTCGCGATCGTGCCCTACACAGCACCCCTCAGTATACATCAGAGAATAGCAGCGGAACATACATAAACTCATAAAATACTATACAGTAAATATCAACAGGCTAGCCAAGAAGGCCACCTTCCGAAAAATATACATTTTTATTGTTACAACCCAATCCACAAGATATGACTACAGACCTCTAAGAATAACAACTGTGACGGGACAGGGCCTCGCCATACCCCTGAATGTACATAAATCTACAACATCAGAGAAACCGTACCAAAAGACAAGCCTCTGGAGAAATGGAGCTTCTGACATCTGATCAGTGATCCTAAGAATGAGGATCCACCACCTGCTTAACCCTACCTGCGGCATGAACGCAGCCCCCCGAGGAAAGGGGGTCATAACATAATATGTACCAAGTATGTAAAACTGGAAAATACTGCAATTTACATCATAAGTCTAAAAGAAAGCTGGAGACATGTATGATAATCAAATTAACAGTATATTGTGCCTTACTAATAATGAGAGTAAACAAGAGTATACTTTACTGCATAAAAATATGAGGCTCATGATCAAAGTAGGGTCACCCGCCCGTAGTATCATTAAGCAATCCTACTCCTGGGACTATTTCACCCGCATAGGTCCTGTGGACCCGCAATGGAGCGATTTGCTCCGCATGTGACTATTTCACCCGCACAGGACTATTTCACCTGCTTAGGCCCGGTGGGCCCGCAATGGGTACAAACGCCGCACTCGCATCATGGGTAGCAAATCCATGGAATAAGTAGTAACCCGGGGGTTTACCCCGCAAGAATAACATAACAATAGCTCAACCGGCTATCATACCTAACATAAGTACCACCGGCTTATCATACATAACATAAGCACCACCGGCTTATCATAATTATCATAAGTAAGTTAAGAAATCACCTAACTTCTTATTAGCCTTAATTATTATACACTCTCATTTTAGTTTACTTAAGGCACTAACATGTCATTAAAAATCCGGGAATTTAACCCAAAGTACTATGTACCTTTATCCTTTTAAAATGTGACTCTTTCTCGTATAAAATCTCCAAGATACTAACACCCGTAGTATCAAGGCTTGTCTACTTTTCAAAACAAGTCACTATACCTTTAGAAATACATTTTTAGGCTTCTAAACCAAGTGACCCTTACTTTAAAACTTTAAGCAAAGGATACCTTTAAATCAAATTGCCATTCTTTATTTCAATTCATTTATCCTTGCTTACTTTACTAGAATAAACCATTCTTTTAACTTCCCATAAAGTTGTTATAACCAACTTCCCATAAAGCCGTTATACTAACTTTATGCTTTAGAAACTAAGACGTCTTTAACCTTTAAAGCAAGTGAGTTAATTCTCTAACTCAACCAACTTGGACATTCTAAAAAAAACAAGTCAAGGATATCAAATGAAACTAAATTCATTTAAATATAGTATGTCTACTGTACTATACATTTACAACTACTCATGCTCAAGAGATAAGAAAGGTTCCACATACCTCTTCGGTTCAATCCACTTGCTAAGTCCAATATGTCGTACGTAGTATGTCAACCTATAATGACCATAATACGTCTATTAACTTGTTACACCCCGGAATTTCCAAGATATGTTTATAAGGAACATACGTAAGAACTCAAATGTTAAGATTTTAGATGAGTAAAAATTTATCGGAATTATGGAATTGTCGGAAAATGAAATATTGCGATGAACGGGAGGGAGACACGTGTCACCCCCATTAGTGGTCTTGGACGAAATTGTCATGGATGGAATGGTCATTTGACCTATATTAGATTGGCCAAGTCTTGCAAAGACTTTAGCTTGATATTGTTGACTTAGTCAAGGCCACTTGGCTTGACCTTTAATGAATTGCATCTAAGCCAACCATTTGTGTAGATCTTGACCCTCCATAGTATTATATATGTGTACAAGTAGCAAGACAAGGCTCTTAACACTTAGCTAAATTTTCAAAGAAAACCTTGAAGAACACTATGAAGGCTCTCGGCTTTGAGAGGATTTTTCAAGAAGAAAATTTTCGTTTGTTGTCCAATAAGCACCACACTTTAAACCAAGGTTCCTAAGAGTATTTTAAGGTTATCTCAATAGAAATATTCCGGAAAAGTGGCGTTTTCGTATTAGTCGCTAGGCGAAAACCTAAGGAGTTCTTCAACTTTGAAGTTGGAACTTGAAGAGGAGTTCTTCATAAGCTTCTAAGGGTGGCTTGGAGTGTATTGGAACGTCATAAAGAGGAGCTAAGGTTTCTAAGGATCGACTTGTAATCTTGGATCATATTTGGGCTAAATGAGGTATAATCTTCGTCTTACTTTTGTAATTGAAGATTCCATGTTATGATAAGTTAGAAATGATCATGTGATATGTGTTATGAATATTGATAAGTGTTATGGAAATTTAGAAGCTCAAATCCGAAAATGACATGTTGAGTCATTTGAAATTGAACTATAATTTGGTCGTTAACTAGAATCGTCGCATGTTATCTACTTGAAGATTGTAGTAGCTATAATCGATTGCGGCTTTATTACATGTTATACTAAACCACTTGGATTGAAAAAGAATTGGAAACGAATTTGTATTGTTGTCCCTAAATTGCCGAATGGACATTGTATTTTTGGACTAGTTTGATGTCAATTGTGGGGCGGAATTTTACACGTCTTGTAGGCGTGTAATCCCCTATTGATAACTACATTGTTGAGCCTTAAATGTGGCGTGTTTGGTTATTGAATTCGGCCTTGAAAAATGTGGCAAAGTGTGTAGAAACAAAGGAAGTGTTGTCCGATTTTCCGTAGAATTTAGTAGCTTTGCACTTGGAATATTATACGTTTGAAACTAGAAGTTAATAGACGTATTATGGTCATTATAGGTTGACATACTACGTACGGCATAATGGACTTAGCAAGTGGATTGAACCAAAGAGGTATGTGGAACTTTCTTATCTCTTGAGCATGAATAAGTTGTAAATGTATAGTACGGTAGACGTACGAGATTTTGACGAATCAAGTCCATTTGATATCCTTGGTTTATCTTAAGAATGATCAAGTTGGTTGAGTTAGGGAATTAACTCACTTGTTTAAATATTAAGGATATCTTGGTTTTCAAAAGTTAAGATACTTTAAGTATGTTGAAAGTATTTTTGATACTTGTTTTGTTGGAAAGTTTAAGTCTCTTGGTTATAAAGAAGAATGTAAGTTTCTAAAGTATAAAGCTAGTATAACGGCTTTATGGGAAGTTGGTTATAATAGCTTTATGGAAAGTTAAAAAGGGTGATTTACTCTAAGTAAAATAAGTACGGATAAATGACTTGAATTAATGAAAGGCAAATTGATTTTTAGGCATCAATTGCCTAAGGTTTTAAAAGAAAAGAAGTCACTTGATTTAGAAGCCTAATTATATTTCTAAAGGTATTGTGACTTGTCTTGAAAAGTAATTGTGACTTGATACTACGGTTATTAGTATCTTGGAAGTGCTATATGAAAAAGAGTCATTTTTAAAAGAGTAGAAGTATGTAGTACTTTGGGTTAAATTCTCGTATTTTTATAAAGACATGTTAGTGTCTTAAGTAAACTAAAATGAGAGTGTATATGAACAAGACTAATAAGAAGTTAGGGGATTTCTTAACTTGCTTATATATTGTTTGATAAGCCGGTAGTGCTTAAGTTATGTATGATAAGCCGGTAGGGCTTATGTTATGTATGATGGCCGGTTGAGCTAGGGTAAGAGTATAAATGAGGGGTAACCCCCAAGACGTTATACCACCTTCTTCAGGGTAAGAGTATAAATGATGGGTAAACTCCCAAGACGTTATACCACCTTCTCCACGGTAAGAGTATAAATGTGGGGTAAACCCCCAAGACGTTATACCACCTTCTGAGTATGATTGCGGGGTAAACCCCCAAGACATTATACCACTCCGTGGATTTGCTACCCATGATGCGAGGAATACCTCAGGCGGGTCCACACGACCCTTGCGGGTGAAATAGTCCCAGGAGTAGGATTGCTTAATGATAATGCGGGCGGGTTGTCCTGCTTTGATCGAGAGACTCCTATTTTTATGCAGTATGTATACTCTTATTTACTCTCATTGTTAGTAAGGCACAGTGTACTGTTATATGAGTTATCATACATGTCTCTAATTTTATTTTAGACTTATGATTTCACTACGCATTTGGGTTCACATATTTGGTACATGTCAGATCGACCTCCTTCGGCCGCGTTCATGCCGCAGTAGAGTATACGCTTCTCGATCCTCACTCTTAGGATCACTGCTCACCGTTGGGAATCTCCTTTAATTCGCAGGCTTATCCTCGTATGGTCGGTTGTTGTATATTCGTGGTATGGCGGCGGGCCCTGTCCGTCACGCTTGTTATTCTTAGAGGTGCAGTAGTCACATTGTGGATTGAGTTGTAAAAGAAAAAGATGATCGTTTCTATTTCTCGATTGTGTATATTTTACGGAAGGTGGCCTTATCGGCTAGCTTTGTTGTTGCATCGTCTAAGTTTTTATGTGTGTTGTATATGTTCACGCTATTCTCTCGATGTATACAGCGGGGTGCCTGGTAGGGCACCGCGATGCCCGGTCGGTCGTGACATAACTTCTAGCTTCAAACGTAGAATATTCTAAGTGTAAAGTCACTTATTCTACGGAAAATCGGACAGCACTTCCTTTGTTTCTACGTACTTTTCCACCTTTTTCAAGGCCCGAATTCAATAACCAAACATGCCACATTTAAGGCTCAACAATGTAGCTAACAAAGTGGGATTACACGCCTAATGTATGTAAAATTCTGCCCCACAATTGATATCAAAATAGTCCAAAAGACAATGCCATTCACGGCTAATAGGTGCAACAACATATAATCCTTTCCAATTCCTTTTTAATCCAAGTTGTTTAGTCTAACATGTTATATAGCCGCAATCGATTATAACAACCACAATCCTCTCTTTAGATAACATGCGACAACTAAACCAATAACTCAATTGAATTTCAATCTTAAAGGCTAAATCATGCAACATTCGGATTCCATCCACATATTCCATAACACTTATCAATCTTCATAATGTAATTCACATGATCAATTACCAATCTACTACAACATGTAGTCTTTAATTACAAAAGAGGACAAAATTGTTACCTTTACAAGCCTTAATCCAACTTCAAGATCCGAAGTCGCTCCTTAGAAACTTAGCTCATTTCCTTGACACTCCAATCCGCCACTTGAAGCCCTTAGAAGTTCACAAACAACTTTCCTTCAATTTCCAACTTCAAAGTTGAATAACACCTTAGGTTTTCATCTTGCGACTAACGTAAAAATGTAGTTTTTCCGGGATCTTTCTATTGTGATATACATGTAATACCCTTAGGAACCTTGGTTTAAAGTATTGGGATTATTGAACCACAAACGAAAAATTTGTTCTTCCAATTGAGGCTCAAAGCCGAGAGCACTCTATCTCACTCTCAAGTTCTCTAGTTTTTTTTCTAAGTGTTTGAGACTTGTCTTGCAACATGGATGACTATATAACTAAATGGAGGGTTGAGATCAATACACTTGTGGGGATAGGATGAAGGAACTTTAAATATCAAGACTCAAGTGGGCTTATTGACTTGGTCAACAATGTCAAGCCTTGACATTTCAAGACTTGACAAGTTGGGCCTTGTCCAATTCGTCCAAGCCCAATAGAGTGGGGGGTGACATGTGTCACCCTCCCATTCATCCATAATGTTTCGCTTTCCGACATTTCCATAATTGGTCAAAATATTGGAAACCTCGTGGGTCCTACAAAAACGTAAAATCTCTCGGGTGGCCCCACGTATCCAACTCTTAAAAGTCTTAAATAACAATTTGAGAATCCAATTTTCCTTAACGAACAATTTTCCTTCCCGGGGTTCGGAAGATTTTCCTTAGCATTTACAACTCTTTCTTTCGTTCAAATTTTTAAGTCTTGTGTTCTCCCGTCTATTCTCATATACACGTCCTGTAATTTTGGGGTGTAACATTCTTCCCCCCATAGAAACATTCGTCCCCGAATGTTCTTTCGAAGTCAATCTAATAGACAGCGACATAGTCTCCTTTTACAACCCCTACATACCAAATATGCCACATCTGGCCACATAAAAACACTTAAACAAATACTTCAATTAAAACTGACAAGTAAGGGAGATGAATTACCTGAAGGTGTAGGGAATAAGTGTTATACCCCGTATTTCCAGAGTATGTACGTGGGGACGTACGTAGAAAAGTTTGAACTTTAAGTAGGCTTGGACGAAAATATTTTGTGCACAACACCCGATTAGAATCGTTTTTCGACGAAACGTTTTACATAACTTGCGAAGGGAAAATTCCGGCTATGTCATTTTTAATTTTTGCGGATTTTTCCGAGAGACGAAATATTTTGGACCAACGAGAGGGCGACACTTGTCACCCTCAAGTTGGTGGAGTGTGGGACGGCTTGGACGATTTGCAAGTCAATAGTTGGTAGGATATTTTTATGTGTTAGATAGATAAGGTGGAACCCACACACACTTGTCCAAATCCACACCCTACACTTGCCTACTACTTGGCATGATCTTTGTCACGACCCGAACCTGGGCCCGTGACTGGTGCCTTACCCCGGGCACCCTAGTGACACAATATCAGAGTAATCAGCGGAACATAAAGACAATACATGAAACCAATGTAATATGACAGTAAAATAAGAAGACAGGCTAACCAAAAACGGTTACCTTCGGTATATATATAAATAGCAATTTGAATAGCATAACCTCTTACAAATTCTGCCCACAACAAGATTCATGCACTTCTAAGAATGATACGACAACAATGGCGATGTGGCCCGCCATACCCGAATGTAAATACCTACAACGGCAGGGGACTATACCACCGATAAGCCTCGGAGAAACGGAGCTTCCCATACGCTGAATCGCGGACTCGAGAACTAGGATCAACGATCGTGTACCTCAACTGCGGATTTAACGCAGCCAAGGAGGTCGATAACAGTACCGAGTATGTGAAATCAAATAAATATCAGAAATGAAATCATAGTAGTCTATATAAAGCGGGAGACATGTATGATAACCAAACTACGATCACAATAAATAAACAAATATGTCAAGTCGTGACTCACGCCTCAAGTCATCACAATAGAACCGCACGGGTAAGTACGAAGGCATAGTGACTACTAAGACCCGCAGACAAACAAAATACCATAAATCGCATCACGAGGTCTTTCTGCATCGCACTACACGATCGGCCGCCACTCGCCGCAGATCAATGCGCGTCTATCCTCGAACTACCGCAGCCCGCATAGGTCACACATGCACCCGCATGAGGTATTCCTCGAATCACGGTCCTGCATCGCCGAGGTATACCGCATCGAGGGCAACCCCAGTATCCACCCAGCTCTCGCAGCCCGCATAGTCCTCAAAGACCGTGATAGTCCTCAAAGACCGCGATCAGCTAAACACCCGAATGATCAATCACGAGCTCCCGCAACTCCGCATAGTCACAAGGATCGTGATAGCCGATAGACGCGCATCGCGGTGGAAAGCCCTGTATAACAAGTCCGGGCGGGTATGTGATATAATAATAAGATAACCCGCTTAACGCTTGACAACGTAAGCACAACAAGAGTGACCTTACATAATAATCACAAGATACTAACACACGTAGCATCCTAACATGTTTACTTATCAAATCAATAAGAAAGTATTACAAGGCTATCACAAACCAATACAATCAAGTTATTCACACAAGGTACTTTCTACTAACAAGTTCGGGTACCTATCCCCAAAGTACTTCACACATTAAATCTTTAAAAGAACTGCTTGTTCACATAAGTCACACAATACCCGTAGTATAAAATAGAGTGATCTTTTTAAGTAATCAAAATACTTACCTTTGTAAAATCAAGTAACAACATTATTTTCCAAACGTCCAAGTTTGCCTAATTTCAAGTGTTTACGTTTCTTATTTTAGAAAGGTTTCGTAGTTCATAGTCTTATTTATTTAGGAATATAATTCTCTTTTAACAATCTGAAAAACATAAACCTTATGTGTGAGTAGGACATTCTTGTTTATAACAATCTTATTACAGCAGCCATGATCTAGGAAATATCATTTTGTCTCATCTTAGCTTTCATGCATGGAAGTTTCTACGGTTTTAATAATACTTAATCTGTCAAAACATTTCCTTTTATTAACGCTGCAGTGGTTTGTCGATACACATTCTGATTTTTGAAATCAGTAGAACATTCTTAAGCCGTTATACCTAACTTCCCATAAAGCTAGTATAACTCTTAAGTTTGTTTAAAAACCAAGTATTACTTCTTCTTTCAAAATGATTCAAAAATCTTTTGAAATACTTCAAGTTCTTTATTATCACACATTAAGTTAGTTATAAGTCAAATCAGTTACCTTTTAAAACCATAAAGCATTTTCTTACTTACATAAAGTTGTTATAACCAACTTCCCATAAAGCCGTTATAACACTTTATGTTTCAAACCAATCAAATACGTTTAACACATGTACGTCTACCATACTACATAGTTATACACATATCATGCTAGAAAAGGTAGGAAGAGGTTCACATACCTCGCGACGATTATCAACTAATAGCAAAACGCTCCAAGTACTTCCAACCGTCGGCTACTCCTTAAGCCAATGTAGATCGCGCCATACGTAGTACTTCAACCTATAAGGCCACAAGGCGCTTATTAACATTTAGATCTCTTCGTATAACATTCTACATAAAATTCGGCAGCACCTCCCCAACAAACAGAAACCCTCCTCTAACTGGCCGGCTACCAAGCCAACCGGGGTTATACGCCTAAACCGACGTGCACAATTATACCTCACGGAAAAGCTACACAAGTCCATGAATACACCCTATGTAATTACAACAAGATTTCTTTCAAAAGGTTTCTAATTATTCAGGCTTAAGTCGCGAGACATTGCCGTAAGTATTATTCAGGCTTAAGTCCAAAGACATTGCCGATAACAACGTTCAGTTCTATATATAGTATACTTCAACTATATAGTCTAGCAATCATGTAATTTCCAATTACAATAGAGGGACAAGATATTTACCTCGATAAGCCCATAATTATCCAAGTATATGTCACGATCTGCCCGGTTCCGTGGATCGGTGCCTCACTGGGCACCCAAGTAGTCATACATCGAGTAACCAATGAATATAAAACAAGACAGAAATGCTTTATAAAATAAGACGCAGCTTTATCTCAAGAAAAGCTTGCCTTTTCGCATAATATAAACAACTCAAGTTTTGCTACATCCCAACTGCATAATACAAGGCTGCACTTAAGGAAGAACAACTATGGCGGGACAGGCTCGCCATACCCGATCGTACAAAACTATCTACAATACAGGAGATCATACCCAAAAGTAGAGCCTCCGAGAAGATGGAGCTCCCGACACCAACGCAAAGATCCTAAGGATGTGGATCTAGCACTGCCGCCCCACTGCAGATTTAACGCAGCCCGGCGAGGTCAAGATAACAGTACTAAGTATGCGAAATCAGAAGTATTTAAATGAAACATATCATTTTTAAAACCAGTTTACAAATATGTATGAAACAACCAAGAAACCGCACATAGTGCCACATCACAAACAAGAGCAACAATAGTAATCAGAATGAGTCTTGTCTAGGCCGCGAATGATCGAACAGGCCACTCGCCTCATCATCATTCTCGCAAGCCTAACTCGACTCCCGAGTCCGCATAGGCCACTCACGGGCCCGCATGAGGTATAACCCCGCATCGAGGGTAGCTACCTCGCATCGCCCCGACTCGCCGTCCGCACGGGCCACACTGCATCGCATGAGGTATAACCCCGCATACTAACCTCGAACTCGTAGCTCGCATAGGCCCTCGACCCGCATGAGGTATTCTCGAATCATGGTCCTGCATCACCGAGTCTACCCCGTGACGGAGGGCAGCTTAACCCCCGGTATCATCTCAAGAGGTGAGTGATAGTATACTAACATAACAACTTATCTTTAAACAATATAAGCACAACAAGGATACTCACCTATACAAACGTTACAAGATACTAACACACATAGCATCATATCATGTCTATTGATCAAACCATCCTTATTATTCTTTTCACAATACAAGTCTGTTATAAACACATAGGCAAACTTGTTTCTTTTATAAATCTTAAGTGGTTATACTTACTTCCCATAAAGCTAGTATAACTCTTAAGCTTCTGTTTTAAAAACCAATTAGTTCTCTTCTGTTAATATGATTCAGTAGTCTTCTGAAATGTTTTCAGTTCTTTATTATTCAGGCTTAAGCCGTGAGGCATTGCCGTAAGTATTATTCAGGCTTAAGCCGTGAGGCATTGCCGTAAGTATTATTCAGGCTTAAGTCAAAGACATTGCCGTAGTTATATTGTAAAATATCATGCTTTAGGAAGAATCACATACCTTCTCAGCGAAAACCACCTGCCAAGTCAATATGTCGCAGAGTCACCTATAATAGTCACAGATATCTATTAAAGACTACTCTGAAGGTCATTCTAAACAGGGGGTTCATAATTCTACGGTAAGTCGGGCAGCACTTCCCTCCCCGGTGAGCCATATAAGTTCATCAGAAAACAAATCTATGTAAGTACAGTTTGATTAGTCTTCTTTTAAACCCTTCTAAGTGATTAACACTTCAATTCTATTCTGTGATATACTTCTAAGTATTTATACTATTTCTTATACTATAACAGTAAGTATTCTCTAATTCAAAAGAGGGTTAGGATTATTACCTCGGTAAGCCCAATAATATCCTAGAAAAAGTCGCGCCTGAGCAAGGTTTTGCTCCTAAGTTGTATGCTCCAAGAACCTTAGAAGTTCTTCACAACTTCTACTAAGTACTAAGGTATTTGGGCTAGGGTATTTTGGGCATTATAACAATACAAGAAGATAACTTTTTCTACCAAGGAGGGGGTAGATTTTGGCTAGGCTAGGGGTATTCGCCAAGGCCACTTAGGCTAGAGGGGGAAGAGGGCTTTGGACGAATTGGCTAACAAGTGGAGAAGGAGGATTTTCAAGACTTGGAAAGTAATTTGTGGATGAAGAACTCTTCATCTTAAGGGGTATTTATAGGTCAAGAAGTGGCCAACCAATGGCCAAGATTTAGACAAGTGCAAGGCAAGTGTATGGTGAGGATTCACTATACACAAATATCCTACCAACTCCTTGACTTTGAACAAGGCACCAAAACGTGCCTAACTTCATCAATTCGTCCCAAATGGACGATTTCAAGTCCACAAATCGGAGGGTGCCAAGTGTCGCCTCCCGTTGGTCCAAAATGTTTCGCCTCTCGAAAAATCCGCAAAAATTAGAAATGGCATAGCCGAATTTACCCTACGAAAGCCGTGGAAACGCTTCGTCGGAAAACTATTCGCTTGTGAGTTGTGCCTAAAAAAACGCTCAAGGCTTATCTTTAAGGCAAGACTTTCGCACGTATTCCCTTACGTGCATACTCCGAAATACGGGTATAACATTCTCCTCCTTAGAAACATTCGTCCCGAATGTTCCTTCCCAAGACGCTTATCGAAGAAGCTTAAACATTGTAAATGCCACACACGCCACAGAGCAACACTTAGGTAAAACGATAACGAAAATTTACAAGTAGGAAAGTGAATTACCCGAGGTGTGGGAAATAGGTGAGGGTACCTGCGCCTCATGTCCTCTCGGCTTCCCACGCCATCTCCTCCCTAAGCTCGTTCGCCACAAGACTTTGACGGCCACGCCCTTCGTCCGCAGACGCCTAACTGACGATCGACTATCGCTATGGGAATCTCTCATACGATAACCCCTGGCCACCGACATCGTCAATCGGGTGCACCCTAGATGGATCCCCGATACATCTCCTCAAAGATAGATACGTGAAACACCGGATGCACCGCCTCCGTGTCGGACGGCAGATTCAACTCAGAGTAACCTTGCCTACCTGCGACAATCAAACGCCCAATGTACCTTGGGCCGAGCTTCTTCTTCCCGAATCTCATCACACCCTTCATGGGTGACACCTTTAGAAAACCCAATCATGAACCTCGAACTCAAGATGCCGACGACGATGATCTGCGATACGACTTGCCGACTCGATGTCGATAGCCGCCTTGATAAGCTTCACCTTATCCATCGCTGTATCAAATCTGGTCCCACTAGCCGCCTCGCCCACATCGAACCAACCTATAGGCGATCCGCACTTCCTCCCATACAAGGCCTCATAAGGCGCCATCCAATACCGGAGTGGTAGCTATTATTATATGCGAACTCAACTAGAGGCAAATGATCCTCCCAACTACCACTAAAGTCAATAACACAGGCTCGCAAAGATATCCTCAAGAGTGCGGATAGTGCGCTCGCTGTCCGTCTGCTCGTGGATGAAATGCGACTCGTGCTCACTCGTCCCCTAAACCCCTCGGAAGGACCTCAGAAGTTAGCCAGAACCGGCTCTGCATCGATATGATCGAAGTAGGGACTCATGCACCGACGATCTCTGATGTAAAGTCCGCATAATCCTCGGTAAAAAGTCGCCCCGACGGAAGAAAGTGGGCTGATTTCACACCGCCGACGATAACCCATATAGAATCATGTTCCTCCGAGCGAGGTAATCCGTGATGAAATCCATGTTGATTACCTCCCACTTCCGTGTCGGATCTCGATAAATCGTCAGAATAAACCACCGTGCCTCGGTGCTCTACCTTCACTGCCGACAACACGGCACCGAGCTACGAAGTCCGCAACGTCTCTTTTCAAGCCATCCCACCAATACACGATCTAAGGTCGTGGTACATCTTGGTCGACCCGGATGGATAGAGTAACGCCGCTACCGTGTGCTTCCCAAGAACTCGCCAAGTCTCAAACATCCGAACACACACCGCCTCAAACCTTAGCACCCCATCAGTGCTACCTCAAAAGGACCCTTGCCTCACGAAGAGTCAGACACGATAACGTGCAAACCGGATCCTCGAATTGCCGCTTCTTCACCTCTCGACGATGGAAGACTCGCAACCTCACGAACTCTAACCCCATCGCTATCGGAATCAATCAAACGGACACCAAGGCTCGCTAATCGATGCAAATCACGAACCATGTCCTCCTCGCCGGTCAGACATCCGATAAGCTCCCATCGACCTACGACTAAGAGCATACGCCACAACATCGCCTTCCCGGGTGGTACAGATATCAACATCGTAATCCTTAAGCAACTCTAACCACCGCTCTCGCCGTAAGTTCACTTCTCTCCGTGAAGATATACCGAGGCTCTTGTGGTGCGTATAAATATCCACGTGAACCCCATACAAATAGTGCCTGGATCTTCAAAGCGTGAATCACCGCCGCCACCCAAATCATGGGGGTAGTTCCTCTCGTGTTTCTTCACCGTCGGACGATATGCTATAACTCGCCATGCTGCATCAACACACATCCCAACCCGATGCCCGACGATCACAATACACGACGTAACCATCCGACCTCCGGAAGAGTAAGAACGGGCGTCGCGCCTCTCTTTCAAAGAATCGAAACCCCGCCACAAGCATCACCATCAAACTTGGCGCCTTTCCGAGTCACCTAGTCAATGGTGCAGATAGAAGCAAACTTCTCACGAACCGATAATATCTCGCAAGGCCCGTAAAATCGCGAACCTCCGCTGAGTAAGAGGTCCGCCAAGTCCCGACCGCTTCGATCTTGGCGTATCCACTCGAATGCCATCACCGGCTAATATGCCCAAGAAACGCCATCAAGTCAACCAAAACTCACATTTGGAAAACTTGGCGCATAAATCGCTGGTCTCGAGAATCACAAGACGGCCTCAAATGCTCCGCATGCTCCCGCTCGAGCGAATAAACCAAGATATCATCAATGAACACTATCACAAACGTGTCCAAAATGGTTTGAACACTCGGTTCATCAAATCCATGAATACCACGAGCATCGTCAACCCAAAAGACATGACCCTGAACTCATAATGCCCGCACGGTCCGACGCAATCTAGGGACATCCACCTCCGACATTTAACTCGATGATAGCCCGAACGCAGATCAATCTTGAGAAACATCTCGCGCTCGCAATCGTCGAACAAATCATCAATCTCGGGAAGGGTATTCGTTCTTAATGGTCACCTTGTTCACCGTCGTAATCAACACATGCGCAGCTGGCCCCGCCCTTCTTCTTCACGAACAATACCGGCGCTTCTGTGGAGAAACACTGGGCCTAATGAAGCCCTTTTCTAGCAAATCCTAAGCCGATCCTTCACTCTCTCAACTCGGCAGTGCCATTCAGTATGGCGAATGGAAATAGGCCGAGTATCCGCAATATGTCAATACAAAACTCAATCTCCTCTCGGAGGATACCCGAGGTCATCCGGGAACACGCCTGGGAACTCGTTGACTACGGAATCGATCAAAATCTGGTACCGCAGCCTCGTGATCAAACACTCGAACTAGATGGTAGATGTACCCTTCTCGCACCATCTTCCTAGCCTTGAGGTAGGAAATAAACCTACCTTCGGCGATACTGGTGCTCCTCCCACTCAACAACCGCCTCCTCAGAAACTGAACTGCATTACTTTCTCTGCAGCCTACATTGGCGTAGCAAGAGGCTAGCCAATCCATCCCCATGATCACGTCAAGTCAATCATCTCCAACTCTATCAAGTCGGCAGGTCCGACGATCAGAATGGTCACAGACAAGCTCTATATACCCGCCGAGCTACCACCGAATCACCCATCGCGTAGCTACCTCGAAGTGGTTCATGGACTCAGGCTCTATCCCTATCCTACTAGCAACAAGGGGGGATATATAGGACAGAGTAGAACCCGGATCTATCAAGGCATAAACATCAAACCCAGAAACTGATAAGGTACCTGTGACGACATCAGGTGAGGCCTCCTGATCCTGCTTGCTGGACAAGGCATAAATGCGGTTCTGAGGACCGCTAGAATCGACTCGAGCCACGACCGCCGCGACCTGGCTGACCCACGAGCACTCGCCCGGGCGAGTAATCAGAGGAGATGAAGCCGCCACGTAACACGGCGTCGGGCCCTACCACCACGCCACGCCGGCCTGATCCTCGCAAAGTGACCGCCGCCACAACTGTAACAAGATCCATAAGTAGTACCACACTTCCCGTAATGGGATCTACCGACGGCCACACCGGGTGGTCCCGATCGCCGCACTTCGCTACTCGACGCCTCAAGCCCAGGCCCTGTCCGCCTCAAAACTCGCCGCGGCCGGCGACGCGGCAGAGTGCTCGAGCCGGCCGTGGTGCGAATCAGATCGCCGCCGAGGCCGCCACCACGATAACCACCGTAAGACCTCCCGCCCCGCCTTCTTCTCGCCGTCGCCCACTCGTCGACCTCTGCGCCTCGCATCCAAGGGCGTGAGTCGCACGCGGTAATGTCCATACCTACCGAGAGAAACCCCGCACATGACTCGGCCATATAGTCGTCTCAGCCCGTGACATAGCGGTGCACCCTATCCTCCATATCTGCTACCAACGCCGGGACATATCGAGCCAAAGAATCAAACTCGACATTGTACTCCCGACGGCCCCTCTCTCGCCAGCAAGAAAATCTATCACCCGCGCCTCTCATCCGCGAGGCAAAAGTGAGTGAGGAAAGCCTGCGAGAACTCATCCCAAGTAGCTGGGCCGCGTGCTCTCCCGATAACTCCCATGAATCAAACCAATCGATCGCGTATCACGCACTATGTGAACCAAAGATCACGACTCGGTCTCCGACGCCCGATCACTCTCAAAATCCTCCGACCGACGGATGAACTCCTGCGGATCATCCTCCGCCACCCATAAAACTCCGTGCGGCTACAACTCAAGAAGTCTCGTAGCCTCAAACTCTCTCGCCGGTGTACCACGGTGCGATCGAGCTGAGCTGAACCGCATCCAATCTCTCTCAGACGGGCCACAACTTTAGCCAAAAGCCGGGCCATCTCTCAGTATCCTAACCTCCGCCCAGCCGTGGGATGCGAGGTGGTACTGTGGTCTCGCTGGCTGGGCGGCGTCATAGAACTCCGCTGCCTCTCGTATAGACTGGCCTCGAGCCCTCGTGACTGGGTGTCTCGCTAGCGCCTCGGCCGCTTGCCTTCCGGGCCCGGTTGCCTTACGTGAGGCATAATCACATAGAAAGGAATACGTTAGAGGGTCCAACCTATAACACGCCTCTAAAGCACGATCTCGAATGAGAAGAATGGAAACCAATCCTAAATATCCTATAGCCTCACGATTATTGGTGGTGCACAACACACCGATAATCAAGACTTACTAGATACGGTCAGACGCTTCGAGGATTAATCGCTCGATACCACTTTTGTCACGACCTGCCCGGCCCGTGGATCGTGCCTTACCGGCACCCAAGTAGTCATACATCGAGTAACCAATGAATATAAAACAAGACAGAAACAGCTTTATAAAATAAGACGCAGCTTTATCTGAAGAAAAGCTTGCCTTTCGCATAATATAAACAACTCAAGTTTTGCGCTACATCCCAACTGCATAATAGTGCTCTGCACTCTAAGGAAGTAATAACTATGGCGGACAGGGCCGCCATACCGATCAGACAAAACTATCTACAATACAGGAGATCATACCCAAAAGTAGAGCCTCCGAGAAGATGGAGCTCCCGACACCAACGCAAAGATCCTAAGGATGTGGATCTAGCACTGCCGCTCTTACCGCGGCATGAACGCAGCCCGGGCGAGGTCGATAACAGTACTAAGTATGCGAAATCAGAAAGTATTTAAATGAAACATATCATTTTTTAAAACCGGTTTACAAATATGTATGAAACAACCAAGGAAACCGCATATAGTGCCACATCACAAACAAGAGCAACAATAGTAATCAGAATGAGTCTTGTCTAGGCCGCGAATGATCGAAACAGGCCACTCGCCTCATCATCATTCTCGCAAGCCTAACTCGACTCGAGTCCGTGATAGGCCACTCACACGGGCCCGCATGAGGTATAACCCCGCATCGAGGGTAGCTACTCTCGGCATCGCCCCGACTCGCTGTCCGCATGGGCCACAGCATCGCATGAGGTATAACCCCGCATACTAACTCGAACTCTCGTAGCTCCGCATAGGCCCCTCGACCCGCATGAGGTATTCTCGAATCATGGTCCTGCATCACCGAGTCTACCCCGACGGAGGAGGCGCTTAACCCCTGATCATCTCAAGAGGTGAGTGATAGTATACTAACATAACAACTTATCTTTAAACAATATAAGCACAACAAGGATACTCACCTATACAAACGTTACAAGATACTAACACGCATAGCATCATATCATGTCTATTGATCAAACCATCCTTATTATTCTTTCACAATACAAGTCCGTTATAAACACATAGGCAAACTTGTTTCTTTTATAAATCTTAAGTGGTTATACTTACTTCCCATAAAGCTAGTATAACTCTTAAGCTTCGCTTTAAAACCAATTAGTTCTCTTCATTAATATGATTCAAAGAGTCTTCAAATGTTTTGCTTCTTTATTATTCAGCTTAAGCGTGAGGCATCGCTGTAAGTATTATCCGTGCTTAAGCCACAGGCATTGCCGTAAGTATTATTCAGCTTAAGTCAAAGACATTGCCGTAGTTATATTGTAAAATATCATGCTTTAGGAAGAATCACATACCTTCTCAAATAAAACCACCGCCAAGTCAATATGTCACAAGCAGAGTCACCTATAATAGTCACAGATATCTATTAAAGACTACTCAAGGTCATTCTAAACAGTGGGTTCATAATTCTACTGTAAGTCGGGCAGCACTTCCCTACCCTGAGCCATATAAGTTCATCGTGAAAACAAATTCTATGTAAGACAGCTTTGATTAGTCTTCTTTTAAACCCTTCTAAGTGATTAACACTTCAATTCTATTCTGTGATATACTTCTAAGTATTTATACTATTTCTTATACTATAACAGTAAGTATTCTCTAATTCAAAAGAGGGTTAGGATTATTACCTCGGTAAGCCCAATAATATCCTAGAACAAGTCGCGCCTGAGCAAGGTTTTGCTCCTAAGTTGTATGCTCCAAGAACCTTAGAAGTTCTTCACAACTTCTACTAAGTACTAAGGTATTTGGGCTAGGGTATTTTGGGCATTATAACAATACAAGAAGATAACTTTTTCTACCAAGGGAGGGGGGTAGATTTTTGGCTAGGCTAGGGGTATTCGGCCAAGGCCACTTAGGCTAGAGGGGGAAGAGGGCTTTGGACGAATTGGCTAACAAGGGAGAAGGGAGGATTTTCAAGACTTGGAAAGTAATTTGTGGATGAAGAACTCTTCATCTTAAGGGGGTATTTATAGGTCAAGAAGTGGCCAACCAATGGCCAAGATTTAGACAAGTGCAAGGCAAGTGTAGGGTGAGGATTAACTATACACAAATATCCTACCAACTCCTTGACTTTGAACAAGGCACCAAAACGTCTAACTTCATCAATTCGGCCCAAATGGACGATTTCAAGTCCACAAATTGGAGGTGCCAAGTGTCGCCTCCCGCTGGTCCAAAATGTTTCGCCTCTCGGAAAAATCCGCAAAATTAGAAATGGCATAGCCGAATTTACCCTACGAAAGTCGTGGAAACGCTTTCGTCTAAAAACTATTCGTTTGTGAGTCAGGCCTAAAAAAACGCTCAAGGCTTATCTTTAAGGCAAGATTTTCGACGTATTCCCTTACGTGCATACTCGAAATACGGTATAACAAAGATAAAGTCGATCCCGGCAACGTTTAGCTCCAACTCGCGCGCCCAACCCGCCTAAACCACCCTTAGAAGTTCTAACCAACTTCTACATACTACTCCAACTAACCATGGAGATTTTCCTTGTGGTTTTGCCAGGACTGACGGAAGTATAATAGTATAACTGGCTTTTGTATAGGTATAACCTCGTAATACTACAAGGTATACGGCTAAGGTAATTTGGGCATTATAACAATACTTTGAGAGTATTTCTACCAAGAGGAGGGTATTTATACGAAACTACTAGGCAGTGGGTACCCTACTGGCTAGCACCACAAGGAGTGGTGTATACCTCTCGCCTACTCCCACTGTGGGGAACTCGCCAAGGGGAGAGGACTCTGGCTAAGGCCTCACAAGGGGAGAAAGAGAGCTTTCAAGACTTAGGCAAATTTGTGGATGAATTAGTCTTCCAAAGTGGGTATTTATAGACAAGCCAAGGCCAACCAATGGCCAAGATCTTGCCAAGTGCATAGCAAGTGTAGGCCAAGATCTTGCCAAGTGCACACTAGCCAACTAACACAAAATATCCTACCAACCTTTGACCACAATGGCCATGCTTTCGCCACCACTATTACCGCCAAGGTGTTCCAATGAGAGGTGACAAATATCGCCTCTTGTTGGTCCAAAATGTTTCGCCTCTCTAAAAATCCGCAAAAATTAAAAATGACATAGCCGAATTTTCCTACGAAAGTCGTGGGAAACGTTTAGTCAAAAACGACTTAATCGTGTTGTGAACAAAGTTAATTCGCCAAGCCTAAGTAAAAGTTCAAATTTTTCACGCACGCCCCACGCATATACTGAAATACGGTATAACATTCTCCTTAGAAACATTCGTCCCAATGTTCCTTCTAAGTCTCAAAACAAACGCGCCAAGATAGTCTTCACTACTATGCTTACGAGAACAATCACGCCACAAATGGCCACGTAAACAATCACGCAAAATACTTACATCCAAGTCCACGAGGAATCACCTCTAACATCACCACAAACACCTCTCCGGGTCTAAAATATACTTCCTCCACACTTTTTCCAAACAAAAGAAATGGTCACATCTGCGCCGCAATACATGCTCGCTTCTCCTTTACTCGTCGTGATACCACTTTTGTCACTTTGCCGCGAGGTTCTAGTGTCACCCGCGACCTAACAAATGGTACCGGCTGCATGCGATCCACGAGGTCGTGACACTCGAACTCTACCACATTTCGACATCGCTTCGCCTAAAACTCTGGGTTACTATCTCTAACGTGGTCATCATTAACAGGGAACACTCTGGATGGATCTCCGATACTTTCCCGCTCATAACAATACGAAAGACCGGACGTATTGACTCCTAAGTCGGACGACAAAAGCTAACATATAGGCAACCTGGCCTATTCTTACATGAACTTAAAAGGGCCCAAAGTAATCCCTGCTAAGTTCCTCTCGCTCTCCAAAACTCGTCATACCCAACCCGGGGTGGTACTTTCAAGAAGACCGACCGTCAACCTGAACTCTAAGCGCCGTCGCCGATTATCCGCACGATTTCTCTGAGCTGCCAGAACCTCATCTAGACAAGCTTCACCCTATCCACATCCTCGAACACGTATGAACCAACTATCCGAACCTTGCCAACGCCGAACCAATCGACCGACAACTTACACTTCCGCCCCTACAAGGCGCCACAAGGCGATATCCGAACACCAAATGGTAGCTATAAAACACTTCCCCAACAGGAGATAACAATCCCCACAACTACCCCTGAAATCCACACACTGGCCCGAGGGCGAATGCGATTCTGAGACTCACCTGAGTTCTTAACCCTGCTTGCTAAAACTTCCAGAAACAGAAACAGCCGTACCCTGGGCTCCACTGTCTGTTACAAGGTGAAGGTTAGGCACCCCGTGCAGCCTTACAACCTTTCCGATAAATCAACACTGCCGAGTAAACGGTCTTTGCTAGAAGACAAGACGGCCGACTTCTCGCCCGACCATCGGTCGAACGATCCACGAACTCAGACTGGTTAACTAAACTTGGGCCAAACACCCTTATGACTTAGCACAAGCGGGACCAGACAACTGACCCCACCACTAAACATGCCGCGGGTTGACCCGCAACGTGGCCTCAACCCAACCCGGCAACGCGCAAAACGCTAGCCCCCCGAGGGAAAACTCTCACTAATCACGTTACGAAAACCTAGCGGTCTTCTTAGCTCAACTACCCTCTTTCATTCCCCACTACTCAGGGACTCATCCCACAAACATAATTCACGTGCACTATGCACTCCTATAAGGGTCAAACATAAACAATACATCTTTTACTCGAGATGGCCTTACCTCTAAGGTCTCCACGTATAACACTCTAAGGCTCACACTTTCTCTATCCCCAATCTTCCGGTTACTAACCATGATTTCTAATCACAAATTACCCATCGCTATCGAACATAGCACTTAAGATATACTCATCTCATCATAATGCACTAATCTCTAAAGGGTTAAGGATAAACTCAGATTCATCGCTCCACTCCCTTAAGTCGTTCTAATCAAACTCGCCTGTAGGCGATAGCTAAGGAAGGTGGCGACTACCCATCGATCTCAAGGCTAAGTCCTCCTACAAGGACACTCTTTCGACATCGACCGACGGTCGTAGGTAAAACAAGTACTAACTAAAAGATGACATTCCCGGATGACGCTCACACCGCGTGAACACCGGGGAAAATCAATCCGCCGGGCCGGAACCTACGGTAGCCGTGGAACGAAGCTTTGAGCTCGACCAACTCTCGCATACCCCGAACGCCCCGAATCTCGCGGAGGACCTTTCGCATCGTGGATGTGCATAATCTAATCACGCGAGGTGACTCGACTCGAAAGTTACCAAAGGACGCTTGCCGCTCGCCCTCTTCTCGCCCGTTAACCCATTGATCTCTACGTTTCTTGGCCTGCTACGCATAAGCCCGTACACAGGCCATGCTCAAGCCTAACTGAAGAATTACTCTCGCACAACCCCTTCTAAGATATTCATCAAGACTCGCGGTACATCGGTATACACTCGTAGCCAAATCCATAGCTAGTAACAGGTTTGTCTTTTCTCTATCTATATTCTCTGCTTTCGTGGCCGGAAAAGGTTCAAATGTCGTGGCCGCAGTAGGAATCGCCGCCGTGCAAGCAAACTCACTGGGCCGTGACGAGCATAACTTCCCGAACGAAGCACCTAACTCGGTGATGGTTGGGCCTGTGCCTCGTAACCCTCTCGAACTCTACTCGCAGCCTCGCCGCCCCGCCTCCCGGGCGGGTTGCCACGCGAGGCATAACGGTAAGGGAAAAAAATACGTGAGAGAGTCCAACTTACAACACAGCTCTAAGGCACGATCTCAGAGTGAGAAGAATAGAAACAAATCCTAAATATCTTATAGCCTCCTGATTATTGGTGTGGTGCACAACACACCGATAATCAAGACTCATCCGATACGGTCAGAGACATTTTCCGAGGATTAATCGCTCGATACCACTTTTGTCACGACCAACTGGGCGTGGATCGTGCCTTACCGGGCACCCTAGTGACACAATATCGAGTAATCGAACATAAAGACAATACATGAAACCAATGTAATATGACAAGAAATAAGAAGACAAAGCAACTAAAACGGTTACCTTCGGTATATATATAAATAGCAATTTGAACAGTTACAACCCTCTTACAAATTCTGCCCACAACAGTACTACAAACCTCTAAGAATGATACGACAACAATGGCAGGACAGGGCCCCGCCATACCCCTGAATGTAAATACCTACAACGACAGGGGACTATACCACTGATAAGCCTCCGGAGAAACGGAGCTTCCCATACGTTGAATCGTGACCGAGAACTAGGATCAACGATCGTGTACCTCAACTGCGGATGAACGCAGCCAAGGAGGTCGATAACAAAAGTGCAGTATGTGAAATCAAATAACATCAGAAATGAAATCATAGTAGTCTATATAAAGCGAGACATGTATGATAACCAAACTACAGTTCACAATAAATAAACAGTCATGTCAAGTCAGGGACTCACGCCCTCAAGTCATCACAATAGAACCGTACGGGGTAAGTACGAAGGCATAGCCGACTACTAAGACCCGCAGTACAAACAAAATACCATAAACTGCATCACGAGGTCTTTATAGACCGCACCATACGATCGTTCGCCACTCGCGCAGATCAATGCGCGCGTCTATCCTCGAACTACCGCAGCCCGCATAGGTCACACGCAACCGCATGAGGTATTCCTCGAATCACGGTCCTGCATCACCGAGGTATACCGATCGAGGGCTTAACCCCGGTATCCACCTAGGCTCCCGCACCGCATAGTCCTCAAAGACCGCATGGCATCCCCGATCAGGCTAAACACCGGAATGATCAATCCCGAGCTCCCGCAACTCGCATAGTCACAAGGATCGCATAGCCGTATAGACCGCATCAAGGGTGGCAAGCCCGGTATAACAAGTCAAGGGGTATGTGATATAATAACGATAACGGGCTTAACGCTTGACAACGTAAGCACAACAAGAGTGACCCTTACATAATAATCACAAGATACTAACACACGTAGCATCCTAACATGTTTACTTATCAAATCAATAAGAAAGTATTACAAGGCTATCACAAACCAATACAATCAAGTTATTCACACAAGGTACTTTCTACTAACAAGTTCGGGTACCTATCCCCAAAGTACTTCACACATTAAATCTTTAAAAGAACCGTTTCGTTCACATAAGTCACACAATACCCGTAGTATAAAATAGAGTGACTGTCTTTTTAAGTAATCAAAATACTTACCTTTGTAAAATCAAGTAACAACATTATTTTCAAAACGTCCAAGTTTGCCTAATTTCAAGTGTTTACGTTTCTTATTTTAGAAAGGTTTCGTAGTTCATAGTCTTATTTATTTAGGAATATAATTCTCTTTTAACAATCTGAAAAACATAAACCTTATGTGTGAGTAGGACATTCTTGTTTATAACAATCTTATTACATTAGCCATGATCTAGGAAATATCATTTTGTCTCATCTTAGCTTCTATGCAGATGGAAGTTTCTACTGGTTTTAATAATACTTAATCTGTCAAAACATTTCCTTTTATTAACGCTGCAGTGGTTTGTCGATACACATTCTGATTTCTGAAATCAGTAGAACATTCTTAAGCCGTTATACCTAACTTCCCATAAAGCTAGTACAACTCTTAAGTTTGTTTAAAAACCAAGTATTACTTCTTCTTTCAAAATGATTCAAAAATCTTTTGAAATACTTCAAGTTCTTTATTATCACACATTAAGTTAGTTATAAGTCAAATCAGTTACCTTTTAAAACCATAAAGCATTTTCTTACTTACATAAAGCTGTTATAACCAACTTCCCATAAAGTCGTTATAACACTTTATGTTTCAAACAAATCAAATACGTTTAACACATGTACGTCTACCGTACTACATAGTTATACACATATCATGCTAGAAAAGGTAGGAAGAGGTTCACATACCTCGCGACGATTATCGACTAATAGCAAAACGCTCCAAGTACTTCCAACCGGCTACTCCTTAAGCCAACGAGATCGCGCCATACGTAGTACTTCAACCTATAAGGCCACAAGGCGCTTTATTAACATTTAGATCTCTTCAGAACATTCTACGTAAAATTCGCAAAGACCTCTCTCTCCCGCAACAAACAGAAACTCCTCCTCTAACTGGGCCGCCAAGCCAACCAGTGGGGTTATACGCCTAAACCTGACGTACAATTCTACCTCACGGAAAAGCTACACAAGTCATCAGTAATACACCCCTATGTAATTACTGATTCGATTTCTCTTCAAAAGGTTTCTAATTATTCAGCTTAAGTCGCGAGACATTGCTGTAAGTATTATTCGAGCTTAAGTCCAAAGACATTGCGATAACAACGTTGATTCTATATATAGTATACTTCAACTATATAGTCTAGCAATCATGTAATTTCCAATTACAATAGAGGACAAGATATTTACCTCGATAAGCCCATAATTATCCAAGTATAAAGTCGATCTGGCAACGTTTAGCTCCAACTCCGCGCCCAACCCGCTTAAACCACCCTTAGAAGTTCTAACCAACTTCTACATACTACTCCAACTAACCATGGAGATTTTCCTGTGGTTTCGGTTTGGTGACCGACGGGAAGTATAATAGTATAACTGGCTTTTGTATAGGTATAACCTTAGAATACTACAAGGTATACTAAGGTAATTGGGCATTATAACAATACTTTGAGAGTATTTCTACCAAGAGAAGGGTATTTATACTAAAACTACTAGCAGTGGGGTACCCTACACTAGCACCACAAGGAGGGGGTGTATACCTCTACCTACCCCACTGTGGGGAACTCTCGCCGAGGGGAGAGGACTCGCCAAGGCCTCACAAGGGGGAGAAAGAGAGCTTTCAAGACTTAGGCAAATTTGTGGATGAATTAGTCTTCCAAAGGGGTGGGTATTTATAGGACAAGCCAAGGCCAACCAATGGCCAAGATCTTGCCAAGTGCATAGCAAGTGTAGGGCCAAGATCTTGCCAAGTGCACACTAGCCAACTAACACAAAATATCCTACCAACCCTTGACCACAATGGCCATGCTTTCGGCCACCACTATTACCGCCCAAATTGTTCCAATGAGAGGATGACAATTGTCGCCCTCTTGTTGGTCCAAAATGTTTCGTCTCTCGGAAAAATCCGCAAAAATTAAAAATGACATAGCCGGAATTTTCCCTACGAAAGCTGTGGAAACGTTTCGTCAAAAAACGACTCTAATCGGGTGTTGTGAACAAAGTTAATTCGGCCAAGCCTAAGTAAAAGTTCAAATTTTTCTACGTACGTCCTTACGTACATACTCTGGAAATACGGGGTATAACAATCTTGGCCCTTGATTGTCCTATAAATACCCCCCTAACTTGAAGACTTCTTCATCCCAAAATTGTTCTAAGTCTTGAAAGCTCTTCCCCCCCCTTTGTGCTGAAGTTCTCGTCCTAGCCTCCCCTTCCCCCCTTGGTGAGGCCCCTTGGCCGAGAGCCCCCTCCCCCTTGGCCGAAAGTATCCCCCCCCTCCTAGTGGTGCTAGCCGAGGGGTACCCCCCTACCTTGAGTTGTTTTCGTAAAATACACCCCCCCTCTTGGTAGAAAATACTCTCCAAGTATAGTTACTATTCCAAAATACCTTGGCCCAAATACCTTGTAGTATTCCAAGGTTACACTCATACGAAAAGCCCAGAAATACTATTATACTTCCCTTCAGTCACAAAACACAACCCTAAGGAAATCTTCATAACCGATTGAAGTATTAAGAAGAAGTTGCATAGAACTTCTAAGGGTTGTTTGGAGCGGGTTGGAGCGCCCGGAGTAGGAGCTAAACGTTGCTCAGGATCGACTTTAAACATTGGATAATTTTGGGCTTACCGAGGTAAATATCTTGTCCTTTTATTGTAATTGGAAATTACATATTGTAGTAGTATAGAAATGAATATAAGATTCATGTAAGGAGTTGAATGTTATAGAAGAATATTAAAGAAGAAGGACTAAATCATTTACATAGGATGTATTTACTGAGATCGTAGCTTAACGGTAGGGAAGTCACGCCAATTTTCCGTAAATAGAGAACCCATCGATTATTCTGCAAAGTAGTCTAGCTATTGATAGACTCGTATAACCTTTATAGGTTGAATGTTCTGCGAGTAGCATGTGCTACTTGAAAGGTGGACAAGGCTAGCCGGGTTATAGCCGTGGAGCGTTTTGCTAATAGTCGATAATCGTCGCAAGGTATGTGATTCTTCCTATCCTCTTGAGCATGATATTTTAAAAGAATATATATATATAGTACGGTAGACGTGCGTGTGTTAACTGAACGTAGTTCTACGGCAATGTCTTTTGACTTAAGCCTGAATAATAAGAATCTTGAAGTATTTCAAAAGAATTAAGAACCGTTTTTGAAAGAAGAGTAATACTTGATTTTAAAAGCTTAAGAGTTATACTAGCTTTATGGGAAGTTAGGTATAACGGCTTAGGAGAGATAAAAAGAATGGTTTGTTGATTTTAGAAGTTAAGAGACTTGACTAAATTGAATTAATATGAGTTTTGTTAAAAGGTGTGAAACCTCATTCGTGAGTAATGAGTACTTGGTTTTTAAAAGGAATAATGTTTTACTGATTTCGGAAATCAGAATAAGTATCGAACAAACCACTGCAGCGTTAATAAAGGGAAATGATCGACTAATTAATGTATTATTAAAACCAAGAGAACCTCCATCTGCATAGAAGCTAAGATGAGACAAAATGATATTACATTTCCTAGATCATGGCTGCTGTAATAAGATTGTTATGAACAAGAATAAACTACTCACACATAAGGCATATGTTTCTCAAATTGTTTTAAAGGATTAAAACTATGAACTACGAAACCTTTCGAAAAATAAGAAACTTGAACATTTGAAATTAGGCAAACTTGAACGTTTGGAAAATAATGTTGTTACTTGATTTTACAAAGGGAAGTGTTTTAGTTTACTTAAAAGGATAGTCACTCTATTTTTATACTACGGGTATTGTGTGACTTTTGTGAAAGTAACGTATCTTTTAAAGAGTTAATGTATGAAGTACTTTGGGGATAAAAACCCGAACTTGTTTAACATAAAGTAGAAAGTATCTTGTGTGAATAACTTGATTGTGTTGGTTTGTGATAGCCTTGTAATACTTTCTTGTTGGTTTGATAAGTAAACATGTTAGGATGCTACGTGTGTTAGTATCTTGTGATGTTTGTGTAAAGGGGTTTTCCCTCGATCGCGCTTATGTTGTTTAACTATCAGCCGTTATGTTGGTATTGTACCACTCACCTTGACATGATCCCGTAGGTTAAGCTGCCCTCCATTGCGGGGTAGACTCAGGCGGGTCTGTGTGACCTATGATTCGAGAATACCTCATGCGGGTCCCGGGGGCCTATGCGGAGCTACGAGAGCTCCAGGTTAGTGTGCGGCCTTTGTGGTCATGCGGTCTATGCGCTACGCGATCGCGAGTCGGTGCGACGCCGGGAGTAGCTACCGATGCGGGGATACCTCATGCGGGCCTATGAGGTTGGCCTATGCGGAGCTGCGGGAAGTTCCAGGGCTAGACGCGCACATTAGATACTGCGGGCGAGTGGCCAGCTTTGACCATGTGACGGTCTAGACAGATCTCATGATACAGTTTATGACCTTGTTGGTACTGTGGGTTTTAGTAGTCGGCTATGCCTTCGTACTTACCCCGTACGGTTTTATTATGACACGGGTGGGACCTGGTGTTCATGTGTATCCCTTGGTGTTATCATATAATAGATCACGCCAGCGAGGAAGGTATTCCACGGCATGATTGATGTTGTGGGCGTGAGACCCATTGTTATATTTGAGTGATGACTTTGAGGCGTGAGTCCTCGACTTGACATGATCGCTTATTTATCAGGAATCGTAGTTTGGTTATCATACATGTCTCCCGCCTTATATAGACTACTATGATTTCATTTATGATTTTCGGGCCACATACTTGGTACTGTTGTCTCGACCTCCTTCTGGGGCCGCGTTCATGCCGCAGTAGAGGTACACCGATGTTGATCCTCGCCTTAGTGGTCACAGCTTGGGAAGCTCCGCTTTCTCGAGGCTTATCATGGTATAGTTCCTGCCGTTGTAAGTGTTTACATTCAGGTATGGCGGGCCCCGTCCCGCCATTGTTGTCATATCATTCTTAGAGGTCCGTAGTACTTGTGTGGGCGAGTTGTAAAGGGATGTAAATCGCTCGATTTAAGTTTTATATATTATGCCGAAAGGCAAATTTTCTCAGATAACTGTTTTACACTTCTTGGTATTTCATGTCTTGTTTTATGTTCCGCTGATTACTCTGATGTATGTCTACTTAGGTGCCCGGGGTAAGGCACCAGTCACGGGCCCGGGTTCGGGTCGTGACAATAAGTGAGGATACTTAATCATCATGTCCTCCTCCGCTTCTCAAGTCATCTCCTCTCTATTATCATTCTGCCACAAGACTTTGACGGAAGCCACATCCTTGGTCCGCATTCGCCTGACCTGGCGATCGAATATCGCTATGGGACTCTCCTCATACGATAAACCCTCCATCACCTGGACATCACTAGCTGGGAAAACTCTCGATGGATCTCTGATACACTTCCGCAACATAGAAACATGGAAGACCGGATGTACTGCCTCCAAGTCGGACGGCAGCTCCAACTCATAGGCAACCTTGCCTACTCTATGGATGATATGATAAGGCCCAATGTACCTTGGGCTAAGTTTCCCCTTCTTTCCGAAACTCATCACACCCTTCATGGGTGATACTTTCAAGAAGACCCAATCGTTAAACTCGAACTCTAAGTGTCGGCATCGATTCTCTGCATAAAGCTTATGTCGACTCTGAGCTTACTAATAATATTTCATGGATAAGCTTCGCCTTATCCACAGCCTGCTGAATCAATTCTGGGCCAATTAACTGAACATCGCCTACGTCGAACCATCCGACCGGCGATCTACACTTTCTTTCATACAAAGCCTCATACCGGGCCATCTGGATACTGGGATGGTAACAGGTATTATACTCAACTCATCGAGAGGCAAAAGATCTCCCAGCTACCCCTGAAATCAATAACACAGGCCCACAACCGATCCTCAAGTGTCTAGATAACATGCCTTACCTGTCCGTCGGTCTGAGGGTGAAATGTAACACTGAGACTCACCTGTGTCCCCAATCCTTTCTGGAAAAACCTCCAGAAGTTAGCCGTAAAACTGGGATCATCTGTCTGTCGTAAATAAATGTAGGAACCCCGTGCAGTCACATACTCTTCCTGATATATAACCTCGCATAATCCTCAGCCGAGTAGATAGTCCTGACCGAAAGAAATATGGGCTGACCGCATCGGCCTGTCTACTATGACCCACAAGGAGTCACACTTCCTCTGAGCACGATGCAACCCTATAACAAAATCCATATTAATCACCTCCCACTACCAAGTCGGGATCTCAATCGTCGATAATAGCCCACTGGGATTCTGGTGCTCAACTTTGACCTGCTACTAATTCAGACACTAAGCAACAAACTCTGCTACGTCTCTCTTCAGACCATCTTACCAATACATACATCTGAGGTCATGATACATCTTAGTCGACCCCGAACAAATAGAGCAATAAGCACTGCGTGCCTCCCCTAAAACCTGCTGACAAGTCCTGCAGCATCGGGCACACACAATCTATTCTCATATAACAGCACTATATCCGGGGCTACCCAAACATGTCATTCGCCTCTTGGAGAGCCGTATCTCAATTTCGCCCTAGAACTGGATCATTATACTGTCTCCTCTTCACCTCCTCAACGAGGGAAGACTCGGTAGCCTCTCAAATCAGAGCTCCAATAATATAGGTTGTTACCTTATCGTATTGCATCCATACACAACCCAGCCAAACACTTAAAGTGTTACCATAATAACCTAACCCTCTAGTCCTTCAGGCCTCAGGAGGGGTTAGAACTGTAGTCGTAGTCAGCTTATCTTCCAATAACTGGAAGCCCGTCTCATACTTCCGAAATATTCTGGGATATAATCTCAATTATGATTCCTGTTTCCAATTCTCTGTTGCAACCAAACTTGGTCACTATACTTAGATTTGATTCCTCAATCTCGACAAGTAGTAATCCTATTATTCTCTTCCAGCTCATAGAGCTTATAGTTAGGTGTTCAACCTCAATTCATGGTATTACATAATCCAATGGCTTGCCAAGATTTCTTATCGTTCGAGTATCTACTCGTCTTACCTTTATTTTTTTCATTACAAGTTGCCCTGGGGTCTCTTACCTCCCCGTATATATACGGTTTGACCCATCATTACAGGCTTGCCACCTTTCATCGAGGTGTTCCTAACTGCCCATCATTTCTAATTGTCTTTACACTAGTTTGGGTAATTATGCCTTGGGAAACCTTCATAACTGTAATTGCATTCTCCTTATTATTATGGTCATAACCCTTCATTATACTAATTACTAACCCAAAATATTTCTACCTCGCTCCTGGGTCATACATTGCCATTTATGCTTATTACCAGCATTTATATCCTTAAGACACATCCTCGACCATTTCCTAATGTCGTTCTCAATTACCCCAACACAATACTTTTCCCACGGTTATCTAAAATTGTAACCTATTGTATGACGAAACAGAAGACTTTACCAGTCTCATATCCATCGCCTAATAATATGGGTACGCATAACCCTCAATAATACGTAAAACTATCATTTTACGTAGGGGATATAGCTTATCTCCCTTTCATAATCTTTCCTTGACGTTACAACCCTATTCACAGGGTCCTCTTGCGGTCCTGTATATATCTAATCAACAAGCACCGCCTTAAAAATCGTGTAGATTCTCAAAACCCACCAATGATGTCTTCGGTTTTCCGCAGGTAGCACTCGTACTTATCTTATTCTTGCCTTGCGCATTTTCCTGAAATCATTCGGGAAGTCGTGGCCATGACCGCCACACTAGACAACTCCAAGCACCTCCAAGGGCACTTAACATAAAATCATTCAATGATCGTACGTTCTTATCTCCGCCTCTTAGCTTTCAAATTCACGTACTACATACTTCCAACATCAATTTATTTACTTCAACCGAACAAGTCACATAGACTTACTAGAATCAAGTCTGTCAATTGTATATCATCACCGGGCAATCCTTATATACCCGCTCATCTACAACCCAAACACCCACTGGTGTAGCTACCTTGAAAGGTCATTATGGACTCCGGCTCTATTCTTTTACACTTGTTTGCTCTCTTTCTTATGGGTTGTATTTTTCCCTTATTTCCAAACTTATACTAGTATACGTACATAACTTCCATACTAATTCTGGCCTCCAATCTTTGGAGTTACTTACATCGAGCAATTTAAGGCCATTTCCGGCTTTCACAATCTGGTTCCGGTAGGATGCGTCCATGAACCCGTAAAACAATTTAACTAGACTTGGGCCTTGCACCGTGACTCGTCACGAATGACTACTACCAATTGATCCCAATCCATTTTAGGTTATGGGGTGACCCGTAATAGGTCTATAACCCGACTCGGCGTCGCACTTAACTCTTATCCTTAGTCTGAATTAAATCTTATTGACGAGAAGGCCTTATATACATGTCACGACCCGACCTCGGGCCCGCGATTGGTGCCTTACCCTGGGCACCCTAGTGATAATACATCAGAGAAAATCAGCGGAATAAAACTCATAGTCATGGAACAATATAAAAGAAGGAACAACTAACCAATAAGGTCACCTTCCTGCATATATATATATATATAAAACCCGAACAATTATCCTTTACAAGCCCAACTCACAACAGTACTACAGACCTCTAAGAGTTTTTATAACAACTATGAGGGGATAGGGCCCCGCCATACCCCTGAATGTACAAGAACCTACAATCTCAGGGAATCATACCAAAAGATAAGCCTCCGGAGAAATGGAGCTTCCTGAAACGTAGAACTGTGACCCTAAGAGCGAGGATCAACAACCGGTACTCTACCGCAAGATGATTGCAGCCCGGGCGAGGTCAAGACAATGTACCAAGTATGTGAAATCAAAATATCAGAATGAAATCATAACAGTCTATATAAAACAGGAGACATGTATGATAACCAAACTACAGTACACAATATATAAACAGTCATGTCAAGTCAGGGACTCATGCCCTCAAAGTCATCACTCAAACATAACCATGGGTCTCACGCCCGCAATATCAGTCATGCCCGAGGAACTCCTTCCTCACTGTCGACAGTCTAGGATATAATATAACACTAAAGTACACATGAACACAAGGTCCCACCTGTGTCATAAAAACCGTACGGGCCAAGTAGAAAAGTGAACCACCGGATCCAGCCAGCATCATAAAACTGACCGGGGCAAGTACGAAGACATAGCTACCAGATCCATCCTGTGTCATCAACTGACCGGGGCAAGTACGAAAGCCAGCTACCAGAGCCTACCGTACCAACTATGCTATAGAACCGACCGGGGCAAGTACGAAAGACAACTAACAGATCCAGCCTGCATCAGCAACTGACCGGAGCAAGTACGGGGGCTAGCTACCAGATCCTACCTGTCACGACCTAACCCCGGGCCCGTGACTGGTGCCCTACCTGAGCACCCCTTACAGGTATACATCAGATAATAGCAGCGGAACATATAAAACTCATAATGCTAAAACAGTAAGTATCGACATGTTAGCCGATAAGGCCACCTTCCGTAAAATATACATGAACCAAAATAAAATAAACCAGTACATTTCTGTTCTTAAAAACCCAATCCACAATGTGACTATAGACCTCTAAGAATAACGACTATGACGGGATAGGGCCCCGCCATACCCCTGAATATACAACAACCGACCATACCAGGGAATTGAACCAGGGATAAGCCTCCGGAGTAAAGGAGTTTCCCAACAACTGAACAGTGATCCTAAGAGTGAGGATCAGCAACCTGTATACTCTACTTGCGGCATGAACGGAGCCCCCCGAAGGAGGTCAGTACAACATGTACCAAATATGTGAAACTGAAAGTACTGTAGTGAAATCATAAGTCTAAAATAAAGCTGGAGACATGTATGATAACTCAAATAAAAGTACATTGTGCCTTACTAACAATGAGAGTAAACAAGAGTATACTTTACTGCATAAAAATAGGAGGCTCATGATCAAAGTAGGGCCACCCGCCCGTAGTATCATTAAGCAATCCTACTCCTGGGACTATTTCACCCGCATAGGCCGTGTGGGTCTGCATGAGGTAACTTCCTCTTATAGACTGTATCCGCCCGCATAGGTCGTATAGACCCGCATGAGGTATTCCTCGCATAGGAATGGTCCGCCCCGCATGAGACTATTTCACCCGCATGAGCCCTACGGACTCGCATGAGGTATTCCTCGCATCATGGGTAGCAAATCCACGGAATATGCAAATGTCACAAACCCGGGGAATGACCCCGTAAAGAACAATATATCACTAGAACAACCGGTTATCATACATAACATAAGCACTACCGGCTTATCATACATAACATAAGCGCTACCGGCTTATCATACATAACATAAGCGCAACCGGCTTATCATACATAACATAAGCAAGTTAAGAAATCCTCATAACTTCTTATTAGTCTTATTCATATACCCTCTCATTTTACTTTACTTAAGGCACTAACATGTCATTATGAAAATCCGGGAATTTAACCCAAATTACTACGTACTTCTATTCTTTTAAAATGACTCTTTTTCACATAAAACTTCCAAGAAACTAATAACCGTAGTATCAAGTCATAACTACTTTTTAAGACAAGTCACAATACCTTTTAGAAATACATTTATAGGCTTCTAAATCAAGCGACTTCTTTCCTTTAAAACCTTAAGCAATTGATGCCTTTAAATCCATTTGCCTTTCATTATTTCAAGTCATTTATCATACTTAAATTACTTAGAGTAAATCACCCTTTTTAACTTTCCATAAAGCTATTATAACCAACTTTCCATAAAGTCGTTATACTAGCTTTATACTTTAGAAACTTACATTCTTCTTTATAACCAAGAGACTTAAACTTTCCAAACGAAACAAGTATCATATACTTTCGAAATACTTAAAGTCTCTTAACTTTTAAAAACGAAGATATCCTTATTATTTTTAAACAAGTGAGTAATTATCCCTAACTCAACCAACTTGAACATTCTTAAGATAAACCAAGGATATCAAATGGACTAGATTCGTCAAAATCTCGTACGTCTACCGTACTATACATTTACAACTTATTCATGCTTAAGAGATAAGAAAGTTCCACATACCTCTTCGGTTCAATCCACTTGCCAAGTTCAATATGCCGTACGTAGTATGTCAACCTATAATGACCATAATACGTTTATTAACCTCTAGCTTCAACATAGAATATTCTAAGTGTAAAGTCACTAAATTCTACGGAAAATCGGGCAGCACTTCCTTTGTTTCTACATATTTTTTCACCTTTTTCAAGGCCCGAATTCAATAACCAAACACGCCATATTTAAGGCTCAACAATGAAGTTAATAATAGGGGATTACACGCCTACAAAACGTGTAAAATTCCGCCCCACAATTTATATCATACTAGTCCAAACTACAATGTCAATTCGGCAATTTGAGGGACAACAACATAAAGTCTTCTTTCCAATTCCTTTTCAATCCAAGTTGTTTAGTACAACATGTTATAAAGCCGCAATCGATTATAGCGACTATACTCTTCAAGTAGATAACATGCGACGATTCTAGTTAACGACCAAATTGTAATTCAATTTCAAATGACTCAACATGTCATTTTCGGATTTGAGCTTCTAAACTTCCATAACACTTATCAATCTTCATAACACATATCACATGATCATTTCTAACTTATCATAACATGGAATCTTCAATTATAAAAGTAAGACGAAGATTATTACATCATTTAGCCCAAATATGATCCAAGATTACAAGTCAATCCTTAGCAACTTTAGCTCCTCTTTTTGACGTTCCAATCCACTCCAAGCAACCCTTAGAAGCTTATGAAGAACTCATCTTCAAGTTCCAACTTCAAAGTTGAAGAACTTATTACGTTTCCGCCTTGCGACTAATACGAAAACGCCATTTTCCGCGATCTTTCTATTGAGATACCCTTACAATACTCTTAGCCTTGGTTTAAAGTATGAGAATTATTGGACAAAAATAGAAAAAATTTCTCTTGGAACCCTCATGAAACCCGAGAGCTCTCTCTCATGTTCATCTAATTTTTCTTGAAAATTTAGCTAAGTGTAGAGCCTTGTCTTGCTAGTAGTATACATATATAACATAATGGAGGGTCAAGATTAGCACAAATGTGTGGCTTGGATGAGTTTCACAAGGATCAAGCCCAAGTGGCTCTTGACTAAGTCAACAATGTCAAGCTCTTAGTCTTAGCAAGACTTGGTCATTTAAATTATGGTCAAATGACCATTCTAGCCATGTCAAATTCGTCCAAGACCACTAAGGGGCGGTGACACGTGTCACCCTCCCGTTCGTCGCAATATTTCATTTTCCGACATTTTCATAATTCCGATAAATTTTCACTAGTCTCAAATCTTAACATTTTTGAGTTCTTACGTACGTTCTTATAAACATATCCTGGAATTCTGGGGTGTAATATTCTTCCCCCCTTAGAAACATTCGTCCCCGAATGTTCTTTCGGAGTCAATCTTATAAGTAGAGACATAGTCTTCTTTTACAACCCCTACATACCAATAATACCACACGAGGCCACATAACAATACTCATACTAAAATGTCAACTCGACCCCTACGTGTCAACGCTTGCTATCCGCATAAAGCTTCACGACTGAAGCTTACTAATCATCTTTCCCGGATAAGTTTCGCCTTATCCACAGCCCGCTGAAGCAAGTCTGGACTAAATAACTGAACCTCGCCTACGTCGAACCACCCAACCGGCGATCTACCCTTTCTTACATACAAGGCCTCATACAGTGCCATCTGAATACTGGAAGGGTATCTGTTATCGTACGTAACTCAACAAGAGGCAAATAACCCTCCCGGCTATCTCTGAAATCAAGAACACAGGCCCGCCACCTATCCTCAAGTGCCTGGATAGTACGCTCTGCCTGTCCATCGGTCTGAGGGTGAAATGTCACACTGAGACTCACCTGTGTCCCTAATACCTTCTGGAAAACCTCCAGAAGTCAGCCGTAAACTAAGCTCATCTGTCTGACATCAAAATGTAGGAACCTCGTGCAGTCTCACGATCTCCCTGCTATAAAAGCTAGCATAATCCTCAGCCAAGTAAGTGGTCCTAACTGGAAGAACACAACCGATTTTGTCATCCTGTTTACTATGACCCCCAGGGAGTCGCACTTCCTCTGAGTATGATGCCACCCTGTAACAAGATCCATATTAATTTCCTCTCATATCTAAGTTGGGATCTCAATCGCTTGTAGTAGCCCACAGGGCTTCTAGTGTTCCACCTTGACCTGCTACTAACTCGGACACTAAGCAATAAATTCCGCTATGTCCCTTTTCCGGTCATCTTACCCATACATACATATGAGGTCAGGACACGACTTAGTTGACCCCAAACAATTAGAGCAATAAGCACTGCGTGCCTTCCCTAAAACCTGTTGACTAGTCCTGCAGCACCGGGTACACACAATTTATCCTCATATCACAGCACCCCATCCGGTGCTACTCAAACAGGCTCTTCTCCTTTCGGAGAGCCATATATCGATACCGTAACATAACTGGATTCTCATATTGTTGCCTCTTTACCTCCTCAACGACGGAAGACTCGGCAACCTCTCGGACCTAAACTTCATTAACCTCGGAAACAACTAATCGAACCTCCTCGGCTCGGTAGCTTGATGAATCTCACGGACCACGTCCTGTCTATATGGCTGCCCATCTGGCGGACTACCCATAGATCCACGACTAAGAGTATCTGTAACCGTCTCGGCTTTCCCCGGGTGGTATAGGATATCAATATCACAATCCTTTGAGTAACTCTAACCACTGTCACTATTGCAATTTCAGTTGCCTCTGTCTGAAGATATACCGGAGGCTCTTGTGGTCTGTACACATATCCACATGAAGTCTATATATACGTCATGCCTCCAAATCTTCAAGGCATGATCAACTGCCGCCAACTCTAAATCGTGAGTAGCGTAATTCCTTTCATGCTTCCCTAACCGCCGGGAAACATAGGCTTTAACCTTATCGTGTTGTGTCAGCACACAACCTAGCCCAACACCCAACATGTTACAATAACAACCTAATCCTTGAGTCTCTCATGAGGGGTTAGAACTGTAGTCGTGGTCAACTTATCTTCTAGTACTGGAAGCCTTTCTCATATCTGCGAAATATTCGGGTATTCTTAATCTCAATTATGGTTCCTGTTTCCCTTTCTCTGTTGCAACTCAACTTGGTCACTAACTTAGATTTGATTTCTTTGTTTGCCTCATGGCTAAGACTTCTTGTCAATCAGAATTTGGGGGGGGGGGGGGGGGAGATTTCCTTGATCTCGTCAAGTAGTAACCCGATTATCCTCTCCCAGTTTGTAGAGCCTAAAGTCAGGTGTTCAACCTCAATTCATGGTATTACATACCAATGACTTGTCAAGATTTCTTATCGTTCGAGTGTCTACTCGTCTTTCCTTTATAAGTTATTTCAAGTTGCCCTGGGGTCCCTTACCCCTCCGTATTTTCTTACTATCTTTCTCGTCAGTACAAATGCTACCACCTTTCCTAGAGGTGTTCTTACTGCCCATTATTTACTAATGGTCTTACACTAGTCTGGGGTAATCATATCTCGTGCAACTTACATAACCATAGTCGTATTCTCTTTTATCATTCTGGTCATAACCTTACTTTATGCTTATTATTAGCAAAAGTATTTCTATCTTGATCCATAATCGTACAGTTTCATACATGCATACTACCTGCATTTTTATCCTTACGACACTTCCTCGACCATTTCGTAACGTCGTTCTTAATTACCCCAACACAATACTTTTCCCACGGTTATCTAAAATTGTAACCTATGGCATGACGATACCAAAGACCTTACCAGTCTCATATCCTTCGCCTAACAACATGGGTACACGCAACCCCATAATACGTAAAACTATCCTTTACGTGGGGAAGAGAACTTATCTCCCGTAAATAAACTTTCCTTGGAGTCACAACCCTAATCAAAGGGTCCCCTTGCGGTCCAGTAATTATCTAATCATCACGCACCACCTTAAAGTCGTGTATATTTTCAAAACCTACCAAATATGTCTTCTGCAGCACTCGTACTTATCTTATTCTTGCTTGCACGCTATCCTGAAATTATCTGGAAGGTCGTGGCCCTGACCTCCACACCAAACCAACTCCAAGTACCCCCAAGGGCACTTAAAATAAACTTCTTCAAATTCAAGTACTTCTTACCTTCTGCCTCAATTCACCTCAATGAACAAGTCACACAGACTTATTAAAAACAATGATGTCAAAGAGGGAAGGATAATTCACTGGTTACCACCACTTCTCTTCCTTTCCACTCGATAACTGGTTTATCGGAACACTGAAATTGAACCGATCTTTCTCTGCAGTCAACGTTGGCTTAACAAGAGGCCAACTAGCCCTTACCCATAATGACCTTGAAGTCTGTCATAAAAGCTCTGCTAGGTCTGCTAGGGTCCAACGACTGTATCATTACCGACAATTATTATCTACACGCTCAGCTACCACCCAACACTTACGGGTGTAGTCACCTCGAAAGGTTCTCATGGATTCAGGCTCTATTTCTTTACACTTGGTTGCTCTCTTTTTCACTGGTCGTACTCTTTCCGTACTTCCAAACTTATACTAGCATACGTACATAACTTCCATACTAATTATGGCCTCCACTCTTTGGAGTTACTAAATTAAACAATATAAGGCCCTTTCCGGCTCTCACAACCTGGTTCCGGTGGAATGCGTCCACGAACCCATAAAACGATTAACTAGACTTGGGCCTTGCACCCTCGTGATCCTGTCACATAGCGGGACTACTATCAACTGATCCCATTCCATTTCAGGCTATGGGGCGACCCTTAATAGGTCCTCAACCCGACTCGGCGTCGTACTTAACTCTTATTCTTGGTCTGACTTAAATGTTTACTACCCGAGAAGGCCATATATACCTAAGGTCTCGGCGGTTATCAATATTCATAGGCTCGCAATTTCCATGCTCCAAGCCTACCTTATCAGTCCCCCCGTAAACGGGTACAATAACTTCTGGTAATACCATAATCGTGTTGTCTTGATCATAACAACCATATTTACTCCATACGGATCTCACCCGTACCATTCTCTTAATCATACCACGTAGCTTAATCTATTAACATAGTCTTCCATTAAGTCCCTTAATTAAACTTCTTAAGGGTCCATTTCTTCTCGCATACTCATCATCTCCTAATTATCTCAAATTAGTACGTAAAACCTTGATGAGAGTTCATTAAACTGTTTCATACCTTCCCGGTATTTATTTAGTCCTTACCAAATCCTGGTAACCTAAAATAATTCTAGGCAACACGCGTCCGACCCTCATACATAAATCCGTATAGCTGTATGTCACAATACCAACTATACTACAAACATTACCAACCTGGATACGCAATCCACATAATCTTTCCTGGGTCACTGTTGCCTTTCTCGTAGCTGCAAACAACATAACTTGTTAGGGAGAGACGACCCTAACCACACAGCTCTATCGCACGATCTCAGAGTGAGAAGAATGGAAACCAATCCTAAATTTCTTGCAGCCTCCTGATTATAGATGTGGTGCACAACACATCGATAATCAAGACTCTACTAGACACGGTCTGTAGACACTTTTCGAGGACTAACTGCTCTGATACCACTTTTGTCACGACCCAACCCGGGCTCGCGATCGTGCCCTACCCGGGCACCCTCATGTATACATCGAGAATAGCAATGAACATATAAAAATCATAATGCTAAAATAAAGAAGTATCGGCTGTGTTAGCCGATAAGGCCACCTACCGTAAAATATACATGAACCAAAATAAAATAAACCAAGACATTCGTTTAAAAACCCAATCCACAATGTGACTACTGCACTTAAGAATAACGATCGTGGACGACAGGCCCCGCCATACCTCGAATATACAACAACCGACCATACTGTGGATCTCAACCAGTGGATAAGCCTCCGAGTAAAGGAGTTTCTCAACGGTGAACAATGATCCTAAGAGTGAGGATCAAGAACTCAGATACTCTACCGTGGCAAACGCAGCCTCGAAGGTCAAGACAACATGTACCAAATATGTGGCTGAAATCAGCATCAGAGTGAAATCATAAGTATAAAATAAAGTCGAGACATATTTGATAACTCAAATAACAAGACACTGCATCTTACTAACAATGAGTAAACAAGAGTATACTTTCTCGCATAAAAATAGAGGCTCATGATCAAAGTAGGTCACCCGCCCGTAGTATCATTAAGCAATCCTACTCCGGGACTATTTCACCCGTGATAGCCGTATGGGCCCGCATGAGGTAACTTCTCGCATAGATCAGATCCGCTCGCATAGTCGATAGACCGCATGAGGTATTCCTCGATAGACTGGTGCGCTCGCACGGGACTATTTCACCCGCATGAGCCCTACGTGTCACGACCCGACCTCGGGCCCGCGACTGGTGCCTTACCCCGGGCACCCTAGTGATACAACATCAGAGAAAATAACCGGAAATAAAAACTCATAAAAGGTAAACAGTGAAATAAGAAAACAGGCTAACCAAAACGGTTACCTTTCTGCATATATACATAAAACCCGAATAGTTATATCCTTTTACAAACCCTGCCCACAACAGTACTACAGACCTCTAAGAATGTAACCACAACTATGACGGGACAGGGCCCCGCCATACCCCTGAATGAACAAGTACCTACAATGACAGGGGACTATACCAAAGATAAGCCTCCGGAGAAACGGAGCTTCCCAAAATGCTGAACTGTGATCCTATGAGCGAGGATCCACAACCGATGATTTCTACTCACAGATGAATGCAGCCTCTCCCGGGAGGTCGAGACAACATATACCAAGTATGTGAAATCAAAATATCAGAATGAAATCATAACAGTCTATATAAAACAGGAGACATGTATGATAACCAAACTACAGTCCACAATATATAAGCAGTCATATCAAGTCAGGGACTCACGCCCTCAAAGTCATCACTCAAATATAACTATGGGTCTCACGCCCACAACATCAATCATGCCCGTGGAATACCTTCCTCACTTCCGGCAGTCTATGATATAATAACACCAAGAAGTACACATGAACACCAGGTCCCACCTGTGTCATAAAACCGTACGGGGCAAGTACGAAGGCATAGCTACCAGATCCAACCTGCATCATCAACTGACCGGGGCAAGTACGAAAGTCAACTACCAGATACCAAAGCCGTATCAACAATACTAAATAACTATATCATGAATCTGACCGGGGCAAGTACGATAGCCTCTACCAGATCCACCCTGCATCATGTTGCTGACCGGGGCAAGTAACTAGGCTAACCACCAGATCCTCCCTGCATCACGAAACTTCGTCCAAACACTGACTCACGAAGCTGACATGGGGCAAGTACGAAGGCCTCTACCAGATCCACCTGCGCCACGTAGCTGACGGGGGCAAGTACGTAGACCAACTACCAGATACCAAGGCCGTAATCACGAGACTTCGCCACGAAGCTGACACGGGGCAAGTACGAAGGCCAACTACCAGATCCACCTGCGCCACGTAGCTGACGGGGGCAAGTACGAAGACCAACTACCAGGTACCAAGGCCGTAATCACGAGACTTCGCCACAAACCGAGCGGGTAAGTCGAAGGCTAACTACAGATACCAAGGCCGAATCACCACGATCGGGAAAGTATGAGAGCCAACTACGGATACCAATGCCGATCAAGAAAACCCCGTGGAGGTCGGGTCCATGGAATGACACTATCAAGAACCGACGGCAAGTACGAAAGCCAACTACGTAACCAACTCGCATCAAGAACGATCGGCAAATACGGGGCTAGCTACGGATACCAAGGCCGACCAAGAAACCTCGCGAGAGCTAGTCCATGGAACAACAATCCTAATGGAACCATACCCGTGGGCCACCCAACGTGTCAGTAGGTCCAAGGATATAACAAGATAACACTCCTAGTGGAAGCATACCCGTGGCCACCCATCATGTCAGTATGTCCACCAATCAACCAGATAGCCGGCCCTCCATCGAGAGACTCGGTAGCACAGAATCAAAACACTTGCACAACGAAGGCTATCACAACAAGCATAGGCAAGTTCAACGTACTCATAGACTTTCATTTTATTACAACAAATCCGGATTTTAACCCCAAGGTACTACGTACTTAAACTCTTTAAAAAGATCCATTTCTTTCACAAAAAGTCACACGATACCCGTAGTATCAAAATAGAGTAACTATCTTTTTAAGTAAACCAAAACAATTTTAATACCTTCTTTTTAAACCATCTTAAGACAAAACCATGCCTTTCTTTTAAACCAAAACACTTCAAATTCCTCAAGTCTCTTTTCTTTTAGAAAACAAGTTCCTTACTTTGGAATTTAAGAAAAATCAATACTTGTTATTAATGATCTTATTAAAGCAGCCATGATCTAGGAAATGTAATACAATTTTTTCTTATCTTAGCTTCTATGCAGATGGAGGTTTCTACTTGTTTTAATATTATTAATTGTCAATACTTTTTCCTTTATTAACGCTGCAATGGCTTGTTCGATACTTATTCCCATTTCCGAAATCAATAAAACTTTATCCTTTAAAAACCAAGTGCTCATTACTCACGAATGAGGTTTCACAACTTTTTAACACAATTCAAGTCCTTAACAATTCATATTAAGTCACTTATAAGTCAAGTCTCTTATCTTTCAAGATCACGTCTCTTAACTTCTAAAATCAACAAACCATTCTTTTACCTACATAAAGTTGTTTATAACTAACTTCCCATAAAGCTATTATAACACTTTATGTTTTAAACCGACCAAATTGCTTAGCACACGACGCTCACCGTACTACATAGTTCACAACAATCATGCTAGAAAGGATAGGAAGAGGTTCACATACCTCGCGACGATTATCGACCAATAGCAAGAAGCTCCAAAGTACTATAACCCTACTAGCCTTTTCCACCCTTCAAGTTGAATACGCTACTCGTAGTATCTCAACCTATAAAGGCCACAAAACGTCTATCAACTTCTCGATCTCTTCGTAGAACATTTCTAAGTACAAGGTTCCTTATTCTACGAAAAATTGGGCAGCACCTCCCCCCCCCCCCCAACCATATAAATATCCTCCTCTATCAAGGCCCGCTACCAAGCCAAACAACTCCAAGGGGGGGGGGGGTTACACGTCTAACCGGACGTGTACAAATCTGCCCCACAATAATACTACAAGTCTACTGTAAATACAATCCAATGTAAATACAGTTCAATTCTTTATAAACATCCTTCCATATATCTTATACTCAATTCTAAACTACTACAACATGTAATATCCAATTACAATAGAAGGACTAAGATCATTACCTCGATAAGCCCAAAATTATCCAAGATTTATAAGTCGATCCTGAGCAACGTTTAGCTCCATATCCTTACGTTCCAACCCGCTCCAAGAAACCCTTAGAAGCTCCTAACCATCTCCTCTTCAAGATCCAACTCCAAAAAGTGAAGAACACTTAGGCTCAAACTATGGCAAGTTTCGGCCAAGGCAAGGTTTCAAGGTTAGGGGTGTGAAATCTTTTCCAACTCTTGGTACACAATCTTCCTAACACCCTAAGGAAGAACACTTATAAGTTTAAGGATTTTTGGACAACAATTTGGTCAAGAACTATGGCCAAAACCGTGAGCACTACAAGGGAAGGGAGGGAATTTTCAAGACTTGGAAACTCTCTAAGTGTTGGATGAATAAGTCTTGCATCATTGGGGTATTTATAGAGAAATCAAGGGCCAATATCAAGGCAAGTGTGTGGTGGGATTGGGATACAAGTGTGGTGCCACAAGTCTACACAAGCTTGGGACAAGTGGCTAGCCATTTCGGCCAAGGCCACTTGTCCACATTGTTACTTACTAACCAAACTTGGCCATATTGTTACTTTCTTTCCCGTTAAGGCTCTTCTCGGTCCTTACGACCTAGTTCCGGTGGAACGCATCCACGAACTCGTACAACGATCAACTAGACTTGGGCCTGGCATCCTCGGGATCCTACCACATAACGGGACCACTACCAACTGACATCACCCCATTCCATACTACCGGTTGACCCGAGATGAGTCCATAACCCGACTCATCGTCACACTTAATTTCTCATTCCTAGTCTGAAATAAATCTCTCTCTTATGTCAAGGTACTTCTCACCCTATCCTCCCATTCACAAGAGGTTTGTCACATAAGCCAAAGTATTCCTACTGCACATCCCTCCCTATCGGTCTTACACTGTTATGGGGCAATTACTACTTGTGAGCTCTACACAACTATAGTCGCAGTTCACTTACCATTCTTGTCAACATTCTTAACTTCTCACTTTACTAATCAAGGTATCCCTACCTCTGGGGTACTATCACTTTACAACTCTAGCAATAAAGGGAAAACATATACGCTAGGGTAAAGTCTGAATCTATCAATGCACGTATGATTCAAAAGAATAAAAATATACCTGCAACCCCATGCGATGACGCCTCCTGATCCTCGCCCAAGAGTCACGCCACCTTCGCGTTCAAGGACCGCGAACTATAAACACCACCGACCTCTACCATGGTGGGTCGACATCCAATACCTCGCCTGGGAACGCATACCGCGAGGAAAGAGAATCAACCATCGCCTCATAGCCGAGCCACCTTACGCTTCTTTCTAACCGGACATTCCCACTTCGTGGCGGACGCCACAATAATAACAACCATCCGTGTCATAACGGAATTTCCGAACGACGCTTACCACATCCGATACATCGAGGAATAGGTGGCCTCGACCGAGAAAGTCCTCTGCTCCTCTGAGAACCTCGACCCCTGGAGCTTGGACCGGCTCCTAAATCCCTTGTGGGGTCCAATATCCCACCTGTGAACTGCGGGGGTATGTACTAGGTAGGCTGGGACGAATATCTCACTCGCTGTTGAGGCAGCTCGTCCAAAAACTCACCGGCATAACCAATCGGTCTAGCCCTCTTACGCTGATCTCCGCGTTGGCCCTCTACCCTCTCGACACTGTCTGCATCGCCGAATAACTTCTCGCCGATGAAATCAGAGCACCGCTTATCTTGGTCAATAACATAATCGCTTCTCATGACTCCTATAGTCTTCTCCTAACCGAGAAACTGGAGGCGTTGTCTTGGGGCCTCAAAACTCGGCGCAGAAGAACTCGCCGATCATGAACAACATCCAGATACTCGGCATAAGCCCTATCAACTCTCTGAGTCTGACTAGTAGCTCATTCTACTCCTTTGCCCTTCTGGGCGGCTGTTGCCCTCCTTGGAGGCATAACTGTAACACAAAATCACGTCAGAGAGGAATTATCTTACTAACACAGCTCTATGGCACGATCTTAGAGTGAGAAGAATAGAAACTAACTCCTAAATGTCCTGTAGCCTTCTGTTTATGGGTGTGGCGACAACACACCGATAATCAAGACTCTACTAGACACGATCCAGAGACATTCGAGGATCGATCGCTCGATACCACTCATCACGCCGAACCTCAAGCTCGGATCGGTGCCCTACCCGGGCACCCTTCTACCTTAACAACACAAGTAAATGCATGAAATTAAATAACACCTTTTTTTAAAAAAACCATCATACGTCAAGTGGCAAAGCCGATAAGGCGGCATGATATATATACTCAAAAGACACTATACCGCATACGCAGTCCAATCCTACATACGAATACGCACTCTAAGAGTTATATTGAACTATGACGGACAAGGCCCCGCACTACCATAAGCGTACAAAATCAGCATCGAAAGAACTTATACCAAAAAGATAAACTCCCAACGTAAGGAGCTATCCAAAACTCGGCGTGGTCCTACACTGCCGATCACCAAATCACTGCGTACCTAAACTGCGGATGAACGCAGCCCAAGGAGGTCAAGACGAAGAATGTACCAAGTATGTGAAATGCAGTATCAGAATGAAATCATAACGCCTAAGCAAAACAGAGACATGTATGATAACCAACCTACAAGACACAACACATAAGCAAATAAACAAGTCGTGGACGCGTGCCTCAAGTCATTTCTAAAATATAACCATGGGTCTCACGCCCACAATATCAATCATGCGTGGAATCCTTCCTCACCGCCGATACCCATGATATAATATAACGCCAATAGGCATACATGAACACCAAGTCCCACCTGTGTCCTAAAATCAGACGCAAGTAGGAAGACGAAGCGGTGGTAAAGCAGGGGGTATAATATCTTGGGGGTTTACCCCTCATTTATACTCTTACCCTGAAGAAGGTGGTATAGCGTCTTGGGGGTTTACCCCTCACTTATACTCTTACCCTATCTCAACTGACCATCAAACAAAACAAGCAGGGGGTATAATGTCTTGGGGGTTTACCCCTCATTTATACTCTTACCCTGGAGAAGGTGGTATAGCGTCTTGGGGGTTTACCCCTCACTTATACTCTTACCCTATCTCGACCTACCATCAAACAAAACAAGCAGGGGGTATAATGTCTTGGGGGTTTACCCCTCATTTATACTCTTACCCTGGAGAAGGTGGTATAGCGTCTTGGGGGTTTACCCCTCACTTATACTCTTACCCTATCTCGACCGACCATCAAATAAAACAAGCAGGGGGTATAATGTCTTGGGGTTTACCCCTCATTTATACTCTTACCGGAGAAGGTGGTATAGGCGTCTTGGGGTTTACCCTCACTTATACTCTTACCCTATCTCGACCGACCATCAAACAAAACAAGCAGGGGTATAATGTCTTGGGTTTACCCCTCATTTATACTCTTACCCTGGAGAAGGTGGTATAGCGTCTTGGGGGTTTACCCCTCACTTATACTCTTACCCTATCTCGACCGACCATCAAACAAAACAAGCAGGGGGTATAATGTCTTGGGGTTTACCCCTCATTTATACTCTTACACTGGAGAAGGTGGTATAGCGTCTTGGGGGTTTACCCCCCACTTATACTCTTACCCTATCTCGACCGGCCGTCAAACAACACATAAGCACTACTAGGTCTTTTATAAAAATCCGGGAATTTAACCCAAGTACTACAAATAACGCAAGCATACCCGTGGAATCCCACATCACTGTCGGTACGTCCAAGTAACTTACAACAAGACAGCTGGCCCTCCAACCGAGAGTCGCGGCAACGCAATAAAACATAATACTTGCACTCAAAGGCTATCACCAGCACACATAGGCAATTCTCAATTAATCAAGCCAAAGTACTTATCAAGGCACACATGGAATAATTCTCAATTAACAAGCCAAAGTACTTATCAAGGCACCAATAGAATAATTCTCATTTAACAAGCCAAAGTACTTATCAAGGAACAAATAGAATAATTCTCATTTAACAAGCCAAAGTACTTATCAAGGCACCAATAGAATAATTCTCATTTAACAAGCCAATGTACTTATCAAGGCACAAATAGAATAATTCTCATTTAACAAGCCAAAGTACTTATCAAGGCACAAATAGAATAATTCTCATTTAACAAGCCAAAGTACTTATCAAGGCACCAATAGAATAATTCTCATTTAACAAGCCAAAGTACTTATCAAGGCACAAATAGAATAATTCTCATTTAACAAGCCAAAGTACTACGTATGTACATTCTTTTCAAAAAACTCCTTTTTATGTAAAATCCCAAGATACTACACCCGTAGTATCAAGGTGTGTCTATTTTTCAAAGTAAGTTACTACACTTTTAGAAAACTCATTTCAAAGCTTGAAATCAAGTAACTTCAAATTTTCATAATCTAGGCAACTTATGCCCAATAATCAAAATAGACAACTTTCTTAACCTTCCATAAAGCCGTTATAACCAACTTCTCATAAAGCCGTTATAACCCTTTATGGTTTTAGACAATTTCATTATTTTTATTACCAAGAGACTTATACTTTTAAAACCAAGTATCACATACTTACAAATCAAGTTCTTAACTTTCAAAATACTTCAAGTCTCTTAATATTTAGAAAACAAGTTTCTTCTACTTTTAAACCTCAAGTAACTTACACCGTTAAAACAAGTTACTTCTCTTAAATCATGTCATTTCTCCTCTTTTAAAACAATTAAGTAAATCACTCCTTTGACTTCCCTAAAGTCATTATAATGACCTTTAGGTTTTGGAACTAAGGCACTAGCCAAAAGATTTGGAAACCACTTCCTTTTCAAGACTACATGTACTTTCAGTAAAATACTTTCACTTTTAAGAATCCAAACTTCACTAAGGAAATGGATTATACAACTTACAATTTAAACATCAAAGTACACTCAAGGAAGTACATAGAACAAATTCTATTTTAGGCAATCCAAATACAACCAAGGAATGGATCATTTAAGGAGTAGGACGTACTTTCTTGATCTTAAGGAATAATTCTAGAAGAGGAGATAGTTCACATACCTTTTCGGCTAAATCCACAAGCTAAGCCGAATACGCCGTACGTAGAAGTGTCAACCTATAATGGTCACAACAAGACTATCAACTTCTAGTCTCTAACGAGAATAATACTAAGTATACGGCCTCTAATTCTACGGAAAATCAAAAAGACTTCCTTTGTTTCTACTCACTTTGCCACCTTTTCAAGTCCGAATACAATAACCAACACGCCACATTTAAGGCTCCAAACAACAACCAAACATTGTGGGATTACACGCCTTACAATACGTAAAATTCCGCCCCACAATTAATATCAAGTATAAAAATCCAAGCCATTCTCGCCAACTTATAACCAACAACAAGTCCTTTCCAATTCTTTTTCCAATTCCAAGTTCTAAGGTCTAACATGTTATATAGTCATAAACAACTTCAACAACTACAATTTCCTCCTTACACAACATGCAACGACTTAAACGAATAATCGACTTGAATTGTAATCTTAAGGCTAACATGCTAGTTTTCGGATTAGGGTTCCAATAGCCAATACGTATCAAACTTCATACTATATAACTCCTGCTTGCTAATATCCATAGCTACAACAATAAGTAAACTTAATTGCTAAAACGACAAAATTTATACCTTTATAAGCCCTTAAAAAAATCCAAGATTCAAAGTCGTGCCTTAGCAATTCTTAGCTCCTTTCCTTAAGTTCCAATTTGCTCCAAGCATTCCTTAGAAGCCTATGAAGAACCCATCTTCAAGTTCCAACTTCAAAGTTGAAGAACTCTTAAGTTTCCGCCTTGCGACTAATACGAAAACGTCGTCTTTCCGCAATATTTCTATTGAGATATCCTTAAAATACACTCAAGAACCTTGGGTTAAAGTCTTGTGGCTAATGGATCAAAACTACAAAATTTTGTCTTCCAAAAGAGGCCTTGGCCGAGAGCATTGTTCTTCAACAAGACAAGTTCTTGAAAAAATTTCTAAGTATGAAAGTCATCTTGCACTAGTATAGGATATATACTTCAATGAAGGATCTAGATCATAACACTTATTAGGTTTGGAGGGTGGAGATCAAGCCAAGTGTCCCTTGGACTTAGTCAACAATGTCAAGCTCTATTATTAGCAAGACTTTGTCATCTTAACATTGGCCAAATGACCATAATACCCTTACTAAAATTCATCCAAGACCATAGGTGAGGGTGCCACATGTCGCCCTCTCATTCGTCCATAAAATTCTGTAACCCTCGTGGCCCCACAAAACGTAAAATTCCTCGGGTGGGCCCCACGTGACCAAATCCATAAAAATAAATTTCCATAATATTAATAAGTTCCATACTCTTCAAATAATGCATTTTGAGAATCCAATTCTCAACAACAAACATTTTTCCTTTCCGACGTTCGGAAGATTTTCCGTCGGAAAAACAATTCTCCTTTTCGTACTAATTTCCAAGTCTTGATTCCTTACATACATTCTCTTATACATGTCCTGTACTTACGGGATGTAACATTTTTCCCCCCTTAGAAACATTCATCCCCGAATGTTCTTAGTCGGTTGTCAAGTTAAACAAACTCCGGCATAAACTCTATACTATGCCTCTCAATCAAAACTGCACAAGACCAACGATGTCACACATGGCCACCACAACATACGTAAACATAACAATGGACCTTCCGTCCGTGGTCCCTCCTCACAAAACTCGAAAGTTACTGTCTTCTCAAACACGGGATCCTTAGAGGTTCCTTTCTTTCTTACTTGTCATACTTTCTCGTACTTTCAAACTTATCTAGTACACGTACAAAATCTCAAATATTGTTTCTGTTCCCCAATCCTTGGAGTTACTAACCAAACTTGGCCATATTGTTACTTACTTTCCCGTTAAGGCTCTTCTCGGTCCTTACGACCTAGTTCCGGTGGAACGCATCCACGATCTCGTACAACGATCAACTAGACTTGGGCCTGGCATCCTCGGGATCCTACCACATAACGGGACCACTACCAACTGACATCACCCCATTCCATACTACCGGTTGACCCGAGATGAGTCCATAACCCGAATCATCGTCACACTTAATTTCTCATTCCTAGTCTGAAATAAATCTCTCCCTTATGTCAAGGTACTTCTCACCCTATCCTCCCATTCACAAGAGGTTTGTCACATAAGCCAAAGTATTCCTACTGCACATCCCTCCCTATCGGTCTTACACTGTTATGGGGCAATTACTACTTGTGAGCTCTACACAACTATAGTCTCAGTTCACTTACCATTCTTGTCAACATTCTTAACTTCTCACTTTACTAATCAAGGTATCCCTACCTCTGGGGTACTATCACTTTACAACTCTAGCAATAAAGGGAAAACATATACGCTAGGGTAAAGTCTGAATCTATCAATGCACGTATGATTCAAAAGAATCAAAATATACCTGCAACCCCATGCGATGACGCCTCCTGATCCTGTCCAGTAGTCACGTCACCTCTGCGGTTCGAAGGACCGCCAGAACTATAAACACCACCCTGACCTCTACCATGATCGGCCGACATCCAACACCGCTCGGGAACGCATACCGCGGAGGAAAGAGAATCAACCATCGCCTCATAGGTCGAGCCACCCACGCGCTCTTTCTAACCGGACATTCCCACTTCTTGTGGCCCGACGGCCACAATAATAACAACAACTGCGGTCATAACGGCATTTCCCGAATGACGCTTACCAACCGATACATCGAGGAATAGGTGGCCTCGGCCGAGAAAGTCCTCTCGCTTCCTCCGAGAACCTCGACCGTGGAGCTTGGACCGCTCCTAAATCCCTTGTGGGTCCAATATCCCACCCGTGGAACTGCGGTATGTACCGGGTAGCCGACGAATATCTCACTCGCCGGCGAGGCACTGGCCCAAAAACTCACCGGCATAACCAACCGGTCTAGACCTCTTACGCTGATCTCCGCGTTGGCCCTCTACCCTCTGTACACCTGTCTGTACTGGCCGAATAACTTTCTGCTGATGAAACTGTAGCACCGCTATCTTGTTCAATAACATAATCGCTTCCTCACGACCTATAGTCTTCCTAATCGAGAAATCGAGGCGCTGTGTCGGGCCTCAAAACTCGGCGCAGAAGAACTCGCATCGCGAACAACATCCAGTATACCAGGCATAAGCCCTATCAACTCTCCGAGTCGACTAGTAGCTCTCGGTACTCCTTTGCCCTTCAAGGCGGTTGCCTCCTCGAGGCATAATCAGAACACAAAATCACGTCATAGAGGAATTATCTTACTAACACGGCTCTATGGCACGATCTTAGAGTGAGAAGAATAGAAACCAACTCCTAAATGTCCGTAGCCTCTCGTTTATGGGTGTGGCGCGCAACACACCGATAATCAAGACTTACTAGACACGGTCTGTAGACATTCCGAGGACCGATCGCTCGATACCACTGTCACGCCCAACCGGGCGTGGATGGTGCCCTACCCGGGCACCCTTCTACCTTAACAACATAAGTAAATCCGCGGAAATTAAATAACACCTTTTTTTTTTTTTTTAAAACCATCATACGCAAGGGCAAAGCCGACAAGGCCGCCATGATATACATACTCAAAAGACACTATCTGCATACGAGTCCAATCCACATATGAATACTGCACTCTAAGAGTTATATCGAACTATGACGGACAAGGCCCCGCCACCATAATCAGTACAAAAGCACTGCTTGAAAGAACTTATACCAAAAAGATAAACTCCCAATGAAGGAGCTATCCAAAACTCGAGCAGGTCCTACACTGCCGATCAACAAATCAAGTACCTAAACTGCGCATGAACGCAGCCCAAGGAGTTCAAGACGAAGAATGTACCAAGTATGTGAAAGCAGTGAAATCAGAATGAAATCATAACGCCTAAGCAAAACAGAGACATGTATGATAACCAACCTACGATACACACAACACATAAGCAAATAAAACAAGTCGTGACGCGTGCCTCAAGTCATTTCTAAAATATAACCATGGGTCTCACGCCCACAATATCAATCATGCCCGTGGAATCCTTCCTCACCGCCGATACCCATGATATAATATAACGCCAATAGGCATACATGAACACCAAGTCCCACTGTGTCCTAAAATCAGACGCCAAGTAGGAAGACGAGCGGTGGTAAGCAGGTATAATATCTGGGGTTTACCCTCATTTATACTCTTACTGAAGAAGGTGGTATAGCGTCTTGGGGTTTACCTCACTTATACTCTTACCCTATCTCAGTGACCATCAAACAAAACAAGCAGGGTATAATGTCTGGGGTTTACCTCATTTATACTCTTACCCGGAGAAGGTGGTATAGCGTCTTGGGGTTTACCCTCACTTATACTCTTACCCTATCTCGACCGACCATCAAATAAAACAAGCAGGGGGTATAATGTCTTGGGGTTTACCCCTCATTTATACTCTTACACTGGAGAAGGTGGTATAGCGTCTTGGGGGTTTACCCCCCACTTATACTCTTACCCTATCTCGACCGGCCGTCAAACAACACATAAGCACTACTAGGTCTTTTATAAAAATCCGGGAATTTAACCCAAGTACTACAAATAACGCAAGCATACCCGTGGAATCCCACATCACCGCTTGTGACGCCCAAGTAACTTACAACAAGACAGCTGGCCCTCCAACCGAGAGTCGCGGCAACGCAATAAAACATAATACTTGCACTCAAAGGCTATCACCAGCACATATAGGCAATTCTCAATTAATCAAGCCAAAGTACTTATCAAGGCACACATGGAATAATTCTAAATTAACAAGCCAAAGTACTTATCAAGGCACCAATAGAATAATTCTCATTTAACAAGCCAAAGTACTTATCAAGGCACAAATAGAATAATTCTCATTTAACAAGCCAAAGTACTTATCAAGGCACCAATAGAATAATTCTCATTTAACAAGCCAAAGTACTTATCAAGACACAAATAGAATAATTCTCATTTAACAAGCCAAAGTACTTATCAAGGCACAAATAGAATAATTCTCATTTAACAAGCCAAAATACTTATCAAGGCACCAATAGAATAATTCTCATTTAACAAGCCAAAGTACTTATCAAGGCACAAATAGAATAATTCTCATTTAACAAGCCAAAGTACTACGTACGTACATTCTTTTCAAAAAACTCCTTTTTATGTAAAATCCCAAGATACTACACCCGTAGTATCAAGGTGTGTCTATTTTTCAAAGTAAGTTACTACACTTTTAGAAAACTCATTTCAAAGCTTGAAATCAAGTAACTTCAAATTTTCATAATCTAGGCAACTTATGCCCAATAATCAAAATAGACAACTTTCTTAACCTTCCATAAACCCGTTATAACCAACTTCTCATAAAGCCGTTATAACCCTTTATGGTTTTAGACAATTTCATTCTTTTTATTACCAAGAGACTTATACTTTTAAAACCAAGTATCACATACTTACTGTTATACCCCGTATTTTCCAGAGTATGTACGTGAGGGCGTACGTATTAAATTTTTGCCTTAAGAATTGACAAGTTTCGAAATTTGTACACAAGTGCCGAAAAGAGTCATTTTTCGACGAAACGTTTCCACAGCTTATGTAGGGAAAATTCCGGCTATGTCATTTTTAATTTTTGCGGATTTTTCCGAGAGACGAAACATTTTGGACCAACGGGAGGGTGACATGTGTCACCCTCACATTGGAAGGACTTGTGGGCGTCCAAGGGACGATTTGGCTTAGTGGGGTTAGGTAGGATATTTTGTGCAAGTTGTGTGGTAGATGGATAAGGTACACTTGGTTGAAATCTAGCCCTACACTTGCCTTACACTTGGATTAATCTTGGCCATTGGTTGGCCTTTGCTTGACCTATAAATACCCCCCTTAGTTGATGAACTTCTTCATCCAAAAATTGTCTAAGTCTTGAAAATCCCTCCCTCTCCCTCTTGTTGTTTTCGTCCACCACACCCTCCCTTTGAGATTTCAGCCGAGAGCAACCCCCCCCTTTTTAAGAAGCTTGGCCGAGAGGGTCTACCCCCCCCCCTAGCCTAGTTGTCTCGTATAAATACCCCTTTTTATGGTATAGAAATACTCTCCAAGTATTGTTATAATGCCCAAATACCTTGTAGTATTCCCAAGGTTACACGTATACAAAAGCCCAGAAAATACTATTATACTTCCTCACCACAAAAACGAAACCCTAAGGAAAACCTTCATAGTCGGTTGAAGTGTTTAGTAGAAGGCGTAGAACTTCTAAGGGTTGTTGGAGCGATTGGAGCACTCGGAGTAGAGCTAAACGTTGCTCGTGAGCGACTTTATACTTGGATAATTTTGGGCTCATCGAGGTAAATACCATCATTCTTCTAGCGTAATTGGAAATTACATGCGTAGTAGTATAAAAATGAATATAAGATTCATAGAAGAGAATTGAACGTAATAGGAGGATATTACGTAAAAGACTTGAATCAAATCACTTGAAGAATATATAGTAGAAGTTAAATCATTTACATAGGATCGTATATACAGTAGATCGATAACCTTTATTGGTTGAATGTTCGCAAGTAGCATGGGCTACTTAGAAGGTGGACCAGGCTAGCCGGGTTATAGCCGTGGAGCGTTTTGCTTATAGTCGATAATCGTCGCGAGGTATGTGATTCTTCCTATACTCTTGAGCATGATATTTTAAAAAGGAAGATATATATAGTACGACAATGTCTTTTGACTTAAGCCTGAATAATATATAGTACGGTAGACGTACGTGTGCTAATTGAACGTAGTTGTACGGCAATGTCTTTTGACTTAAGCCTGAATAATAAGAACTTTGAAGTATTTCAAAATTGTTAAGAAACCATTTTTGAAAGAAGAGTAACACTTGGTTTTAAAGGTTTTAAAAAGAGTTATACTAGCTTTATGGGGAGTTAGGTATAACGTCTTAAGAGAGGTAAAGAAAATGGTCTACTGATTTTAGAAGTTAAGAGACTTGATCTTATAAGATAAGAGACTTAACTTAAATGAATTAATATGGATTTTGTGTGAAACCTCATTCGTGAGTAATGAGTACTTGGTTTATAAAAGGAATAATGTTTCTTGATTTGAAATCGTAATGTGTATCGATAAACCATCGCAGTTAATAAAGGAAAATGTATTGAATAATTAAGTATTATTAAAACCAAGAGAAACCTCCATCCGCATGAAGCTAAGATGAGACAAAATGATATTACATTTTCTAGATCATCGCTTAATAAGATTGATTATGAACAAGATTAACCTACTCACCTATGGCATATGTTACTCTATTGTTTTAAAAAAGAGATTAAGACATTGAACTATGAAACTTTTCTAAAAAAAAGACTTGCGTAATTGAAATTAGGCAAACTGGAACTTTTAGGAAAAGAAAGGCATTGTGTTGTCTTAAAATGGTTTAAAACATAAAGTGTTATAACAGCTTTATGGGAAGTTGGTTATAACGACTTTATGAAAACAAAAGAAGGGTTTTATCATTTGTTTTAATGTGGTAACTTGACTTTTAAAAGAGAAGTATTTTGGTCCAAAAAGAAGGCATGGTATTGCCTTAATTTGGTCTTAAAAAGGAAAGTATGAAAGTTGTTTTGGTTTACTTAAAAGATATAAGTCACACATTTTTATATACTAATGGTATCGGGTGACTTTTATAAAAGGAATGAATCTCTAAAAGGAATTTAACGTACGTAGTACTTTAGGGTTAAAATCCGGACTTTGACATAAAATGAAAGTACCTTGAGTTGTGTATAACTTGCCTATGCTTGTTGTTGTGAAACTTGACCATGTTACGTGTGATATCCTTGATTGTGCAAGTACTGTGTTCTACTCGACTACCGGTTCATCCGGGAATGTATTTCACTCGACTACCGGTTCATCCGGGAATGTATTTCACTCGACTACCGGTTCATCCGGAATGTATTTCACTCGACCACGGTTCATCCGAATGTATTTCACTCGACCACCGGTTCATCCGGAATGTATTTCACTCGACTACGGTTCATCCGAATGTATTTCACTCGACTACCGGCTCATCCGGAATGTATTTCACTCGACTCACCGGCTCATCCGAATGTATTTCACTCGACTACCGCTTCATGGGATGAACCGGAATGTATCCCACACGCTTTCTATCTTTGGGTCCATGAGATGGGCCGAGACATGTTATACGATCACATGATTTGTACCTAGATCACGGCAGTGAGGAAGAAGTTCCACGCGTGAGGATGACTTTGAGGCGTGAGTCCTCGACTTGACATAATCGATTTTATGTTGTGAATCGTAGTTTGGTTATCATACATGTCTCTCGCTTTATATAGACTATTATGATTTCATTTACGATTTTTCTGCTTTCACATACTTGGTACTTGTTATCGACCTCCTTCGGGGCCGTTCATGCCGCAGTGAAGACACCTACCGCCGATCCGCGTTAGGATCTCATTTCAGCGTCGGAAGCTCCGCCTTCGAGGCTTATCTTTGGTATGTTACCCGAGTCAGTAGGTCCTTTTACATTCGTGGTATGGCGGCCCCTGTCGTCATAGTTGTTGTAAAAATCTTAGAGGTGCAGAGTAATCACAAGTGTGGTTGTAAGGATTGTAGAATCGTTCAAATGTTTATATATAAATATATGTTGAAAGGCAACCGCTTTGGTTGGCCTATTTTCTTTCATCTTAACCCATGTCTATTTACATGTTTAAGTTTTATTTCATTGGTTTTCTCGATGTTGTATCACTAGGTGCAGGGTAGGCACTACCACGGGCCCGAGTTCGGGTCGTGACAAAGTGGTATCAGAGCAGTTAGTCCTCGGAAAGTGTCTACAGACCGTGTCTAGTAGAGTCTTGATTATCGGTGTGTTGTGCACCACATCTATAATCAGGAGGCTATAGGACATTTAGGATTGGTTTCCATTCTTCTCATTCTGAGATCGTGCCTTAGAGCTGTGTGATAAGTTGGACCCCTCTGACGTATTCCTTTCCTTTACCAGTTATGCCTCTGCGTAAGGCAACCCAGGCCCAGATGGGCAAGGCAGTCGAGGGAGCTGTTAGTGAGATACAGAGGAGTACGAGGGCGCAGTCGGCCAAGACTGAGACAGAGCTTGACGGCGGGGTTTCGACGCCGCCAAAGACCAAAGAGAGTTTAGAGCCGCAGCAGTGGCTGCGGAGACTATAATACCTGAGCCTACAGTCCCACAGACTTGAGCAGATGAGATGGGGGACAAGGAGATGGCCCGCCATCGCCGTGGTCGTGGCAGATATGAGGATAGGCCGACGCAGCAGCCGAGCCCCAGTAGCACCCGTAGTTCACCCCCGAGCAGACAGTTTGAGACTACGGGATTTTCTGAGGTGTAACCCGCCAGAGTTTTATGGGTCGAGGCCTGAGGATGATCCGCAGGAGTTCATCCGGCAGTTACAGCGGGTCATGAGAGTGATCAAGGCATCGGATACCGAGTCAGTGGTCCTAGGTTCGCATCGGCTGCGTGATACCGCAGTCGACTGGTTTGATTCGTGGGAGCTGTCCCGGGGAGAGAATGCACTTCCAGCTATATGGGACGAGTTCTCAAAGGCATTTCTTGCACACTTCTTGCCGCCACAGATGAGGAGGGCTCGGGCCGACAGATTTTTGGTGTTGCGGCAGAACGGACGGACGGTTAGAGAGTACAATGTGGAGTTCGACTCGTTAGCTCGGTATGTCCCCGCTGTAGTAGCTGATATGGAGGACAGAGTACACCGCTACGTCACCGGGCTAGATGATTACTTGGCAGAGGCTTGTACGGGTGTAGCTCTTCAGCCGGGCATGGACATTGCCCGCATGCAAGCTCATGCACTAGGATGTGAGGCACGGAGAGGTCGACGAAATGACCGAGATCCGCAGGACGGCCAGACAGCAGGTCCTTTGGTAACTTCGAGGCGGACCGCCAAGAAAGTTAGTTATGTACCTCCACCAAGATGCAGTGGTCCTCCGCGCCTTCGTGGACGTTCGGGTATTCGGAGCTGGTCGAGCTCCGTGGCTTCCGGTTCACGGTATACGTGAGTGCTAGCGCCAGGATTCATGTCCCTCGGTGCACGATGTGGCAAACATCATCCCGGGAATGTCGTTTTATCGGTGCTTGCTTCACTGCGCCGTCGGGCCATGTGACGAGGATCGTGCTTATAGGAGAGGTACCGCAGCTGGCGCAGCCACGGATCGATGGCGGTGTTCATCGCTTTCTACTATGCATGCGCAGGCGTGCCTATGATTAGAGTGGAGCGGTAGGTTCAGGTATATCCTTAACCCTCTAGAGTTTTGTATGTATTGATGTTGTGATGATGTGTTTAGTGTTATGTTCGGATAGCTTTGTGCTAAAATGTGATGTAGAACCTGGTTAGTGAGAAGGGTAAGCTTGAGGGTGAGAAAATGATGAACCTTAGAATATTACAGTTGAGACCTTAGATGTAAGGTCGTCTTGAGTACCAGATTTTGCAAGTGATCCTTGTCGGAGTGCATTTTTATGCCTAGAACGTTTTGTGTGATAAAGTCCCTGGGTAGTGTGCAATGGAAGTGGTAGCTTTCATGACCTGTAGAGGTAAGATTGTTCCGGATCGGGGAACAAGAGTGTGATGCGTTAAGTGGGTCGGGTTGGGGCCATGTTGAGGGCCAACCCGCGGCCTATTTCGAGGTGGGTCGCCGGGTGGTCCCGCCAGGTGGTAGGGTCACGAGGGTGTTAGGCCCAGGTTTAGATGACCATCGTATGAGTTCGTGGATATGTTCGACCATAAGCGGATCGTGAAGGCCGGGAATGGCCTTAAGGAAGATTGAGGCTAGTAAGATGACCAAGTTTGGAGGGGGTGACTCAAAGTATTGGAAATCAAGCAATGATCAAGTATGGTGCGTATACTAGAAGAGTTCAAGTGTTCGAGGAGGGCACGACGAGTAAGGAAGGAAGAGAACGTGTGTTAGTTCGTGGCCAGGCGTGGCGTTGGAAACTTGTTAGAAGATCTTCTTCGTAATCCACCTTGAGAAGGAACATTCGGGACGAATGTTTCTAAGGAGGGGAGAATGTTATACCCCGTATTTTCCAGAGTATGTACGTGAGGGCGTACGTAATAATTTTTTGCCTTAAGAATTGACAAGTTTCTAAATTTGTACACAAGTGCCGAAAAGAGTCGTTTTTCGACGAAACGTTTCCAGAGATTACGTAGGGAAAATTCCGGCTATGTCATTTTTAATTTTTGCGGATTTTTCCGAGAGACGAAACATTTTGGACCAACGGGAGGGTGACATGTGTCACCCTCACATTGGAAGGACTTGTGGGCGTCCAAGGGACGATTTGGCTTAGTGGGGTTAGGTAGGATATTTTGTGCAAGTTGTGTGGTAGATGGATAAGGTACACTTGGTTGAAATCTAGCCCTACACTTGCCTTACACTTGGATTAATCTTGGCCATTGGTTGGCCTTTGCTTGACCTATAAATACCCCCCTTAGTTGATGAACTTCTTCATCCAAAAATTGTCTAAGTCTTGAAAATCCCTCCTCTCCTCTTGTTGTTTTCGTCCCACCACACCCCTCCCTTTTGAGATTCTGGCCGAGAGCAACCCCCTTTTAAGAAGCTTGGCAGGGTCTACCCCACTAGCCTAGTTGTCTCGTATAAATACCCCTTTTTGTGGTATAGAAATACTCTCCAAGTATTGTTATAATGCCCAAATACCTTGGCCCAAATACCTTGTAGTATTCCCAAGGTAACACGTATACAAAAGCCCAGAAAATACTATTATACTTCCCTCAGTCACAAAAACGAAACCCTAAGGAAAACCTTCATAGTCGGTTGAAGTGTTTAGTAGAAGTTGCGTAGAACTTCTAAGGGTTGTTTGGAGCGGATTGGAGCACTCGGAGTAGGAGCTAAACGTTGCTCAGGAGCGACTTTATACTTGGATAATTTTGGGCTCATCGAGGTAAATACTACTGTCCTTCTAGCGTAATTGGAAATTACATACTGTAGTAGTATAGAAATGAATATAAGATTCATAGAAGAGAATTGAACTGTAATAGGAGGATATTACAGAAAAGACTTGAATCAAATCACTTAAGAATATATAGTAGAAGTTAAATCATTTACATAGGATTGTATATCTGAGATCGATAACCTTTATTGGTTGAATGTTCTGCAAGTAGCATGGGCTACTTAGAAGGTGGACCAGGCTAGCCGGGTTATAGCCGTGGAGCGTTTTGCTTATAGTCGATAATCGTCGCGAGGTATGTGATTCTTCCTATACTCTTGAGCATGATATTTTAAAAAGGAAGATATATATAGTACGACAATGTCTTTTGACTTAAGCCTGAATAATATATAGTACCATGAGCGTCGTGTGCTAATTGAACGTAGTTGTACGGCAATGTCTTTTGACTTAAGCCTGAATAATAAGAACTTTGAAGTATTTCAAAATTGTTAAGAAACCATTTTTGAAAGAAGAGTAACACTTGGTTTTAAAGGTTTTAAAAAGAGTTATACTAGCTTTATGGGGAGTTAGGTATAACGTCTTAAGAGAGGTAAAGAAAATGTTCTACTGATTTTAGAAGTTAAGAGACTTGATCTTATAAGATAAGAGACTTAACTTAAATGAATTAATATGGATTTTGTGTGAAACCTCATTCGTGAGTAATGAGTACTTGGTTTTTAAAGGAATAATGTTTCCGATTTGGAAATCGAATGTGTATCGATAAACCACTGCAGCGTTAATAAAGGAAAATGTATTGAATAATTAAGTATTATTAAAACCAGTAGAAACCTCCATCTGCATAGAAGCTAAGATGAGACAAAATGATATTACATTTTCTAGATCATGGCTGCTTAATAAGATTGATTATGAACAAGATTAACCTACTCACCTATGGCATATGTTACTCTATTGTTTTAAAAAGAGATTAAGACATTGAACTATGAAACTTTCCTAAAAAGAGACTTGCGTAATTGAAATTAGGCAAACCGAACTTTTAGGAAAAGAAAGGCATTGTGTTGTCTTAAAATGGTTTAAAACATAAAGTGTTATAACAACTTTATGGGAAGTTGGTTATAACGACTTTATGAAAACAAAAGAAGGGTTTTATCATTGGTTTTAATGTGGTAACTTGACTTTTAAAAGAGAAGTATTTTGGTCCAAAAGGAAGGCATGATATTGCCTTAATTTGGTCTTAAAAGGAAAGTATGAAAGTTGTTTTGGTTTACTTAAAAGATATAAGTCACACATTTTTATATACTACGTATCGGGTGACTTTTATAAAAGGAATGAATCTCTTAAAGGAATTTAACGACGTAGTACTTTAGGGTTAAAATCCGACTTTGACATAAAATGAAAGTACCTTGAGTTGTGTATAACTTGCCTATGCTTGTTGTTGTGAAACTTGACCATGTTACGTGTGATAGCCTTGATTGTGCAAGATCGTGTTCTACTCGACTACGGTTCATGGGATGAACCGAATGTATTTCACTCGACTCACGGTTCATCCGGAATGTATTTCACTCGACTACCGGCTCATCCGGAATGTATTTCACTCGACTACCGGTTCATCCTTGAATTTATTTCAATCGACTAACGGTTAATCAGTGAATGAATTACACTCGACTAACGGTTCATCCGGAATGTATTTCACTCGACTCACGGCTCATCCGGAATGTATTTCACGACTCACGGTTCATGGGATGAACCGAATGTATCCCACACGCTTCTATCTCGGGTCCATGAGATGGGCCGAGACATGTTATACGTATCACATGATTTGTACCTAGACTGCCGGCAGTGAGGAAGAAGTTACACAGGCATGAGGGATGACTTTGAGGGCGTGAGTCCCTGACTTGACATAACTGCTTTTATGTTGTGAACTGTAGTTTGGTTATCATACATGTCTCCTCGCTTTATATAGACTATTATGATTTCATTTACGATTTTACGATTCACATACTTGGTACTTGTTAGATCGACCTCTTCGTGGCCGCGTTACGCCGCAGTAGAAGACACCTACCGCCGATCCCCGCGTTAGGATCTCATTTCAGCGTCTTGGGAAGCTCCGTCCCTTCGGAGGCTTATCTTTGGTATGTTACCACGAGTGCAGAGGTCCTTGTACATTCAGGTATGGTGGCCCTGTCCGTCATAGTTGTTGTAAAAATCTTAGAGGTGCAGAGCACAGCAAGTGTGGTTGTAAGGATTGTAATCGTTTCAAATGTTTATATATAAATATATGTTGAAAGGAAACTCACGACCCGACTGGCTCGCGATCGTGCCCTACTGGGCACCTCTTACGGTATACATCGAGATAATCTGAACATACATGAAACTTATTAAAATAAAACAACAATAATAAAACAACGAGTTAGCCGATAGGCTACCTTCCCGACGCATACATACATAAACGGTTGCCTCCTTTTTTACAAATCGACCCACAATATGTGACTACGCACCTCAAGAGTTTTAACATAACAACCGTAAGGTGACAAGGCCCCGCCGCACGAATAAACATAAACGTGACAACTCCGAACACCGAGCCATCTCGACTTCTGAACCGGATCCTAAGCTCGCGGATCCACCATCGTGTACCTAAACTGCGGCATGAACGCAGCCCGGCGGGTCATTACAACAGTACCGAATATGGAGCAGAAATAACGCAAGAATCAAATCATAATCGCATAAAAGAATGCCATTTTTAACTCCCGAAATCACTCGTATATTAACTGCTCCATTCCTTCTTTCCATAAGATTTAACATCATATTCTTACATACGTACTTAAGAGGTTAATCAAGTTTTTCCACATAACTTACTTATCTTACATACCATAATCCGGCCCATTTGCGGGACACGGTCATCGACGAATCATGTGACATAATCCTACCCGCTGTGGGGCTCGGTATCGTGGAATCATGTAGCATAATCCGCCTCCCGGAGCTCGGTGTCTTGTGGAATCATGTAGCATAATCCGCCTCCCGTGGAGCTCGGTGTCTTGTGGAATCATGTAGCATAATCCGCCTCCCGCGAGCTCTGTATCAGGACGTAACCCGCCATGTGTAGGCTCGGGGTAATATGGCGTAATCCGCCTATGTGTAGGCTCGGTGTATCTCATAACGTAATCCGCCTATTTGTAGGCTCCTGTATTTCATAACGTAATCCGCCTATTTGTAGGCTCGGTGTATTTCATAACGTAATCCGCCTATTCGTAGGCTCCTGTATTTCATAACGTAATCCGGCCTATTTGTAGGCTCGGTGTATTTTCCTTACATAATCTTTTAAATCGTATTATTACTTCTTCTTAAGTCGTCATAACAACTTCCCATAAAGCTATTATAACGTTCTTTCATATTAGAGAACTTAAGGCACTTAATTCTTGCAACATTAGGGAAACTAAACCCAACCATACTACGTACATACATACTTAAAAGAATTATCAAACTTCAAGTCACATACTCTTTGAAATCATGTCATCAATACTTTAGAAATCAAGTCCACAATTAAAAAAAATAAAGTTTCATAATCCTTAGAAGACAACCAAAGTTCATAGTCTTAAAACCTTATAACGCATATCTCTTTAAAGTCCACTTACTTATACTTATAAACAACTATACAAAGTTCCATACACTTCCAAAACCAAGTAACTTCTTCTCTTAAAACCATATAACTTTCACTTTTAAAATAAAACCCTTTTTCTCATATAAATTCTAGTCATTTTCGAACATAAAATCCACTTACTTACTTTAAACAAATCAAGACACATAGCCTTTAAATCAAAGCTCATAACTTCCTAACCGTTTACTAACGCCTCCCATAAGACCTAGTAAGGACTTAGGACAATTTAAACATACTCTTAACTTAGATTCAACAATGTAAATACTTCTTAACTTCTAAGAGTAGAAGAAATCTTGAAATACTATCACGTGGATATTTCATACGTAGGATCATGCCAAAGAAAGAAGGGTTCACATACCTCGCATGACGACTAGCGACAAATAGCAAAATGCTCCAAAGTACTTCAACCTCGAGCTATTCCATTCTTCAAGTAGGATACGCTAAACTTAGTACTTCAACCTATCATGGCCACAATCGTCCATTAACCTCATACTTTAAACGTAGAATCTCCTAAGTGCCAAGTCACTAAATTCTACGGAAAATCGGACAAAGACCTCCTTTGTTTCTACTTACTTTGCCACCTTTTCAAGGCGAAATACAATAACCAAACAGCCCCAATTGGCTCACAACAATATGGAAGGTAGTCCAATACAAATGCATAACTAAACAGCCCCAATTGGCTCACAATTTAGAAAGTAGTCCAATACAAATGCATAACTAAACAGCCCCAATTGGCTCACAATTTAGAAAGTAGTCCAATACAAATGAATAATAAACTAAAAGTCCAAATTCGGCCACCTTGAGTTCGACCATACCAATTCTTATCAAATTTCCATTTCAATCCAAATTGTTAACATAACATGATATCAAGTCGTATTTGATTATAACAACCATAATCTTTAAGTAAGTAACATGCGACGATTTCTAATAAACGACCAATTAGTAATCCAACTTAACATGGCTTACATTAAATTTTCGGATTTCCAAGGCTACAATCAATCCATAATCCTTATAAACCTTAACACATATCCTTCATGCTAGCAATAAGTAAAGCTAATCAACAATAAAAATAATCTTGTAACACTTTCAAAGAACAAGATTATACCTCAACGAATTGTAATCCAATCTTCAAAACCGAAGTTGCTCCTTAGCAACTTAGAGCCTCTTCAAGACACTTCAATCCGCCTCTTGAGACCCTTAGAACAACACTAACAAATTTCCTTCAACTTCCAATCCAAAACCTAGAAAAGCCACTAGGTTTTCACTTTGCGACTAATACGAAAACTCTCTTTTTCCGGGATTTTTCTATTGAGATACACTTACATAACACTCATGAACCTTGGGTTAAAGTTTGGAGCTTAATGGACAAGCAACGAATTTTTTTTTCTTTTCCTAGATGGTGAAGCCGAGAGCTTCAAAGCTTGCTCCTCCAATTTGTTGTAATATTGGCTAAGTGTGGAACTCTTGTCTTGCTACTAGTACCCTTATATAACATGGAGGGCTAAGATAAATACATATGTGTGGTTTGGATGCATCTCTTTAAAATATCATGCTAAGTGGTCCCATTGACCAAGTCAAAATTGTCAAGCTACTACTTTGCAAGACTTGGTTATCTAACAAGGGTCAAATGACCCTTTTGTCCTTGTAATTTCGTCCAAGACACCATTTAAGGGGGGGTGACACGTGTCGCCCTCCCATTCGTCACAATAGTACGTTTTCCGAAAATTTCATAATTCCGAGAAATTTTTACAAGTCTCAAATCTTAACACTGTGAGTTCTTACGTACGTTCTTACACCATGTCCTGTAAATACGGGGTGTAACATTCTTCCCCCCTTAGAAACATTCGTCCTCGAATGTTCTTTCGGAGTCAAACTTATAATTACCGACATAGTTTCCTGTCACAATCCCGACATACCAACAATGCCACACATGGCCCTAATACCTCGCACACGCATAACTGTCCATCATAAGCCCAAAAGAGATTATCCTTTCGTACTTCCAACTCATACTAGCATACATACATAACTTCCATACCGATTCTGGCCTCAAATCTGAGTCACTCTATAAAACAATATAAGGCCATTTCCGGCTTCATGACTGGTTCGTGGAACGCGTCCACGAACCCAGAAACAATTAACTAAACTTGGGCCTTGCGCTGCGTGACATCGCCACGTGGAACCACTACCAACTGATCCCACTACATTCCAGGCCATGGGAGACCTGTACAGTCCTCAACCCACCCAAATACGCACTTAACTCTTATCCTTGGTCTGACTTAAAATCTTATTTCCAGAGAAAACCTTATATACCTAAGGTCTCGGCAGTAATCAATATTCTTAGGCTCGCAATTTCCATGCTCCACGCCTACCTTACCAGTCCCCCAGTAACCGGGTACAAAAACTTCTCATAATACCAAAACCATGTTGTCTCGATCACAACAACCATTGCTTACTCTATCCAGACCTCATCCGTATAATTCTCTTAAGCTTACTACACAGCTTAATCTATTAACATGACATTCCGTTAGGTTCCTTAATATGGCTTCTTAAGGGTTCACTACCCTATCAGACAGCTCATCCTTTCCCAATTACCTCAAAACAAACACAAAACCTTGGCGAAAATTCATTAACTATACCATACCTTCCCGGTATCTAGTTAGTCTTTACCAATTCCTGGTAATCTAAAATCATTCTAGGCAACACGCGTCTGACCCTCATACATAACTCCGTATAGATGTATGTCACAATACCAACTATACTATAATCATTACCAACCTGGATACGCAATCCACATAGTCTTTCCTGGGTCACTGCTGCCTTTCTCGTAGCTGCAAACAACATAACTCGTTAGGGAGAGACGACCCTAACAACACAGCTCTATCGCACGATCTCAGAGTGAGAAGAATGGAAACCAATCCTAAATGTCCTGTAGCCTCCTGATTATAGATGTGGTGCACAACACACCGATAATCAAGACTCTACTAGACACGGTCTGCAGACACTTTCCGAGGACTAACTGCTCTGATACCACTTTTGTCACGACCCGACCCTGGGCCCGCGACTGGTGCCCTACCTGGGCACCCTTACAGGTATACATCAGAGATAATCAGCGGAACATACATGAAACTTATTAAAATAAAACAACAGTAATAAAACAACAGGTTAGCCGATAGGGCTACCTTCCCGACGCATACATAAACGGCAGCTTGCCTCCTTTTTTACAAACCGACCCACATATGTGACTACGGACTCTAAGAGTTTTAACATAACAATCGTGGCGGACAAGGCCCCGCCGCACTTCGAATAAACATAAACGTGACAACTCCGAACACCGAGCCATCTCGACTTGCCGAACCGGATCCTAAGCTCGCGGATCCACCATCGGTACCTAAACTCGCGGCATGAACGCACTTCGGCGGGGGGTCGATAACAAAAATTTAATATGGAGCGAAATAACGTGCAAGAATCAAATCATAACTGTACAAAAGAATGCCATTTTTAACTCCTGAAATCACTCGTATATTAACCGTTCCATTCCTTCTTTCCATAAGATTTAACATCATATTCTTACATACGTACTTAAGAGGTTAATCAAGTTTTTCCACATAACTTACTTATCTTACATAACATAATCCGCCCATTTGCGGGACACGGTGCATCGATTTAATCATGTGACATAATCCGCCCGCCCGCGGCCTTGCATCGTGGAATCATGTAGCATAATCCGCCCTCCCGTGGAGCTCTGCATCGTGGAATCATGTAGCATAATCCGCCCTCCCGTGGAGCTCGGTGCATTGTGGAATCATGTAGCATAATCCGCCTCCCGTGAGCTCGGTATCAGGACGTAACCCGCCATGCAGGCTCTGGGTAATATGGCGAATCCGCCTATGTAGGCTCGGTGTATCTCATAACGTAATCCGCCTATTTGTAGGCTCGGTGTATTTCATAACGTAATCCGCCTATTTGTAGGCTCCTGTGTATTTCATAACGTAATCCGCCTATTCGTAGGCTTCTGTATTTCATAACGTAATCCGCCTATTTGTAGGCTCGTGTATTTTCCTTACATAATCTTTTAAATCGATATTACTTCTTCTTAAGTCGTCATAACAACTTCCCATAAAGCTATTATAACGTTCTTTCATATTAGAGAACTTAAGGCACTTAATTCTTGCAACATTAGGGAAACTAAACCCAACCATACTACGTACATACGTACTTAAAAGAATTATCAAACTTCAAGTCACATACTCTTTGAAATCATGTCATCAATACTTTAGAAATCAAGTCCACAATTAAAAAAATAAAGTTTCATAATCCTTAGAAGACAACCAAAGTTCATAGTCTTAAAACCTTATAACGTACATTCTTTAAAGTCCACTTACTTATACTTATAAACAACTATACAAAGTTCCATACACTTCCAAAACCAAGTAACTTCTTCTCTTAAAACCATATAACTTTCACTTTTAAAATAAAACCCTTTTTCTCATATAAATTCTAGTCATTTTCGAACATAAAATCCACTTACTTACTTTAAACAAATCAAGACACATAGCCTTTAAATCAAAGCTCATAACTTCCTAACCGTTTACTAACGCCTCCCATAAGACCTAGTAAGGACTTAGGACAATTTAAACATACTCTTAACTTAGATTCAACAATGTAAATACTTCTTAACTTCTAAGAGTAGAAGAAATCTTGAAATACTATCACGTGGATATTTCATACGTAGGATCATGCCAAAGAAAGAAGGGGTTCACATACCTCGCGACGACTAGCGACAAATAGCAAAATGCTCCAAAGTACTTCAACCTTGAGCTATTCCATTCTTCAAGTAGGATACGCTAAACTTAGTACTTCAACCTATCATCGCCACAATACGCCCATTAACCTCATACTTTAAACGTAGAATCTCCTAAGTGCCAAGTCACTAAATTCTACGGAAAATCGGACAAAGACCTCCTTTGTTTCTACTTACTTTGCCACCTTTTTCAAGGCCGAAATACAATAACCAAACAGCCCCAATTGGCTCACAACAATATGGAAGGTAGTCCAATACAAATGCATAACTAAACAGCCCCAATTGGCTCACAATTTAGAAAGTAGTCCAATACAAATGCATAACTAAACAGCCCCAATTGGCTCACAATTTAGAAAGTAGTCCAATACAAATGAATAATAAACTAAAAGTCCAAATTCGGCCACCTTGAGTTCGACCATACCAATTCTTATCAAATTTCCATTTCAATCCAAATTGTTAACATAACATGATATCAAGTCGTATTTGATTATAACAACCATAATCTTTAAGTAAGTAACATGCGACGATTTCTAATAAACGACCAATTAGTAATCCAACTTAACATGGCTTACATTAAATTTTCGGATTTCCAAGGCTACAATCAATCCATAATCCTTATAAACCTTAACACATATCCTTCATGCTAGCAACAAGTAAAGCTAATCAACAATAAAAATAATCTTGTAACACTTTCAAAGAACAAGATTATACCTCAACGAATTGTAATCCAATCTTCAAAACCGAAGTTGCTCCTTAGCAACTTAGAGCCTCTTCAAGACACTTCAATCCGCCTCTTGAGACCCTTAGAACAACACTAACAAATTTCCTTCAACTTCCAATCCAAAACCTAGAAAAGCCACTAGGTTTTCACTTTGCGACTAATACGAAAACTCTCTTTTTCCGGATTTTTCTATTGAGATACACTTACATAACACTCATGAACCTTGGGTTAAAGTTTGGAGCTTAATGGACAAGCAACGAATTTTTTCTTTTCCTAGATGGTGAAGCCAGAGCTTCAAAGCTTGCTCCTCCAATTTGTTGTAATATTGGCTAAGTGTGGAACTCTTGTCTTGCTACTAGTACTTTATATAACAAATATGGAGGGCTAAGATAAATACATATGTGTGGTTTGGATGCATCTCTTTAAAATATCATGCTAAGTGGTCCCATTGACCAAGTCAAAATTGTCAAGCTACTACTTTGCAAGACTTGGTTATCTAACAAGGGTCAAATGACCCTTTTGTCCTTGTAATTTCGTCCAAGACACCATTTACGGGGGGTGACACGTGTCGCCTCCCATTCACACAATAGTACGCTTTCCAAAATTTCATAATTCCGAGAAATTTTTACAAGTCTCAAATCTTAACACTGTGAGTTCTTACGTACGTTCTTACACCATGTCCTGTAAATACGGGGTGTAACAAAACCGTTTTGGTTGGCCTATTTTCTTTCATCTTAACCCATGTCTATTTACATGTTTAAGTTTTATTTCCGCTGGTTTTCTCTGATGTTGTATCACTAGGGTGCCCGGGGTAAGGCACCAGTCACGGGCCCGGGTTCGGGTCGTGACACTTACAAATCAAGTTCTTAACTTTCAAAATACTTCAAGTCTCTTAATATTTAGAAAACAAGTTTCTTCTACTTTTAAACCTCAAGTAACTTACACCGTTAAAACAAGTTACTTCTCTTAAATCATGTCATTTCTCCTCTTTTAAACGACAAAATTTATACCTTTATAAGCCCTTAAAAAAATCCAAGATTCAAAGTCGCGCTTTAGCAATTCTTAGCTCATTTCCTTAAGTTTCAATCCGCTCCAAGCACTCCTTAGAAGCCTATGAAGAACCCATCTTCAAGTTCCAACTTCAAAGTTGAAGAACTCTAAAGTTTCCGCCTTGCGACTAATACGAAAACGTCGTCTTTCCGCAATCTTTCTATTGAGATATCCTTACAATACACTCAAGAACCTTGGGTTAAAGTCTTGTGGTTAATGGATCAAAACTACAAAATTTTGTCTTCCAAAAGAGGCCTTGGCCGAGAGCATTGTTCTTCAACAAGACAAGTTCTTGAAAAAATTTCTAAGTATGAAAGTCATCTTGCACTAGTATAGGATATATACTTCAATGAATGGTCTAGATCATAACACTTGTTAGGTTTGGAGGGAGGAGATCAAGCCAAGTGTCCCTTGGACTTAGTCAACAATGTCAAGCTCTATTATTAGCAAGACTTTGTCATCTTAACATTGGCCAAATGACCATAATACCCTTACTAAAATTCGTCCAAGACCATAGGTGAGGGTTCCACGTGTCTCCCTCTCATTCGTCCATAAAATTCCGTAACCCTCGTGGGCCCCACAAAACGTAAAATTCCTCGGGTGGGCCCCACGTGACCAAATCCGTAAAAATAAATTTCCATAATGTTAATAAGTTCCATACTCTTCAAATAATGCATTTTGAGAATCCAATTCTCAACAACGAACATTTTTCCTTTCCGACGTTCGGAAGATTTTCCGTCGGAAAAACAATTCTCCTTTTCGTACTAATTTCCAAGTCTTGATTCCTTACATACATTCTCTTATACATGTCCTGTACTTACGGGATGTAACAAAATCATCCACTCAAGACGACCTTGCATCCAAGGTCCTAACTGTTATAAATTCTAAGGCTCACAATTGTCTCGTCCCCAGACTTACCCTTTTCAACAACCCATGTTTTCTAATTCACACTTAACACAATGCTATCCGTACATAGCACTTAACATGTATCCACCCTAACAACATAAACCAGTCTCTTAAGGGCTGAAGATATCTCTGCAACTACTGCCTCACTTTCCCTTTGTAGCTCTAATCATAATCCTGCCCTGCAGGGCGCCTAGCTATATAAGGCGATGAACCAGCCACCGATCCCGAAGCCTGAGTCTCTACATCTGTGCTACTCTGGTCGGACAAACTCTCACCAAATGGCCCTGTTGGCCGCAAGCATACAAGCTGTCGAAGTAGTACGACACTCCCCATAATGGAGTCTATTACAACGGCCACAACGAGGTAGGGGTGACCTCATCTGACTAACACCCCCTTCTCCCGAACAATCAACCCAGAATCGACCCGTAGGCTGAGTCATCCCTCTTGTATCCCTCCTACTTGGACATTCTCCCATCACATGGCCCTGACGGCAGCAGGTATAACAATCTCCCAAACTAGCACGACACCCTGAGGATCATCCTCAGCTCTCTATCCATAGAACTTTGGCGAACTACAACTCAAGAAATCCCGAAGTCTCAGACTATCGGATCTAGGGTGAATCACTGGTACGGTGTCACGACCCGAACCCGGGCCCGTGACTGGTGCGTTACCCCGGGCACCCTAGTGATCCAACATCAGAGAAAATCAGCGGAAACCACAACAGTACTACAGACCTCTAAGAGTTTTATATAACATGACGGGACAGGGACCCGCCATACCCCTGAATGTACAAGAACCTACAACTCAGGGTAACATACCAAAGATAAGCCTCCGGAGAAACGGAGCTTCCCAACGCTGAACTGTGATCCTAAGAGCGAGGATCAACACTGGTGTACCTCTACCTGCGGATTTAACGCGGCCCAAGGCGAGGTCAAGACAACAGTACCAAGTATGTGAAATCAAAATATCAGAATGAAATCATAGCAATCTATATAAAGCAGGAGACATGAATGATAACCAAACTACAGTTCACAATAAATAAGCAGTCATGTAAGTCAGGGACTCACGCCCTCAGAGTCATCACTCAAATATAAATATGGGTCTCACGCCCGCAACATCAATCATGCCCGTGGAATACCTTCCTCACTGCCGGCAGTCTGTGATATAATAACACCACGGAGTACACATGAACACCAAGTCTGTACTAACAATGCTATACAACCAAACCACGAAGCTGACACGGGGCAAGTACGAAAGCCGACTACCAGATACCAAGGCCGTGTCACGTAGCTGACCGGGGCAAGTACGAGGGCTAACTACCAGGTACCAAGGCCGTGTCACGAGACTTCGTCACTACACTGAACGGGGCAAGTGCGAGGGCTAACTACCAGGTACCAAGGCCGAATCAGCCACGAGACGGGGCAAGTACGAAAGCCGACCACCAGATACCAAGGCCGATCAGTAAAAACCTCATGGAGAGCTAGTCCATGGAATAACACTATCAAACGTGGCGTGCGGAATTCTCCACACCGCAGACGCCCAAGTAAGTCCTCAACAAGTCAACCGGCCTCCACCGAGACGCCAGAGTATAGAAACACAATTCTAGCACAACAAAGGCTATCACAACAAGCATAGGCAAGTTTCACAACAACAAGCATAGGCAAGTTATACACAACTCAAGGTACTTTCATTTTATGTCAAAGTCCGGGTTTTAACCCTAAAGTACTACGAACGTTAAATTCCTTTTAAAGATCCATTTCTTTTACAAAGGTCACCCGGTACCCGTAGTATAAAAATAGAGTGACTAACATTGTTAAGTAAACCAAAATGCTTTCCTTTGTAAAATCAAGTAACAACATTATTTTCCAAACGTTCAAGTTTGCCTAATTTCAAATGCTCAAGTTTCTCATTTTCGAAAGGGTTTCGTAGTTCATAGTTTTAATCCTTTAAAACATAATTCTCTTTTAAACAATTTGAGAAACATATGCCTTATATGTGAGTAGTTTATTCTTGTTTATAATCAATCTTATTAAGCAGCCATGATCTAAGAAATGTAATATCATTTTGTCCCATCTTAGTTTCTATGCAGATGGAGGTTTCTACTGGTTTTAATAATACTTCATTATTCAATACATTTTCCTTTATTAACGCTGCAGTGGTTTGTCGATACTCATTCTGATTTCCCAAATCAGTAAAACATTTCTCCTTTTAAAAACCAAGTACTCATTACTCACGAATGAGGTTTCACACAAAATTCATATTAATTCATTCAAGTCAAGTCTCTTATCTTTTAAGATCAAGTCTATTAACTTCTAAAAATCAGTAAACCATTCTCTTTATCTCTCTTAAGACGTTATACCTAACTTCCCATAAAGCTAGTATAACTCTTATGTTTTCAAAACCAAGTATTACTCTTCTTTCAAAAAGGTTTCTTAATTCTTTTGAAATACTTCAAGATTATTATTATTCAGGCTTAAGTCAAAAGACATTGCCGTAACACTACATTCAGTTAACACACGTACGTCTACCGTACTATATATATATTCTTTTAAAATACTTCAAGATTCTTATTATTCAGGCTTAAGTCAAAAGACATTGCCACACGTACGTCTACCGTACTATATATATATTCCTTTAAAATATCATGCTCAAGAGTATAGGAAGAATCACATACCTCGCGACGATTATCGACTATAAGCAAAACGCTCCACGGCTATAACCCGGCTAGCCTTGTCCACCATTCAAGTAGTACATGCTACTCGCAGAACATTCAACCTATAAATGTTATACAAGTCTATCAATGTCTAGACTACTCGGTAGAATAAATCTAGATACAAGATCTTACGGAAAATTGGGCAGCACTTCCCTACCCGTCAAACTTCACAAGTTCATCAGAATACAGTCCTATGTAAGTACAGTTCAATTCCCTTCTTATATACCTTCCTGGTATATAACTTATACTACTACAGTATGTAATTTCCAATTACAATAGGGGGACAAGATATTTACCTCGATAAGCCCATAATTATCCAAGTATAAATGTCGATCCTGAGCAACGTTTAGCTCCTCCTCAGGCGCCCAACCCGCTCCAACAACCCTTAGAAGTTCTACGCAACTTCTTCTTAATACTTCAACCGGCCATGAAGATTTTCCTTAGGGTTTCGGCTTGAGACTAAAAGGACATAAGGTAGTATTTCCTGCTCTACGATAGAGGTAACTTTTGGAATACTACAAGGTATAAGGCTAAGGTATTTTGGGTATAGTAACAATACTTGGAGAGTATTTCTACCAAGAGGGGGTATTTTACGAGAACAATACTCAAGAGGGGGGGGGGGTATATTCTCGGCCAAGGGCCTTTACTAGGGAGGGGGGAACTCTCGGCCACAAGGCCTCACAAAGGGGGAGGGGTGTGTTCTTGGACGAGAACACTACACTAAGGGGGGGGGAGAGAGGGCTTTCAAGACTTAGAAAGATTTTAGGATGAAGAAGTCTTCAACAAGGGAGGGGTATTTATAGGGAAACCAATGGACAAGATCAAGCCATGTGCAAGGCAAGTGTAAGGCCAAGATCAAGCCAAGTGCACCCTAACCCTACTCCACAAAACAAGGCACAAAACAAGGCACCAAACATGGCACAAAATAAGGCACAAAACAAGGCAAAAAACGTCCCACTTTCGGCCAAGCAAACCGCCAACTTGAGGGTGACAAGTGTCGCCCTCTCGTTGGTCCAAAATATTCCGTCTCTCAGAAAAATCCGCAAAAATTATAAATGAAATAGCCGGAATTTTCCCTTCGCAAGTTCTCAGAAACGCTTCGGCCAAAAACGATTCTTTACGGGGGTTGTGCACAAAAATTTCGTCCTTTGCCTACTTAAGGCTCAAACTTTTCTACGTACGCCCACACGTACATACTCTGGAAATACGGGGTATAACATTCTCCCCTCCTTAGAAACATTCGTCCCGAATGTTCCTTCTCAAGACGGATAACGATGAAGTTCCTTCTTAACTTAAACAAGTTGCCAATGCCACATATGGCCACAAAAATAACACACGCTCCAGTACTTAACCCAAGTCAACGAGGAATCACCTCTAGCATTACAAAAGCTTCCACCCCCCGGTCTAACAGATATTCCTTCGCACCTTTACTTCACAAGGGTAACGATCATTTCTATTCTCTCAGCACATGTTCACATCTATCCTTACCCGTCGTACTCTTCTCGAACACTTGAACTCTCCCAGTATACGTATCATACTTCCGTCATTACTTCAGTTCCTAAAATTTCTGGAGCCACTACCTCCAAACTTGGTCATCTTACTATCCTCGATCTTCTTTAAGGCCATTCCCGGCCTTCACGATCCGCTTCTGGTCGAACATACCCACGAACTCATACGATGGTCATCTAAACTTGGGCCTAGCACCCTCGTGACCCTACCATCTGGCGGGACCACCACGAACTGACCCCACCTCATTTCGGGCTACGGGTTGACCCGCAATACGCCCTCAACCCGACCCTCCGTCGCGCCAACTCTTGCTCCCCGACTCGGAACAATCTCACTAATCAAGTCACGAAAACCTAGTGGCCTTCTTAGCTCAACTACCATCTTTCATTATACGCTACTCAAGGACTTAGCACCCAAATATATCTCACGTGCACAATGCACTCCGATAAGGGTCAAACACATAAAAAAATATATAAATCTCTAACTCGAGATGGCCTTGCCTCTAAGGTCTCTACGCATAAAACTCTAAGGCTCACACTTTCCTTATCCCCAATCTTACCCTTTCAACTAACCATGATTCCTAATCACAATTAGCACAATGCTATCTGTACATATTACTTAACATACAATCGTCGTATCACGCATGCAAAACTATAGAGGGTTAAGGATATACCTGAAAAGATAGGCGGTTCAAAGGACCGCTAAAACTGGGAACTTCCACCGCGACCTCTGCGGTAGCTGTATGAACATCCCGCCTAGCTATGGAAGGTGAAGAACCCGCAATCGATCTCGTAGTCAGGCTATCCTACCGCTACCCTGCCTGACAGTCTCTCGCCAGATGGCCCTGTTGGCCGCAAGAATAACAATCTCCAAAGTTAGTACGACACTCTCCCTTGTGAAGTTTTCCACAACGGCCACAATGAGACAAGGGCGACCTCATCCGGCGAGCACTCCTACTCCCCTGAAAATCTGAAACACAGGAGCCCCGACCGCTTCCCGAATATCCCGGCGTCCCGGCTGTGGAGGACCACTCAGATCGGGCGGAGGTACATAACTAGTTCGCCGAGGCGGTCCGCCTTGAAAGTTATCAAAGGACCCCGCTGCTCGCCTTCTCTGATCTTGGTCATTCCGTCGATTCCTCCGCCTCACATCCGTGCATAAGCTGCACGCGGCAATGTCCATGCCCGGTTGAAGAGCTACACCAACAACTTCGCTAGGTAATCATCGAGCCTCGTAACATATCGGTGCACTCGATCCTCCATACTAGCTACTAACGCGGACGACGGCCAATGAGTCGAACTCCACATTGTACTCCCAACCGTGACGCCTGCTCGCCGCAACACCAAAAATCTGGCCCGAGCCTCCTCATCCGTGGAGGCAAGAAATGTGCAAGAAAAGCCCTGAGAACTCGGCCCCAAACGGCTGGAAGTGCATGCTCTCCCCGGGACAGCTCCCATGAATCAAACCAGTCGACTGCAGTATCACGCAGCCGATGCGAACCCAAGACCACTGACTCGGTCTCCGAAGCCTTGATCACTTACGATCCTTCAGAATCGCTTGGATGAACTCCTCGCGATCATCCTCGTGCCTCGACCGTAGAACTCGGCGGCTACAACTCAGAAAGCCCCGTAGCCTCAAACTATCCGATCTCGGGTGAACCACGGTGCATCGAATGGGCTGCTGCCCAGCCTATCCTCATGTCCGCCATAATCGCTAGCAATCGCGTTATCTCCTTGTAACCCATCTCCTCTGCCCCAGGTTGTGGGACAGGAGGCTCGTGCATCGTTGTCTCATCAGCCATCGCTGCGCTCTAAACTCTGCTGGCCAAGTGTCGCAAAATTCGCCGTCAAGCACTATCTCAGTATCACGGCTCGCGCTGCGCCTCTCTCAGATATCACTAGCAGCTCCTCGGCTGCCTTGCCCACTGGGCCCGGTTGCTTGCGCGAGGCATAATCGGTAAAAATGAGATACGCTGAGGGGTCCAACTTACAACACTTTCTAAGGCACGATCTCAGAATGAGAAGAAGGGAAACCAATCCTAAATGTCCTGCAGCCTCCTGATTATAGATATGGTGCACAACACACCGATAATCAAGACTCTACTAGACACGGTCTGTAGACACTTTCCGAGGATTAACTGCTCTGATACCACTTTTGTCACGACCCGAACCCGGGCCCGTGACTGGTGTCTTACCCCGGACACCCTAGTGATCCAACATCAGAGAAAATCAGCGGAAATAAAACTTAAACAAGAAACAAGATATATGATCATAAAACAGGCCAACCAAACGGTTACCTTCCAATAAAATATATATACAACTCTTTCAAAACGAACAGTTTAATCCTTTTTACAAACCCTGCCCACAACAGTACTACAGACCTCTAAGAGTTTTATACAACATGACGGGACAGGGCCCCGCCATACCCCTGAATGTACAAGAACCTACAACTCAGGGTAACATACCAAAGATAAGCCTCCGGAGAAACGGAGCTTCCCAACGCTGAACTGTGATCCTAAGAGCGAGGATCAACACTGGTGTACCTCTACCTGCGGCATGAACGCAGCCCCCCGAAGGAGGTCAGTACAACAGGTACCAAGTATGTGAAACTGAAAATACTGTAAATGAAATCATAGCAGTCTATATAAAGCAGGAGACATGAATGATAACCAAACTACAGTTCACAATAAATAGCGAATATGTAAGTCAGGGACTCACGCCCTCAGAGTCATCACTCAAATATAACTATGGGTCTCACGCCCGCAACATCAATCATGCCCGTGGAATACCTTCCTCACTGCCGGCAGTCTATGATATAATAACACCACGGAGTACACATGAACACCAAGTCTGTACTAACAATACTATACAACCAAACCACGAAGCTGACACGGGGCAAGTACGAAAGCCGACTACCAGATACCAAGGCCGGTCACGTAGCTGACCGGGGCAAGTACGAGGGCTAACTACCAGGTACCAAGGCCGTATCACGAGACTTCGTCACTACACTGAACGGGGCAAGTGCGAGGGCTAACTACCAGGTACCAAGGCCGAATCAGCCACGAGACGGGGCAAGTACGAAAGCCGACCACCAGATACCAAGGCCGAACAGTAAAACCTCATGGAGAGCTAGTCCATGGAATAACACTATCAACAGGAGCGTACCCGTGGAATTCTCCGTCACTGCCGGCACGTCCAAGTAAGTCCTCAACAAGTCAACCGGCCCTCCACCGAGAGACGCGGTAGTATAGAAACACAATTCTTGCACAACAAAGGCTATCACAACAAGCATAGGCAAGTTTCACAACAACAAGCATAGGCAAGTTATACACAACTCAAGGTACTTTCATTTTATGTCAAAGTCCGGGTTTTAACCCTAAAGTACTACGTACGTTAAATTCCTTTTAAAGATCCATTTCTTTTACAAAGGTCACCCGACAGCCGTAGTATAAAAATAGAGTGACTAACATTGTTAAGTAAACCAAAATGCTTTCCTTTGTAAAATCAAGTAACAACATTATTTTCCAAACGTTCAAGTTTGCCTAATTTCAAATGCTCAAGTTTCTCATTTTCGAAAAGGTTTCGTAGTTCATAGTTTTAATCCTTTAAAACATAATTCTCTTTTAAACAATTTGAGAAACATATGCCTTATATGTGAGTAGTTTATTCTTGTTTATAATCAATCTTATTAAGCAGCCATGATCTAGGAAATGTAATATCATTTTGTCTCATCTTAGTTTCTATGCAGATGGAGGTTTCTACTGGTTTTAATAATACTTCATTATTCAATACATTTTCCTTTATTAACGCTGCAGTGGTTTGTCGATACTCATTCTGATTTCCTAAATCAGTAAAACATTTCTCCTTTTAAAAGCCAAGTATTCATTACTCACGAATGAGGTTTCACACAAAATTCATATTAATTCATTCAAGTCAAGTCTCTTATCTTTTAAGATCAAGTCTCTTAACTTCTAAAAATCAGTAAACCATTCTCTTTATCTCTCTTAAGACGTTATACCTAACTTTCCATAAAGCTAGTATAACTCTTATGTTTTCAAAATCAAGTATTACTCTTCTTTCAAAAAGGTTTCTTAATTCTTTTGAAATACTTCAAGATTATTATTATTCAGGCTTAAGTCAAAAGACATTGACGTAACACTACATTCAGTTAACACACGTACGTCTACCGTACTATATATATATTCTTTTAAAATACTTCAAGATTCTTATTATTCAGGCTTAAGTCAAAAGACATTGTCACACGTACGTCTACCGTACTATATATATATTCCTTTAAAATATCATGCTCAAGAGTATAGGAAGAATCACATACCTCGCGACGATTATCGACTATAAGCAAAACGCTCCACGACTATAACCCGGCTAGCCTTGTCCACCATTCAAGTAGTACATGCTACTCGCAGAACATTCAACCTATAAAGGTTATACAATTCTATCAATGTCTAGACTACTCGGTAGAATAAATCTAGATACAAGATCTTACGGAAAATTGGGCAGCACTTCCCTACCCGTCAAACTTCACAAGTCTACTGTAAATACAGTCCTATGTAAGTACAGTTCAATTCCCTTCTTATATACCTTCCTGGTATATAACTTATACTACTACAGTATGTAATTTCCAATTACAATAGGGGGACAAGATATTTACCTCGATAAGCCCATAATTATCCAAGTATAAATGTCGATCCTAAGCAACGTTTAGCTCCTCCTCTGGGCGCTCCAACCCGCTCCAAACAACCCTTAGAAGTTCTACGCAACTTCTTCTTAATACTTCAACCGGCTATGAAGATTTTCCTTAGGGTTTCGGCTTGATACTAAAAGGACATAAGGTAGTATTTCCGGGCTCTACGTATAGAGGTAACTTTTGGAATACTACAAGGTATAAGGCTAAGGTATTTTGGGTATAGTAACAATACTTGGAGAGTATTTCTACCAAGAGGGGGTATTTTACGAGAACAATACTCAAGAGGGGGGGGGGGTATATTCTCGGCCAAGGGCCGTTACTAGGGAGGGGGGAACTCTCGGCCACAAGGCCTCACAAAGGGGGGGGGGGTGTGTTCTTGGACGAGAACACTACACTAAGGGGGGGGGGGAGAGAGGGCTTTCAAGACTTAGAAAGATTTTAGGATGAAGAAGTCTTCAACAAGGGAGGGGTATTTATAGGGAAACCAATGGACAAGATCAAGCGGTGCAAGTGTAAGGCCAAGATCAAGCCAAGTGCACCCTAACCCTACTCCACAAAACAAGGCACAAAACAAGGCACCAAACATGGCACAAAATAAGGCACAAAACAAGGCCAAAAACGTCCCACTTTCGGCCAAGCAAACCGCCAACTTGAGGGTGACAAGTGTCGCCCTCTCGTTGGTCCAAAATATTCCGTCTCTCGGAAAAATCCGCAAAAATTATAAATGACATAGCCGGAATTTTCCCTTCGCAAGTTCTGTAAAACGTTTCGTCGAAAAACGATTCTTTACGGGGGTTGTGCACAAAAATTTCGTCCTTTGCCTACTTAAGGCTCAAACTTTTCTACGTACGCCCACACGTACATACTCTGGAAATACGGGGTATAACATACGGCCGGAACCACCGGCCCGTCGCCTCATTCCGACCACCACCTAGCTAGTAATCGCCATCTCCTGAACTCATATCCTCGGCTCGGCCGTGGAACTGAGGCTCGGTATCGTGGCCTCGTGAGAAATCTTGCCGCTCTAAACTCTTGGGGCTAGCGGCGTCATAAAACTCGTCGTCAAGTACTATCTCGTAATGACGGGCATGTGCCTCGTAACCCTCTGTGTTCTACTCGTAGCTCCCTCTGCTGCCTTGCCCATCTGGGCCCTGGTTGCCTTGCGTAGAGGCATAACGGGTACATAAGAATACGCCAGAGGGAGTCCAACTTATAACACAGCTCTAAGGCACGATCTCAGAGTGAGAAAAATGGAAATCAATCCTAAATATCCTGCAGCCTCCTGATTATAGGTGTGGTGCACAACACGCCGATAATCAAGACTCTACTAGATACGGTCTGTAGACACTTTCTGAGGATTAACTGCTCTGATACCACTTTTGTCACGACCCGACCTCGGGCCCGCGACTGGTGTCTTACCCCGGGCACCCTAGTGATACAACATCAGAGAAAATTAGCGGAAATAAAAACTCATAAAAGGTAAACAGTGAAATAAGAAAACAGGCTAACCAAAACAGTTACCTTTCTGCATATATACATAAAACCCGAACAGTTATATCCTTTTACAAACCCTGCCCACAACAAGATTACATGCACTTAAGAATGTAACCACAACTATGACGGGACGGGCCCCGCCATACCCCGAATGAACAAGTACCTACAATGACAGGACTATACCAAAGATAAGCCTCCGAGAAACGAGCTTCCCAAAATTGACTGTGATCCTATGAGCGAGGATCCACAACCGATGTACCTCTACCTGCGGCATGAACGCAGCCCCCCGAAGGAGGTCAGTACAACAGGTACCAAGTATGTGAAACTGAAAATACTGTAAATGAAATCATAACAATCTATATAAAACAGGAGACATGTATGATAACCAAACTACAGTCCACAATATATAAGCAGTCATGTCAAGTCAGGGACTCACGCCCTCAAAGTCATCACTCAAATATAACTATGGGTCTCACGCCCACAACATCAATCATGCCCGTGGAATACCTTCCTCACTGCCGGCAGTCTATGATATAATAACACCAATAAGTACACATGAACACCAGGTCCCACATGTGTCATAAAACCGTATGGGGCAAGTACGAAGGCATAGCTACCAGATCCAACCTGCATCATCAACTGACCGGGGCAAGTACGAAAGCCAACTACCAGATACCAAAGTCGTACCAACAATACTAAATAACTATATCACGAAGCTGACCGGGGCAAGTACGATAGCCTCTACCAGATCCACCCTGCATCACGTCGCTGACTGGGGCAAGTAACTAGGCTAACCACCAGATCCTCTCTGCATCACAAAACTTCGTCCAAACACTGACTCACGAAGCTGACACGGGGTAAGTACGAAGGCCTCTACCATATCCACCTGCGCCACGTAGCTGACGAGGGCAAGTACGTAGACCAACTACCAGATACCAAGGCCGTAATCACAAGACTTCGCCACGAAGCTGACACAGGGCAAGTACGAAGGCCAACTACCAGATCCACCTACGCCACATAGCTGACGGGGGCAAGTACGAAGACCAACTACCAGGTACCAAGGACGTAATCACGAGACTTCACTACAAAACTGAACGGGGCAAGTACGAAGGCTAACTACCAGATACCAAGGCCGAATCAGCCACGATCGGGGCAAGTACGAGAGCCAACTACCAGATACCAAGGCCGAATCAGTAAAACCCCATGGAGGGCTGGTCCATGGAATGACACTATCAAGAACTGATCGGGGCAAGTACGAAAGCCAACTACCAGAACCAACCTGCATCAGCAACGACAGGGGCAAGTACGGGGGCTAGCTACCAGATACCAAGGACGAATCAGTAAACCTCATGGAGATCTAGTCCATGGAACAACAATCCTAATGGAACCATACCTGTGGGCCACCCAACGTGTCAGTAGGTCCAAGGATATAACTTGATAACACTCCTAGTGGAAGCATACCCGTGGGCCACCCATCGTGTCAGTATGTCCACCAATCAACCAGATAGCCGGCCCTCCATCGAGACTCAGAGTACGTAATCAAAACACTTGCACAACGAAGGCTATCACAACAAGCATAGGCAAGTTCAACGTACTCATAGACTTTCATTTTATTACAACAAATCCGGATTTTAACCCCAAGGTACTACGTACTTAAACTCTTTAAAAAGATCCATTTCTTTCACAAAAAGTCACACGATACCCGTAGTATCAAAATAGAGTAACTATCTTTTTAATTAAACCAAAACAATTTCCATACCTTCTTTTTAAACCATCTTAAGACAAACCCATGCCTTTCTTTTAAACCAAAACACTTCAAATTCCTCAAGTCTCTTTTCTTTTAGAAAACAAGTTCCTTACTTTGGAATTTAAGAAAAATCAATACTTGTTATTAATGATCTTATTAAAGCAGCCATGATCTAGGAAATGTAATACAATTTTGTCTTATCTTAGCTTCTATGCAGATGGAGGTTTCTACTTGTTTTAATATTATTAATTGTCATTACTTTTTTCTTTATTAACGATGTAATGGCTTGTTCGATACTTATTCCCATTTCCGAAATCAATAAAACTTTATCCTTTAAAAACCAAGTACTCATTACTCACGAATGAGGTTTCACAACTTTTTAACACAATTCAAGTCCTTAACAATTCATATTAAGTCACTTATAAGTCAAGTCACTTATCTTTCAAGATCAAGTCTCTTAACTTCTAAAATCAACAAACCATTCTTTTACCTACATAAAGTTGTTTATAACTAACTTCCCATAAAGCTATTATAACACTTTATGTTTTAAACCGACCAAATTCGTTTAGCACACGTACGTCTACCGTACTACATAGTTCACAACAATCATGCTAGAAAGGATAGGAAGAGGTTCACATACCTCGCGACGATTATCGACCAATAGCAAGAAGCTCCAAAGTACTATAACCCTACTAGCCTTTTCCACCCTTCAAGTAGAATACGCTACTCATAGTATCTCAACCTATAAAGGCCACAAAACGTCTATCAACTTCTCGATCTCTTCGTAGAACATTTCTAAGTACAAGGTTCCTTATTCTACGGAAAATTGGCCAGCACCTCCCCCCCCCCCAACCATATAAATATCGTCCTCTATCAAGGCCCGCTACCAAGCCAAACAACTCCAAGGGGGGGTTACACGTCTAACCGGACGTGTACAAATCTGCCCCACAATAATACTACAAGTCTACTGTAAATACATTCCAATGTAAATACAGTTCAATTCTTTATAAACATCCTTCCATATATCTTATACTCAATTCTAAACTACTACAACATGTAATATCCAATTACAATAGAAGGACTAAGATCATTACCTCGATAAGCCCAAAATTTTCCAAGATTTATAAGTCGATCCTGAGCAACGTTTAGCTCCAAATCCTTACGTTCCAAGCCGCTCCAAGCAACCCTTAGAAGCTCCTAACCATCTCCTCTTCAAGATCCAACTCCAAAAAGTGAAGAACACTTAGGCTCAAACTATGGCAACTTTCGGCCAAGGCAAGGTTTCAAGGTTAGGGGCGTGAAATCTTTTCCAACTCTTGGTACACAATCTTCCTAACACCCTAAGTAAGAACACTTATAAGTTTAAGGATTTTTGGACAACAATTTGGTCAAGAACTATGGCCAAAACCGAGAGCACTACAAGGGAAGGGAGGGAATTTTCAAGACTTGGAAACTCTCTAAGTGTTGGATGAATAAGTCTTGCATCAAGGGGGTATTTATAGAGAAATCAAGGGCCAAGATCAAGGCAAGTGTGTGGTGGGATTGGGATACAAGTGTGGTGCCACAAGTCTACACAAGCTTGGGACAAGTGGCTTGCCACTTGGCTAGCCATTTCGGCCAAGGCCACTTGTCCACAAGATTTCGGCTACAAGCCACCTAAGGGGGGTGACACGTGTCGCCCTCCTACTCGTCCAAAATATTTTCATCTCCCAAAAATATCCGTAACATCCAAAACCTCGAAAACAAAGTGGGCCCCACAAAACCGTAAATTTTTCCCGTGGGCCCCACGTGACCATTTCCGAAAAATAAAATTCCATAATTCTAATATAATCCAGGAAGTCCAAATACCAAATCTGGGAATCCAATTCCCAATAACGAACCTTTTTCCTTCACAAAATCCGGAAACTTTTCCGTCGAAAAATCACATCTTTCTTCCTTTCCAAAATTATTGTCGTATTCTCGTACGTACGTCCTCGCATACATACCCTGGAACTACGGGGTGTAACACTACGGACTCGCATGAGGTATTCCTCGCATCATGGGTAGCAAATCCACGGAATATGCAAATGTCACAAACCTGGGGAATGACCCCGTAAAGAACAATATATCACTAGCACAACCGGCTATCATACATAACATAAGCACTACCGGCTTATCATACATAACATAAGCACTACCGGCTTATCATACATAACATAAGCAAGTTAAGAAATCCTCATAACTTCTTATTAGTCTTATTCATATATCCTCTCATTTTAGTTTACTTAAGGCACTAACATGTCATTATGAAAATCCGGGAATTTAACCCAAAGTACTACGTACTTCTATTCTTTTAAAATGACTTTTTTTCACATAAAACTTCCAAGATACTAATAACCGTAGTATCAAGTCATAACTACTTTTCAAGACAAGTCACAATACCTTTTAGAAATACATTTATAGGCTTCTAAATCAAGCGACTTATTTCTTTTAAAACCATAAGCAATTGATGCCTTTAAATCAATTTGCCTTTCATTATTTCAAGTCATTTATCATACTTAAATTACTTAGAGTAAATCACCCTTTTTAACTTTCCATAAAGCTATTATAACAAACTTCCCATAAAGTCGTTATACTAGCTTTATACTTTAGAAACTTACATTCTTCTTTATAACCAAGAGACTTAATCTTTCCAAACGAAACAAGTATCATATACTTTCGAAATACTTAAAGTCTCTTAACTTTTAAAAACCAAGATATCCTTAATATTTTTAAACAAGTGAGTTAATTCCCTAACTCAACCAACTTGAACATTCTAAAGATAAACCAAGGATATCAAATGGATTAGATTCGTCAAAATCTCGTACGTCTACCGTACTATACATTTACAACTTATTCATGCTTAAGAGATAAGAAAGTTCCACATACCTCTTCGGTTCAATCCACTTGCCAAGTCCAATATGCCGTACGTAGTATGTCAACCTATAATGACCATAATACGTTTATTAACCTCTAGCTTCAACGTAGAATATTCTAATTGCAAAGTCACTAAATTCTACGAAAAATCGGACAGCACTTCCTTTGTTTATACATACTTTTCCACCTTTTTCAAGGCCCGAATTCAATAACCAAACACGTCACCTTTAAGGCTCAACAATGAAGTTAATAATAGGGGATTACACGCCTACAAAACGTGTAAAATTCCGCCCCACAATTTATATCATACTAGTCCAAACTACAATGTCAATTCGGCAATTTGAGGGACAACAACATAAAGTCTTCTTTCCAATTCCTTTTCAATCCAAGTTGTTTAGTACAACATGTTATAAAGCTGCAATCGATTATAGCAACTATAATCTTCAAGTAGATAACATGCGACGATTCTAGTTAACGACCAAATTGTAATTCAATTTCAAATGACTCAACATGTCTTTTTCGGATTTGAGCTTCTAAACTTCCATAACACTTATCAATCTTCATAACACATATCACATGATCATTTCTAACTTATCATAACATGGAATCTTCAATTACAGAAGTAAGACGAAGATTATTACCTCATTTGGCCCAAATATGATCCAAGATTACAAGTCGATCCTTAGCAACTTTAGCTCCTCTTTTTGACGTTCCAATCCACTCAAAGAAACCCTTAGAAGCTTATGAAGAACTCATCTTCAAGTTCCAACTTCAAAGTTGAAGAACTCCTTACGTTTCCGCCTTGCGACTAATACGAAAACGCCACTTTTCCGGGATCTTTCTATTGAGATACCCTTACAATACTCTTAGGAACCTTGGTTTAAAGTATGGGAATTATTGGACAAAAATAGCAAAATTTTCTCTTGGAACCCTCATGAAACCCGAGAGCTCTCTCTCATGTTCATCCAATTTTTCTTGAAAATTTAGCTAAGTGTAGAGCCTTGTCTTGCTAGTAGTATACATATATAACATAATGGAGGGTCAAGATTAGCACAAATGTGTGGCTTGGATGAGTTTCACAAGGATCAAGCCCAAGTGGCTCTTGACTAAGTCAACAATGTCAAGCTCTTAGTCTTAGCAAGACTTGGTCATTTAAATTATGGTCAAATGACCATTCTAACCATGTCAAATTCGTCCAAGACCACTAAGGGGGGTGACACGTGGCACCCTCCCGTTCGTCGCAATATTTCGTTTTCTGACATTTCCATAATTCCGATAAATTTTCACTAGTCTCAAATCTTAACATTTTTGAGTTCTTACGTACGTTCTTATAAACATATCCTGGAATTCCGGGGTGTAACACTACCGTACCAAACTATACTATAAAACTGATCGGGGCAAGTACGAAATCCAACTACCAGATGCAGCCTGCATCAGCAACGACCGGGGCAAGTACGGGGGCTAGCTAACAGATCCTACCTGCGTCATCAACCTCATGGAGAGCTAGTCCATGGCATAACAATAACAATGGAAGCATACCCGTGGGCCACCCAACGTGTCAGTATGTCCAAGTAAACAACAAGATAACCGACCCTCCATCGAGAGACGCGGTAGCATAGAAATACAACACTTGCACAACAAAGGCTATCACAACTAGCATAGGCAAGTTTAACATACTCTTAGACTTTCATTTTATGCCGACAATCCGGGTTTTAACCCCAAAGTACTACATACTTTAATTCTATTAAAAAGATCTTTTTTCACGTAAAAACCACACAATACTAATACATGTAGTATCAAGACACCTTCATGTTTAAATCAAGTACTTTATACTTTTTAAACCAAGTGGCTTACACTTTTAAAACAACGTCAAGTATACTTTTAAAACCCAAGTAACTCACTCTTTTAAGATCAAGACACTCACACCTTTTAAAATCAAGCCACTTATACTTTCCCAATCAAGACAAGTTCAATATTTAAAACAAGTTACTTACACTTTTAAACTCAAGTAACTTACTCTTTTCAAAACAAGTAACTTATACTTTTAAATCAAGTTACTTCTCCTTTCCCAAAATCAAGTCGTTTATAAATCAAGTCTCTTGTCTTTCAAGACCAAGTCTCTTAACTTTCAAAATCAAGTCTCTTAGCTTTCAAAATAATTAAGCCATTCTTTTATCTTCATAAAGTCGCTATAACTAACTTCCCATGAAGCCATTATAACACCTTATATTTTAAACCAACCAAAGACAACCACACTCATTTCTGAAATTAAGAGAACTTTATTCTTTTAATGACCAAGTGTCAATTTCCTTCCGAATAATGATTCATAACTTTTTTTGAATAATTCAAGGTTCTTTAACATTTAGAACTCAAGTCAAGGACATCAAAGTGAAACCAAATTCATTTAACACACGTACGTCTACCGTACTATATATTTCACAACAATCATGCTCAAGAGGATAGGAAGAATCACATACATCTTCGGTTCAATCCACTTGCTAAGTCCAATATGTCGTACGTAGTATGTCAACCTATAATGACCATAATACGTCTATTAGCTTCTAGCTTCAACTTAGAATATTCTAAGTGTAAAGTCACTTATTCTACGGAAAATTGGACAGCACTTCCTTCGCTTCTACGTACTTTTCCACCTTTTTCAAGGCCCGAAATCAATAACCAAATGCCACATTTAAGACCCAACAATTCAGTAATACAAAGGGTATTACACGCCTAACCGAACGTGTAAAATTCTGCCACACAATTCATATTAAACAATCCAATAAGTTTAAGGCAACTTCTCGGCTATAACATGCTCACATATCATCCTTATCAAACCCTTTCAAATCCAAATCGTTATTCCTACATGTTATATACCTAATAACAATTTCGACAACTATAAGTCCTTTCTTCCTTAACATGCGACGATTGTAACTATCGACTAAATTGTATTTCAATTTTATTGGTTAACAAGGTCTTTTCGGATTTAGGCTTCCAACATCCCTAACACTTATAAACCTCCAATACCTATTCTTTTTTTTCTTGTATATATACATCACTACAACCATATGAAAACTTTAATCACTAAATAGACAAGATTGTTACCTTGATAAGCCCAAAACAGTCCAACAAATCTCGCCCACCTTAGCCCTCTTTCCGCAATTCATCTTAACGTTAAAATCACCTCTACAAACCTCCTACAAGCTTGCCAACATATTTCCTTCTTGTCGCCTTTCCGATAATTTCATTTTTGGCTTAGGGTTTTATCAACTTTTGAGAGAGAAGAGCAAGTGTTTGGATGATCTTTTAGTGTAGAATGGCCAAGTCTGCAAGACTTGGCCAAGATATAAGCCTTATCTTGATCCACAAGTTGGGGGGGACACTTGTCGCCCTCCCATAGGGCCCCTACAAAAAAATCCCGCCTTGGCGCCGCGACCCTGCAGCCGGCGCCGCGGCGCTGCAACTTCAGAACACTTCAGGGCTTTCGGCGCCGCAGCCCTGCAGCCGGCGCTGTGGCGCCTGACTGAGGCTTTTTTTCTCCTCCGTCAACTGAACTTCTAACGTCCATAACTTTCTACTCCGTTGTCCTATCGACGAGCGGTTTGTTGCGTTGGAAACTAGACTCAATGAACTTCACACTAGGCTTCAGAAACACCTAAGGACTCTTAATATACAAGGAGATATACCGCTCCAAAGTTGACTGAAAATCTGACCAAAACATTATGTCCACTTATCTTTCCAATTTCAATTCTTATTTCCTTTCGTACGTTCTCAAATACATGATCTGGAATTACGGGGTGTAACAATACCTAAGGTCTCGACGGTTATCACTGTTCTAAGGCTTACAATTTCCATGCCCCAAGCCTACATTATCCTTCCCCGCATACGGGTAAGATAGCTTCTCATAAGCTCTTAATCGTGTTGTCTTAATCATAACAACCATACTTACTCCATACGGATCTCATCCGTACAATTCTCTTAAGCATACTATGTAGCTTAATCTATTAACATAGTCTTCCCTTAAGTCCCCTAATCATAACTTCTTAAGGTTCATTACCTTCTCAGACAACTCATCATCTCATAATTTCCTAATTTAGCACGTAAAACTTTGATGAGAATTCATTAAATTGTTTTATACTTTTCCGGTATCTATTTAGTCCTTATCAATTCTTGGTAATCCAAAAATCATTCAAGGAAACACGCATCTGACCCTCATACATAAATCCGTACATATGTACGTCATTATACCAACTATACAACAAGTATTACCAACCTGGAGACGCAATCCACATAATCCTTCCTGGGTCACTGCTACCTTTCTTATAGCTGCAATCAACATAACTCGTTAGGGAGAGACGACCCTAACAACACAGCTCTATCGCACGATCTCAGAGTAAGAAGAATGGAAACCAATCTTCTTAAATGTCCTGCAGCCTCCTGATTATAGATGTGGTGCACAACACACAAATAATCAAGACTCTACTAGACACGGTCTGTAGACACTTTCCGAGGACTAACTGCTCTGATACCACTTTTGTCACGACCCGACCCCGGGCCCGCGACTGGTGCCCTACCTCGGCACCCCTTACAGGTATACATCAGAGAATAGTCGCGGAACATACATAAACTCGTAAAATAGTAGACAGTAATTATCAACAGGCTAGCCGATAAGGCCACCTTCCGAAAAATATACATATTTGTCGTTGCAACCCAATCCACAAGATATGACTACAAACCTCTAAGAATAACAACTGTGACGGGATAGGGCCCCGCCATACCCCTGAATGTACATAAATCTACAACATCAGAGAAACCGTACCAAAAGACAAGCCTCCGGAGAAATGGAGCTTCTAACAACTGGTCAGTGATCCTAAGAATGAGGATCCACCACCTGCTTACCCCTACCTGCGGCATGAAAGCAGCCTCCGAGGAAAGGGGGTCAGTACAACAGATGTACCAAGTATGTAAAACTGAAAGTACTGAAATGAAATCATATAGTCTAAAATAAAGCTGGAGACATGTATGATAACTCAAATAATAGTACACTGTGCCTTACTAAAAATGAGAGTAAACAAGAGTATACTTTACTGCATAAAAATAGGAGGCTCAGGATCAAAGTAGGGCCACCCGCCCGTAGTATCATTAAGCAATCCTACTCCCGGGACTATTTCACCCGCATAGGTCCTGTGGACCCGCAATGGAGCGATTTGCTCCGCATGGGACTATTTCACCCGCACAGGACTATTTCACCCGCTTAGGCCCGGTGGGCCCGCAATGAGTACAAGCGTCGAACTCGCATCATGGGTAGCAAATCCATGGAATAAGTAGTAACCCGGGGGTTTACCCCGCAAGAATAACATAACACTAGCACAACTGGCTATCATACCTAAAATAAGCACCCCCGGCTTATCATACATAACATAAGCACCACCGGATTATCATAATTATCATAAGTAAGTTAAGAAATCCCCTAACTTCTTATTAGCCTTAATTATTATACACTCTCATTTTAGTTTACTTAAGGCACTAATATGTCATTAAAAATCCAGGAATTTAACCCAAAGTACTATGTACCTTTATCCTTTTAAAACATGACTCTTTCTCGTATAAAATCCCCAAGATACTAACACCCGTAGTATCAAGGCTTGTCTACTTTTCAAAACAAGTCACTATACCTTTAGAAATACATTTTTAGGCTTCTAAACCAAGTGACTCTTACTTTAAAATTTTAAGAAATGGATACCTTTAAATCAAATTGCCATTCTTTATTTCAAGTCAACCATTCTTTTAACTTCCCATAAAGTTGTTATAACCAACTTCTCATAAAACCGTTATACTAACTTTATGCTTTAGAAACTAAGACGTCTTTAACCTTTAAAACAAGTGAGTTAATTCTCTAACTCAACCAACTTGGACATTCTAAAAAAAAACAAGTCAAGGATATCAATTGAAACTAAATTCATTTAAATCTCGTATGTCTACCGTACTATACATTTACAACTACTCATGCTCAAGAGATAAGAAAGATTCTACATACCTCTTCGGTTCAATCCACTTGCTAACTCCATTATGCCGCACGTAGTATGTCAACCTATAATGACCATAATACGTCTATTAACTTCTAGCTTCAAACGTAGAATATTCTAAGTGTAAAGTCACTTATTCTACGGAAAATCGGACAGCACTTCCTTTGTTTCTACGTACTTTTCCACCTTTTTCAAGGCCCGAATTCAATAACCAAACATGCCACATTTAAGGCTCAACAATGTAGCTAACAAAAGGGTATTATACGCCTAACAGGACGTGTAAAATTTTGCCCCACAATTGATATCAAAATAGTCCAAAAGGCAATGCCATTCACGGCTAATAGGTGCAACAACATATAATCATTTCCAATTCCTTTTTAATCCAAGTTGTTTAGTCTAACATGTTATATAGCCGCAATCGATTATAACTGTCACGACCTGAACCCGGGCCCGTGACTGGTGCCTTACCCCGGGCACCCTAGTGATACAACATCAGAGTAATCAGCGGAACATAAAACAACAACATGAAACCAATGCAATAAGACAGTGAAATAAGAAGACAAAGCAACCTAAAAGCGGTTACCTTCATAATATATAACAATTTGAGCGATTCATCCCTTTCTACAACTCGCCCACAATCGTATTTCATGCACCTCTAAGAATGATACGATAACAATGGCGGGACAGGCCCCGCCAAACCACGAATGTAAACACCTACTACGACAGGGACTATACCACGATAAGCCTCGGAGAAACGGAGCTTCCCAAACGCCGAATCTGGACTCGAGAGCTAGGATCAACGATCGTACCTCAACTGCGGCATGAACGCACCAAGGAGGTCGATAACAGTACCAAGTATGTGAAATCAAAAATATCGTAAATGAAATCATAATAGTCTATAAAGCGGAGACATGTATGATAACCAAACTACGATTTACAATAAATAAGCGAATATGTCAAGTCGTGACTCACGCCCTCAAAGTCATCACTCAAATATAACTATGGGTCTCAAGCCCATAACATCAATCATGCCCGTGGAATACCTTCCTCACTGCCGGCAATTTATGATATAAAAGCACCAATAAATACACATGAACACGGGTCCCACTGTGTCCTAATAAAACAAAGACAGGGTAAGTGCGAAGGCATAACCGACTACTAACACCTACAAGACTAACGGTGGTCATAAATCGTATCATGATATCTGTCTAGACCGTCACATGATCAAAGCCGGTCACTCGCCGCAGACGATGCGCGCTGCTAGCCCCGAACTCTCCGCACTCGCGATAGGCCAACCTCATAGGCCCGCATGAGGTATTCCTCGATCGAGGGTAGCTACTCCCGGCATCGCCCCGACTCGCATCCGCATGGCCACAAAGACCGCATGACCACAAGGGCCGCAAACTAACACGAACTCCGTAGTTCCGCATGGATCCCCGGACCCGCATGAGGTATTCTCGAATCATGGTCTCGCATCACCGAGTCTACCCCGCGACGGAGGCGGCAACCTCCGAAACAGGTCAAGGTGAGTGGTACAATACCAACATAACGGCTGAGAGTCAAACAACTTTAAGCGCAGTCGAGGGGATACCCCTTTACACTAACATCACAAGATACTAACATACGTAGCATGCTAGCATGTTTACTTAACAAATCAACAAGAAAGTATTACAAGGCAATCACAAACCAACATAATCAAGTTATATACACAAGGTACTTTCTACTATATGATTAACAAGATCGGGTTTTTATCCCCAAAGTACTTCATACATTAACTCTTTAAAAGATCGTTACTTTCACAAAACCACACAATACCCGTAGTATATGAAAATAGAGTGATTATCTTTTGAAGTAAATCAAAACACTTACCTTTGTAAAATCAAGTAACAACATTATTTTCCAAACGTCCAAGTTTGCCTAATTTCAAATGTTCACGTTTCTTATTTTAAAAAGGTTTCGTAGTTCATAGTCTTATTCATTTAAGAATATAATTCTCTTTTAAACCATCCGAGAACATAAGCCTTATATGTGAGTAGGATATTCTTGTTTATAACAATCTTATTACAAAGACCATGATCTAGAAATATCATTTTGTCTCATCTTAGCTTCATGCGGATGGAAGTTTCTCTTGGTTTTAATCACAAACATTTCCTTTTATTAACGCTACAGTGGTTTGTCGATACACATTCTGATTTCCGAAATCAGTAAAACATTCTTAAGCCGTTATACCTAACTTCCCATAAAGCTAGTATAACTCTTAAGTTTTCAAAAACCAAGTATTACTCTTCTTTCAAAATGATTCAAAAATCTTTTGAAATACTTCAAGTTCTTCATTATCACATAACCAACCAGTTATAGTTCAAATCAGTTACCTTTTAAAAACCACAAGTATTTTCTTACATACATAAAGCTGTTATAACCAACTTCCCATAAAGCCGTCATAACACTTTATGTTTTAGACCAATCAAATACATTTAACACACGTACGCTCACCGTACTACATAGTTACACACATATCATGCTAGAAGATATAGGAAGAGGTTCACATACCTCGCGGCAGTATCGACTAATAGCAAAACGCTTCAAGTACCTCAAGCCGTCGGCTACTCCTTAAGCCAAGTAGATCGCGCCACACGTAGTACTTCAACCTATAAGGCCACAAGGCGCTTATTAACATCTAGATCTTATCGTAGAACATTCTACAGAAAATTCGGCAGCACCTCCCCCCCGGCCACAGCGTAAATCTCCTCCTCTATCGAGGCCGGCTACCAAGCCAACCAGGGGGGGGTTCTACACGTCTAACCGGACGTGTACAATTCTACTCTACAGTAATACTACACAAGTCTACTGAAATACAGTCCTATTGTAATTACAGTTCAGTTCTTTATTCTTCAGGCTTAAGTCAAAAGACATTGCCGACAGACTACATTCAGTTCTATATATAGTATACTTCAACTATATATTCTAACAACATGTAATTTCCAATTACAATAGGGTGACAAGATAATTACCTCGACAAGCCCATAATTATCCAAGTATAAAGTCGATCCTGGGCAACGTTTAGCTCCAACTCCGTGCGCTCCAACCCGCTCTAAACCACCCTTAGAAGTTCTAACCAACTTCTACATACTACTCCAACTAACTATGGAGATTTTCCTTAGGGTTTCGGTTTTGTGACTGAAGGGAAGTATAATAGTATTTCTGGGCTTTTCGTATAAGTATAACCTTGGAATACTACAAGGTATTAGGGCCAAGGTATTTTGGGTATAGTAACAATACTTTTGAGAGTATTTCTACAAAGGTGGGGGTGTATTTATACGAGACAACACCACAAGGGGGGGTGTATACCCCTCGGCCAACCCTACTAGGAGGGGGGGTATTCTCGGCCAAGGGGGGAAGACTCTCGGCCACAAGGCCTCACAAAGGGGGAGAGGGGGGTGTTGGACGAAACACCACACAAGGAGAGGGGAAGGCTTTCAAGACTTAGAAACTTTGTGGAATGGATGAAGAAGTCATCAAAGAGGGGGGTATTTATAGGTCAAGCCAAGGCCAACCAATGGCCAAGATTGAGCCAAGTGCTAGGCAAGTGTAGGGCCAAGATCATGCCAAGTGCACCTTATCCATCTACCACAAAAATATCCTACCTACTACTTGACAAAAAGGCCAAGTCGTCCAAGCTATTACCGCCCATAATTTCCGCCAATGAGAGGGTGCCAAGTGGCGCCCTCTCGTTGGTCCAACACGTCTCGTTACTCGGAAAAATCCGCAAAAATTAAAAATGACATAGCCGGAATTTTCCCTACGAAAGCTGTGGAAACGTTTCGTCGAAAAACGACTCTAACCGGGTGTTGTGAACAAAAAATAATTCGGCCAAGCCTATTCTCAAGTTCAAATTTTCTACGTACGTCCTTACGTACATACTCTGAAAAATACGGGGTATAACAATAACAACCACAATCCTCTCTTTAGATAACATGCGACGACTAAACTAATAACTCAATTGAATTTCAATCTTAAAGGCTAAATCATGCAACATTCGGATTCCATCCACATATTCCATAACACTTATCAATCTTCATAATGTAATTCACATGATCAATTACCAATCTACTACAACATGTAGTCTTTAATTACAAAGAGGACAAGATTGTTACATTTACAAGCCTTAATCCAACTTCAAGATCTGAAGTCGCTCCTTAGAAACTTAGCTCATTTCCTTGACACTCCAATCCGCCACTTGAAGCCCTTAGAAGTTCACAAACAACTTTCCTTCAATTTCCAACTTCAAAGTTGAAGAACACCTTAGGTTTTCATCTTGCGACTAACGTAAAAATGTGGTTTTTCCGGGATCTTTCTATTGAGATATCCTTGTAATACCCTTAGGAACCTTGGTTTAAAGTATTGGGATTATTGAACCACAAACGAAAAATTTGTTCTTCCAATTAAGGCTCAAAGCCGAGAGCACTCTATCTCACTCTCAAGTTCTCTAGTTTTTTTTCTAAGTGTTTGAGACTTGTCTTGCAACATGGATGACTATATAACTAAATGGAGGGTTGAGATCAAGACACTTGTGGGGATAGGATGAAGGAACTTTAAATATCAAAACTCAAGTGGGCTTATTGACTTGGTCAACAATGTCAAGCCTTGGCATTTCAAGACTTGACAAGTTGGGCCTTGTCCAATTCGTCCAAGCCCAATAAAGTGGGGGGGTGACACGTGTCACCCTCCCATTCGTCCATAATGTTTCGCTTTCCGATATTTCCATAATTGGTCAAAATATCGGAAACCACGTGGGCCCCAAAAAAACATAAAATCTCTTGGGTGGCCCCACGTATCCAACTCTAAAAATAAAATTCCGATAAACTCTTAAAAGTCTTAAATAACAATTTGAGAATCCAATTTTCCTTAACGAACAATTTTCCTTCCTGGAGTTCGGAAGATTTTCCTTAGAATTTACAACTCTTTCTTTCGTTCAAATTTTTAAGTCTTGTGTTCTCCCATCTATTCTCATATACATGTCCTGGAATTTCGGGGTGTAACAATAACAACTTCCCATAAAGCTATTATAACAACCCTTCATTTTAGAAAACTAAGGCACTATCACATCATCCGTTTCAACAAAACCAAGGCATTATCATGTCATGTAACATTAGGGAAATGAACCCAAAGTACTACGTACATCTATTCTTATGAAAAGAATCATATCTTGCCATATAAGGGAGTGGAACCCAAAAGTACTACGTACGTATCATGCATTCTTTCCTTTATAAAACTCCAAGACACTAACACTCGTAGTATCAAGACACGTCTACTTCCTTAAAATCAAGTAACATATACCTTTTGAAACCAAGTCATTTATACTTCATATAAATCAAGTCTCTTACTTTCAAACTCAAATCATATACTATTTCAAATTCAAGTCTCATAACTTTCAAATAAATCTATTCTCATGACTTTCTCATTAGTGTTGTAACTTAGCAAAATCAACTCGAATCTAATGCTTACTAAACACTCTTACCAACATCTCCCATAAGACTTGGTAAGAACTTAGGAATAGTTTAGACATGCCTTTAGCATAAAATCAATAATATGAATACTCTAATAACGAGGCAAGTATACTTCAAGAAACAAGTCATGTATACTCCAATAATCAATCATGCGCGTAGAAGGAAGAAGTTCACATACCTCATTGGCGACTAACCCATACGACGAGTAACAATACGCTACAATGTACCTCAACTTTATCGGCTACTCCACAAGCCAAGTATAACATGCTACACGTAGTACTTCGACCTATAATGACGATATCACGTCTATCAATATCAAGCTTACTATTGTAAGACTTATACCAGATAATGGCCCTCTTATTCTACGGGAATTTGGGCAGCATTTCCTTTGTTTCTACGTACTTTTCCACCTTTTCCAAGGCCCGTATTCATCAACCAACACGCCACATTTAAGGCACAACCAACAGTTAACCAAAGGGGATTACACGCCTAACTGGACGTTTAAAATTTTGCCCCAGAATCTATACAAAACAGTCCATAAAACAGTCCACAATTTATCCAACATTAAGGGTACAATGTGAAGCCTTTAACACCCTTATTCCTTAGGACTTTCATTAGCCATTTTACTACATTAATCATGCATGTTAGGGGCTGATTTTCCAGCATTACAACACCCCAAAACAGTCCATAAAAATGACACAACAACATCTAACAGGTTTAGGCAGTTTTCGGCCAACAACAACTACAACAATCCAAAGTCCTTTTTCTTAATTGCTTTTAATCCAATTCATATTCCAACATGTTATATAAGTTATATAAACTATCAACAACAATATTTCCTTCATTATATAACATGCAACACGTGAAAATAACACGATAAAAACGATCAACAATTCCAATGGCCAAAAAGGCTAGTCTCGGCCTTAACATCCAAAGCAGGGCATGCACACCTTATTTTCTATATCTTCCTTAATACAAGTTCATCTACTAACCATAACAATGAGTAATATCTAATTACTGCCAAGGAAGAAGAATCATTACCTTATTTTTGAGCCAAAAATCGTCCAAAACAGCCCTTACTATATTGGTCCGCAGTTTTCGTTTCGCTCCACTTCCAAGTTCCAATCACATATATGTGACCCCTATGAACTTATACACAACTTCACTTTGTATTTTGCTTCCAAAAAGTAGATAAAACTTAGGGTATCACACCCTCTATTCTCGGCCAACACCTTGTTCTAGGGGTTTAAGGGGTTATCTTTGCTTAGCACTTCATTAGGGAGCCTAGTCTTGAGTTTGAAGATTTATCATCAAAGATTAAAGAATTTCGGTCCTCTATTTTTGCTCTTGGCCGAGAGCTCTCAAAGGGGAAGGCAAAATATTTCTTGAAATTTGGTTAAGTGTTAAGTCTTGCAAGACCAATCCATATATGATGTATCTCTATGTGTGGATGCTTGACAAGTGTATGGCCTAAGTGTAGCAAGACAAGTGGAGTGGGACCCACAAGGCCCACATGTCCATTTGTCACAAAATATCTAAGTCAAGTCTTCAAGACCAAATGGGGGGGTGTGTGCCACGTGTCACCCTCTCATTGGTCTAAAAATATTTCATCTCCCAAAATATCCATAATTGGCCAAAATATCTCAAAATATTGTGGGCCCCACAAAACCGTAAAATTTTTCCGTGGGCCCCACGTGACCTAATCCGAACTTAAAAATCCATAAATCCAATAAATACCAAATATGAGAACCATATTCCAATTTATAAACGTTTTTCTTCACAAATTTCCGAGAATTTACCCTTAAGAAAAAGTAATTCTTCTTTCTTTTCAAAATTCAAATCTCAATTTTTTACGCACGTTCTCATCTTATTGCCTTGGAATTACGGGGTGTAACACCTGCGGTGGACAAATGGTCTCATTTAGATGCTATAGTCCTTCAATGGATTTATGGCACTATATCAAATGATTTTTACATACCTTACTAGAGCCAAACTCTACGGCTCAACAGACGTGTGAACGTTTACAAAACATATTTCATGATAACAATTTCCAGGGTTGTATCTCTTGAACACCAATTTACTAATGTTAAATTGGATGATTTATCTAAGATTTCTGCCCATTGTCAAGAATTGAAGGTGCTCGCAGACCAACTATCAAACATTGGTTCACCGGTAAAAAATCAACGGGTTGTTCTTCAGTTGATTGCAGGGCTGAATAAACAATATGATGGAGTTGCTACATTCATTCAACAGAGTAATCCGGTGCCTCCTTTCTATGAGACCCATTCGAGGTTGATTCTTGAGGAAACACGGAAAGCAAAACAGACATCTTCTGGAGCGGTCACCGCCGGAACTACTCTCGTCTCCACCAATTCATTTTCCGCAGATTTTCAGCCACAAAATTCTAGTTCGGGTGAAAATGGAAATCACAAAAATAATGGTAAAAATGGGTTCAAACCGTAACAATAACAAAATAAAAAATAATGGTGGAAATGGACGAGGTAAGGGAGGCGGCCAACAAGTTCGGGCAGTGGCAGCCCAGCCAACAACTAGCTGACGGTAGCAACCAGTGGGGGCAGTACTCATGGTGGGCCTGGGACCCACAGTGGACTACCTCGCCATGCCCATACACAACTTCTTCATGGGCCAGACCCTCATCTTCAAATCAACAGCCTGAAATTCTAGGTTCTCGTCCACAACATGCATTTGTAGACCATACATCATTTTTTGTAGGCTATGCTCCCACTAATATTGAACAAGCCATGAACAACATGAATCTGAATGTTCCAGATGAATCATGGTATATGGACACAAGGGAAACATCTCACATGACAGCATCTCAAGGTAATCTTTGACTTATTTTAATATGAGCAGTAATAAAAATATTATTGTCGGCAGTGGGCAGAAAATTCCAATTCGTGGTATTAGTCAGGTAAAACTACCGCCTTCACACCCACCATTATATTTGAAAGATATCTTACATGCACCAAAACTGGTTAAAACTTGATAAATGTTCGACGTTTTACAATTGACAATAATATTTCTGTGAATTTTGATCTGTTTGGCTTTTTTGTGAATGATTTTCAGACGGGGATGTCACTAATGAGATGTAATATCACGGGAGACTTGTATCCCATCACCATTGTTTCCAACAATTTCATGACCAAACAATCAACATTTGCAGTTATTTCTCCTATTATATGGCACAATCGGTTGGGACACCCAGGAGCACCAATTTTCAATAATCTTAGAAAAAATAAATTGTTTTCTTGTAACAAACTTTGGAATCTTCTGTTTTCCAAACTGTTATACCCCATATTTCCAGAGTATGTACGTGAGGGCGTACGTATAAAATTTGAGCCTTAAAGATTTGGCAAGTTCGAAATTTGGGCACAAGTGCCGAAAAGAATCGTTTTTCGACGAAACGTTTTACTAAACTTGCGAAGGGAAAATTCCGGCTATGTCATTTTTAATTTTTGCGGATTTTTCCGAGAGACGAAACATTTTGGACCAACGGGAGGGTGACATGTGTCACCCTCACATTGGAAGGGCAAGGGGCGGCAAAGTGGACGATTGGGAGGAGGGAGTTGGTAGGATATTTTTGTGCAAGTTGTGTGGTAGATGGATAAGGTACACATGGTTAAAATCTAGCCCTACACTTGCCTTACACTTGGATGAATCTTGGCCATTGGTTGGCCATTTCTTGACCTATAAATACCCCCCCCCCCCCTTTGGAAGACTTATTCATCCTAAAAACTTCCTAAGTCTTGAAAGCTCTCTTCCTCCCCCCTTAGTGTAGTATCTCGTCCAAGAAGCCTTCCCCCTCCCCCCCTTGTGAAGCCATGGCGAGAGGAACCCCTTTGCCTAGTTGTCTCGTATAAATACCCCCTTGTGTGGTATAGAAATACTCTCCTAGTATTGTTATAATGCCCAAATACCTTGGCCCAAATACCTTGTAGTATTCCCAAGGTTACCTCTATACGAAAAGCCCGGAAAATACTATTATACTTTCCCTCTGTCACTAAACGAAACCCTAAGGAAAACCTTCATAGTCGGTTGAAGTGTTTAGTAGAAGTTGCGTAGAACTTCTAAGGGTTGTTTGGAGCGGATTGGAGCACTCGGAGTAGGAGCTTAATGTTGCTCAGGAGCGACATTTTTACTTGGATAATTTTGGGCTCATCGAGGTAAATACTACTGTCCTTATATTGTAATTGGAAATTACATACTGTCGTAGTAGAAATGAATATAAGATTCATAGAAGAGAATTGAACTGTAATAGAAGGATATTACAGAAAAGACTTGAACTGAAATCACATCAGAAGAATATTAAGGTAGAAGATTAAACTGTACTTGCATAGGACTGTATTTACAGTAGACTGATAACCTTTATTGGTTGAATGTTCTGCGAGTAGTCTGAACTACTTGGAAGGTGGACAAGGCTAGCCGGATTATAGCCGTGGAGCGTTTTGCTTATAGTCGATAATCGTCGCGAGGTATGTGATTCTTCCTATACTCTTGAGCATGATATTTTAAAGGAAGATATATATAGTACGGCAATGTCTTTTGACTTAAGCCTGAATAATATATAGTACGGTAGACGTACGTGTGCTAATTGAACGTAGTTGTACGGCAATGTCTTTTGACTTAAGCCTGAATAATAAGAAACTTGAAGTATGTCAAAAGAGTAAGAAACCATTTTTGAAAGAAGAGTAACACTTGGTTTTAAAAGGTTTTAAAAAGAGTTATACTAGCTTTATGGGGAGTTAGGTATAACGTCTTAAGAGAGGTAAAGAAAATGGTTTACTGATTTTAGAAGTTAAGAGACTTGATCTTATAAGATAAGAGACTTAACTTAAATGAATTAATATGAATTTTGTGTGAAACCTCATTCGTGAGTAATGAGTACTTGGTTTTTAAAAGGAATAATGTTTCTTCGATTTGAAATCGTAATGTGTATCGACAAACCACTGCAGCGTTAATAAAGGAAAATGTATTGAATAATGAAGTATTATTAAAACCAGTAGAAACCTCCATCTGCATAGAAGCTAAGATGAGACAAAATGATATTACATTTCCTAGATCATGGCTGCTTAATAAGATTGATTATGAACAAGAATAACCTACACTCATATAAGGCATATGTTTCTCAGATTGTATAAAAATGAATTATATTCTTAAATGATTAATGTTATACCCCGTAGTTCCAGGGTATGTATGCGAGGACGTACGTACGAGAATACGACAGAAAGATTGGAAAGGAAGAAAGAGGTGATTTTTCCACGGAAAAGTTTCCGGTTTTTGTGAAGGAAAAAGGTTCGTAATGGGAATTGGATTCCCAGATTTGGTATTCGGACTTCCTGGAATATTAGAGAATTATGGAATTTTATTTTCGGAAATGGTCACGTGGGGCCCACGGGAGAAATTTACGGTTTTGTGGGGCCCACTTTGTTTTCTAGATTTTGGCCATTGTGGATATTTTCGGAAGATGTTTTATTTTGGGCCAATAGGAGGGTGACACGTGTCACCCCGCCTAGTGGCTCGCCGAATGGCATTTGTGCACAACACCCTTGCTAGAGTCGTTTTTCGACTAAACGCTTTACATAACTTGCGAGGAAAATTCGGCTATGTCTTTTCTTATTTTTGCGATTTTTCCGAGAGACGAACATTTTGGACCAATGAGAGGGCGCACTTGGCACCTCTTATTGGTGGGCAAATGGCGGCACTTGGACGACTTTGGGGTGTCCAAGTGGTAGATATTTTTGTGTAGATATTTGTGAGGGTTTTGGAGTAGGGTCTAGGGGCACTTGGGTGAATCTTGGCCTTACACTTGCTATACACTTGGCTAGATCTTGGCCATTGGTTGGCCTTGGCTTGTGCTATAAATACTCTCCTTTGATGAACTTCTTCATCCTAAATATTTCCTAAGTGTTAGAATCCTCCTCCCTTCCTTATGGTTCTCGTCCCTCCCCTTGTGGCCGAGCACCCCCTCTAGGTGGTGCTAGCCGAGTGTACCCCCTAGCCTAGTTGCTTTCGTATAATACCACCCCTTGGTGGTGTAGAAATACTCTCAATAGTATTGTTATAATGCCCAACTTACCTTAGCCGGATCCCTTGTAGTATTCTAAGGTTATACCTATACGAAAGCCCAAAATACTATTATACTTTCCACTACAAAACCGAAACCCTAGGAAAATCTCCATAGTTAGTTGGAGTGTTAAGTAGAAGTTGGTTAGAACTTCTAAGGGTGGTTTGGAGCGGGTTGGAGCGCCCGGAGTTGGAGCTAAACCTTGCTCAGGAGCGACATTAAACTCGGATAATTATGGGCTTATCGAGGTAATTATCTTGTCCCCCTATTGTAATTGGATATTACATGTTGTAGGAATATATAGTTGAAGTATACTATGTATATAACTGAACATAGCTTGTGGCAATGTCTTTGGACTTAAGCTCAAGAATCGAATCGAACTGTTTTACATAGGGTATCAGATGAGCTTGTGTAGCTTTTCGTGGAGTAGAATTGTACCGTCCCGGTTAGATGTAACCCCTGGTTTGCTGGGTAGCCGGCCTCGATAAAGGAGGAGATTTACGCTGTTTCGGGGGGGGGAGGTGCCGAATTTTCGGTAGAATGTTCTGCGATGAGGTCTAAATGTTAATAAGCGCCTTGTGGCCTTATAGGTTGAAGTACTACGTGTGGCGCGATCTACTTGGCTTAAGGAGTAGCCGACGGTTGGAAGTACTTGGAGCGCTTTTGCTATTAGTCGATACTCGTCGCGAGGTATGTGAACCTCTCCTATCTCTTCTAGCATGATATGTGTGAACTATGTAGTACGCAGACGCATACGTGTTAAATGTATTTGATTGGTTTGAAACATAAAGTGTTATAACGGCTTTATGGGAAGTTGGTTATAACAGCTTTATGTAGGTCCGAAAATACTTTGTGGTTTTTAAAAGGTAAATGATTTGTTTATAACTAGCTTGATGTGTGATAATAAAGAACTTGAAGTATTTCAAAAGATTTCTAAATCGCTTTTGAAAGAAGAGTGATACTTGGTTTCTTTTGAAAACTTAAGAGTTATACTAGCTTTATGAAGTTAGGTATAACGGCTTAAGAATGTTTTATCGATTTTGGAAATCGGGATGTGTATCGACAAACCAACTGCAAATACATTAAAAGGAAATGTTTTGAATAATTAAGTATTATTAAAACCAAGAGAAACTTCCATCTACATAAGCTAAGATGAGACAAAATGATATTTCCTAGATCATGGTCATTGTAATAAGATTGTTATAAACAAGAATATCCTACTCACATAAGACTTATGTTTCTCGATTGCTTAAAAGAGAATTATATTCTTAAATGAATAAGGCTATGAACCACTAAACCTTTCTAAAATAAGAAACGTGAACATTTGAAATTAGGCAAACTTGACGTTTGGAAAATAATGTTGTTACTTGATTTTACAAAGGTAAGAGTTTTGGTTTTCTTAAAAGGACAAATACTCTATTTTATACTACGGGTATTGTGTGACTTATGTGAAAGAAACAGATCTTTTAAAGATTTAATGTGAAGTACTTTGGGGTTAGATAATTCAACTTGTTAGTAGAAAGCACCTTGTGTGAATAACTTGATTGTATTGGTTTGTGATAGCCTTGTAATACTTTCTTGTTGATTTGAGAAGTAAACATGTTAGGATGCTACGTGTGTTAGTATCTTGTGATGTTAGTGTAAAGGGGTTTTCCTCGATCGCGCTTAAAGTTGTTTGACTATCACCGTTATGTTGGTATTGTACCACTCACCTTGACTTGTGTCCGAGGTTAAGCCGCCTCCACGCGGGTAGACTCAGCGGTGCGGGACCATGATTCGAGAATACCTCACGCGGTCCAGGGATCCATGCGAACTACGGAGTTCCGTGTTGCGCGGCCTTGTGGTCACGCGGTCCTTGCGCTACGCGGATCGCGAGTCCGTGACGACGCCGGGAGTAGCTACCTCGATGCGGGTTATACCTCACGCGGCCTATGAGGTTGGCCTATGCGAGTCGCGAGAGTTCGTGGCTAGACGCGCACATTTGATATCGCGGGCAGTGACCAGCCTTTTATCATGTGACGGCCTAGACAGATATCATGACACGCTTTATGACCTTGTTGCATCGCTGGTGTTAGTAGTCGGCTATGCCTTCGCATTTACCTCGCATCGTTTCATTAGGACACAGTGGACCCGTGTTCATGTGTATTCTCGCGCTTGTATATCATAAATCGCCGGCATGAGAAGGTATTCCACGCACGATTGATGTTGAGGCGAGTCCCCGACTTGACATGATCGCTATTTATGGTGAATCAGAGTTTGGTTATCATACATGTCTCTGCTTTGTATAGACTACTATGATTTCATTTACGATTTATTTTCGCCACATACTTGGTACTGTTATCGACCTCCTTCGGCCGTTATACCTCGTATTTCAGTATGTACGTAAGGGAATACGCATAAAAAGTTTGGCTTTAAAGTTAGCCTCGACGCTTTTTTGTACACAACTCGCTTAAAGAATCGCTTTCCGACGAAACGCTTCACACCTTTCGTGGGGAAAATTCCGGCTATGCCATTACTAATTTTGCGGATTTTTAGAGACGAAACATTTTGGACCAACGGAGGGCAACACTTGGCACCCTCCCATTGGTGGACTTGAATCGCCCATGGACGAAATTGGAGAGCCAAGGCACGTTTTTTGTGCCTTGTGCACAAGTCAAGGGTTGGTAGGATATTTGTGTTTAGTTAATCCTCACCCTACACTTGCCTTGCACTTGTCTTCATCTTGGCCATTGGTTGGCCAAGGCTTGAGCTATAAATACCCCCTTAGAGATGAAGAGTTATTCATCCACAAAGTTATCTTCCAAGTCTAAAAATCCTCTCCTCTCCCTTAAGCTTTTCGTCCAACACCTCTTCCCTCCCCTGGTGTAGTGTGGCCGAGAGCCTACCCCCCCTAGCCTAGCCGAAATCTACCCCCCTCCCTTGGTAGAAAAGTTGTCTTCTAGTATCGTTATAATGCCCAAAATACCCTAGCCCAAATCCCTTAGTCCTTAGTAGAAGTTGTGAAGAACTTCTAAGGTTTCTCGAGCCTCTGAGCGCATACAACTTAGGAGCTAAACCTTGCTCAGGCGCGACTTTATCTAGGATATTATTGGGCTTACCGAGGTAACTAATCCTAACCCTCTTTTGAATTAGAGAATACTTACTGTTGTAGTATTAGAATAAGTATTAGATACTTAGAAGAATATCACAGAATAGAATTGAACTGTTATCACAGTAGAAGGGTTTAAAAGAAGAATAATTGAACTGTACTCACATAGGACTGTTTTCACAGTAGACTTACATAGCTCACCGGGTAGGGTTGTGCTGCCCGACTTTCCGTAGAATTATGAACCCTGTTTAGAATGACCTCGAGTAGTCTTTGATAGATATACGTGACTATTATAGGTCGACTCTGCGCGCGACATATTCAACTTGGCAGGTGGTTTTCGCTGAGAAGGTATGTGATTCTTCCTAAAGCATGATATTTTACAATATATAGTACGGTAGACGTATATGTGTTAACTGAATAATAACTACGGCAATGTCTTTGACTTAAGCTCGAATAATACTTACTAATGCCTCACGCTTAAGCTCGAATAATACTTACGGCAATGCCTCACGCTTAAGCTCAATAACAAAGAACCAAAACATTTCAAAAGAATATCAATCATTTTTAACGTAAGATAAATATTTGGTTTTAAAACAAAAGCGTAAGAGTTATAATCGCTTTATGGGAAGTTAGGTATAACAACTTAAGAAGATAAAAAGGAATTTACTTGTTTTGTTTATAAAAGCCTTGTATTGATTTCATTAAGTGTAGTAAGATTGTTTGATAAGTAGACATGTTATGATGCTACCGTGTTAGTGTCTTGTAATGCCGTGTAAAGGGGTCATTCTTTGTGGCTTACGTTGTTAACCGTAAGTCCATTGTATCGTTATTGTATCACCTACCCTCGATCGTTATACTGCGGCTTGCCCCTTGATGCGGGTGCAGACGGCCTATGCGGTTCGTGAGACTATGCGAGCAGCGGTATGCTCCAGTGATTGATCATTCCGGCATTTAGCACGACGCGGGGACTCTACGCGGTCCGTTGAGACTATGCGGTCTTTTTGAGGCTATGCGGGCTGCGGAGCCTAGGCGGACGCCGGGGTTAGCTGCCCCGGCGAGAAATATCTCACGCGGTGCGTGGGACCTATGCGGCCGCGGAAGTTCAGACTAGGCACGCAGAATGATACTATGGGCGATTGGCCTTGCCGATCATTCGCGCCTAGAATAGACACTTCTGCTTTTCCTATTATCGTTGTTGTTTGTGATGTGGCACTATGTGCAATTGAACCGATTGTATTTGTGAAAAGGTTTTAAATACTTTGATTTCATTTTAAGTACTTTATAGTTTCACATACTTGGTACTGTTGTAGATCGACCTCCTTCGGGCCGCTCATGCCGCAGTAAGGGCAAGGTGTGCTAGATCCACATCCTTAGGATCTTTGCGTTGGTGTCGAGCTCCATCTTCTCGGAGGCTCTACTTTTGGGTATGATCTCCCGTATTGTAGATAGTTTTGCATGCCAGTGGTATGTGGCCCCGTCCCGCCATAGTTGTTTACTTCCTTAGAGGTCTCAGAGTACTATTGTACAGTTGGGATGTAACTGCAAAACTTGAGTTATTTATATTATGCCGAAAGGCAAGCTTTTCATCAGATAAACTGTGTCTTATTTTATAAATTGTTTCCTGTCTTGTTTTATATTCCGCCGTTACTCGATGTATGACTACTTGGGTGCCGGTAAGGCACTACCACGCCCCGAACGGGTCGTGACAAAAGTGGTATCGAGCGCTTAATCCTCGGAAAGTGTCTACGCATCAGATCTAGTAAGTCTTGATTATCGGTGTGTTGTGCACCACACCAATAATCAAGAGGCTATAGGATATTTAGGATTGGTTTCATTCTTCTCATTCGAGATCGTGCTTTAGAGTTGTGTTATAGGTTGACCCTCTAACGTATTCCTTTCCCCGTAATGCTTATGCCTCCACGTAAGGCAACCCGGGCCCAGAAGGGCAAGGCAGCCGAGGGAGCTGCTAGCAGGACACCCAGAGTTACGAGGGCTCAGGCCCAGTCTATACCAGAGACGGCGAGTTCTATGACGCCGCCGGCCCCAGCAGAGACCACAGTACCCACACCTCCTGTCCCACAGCCTGGGGCGGAGGAGTTAGGGTACAAGGAGATGGCCCAGCTATTGGCTAAAGTTGTGGCCCGATACGAGGAGAGGCTGGATGCGACAGTTCCAGCTCCAGCTCCAGTCGCACCCGTAGTGCACCCGAGGGCAGATAGTTTGAGGCTACGAGATTTCTTGAGTTGTAGCCCGCCAGAGTTTTACGGGTCGAGGCCGGAGGATGATCCGCAGGAGTTCATCCGTCAGCTGCAGAGGATTATGCGGGTGATCAGGGCTTCAGAGACTGAGGCTGTGACATTCGGTTCGCATCGGCTGCGTGATACCGCAGTCGATTGGTTTGATTCATGGGAGCTTTCCCGGGGAGAGCATGCACCTCCAGCAGTATGGGATGAGTTTTCAGAGGCTTTTCTCACACACTTCTTGCCTCCGCAGATGAGGAGGGCACGAGCTGATAGATTCTTGTTGCTGAGGCAGGGAGGACGCACAGTGAGGGAGTACAATGTCGAGTTTGATTCTTTGGCTCGATATGTCCTCGTGACCGTAGCAGAGATGGAGGACAGGGTGCATCGCTATGTCACTGGGCTAGATGATTACATGGCCGAGTCTTGTGCGGGTGTGTCCCTTCAGCCAGGCATGGACATAACCCGTATGCAGGCTCATGCACTGGGTTGTGAGGAGCGTAGAGACCGCCGGGTAGAGCGATATCAGCAGCAGAAGAAGGCCAAGACGGCCGGTTCTTTTGGTGGTCCTCAGGGTGGGCGGCATCAGCAGAAGTCCAGATTTGCACCACAGCCAGCGCAGAGCGCTCCTACCTCATTTTCAAAGACCAGAGCTGGCCGCGTGTCGTGGCCCTGTGACTTCGGATTTGCGTGGTAGTGCTAACTGCTCGAGGTCCGCTTGTGCAGCCCGTTGTGGCAGATACCATTCGGGAGTCAGACCGAGCTTGCTATACTTGTGGCCAGCAGGGTCACTTTGCGAGAGTTTGTCCGACCGGGGGCGGCGCTGGTGGTAGGGCTCACTACGAGGTGCTGTCGCTTCTTCATCCCCGACAGCTTACTCGCCGAGGGCAAGGTACACATGGATCAGCGGGTCGCGGCAGGTCGTGGGCGCAGTCCGCTTCTAGCGTCCTCGTAACCGCATATATGCTTTGTCCACCGACAGATCGTGAGGCCTCACTGATGTCGCCACGTACCTTATCGGGCCGGGTTTGATGTGTATGCTTTGATAGATCCGGTTCTACTCTATCCTATATATCTCCCTTGTTGCTAGTAGGATAGGATAGAGCCCGAGTCCATAGACCCTTTCGAGGTAGCTACGCCAGGTGATTCGGTGGTAGCTCGGGTATATAGAGCTTGTCCCGTGACTATTTACGATCGTCGGACCTTAGCCGACTTGATAGAGTTGGAGATGATTGACTTCGACGTGATTATGGGGATGGATTGGCTAGCTTCGCTACGCCAATGTAGACCGCAGAGAGAGAGTAGTGCGGTTCCAGCTTCTGAGGAGCCGTTGTTGAGTGGAGGGGAGCACGGTATCGCCGAGGGTAGGTTTATTTCCTACCTCAAGGCTAGGAAGATGGTGCAGGCGGTATATCTACCATCTCGTCGGGTGTTTGATAATCAAGTCGCGTACCAGATTTTGATCGATTCCAGAGTCACGAGTTCCCGGGACGTGTTTCGGATGACCTCCCGTATCCTCCCGAGAGGGAGATTGAGTTTTGTATTGACATATTGCGCACACTCGCCTATTTCCATTCTCGCCATACGAATGGCACCGCCGAGTTGAGAGAGTTGAAGGATCACCTTAGAGATTTCTTTGGAGAAGGGCTTCATCGTGCCTAGTGTTTCTCCCCGGGAGCGCGGTATTGTTCGTGAAGAAGAAGGACGGACGCCGCGCATGTGTGTTGATTACGGTGAACAAGGTGACCATTAAGAATGTATACCCTTCCCGTGATTGATGATTTGTTCGACCAGCAGGTGCGAGATGTTTCTCCAAGATTGATCCGCGATCGGGCTATCATCAAAGTGCGAGTCGAGAGGTGGATGTCCCTAGGATCGCATTCAGGACCTTGACGCATTATGAGTTCGTGGTCATGTCTTTTGGGTTGACCAATTCTCCGGCCAAATTCATCGATTTGAAGAACCGAGTTTTCAAACCATTTGTGGACACGTTTGTGCTAGTGTTCATTGATGATTTCTTGGTTTATTCTCGCTCAGAGGAGGAGCATGCGGAGCATTTGAGTGTCAGGCCGACGCTTCTCCAGATCAGCAGATTGTACGCCAAGTTTTCCAAATGTGAGTTTTGGTGACTTGATGGCGTTTCTTGGGCATATTGTCGGGTGATGGCATTCGAGTGGATACGCCAAGATCGAGGCGATCAGGACTTGGCCTAGACCTACTACTCCGGCAGAGGTTCGCAGCTTTTACGGGCCTTGCAGGATATTATCGCGGTTCGTGGAGAAGTTTGCTTCTATCTTCGCACCATTGACTAGCCGACTCGAAGGCGCCAAGTTTGATGGTGATGCTTGTGAGCGTGGTTTCGATTCTTTGAAAGAGAGACCGACGACCGCCCGTTCTTACTCTTCCGGAGGGTCCAGATGGTTATGTCGTGTATTGTGATGCGCTGCATCGGGTTGGGATGTGTGTTGATGCAAAGATGGCGGGTTATAGCATATGCATCCCGACACCAAGAAACACGAGAGGAACTACCCCACCCATGATTTGGAGTTGGCGTAGTGATTCACGCTTTGAAGATCCGAGGCACTATTTGTATGGGGTTCACGTGGATATTTATACGCACCACAAGAGCCTCCAGATATCTTCACCAGAGGGAGCCGAACTTGCGCAGAGACGGTGGTTAGAGTTGCTTAAGGATTACGATGTTGATATCTGTACCACCCGGGAAGGCCAATGTTATGGCGTATGCTCTTAGTCGTAGGTCGATGGGAGCCTATCGGATGTGCGCTAGAGAGGAGGACATGGTTCGTGATTTGCATCGATTAGCGAGCCTTGGTGTCCGCTTGATTGATTACGATAGCGATGGGGTTAGAGTTCGTGAGGTTGCCGAGTCTTCCATCGTTGAGGAGGTGAAGAGGCAACAGTTCGAGGATCCCGCTTTGATTCGATATCGTGATACAGCTCTTCGTGAGGGCAAGGGTCCTTTTGAGGTAGCACCTGATGGGGTGCTAAGGTTTGAGGGCAGACTGTGTGTTCCAGATGTTTCAGGACTTCGGCAGCAGGTTCTTGGGAAGCACACAAATGCGTTACTATCCATCCGGTCGACCAAGATGTACCACGACCTTAGATCCGTGTATTGGTGGGATGGCTTGAAGAGGACGTTGCAGAGTTCGTAGCTCGATGCCCGTTGTCGGCAGTGAAGGTAGAGCACCGAGGCCCGGTGGTTTGTTACGCATTTATTGAGATCCCGACCGAAGTGGGAGGTAATCAACATGGACTTCATCACGTGATTACCTCACACTCGGAGGAGACATGATTCTATATGGGTTATCGCCGACAGTCGAAAATCAGCCCACTTTCTTCCCGTCAGGACGACTTTTTCGGCTGAGGATTATGCCAGACTTTACATCCGAGAGATCGTCAGACTGCATGGAGTCCCTACCTCGATCATATCAGACAGAGGAGCCCAGTTTACGGCTAACTTCTGGAGGTCCTTCCAGAGGGGTTTAGGGACGCAGGTGAGCTCGAGCAATCGCATTTCATCCACGCAGGCACGGACAGCAGAGCGCACTATCCGCACTCTCGAGGATATGTCGCGAGCCCGTGTTATTGACTTCAGTGGTAGTTGGGAGGATCATTTGCCTCTAGTTGAGTTTATGATAATAATAGCTACCACTCCAGTATTCAGATGGCGCCTTATGAGGCCTTGTATGGGAGGAAGTGCAGATCGCCTATAGGTTGGTTCGATGTGGGCGAGGTGCAGCTAGTGGGACCAGATTTGGTGCAGCAGGCAGTGGATAAGGTGAAGCTTATCCGAGAGCGACTATTGACAATTTCGAGTCGATGTGGTCGATGCAGATCATCGCCGTCGGCATCCGGAGTTCGCATAGATGATTGGGTTTTCTAGGTGTCACCCATGGCGGTGTGATGAGATTCGGAAGAAGGAAACTCACCAAGGTACATTGGGCCATTTCAGATTGTCCGCAAGGTAGGCAAGGTTGCCTACGAGTTGGATCTGCCGTCCGATCTGGAGGCAGTGCATCCGGTGTTTCACGTATCTATGCTGAGGAGATGTATCGGGGATCCATCTAGGGTACACCCGATTGACGATGTCCAGGTGACCGAGGGGTTATCATATGAGGAGATTCCCATAGCGATAATCGATCGTCGTTAGGCGTCTGCGATCAAGGACGTGGCTTCCACAAAGTCTTGTGGCGAACGAGCTCAGAGGAGATGACGTGGGAAGCCGAGGAGGACATGAGACAGAAGTATCCTCACCTATTCCCACACCTCCGTAATTCACTTTCCTACTTGTAAATTTCCATTATCATTTATGCCTAAGTGTTGTTTTGTGGCCGTGTGGCATTTGCTAACTGTTTAAGCTTCTTCGATAATCGTTTGAGAAGGAACATTCGGGACGAATGTTTCTGGAGAGGAGAATGTTATACCGTATTTCCGCAGTATGTACGTAAGGGAATACGCATAAAAGTTTGGCTTTAAAGTTAGCCTCGACGCTTTTTTTGTACACAACTCGCTTAAAGAATCGCTTTCCGACGTAAACGCTTCCACAAACGTGGAAAATTCCGCTATGCCATTACTAATTTTTATGGATTTTTCCGAGAGACGAAACATTTTGGACCAACGGAGGGCAACACTTTGCACCCTCCCATTGGTGGACTTGAATCGTCAATGGAGGAAATATGACAGACAAGGCACGTTTTTTGTGCCTTGTGCACAAGTCAAGGGTTGGTAGGATATTTGTGTTTAGTTAATCCTCACCCTACACTTGCCTTGCACTTGTCTTCATCTTGGCCATTGGTTGGCCAAGGCTTGAGCTATAAATACCCCCTTAGAGATGAAGAGTTATTCATCCACAAAGTTATCTTCCAAGTCTAAAAATCCTCTCCTCTCCCTTAAGCTTTTCGTCCAACACCTCTTCCCTCCCCTGGTGTAGTGTGGCCGAGAGCCTACCCCCCCTAGCCTAGCCGAAATCTACCCCCCTCCCTTGGTAGAAAAGTTGTCTTCTAGTATCGTTATAATGCCCAAAATACCCTAGCCCAAATCCCTTAGTCCTTAGTAGAAGTTGTGAAGAACTTCTAAGGTTTCTTGGAGCTACCGGAGCGTACAACTTAGGAGCTAAACCTTGCTCAGGCGCGACTTTATCTAGGATATTATTGGGCTTACCGAGGTAACTAATCCTAACCCTCTTTTGAATTAGAGAATACTTACTGTTGTAGTATTATAATACGTTTTAGATACTTAGAAGAATATCACGTAATAGAATTGAACTGTTATCACAAAGAAGGGGTTTAAAAGAAGAATAATTGAATCAGACTCACATAGGACTGTTTTCACAAAGAGACTTACATAGCTCACCGTAGGGTGTGCTGCCTGACTTTCCGTAATTATGAACCCCGCTTAGAATGACCCTCGAGTAGTCTTTGATAGATATCCGTGACTATTATAGGTGACTCACGCGCGACATATTCAACTTGGCGGTGGTTTTCACGAGAAGGTATGTGATTCTTCCTAAAGCATGATATTTTACATTATATAGTACTAGACGTATATGTGTTAATCGAATAATAACTACGGCAATGTCTTTGACTTAAGCTCGAATAATACTTACGGAATGCCTCACGCTTAAGCTCGAATAATACTTACGAATGCCTCACGCTTAAGCTCAATAACAAAGAACGAAAACATTTCAAAAGAATATCAATCATTTTTAATGAAGATAAATATTTGGTTTTTAAAACAAAAGCGTAAGAGTTATACTGGCTTTATGGGAATTTAGGTATAACAACTTAAGAAGATAAAAAGGAACTATTTACTTGTTTTGTTTATAAAAGCCTTGTATTGATTTCTGTTAAGTATAGTAAGATTGTTTGATAAGTAGACATGTTATGATGCTACCTGTGTTAGTGTCTTGTAATGCCGTAAGGGGTCATTCTTGGCCGTGGCTTACGTTGCTAACCGGTAAGTCCATTTATCTTATTGTATCACCTACCCTCGATCGTTATACGCGGCTTGCCTCTGATGCGGTCCGCACGGCCTACGCGATTCGTGAGACTATGCGCGAGCAGCGTATGCTCCAGATTGATCATTCCGGCGTTTAGCTCGACGCGGGACTCCTATGCGTCCGCTGAGACTATGCGCCTTTTGAGGCTATGCGGCCGCGGGAGCCTAGGCGGATGCCGGGTTGGCTGCCCCGATGCGCGAAATATCTCACGCGGTCCGCGTGGGACCTATGCGGGCCGCGGAAGTCCGTGACTAGGCACGCGAATGATACTATGGGCGATTGGCCTTGCTTCGATCATTCGCGCCTAGAATAGACACTACATGCTTTTCCTATTATCATTGTTGTTTGTGATGTGGCACTATGTGCAATTGAACTGATTGTATTTGTGAAAAGGTTTTAAATACTTTGATTTCATTTTAAGTACTTTATAGTTTCACATACTTGGTACTGTTATCGACCTCCTTCTGGGCCGCGTTCATGCCGCAGTAAGGGCAAGGTGCTAGATCCACATCCTTAGGATCTTTGCGTTGGTGTCGGGAGCTCCATCTTCTCGGAGGCTCTACTTTTGGGTATGATCTCCTGTATTGTAGATAGTTTTGTACCAGGTATGGCGGGCCCCGTCCCGCCATAGTTGTTTACTTCCTGTAGAGGTCCAGAGTACTATTGTACAGTTGGGATGTAATCGCAAAACTTGAGTTATTTATATTATGCCGAAAGGCAAGCTTTTCATCGATAAACTGGTCTTATTTTATAAATCGCTTCTGCCTTGTTTTATATTCCAGTTACTCGATGTATGACTACTGGTGCCGGTAAGGCACCACCACGCCCCGAACGGGTCGTGATACCGCTCATGCCGCAGTAAAGGTACACCGCCATTGATCCTCGCTCTAGTGGTCACAGCTCGGTTGGGAAAGCTCCGGTTCTCAGGAGGCTTATCAGTGGTATAGTCCCCTGTTGTTGTAGGTGTTTACATTCAGGGGTATGGCGGGGCCCTGTCCCGCCATTGTTGTCGTATCATTCCTTAGAGGTCTGTAGTATTGTTGTGGGCAGGGTTGTAAAAAGGATTAAACTGTTCATGATTGGAAAAAGTTGTTATTTATATATATGCCGAAAGGCAAGTTTTTTTCTCAGATTATTGTTTCATATTTCATAATATGTCTTGTATTGTTTTATGTTCCGCTGATTACTCTGATGTTGTATCACTAGGGTGCCCGGGGTAAGGCACCAGTCACGGGCCCGGAATCGGGTCTTGACAATTAAGACTATGAACTATGAAACTTTTCTAAAATAAAGAGACTGGAGTAATTGAAATTAGGCAAACTGGAACTCTAGGGAAAAGGAAGGCATTGTTTTGTCTTAAAATGGTTTAAAAACATAAAGTGTTATAACAGCTTTATGGGAAGTTAGTTATAACGACTTTATGAAAAACAAAAGAAGGGTTTTATCATTGGTTTTAATGGGATAACCTGGCTTTAAAAAGAGAAGTGTTTTGGTTTGCTTAAAAATGTGAGTCACTCTATTTTATACTACGGGTATCGGGTGACTTTTATAAAAGGAATAGATCTCTTTAAAAGGAATTTAACGTACGTAGTACTTTAGGGTTAAAACCCGGACTTTGGCATAAAATGAAAGTACTTTGAGTTGTGTATAACTTGCCTATGCTTGTTGTTGTGAAACTTGCCTATGCTTGTTGTTGTGAAACTTGTCTATGCTTGTTGTTGTGAAACTTTCCTATGCTTGTTGTGATAGCCTTTGTTGTGCAAGAATTGTGTTTCTATACTACCGCGTCTCTCGATGGAGGGTCGGTTGACTTGTTGAGAACTTACTTGGACGCGTCTGTGACGAGAAATTCCACGCACGCTCCTCGCTGATAGTGTTACTTTTGCTAATCGCTTTGGACATACCGACACGACGCGTAGCGCACGCATGCTTCCATTTTGATTGTCGCCTTGTTGTTTCCTTTTGACATACCGACACGATGCGAGCGCACGTATGCTTCCATTTGGAATGTTGTCTTATTGTTTCTTCGACATATCGACACGATGCGAGCGCACGTATGCTTCTATTTGGAATGTTGTCTTAGTATTTCCCTTTGGACATATCGACACGATGCGTAGCGCACGGTATGCTCCCATTTGGATTCTTTGTCTTGTTGTTATCATATCATAGACTGCCGGCGGTGAGGAAGGAATTCCACGGGCACGAGTGATGATTTGGAGGGCGTGAGTCCCTGACTTGATATGACTGTTTATATGTTGTGTACTGTAGTTTGGTTATCATACATGTCTCCTTCTTTATATAGACTGCTATGATTTCATTTACAGTATTTTACAGTTTCACATACTTGGTACTGTTATCGACCTCCTTCGGCCGTTCATGCCGCAGTAGAAGTACATCGCTATCGATCCCCGCGTTTAGGATCTCATTTCAGCAGATTGAAGCTCTGCTCTTCCTGAGGCTTATCTTTGGTATGTTACCACAGTCCAGAGGTTCTCGTACATTCAGGGGTATGGCGGGGCCCTGTCGCGTCATAGTTGTTGTAAAAATCTTAGAGGTATGTAGCACTGTTGTGTGCAGGGTTGTAAGGATTGTAAATGTTCAAATGTTTATATATATATGTTGAAAGGCAACCGTTTTGGTTGGCCTATTTTCTTTCATCTTGATCCATGTCTATTTGCATGCTTAAGTTTTTATTTCCGCTGGTTTTTCTCTGAGGTTGTATCACTAGGGTGCCCGGTAGGCACCACCACGCCCGGTTCGGTCGTGACAAAAGTGGTATCGAGCGCTTAATCCTGAAAGTGTCTACTGCACCGTGTCTAGTAGTCTTGATTATCGTGTGTTGTGCACCACATCTATAATCGTGAGGCTATAGGACATTTAGGATTGGTTTCCATTCTTCTCATTCCGAGATCGTGCCTTAGAGTTGTGTGATAAGTTGAACCCTCCGACGATTCCTTTCCTTTACCGCTATGCTCCGCGTAGGCAACCTGAGCCCAGACGGCAAGGCTGCCGAGGAGCCGCTAGTGGGATCTGAGGAGCACGAGGGCGCAGTCTTGGCCAAGACTGAGATAGTACTTGACGGGCGAGTTTTGCGACACCACCAAAGACCAAAGAGTTTAGAGCCGCAGCAGCTGGTCGCCGAGACTACAAGACTGAGCCTCCATCCCACACTGGAGCAGATGAGATGGGGTACAGGAGATGGCGCCATCGCCGTGGTCGTGGCCGATATGAGGGTAGGTTGACGCAGCAGCCTCAGCCCCACTAGCACCGTAGTTCACCCCGAGCGCATGATTTGAGACTACGGGATTTTCTCGAGGTGTAACCCGCGAGTTTTATGGGTCGAGGCTCGAGGATGATCCACGTGAGTTCATCCGACGATTCGCGGATCATGAGAGTGATCAAGGCATCGGAGACCGAGTCAGTGGTCCTAGGTTCGCATCGGCTGCGTGATACCGCAGTCGACTGGTTTGATTCGTGGGAGCTGTCCCGGGGAGAGAATGCACTTCCGGCTTTATGGGACGAGTTCTCAAAGGCATTTCTTGCACACTTCTTGCCTCCACAGATGAGGAGGGCTCGGGCCGACAGATTTTTGGTGTTGCAGTAATCCGCGCATTTGCTCGGGAGTACAATGTGGAGTTCGACTCATTGGCCCGGTACGTCCCCGCGTTAGTAGCTAGTATGGAGGATCGAGTGCACCGATATGTTACAGGGCTCGATGATTACCTAGCAGAGAGTTGTTCGGGTGTAGCTCTTCAGCCGGGCATGGACATTGCCCGCATGCAGGCTTATGCACTTGGAGGTGAGGAGCGGAGAAATCGACGGAATGACCAAGGTCAGCAGAAGAGGGCCAGAACAGCAGGGTCCTTTGGTGACTTTCGAGGCGGACCGCCTCAGCAGCAGACTAGTTATGCGCCTCCGCCAGTACAGAGTGATCCTCCACACTCTTTAGAGCATCCAGAGTATTCAGGAGCAGGTCAGGGCTCCAAGGGTTCAGATTTTCGGGAGAGCAGGGGTGTTAGCCAGCTGAAGCCACCCCTACCTCGTTGTGACCGCTGTGGTAGACTCCACAGTGGGGAGTGTCGTGCTAGTCCGGGAGTTTGTTTTACATGCGGCCAGCAGGGCCATTTTGGGAGAAACTGTCCACTGTGGGTAGCGCTGGTAGGATAGCATGCATCACGGATCGGGCCATGGGTTCTTCACCTTCCATAGCCAGCAGATGTTCATACACCGGCGGCCACGGTAGAGGTCGCGTGGAAGTTCCCGCTTAGCGGTCCTTTGAACCGCCTATTTTCAGGTATATCCTTAACCCTCTAGAGTTTGGTATGTATTGATGTTATGATGATGTGTTTAGTGTTATGTTCGGATAGCTTTGTGCTAAAATGTGATTTAGAAACCTGGTTAGTGAAAAAGGGTAAGCCTGGGGGTGAGAAAATGATGAACCTTAGAATATTACAGTTGAGACCTTGGATGTAAGACCGTCTTGAGTACAAGATCTTGCGGGTGATCTTTGTCAGAATGTATAAGTATACGTGGAGTAATTGTGGGGAAATTTCCTTGGGTAGTGTAAAATGGAAGTGCTAGCTTTCATGACCTGTAGAGGTAAGATTGTTCCGGATCGGGGAACAAGAGCGTGATGCGTTAAGTGGGTCGGGTTGGGGCCATGTTGAGGGCCAACCCGCGGCCTGTTTCGAGGTAGGGTCAGCTCTGGGTGGTCCAGCCAGGTGGTAGGGTCACGAGGGTTCTAGGCCCAAGTTTAGATGACCATCGTATGAGTTCGTGGATGTGTTCGACCAGAAGCAGATCGTGAAGGCCGGGAATGGTCTTAAGGGAGATTGCGGCTAGTAAGATGACCAAGTTTGGAGGTGGTGACTCCAAAGTTTTGGGAACTGAAGCGATGACTGAAGTGTGGTACGTATACTAGAAGAGTTCAAGTGTTCGAGAAGGGAACGACGAGTAAGGAAGGAAGAGAACGTGTGTTATTTCGTGGCCAGGCGTGGCGTTGGCAACTTGTTAGAAGAACTTCATCGTTATCCGTCTTGAGAAGGAACATTCGGGACGAATGTTTCTAAGGAGGGGAGAATGTTATACCCCGTATTTCCAGAGTATGTACGTGAGGGCGTACGTATAAAATTTGAGCCTTAAAGATTTGGCAAGTTCGAAATTTGGGCACAAGTGCCGAAAAGAATCATTTTTCGACGAAACGTTTTACTAAACTTGCGAAGGGAAAATTCCGGCTATGTCATTTTTAATATTTGCGGATTTTTCCGAGAGACGAAACATTTTGGACCAACGGGAGGGTGACATGTGTCACCCTCACATTGGAAGGGCAAGGGGCGGCAAAGTGGACGATTGGGAGGAGGGAGTTGGTAGGATATTTTTGTGCAAGTTGTGTGGTAGATGGATAAGGTACACATGGTTAAAATCTAGCCCTACACTTGCCTTACACTTGGATGAATCTTGGCCATTGGTTGGCCATTTCTTGACCTATAAATACCCCCCCCCCCCCTTTGGAAGACTTATTCATCCTAAAAACTTCCTAAGTCTTGAAAGCTCTCTTCCTCCCCTTAGTGTAGTATCTCGTCCAAGAAGCCGCCCTCCCCTTGTGAAGCCATGGCCGAGAGGTGCTTCCCCTCCAGTGGTCGGCCGAGGAACCCCCTTTGCCTAGTTGTCTCGTATAAATACCCCCCCTTGTATGGTATAGAAATACTCTCCTAGTATTGTTATAATGCCCAAATACCTTGGCCCAAATACATTGTAGTATTCCCAAGGTTACCTCTATACGAAAAGCCCGGAAAATACTATTATACTTTCCCTCAGTCACTAAACGAAACCCTAAGGAAAACCTTCATAGACGGTTGAAGTGTTTAGTAGAAGCGTAGAACTTCTAAGGGTTGTTTGGAGCGGATTAGAGCACTCGGAGTAGAGCTTAACGTTGCTCGGGAGCGACATTTTTACTTGATAATTTTGGGCTCATAGAGGTAAATACTATCATTCTTATATTGTAATTGGAAATTACATACTGTCGTAGTAGAAATGAATATAAGATTCATAGAAGAGAATTGAACTGTAATAGAAGGATATTACAGAAAAGACTTGAACTGAAATCACATCAGAAGAATATTAAGGTAGAAGATTAAACTGTACTTGCATAGGACTGTATTTACAGTAGACTGATAACCTTTATTGGTTGAATGTTCTGCGATTAGTCTGAACTACTTGGAAGGTGGACAAGGCTAGCCGGATTATAGCCGTGGAGCGTTTTGCTTATAGTCGATAATCGTCGCGAGGTATGTGATTCTTCCTATACTCTTGAGCATGATATTTTAAAGGAAGATATATATAGTACGACAATGTCTTTTGACTTAAGCCTGAATAATATATAGTACGGTAGACGTACGTGTGCTAATTGAACGTAGTTGTACGGCAATGTCTTTTGACTTAAGCCTGAATAATAAGAAACTTGAAGTATGTCAAAAGAGTAAGAAACCATTTTTGAAAGAAGAGTAACACTTGGTTTTAAAAGGTTTTAAAAAGAGTTATACTAGCTTTATGGGGAGTTAGGTATAACGTCTTAAGAGAGGTAAAGAAAATGGTTTACTGATTTTAGAAGTTAAGAGACTTGATCTTATAAGATAAGAGACTTAACTTAAATGAATTAATATGAATTTTGTGTGAAACCTCATTCGTGAGTAATGAGTACTTGGTTTTTAAAAGGAATAATGTTTTACTGATTTCGGAAATCAGAATGTGTATCGACAAACCACTGCAGCGTTAATAAAGGAAAATGTATTGAATAATGAAGTATTATTAAAACCAGTAGAAACCTCCATCTGCATAGAAGCTAAGATGAGACAAAATGATATTACATTTCCTAGATCATGGCTGCTTAATAAGATTGATTATGAACAAGAATAACCTACACTCATATAAGGCATATGTTTCTCAGATTGTATAAAAAGGAATTATATTCTTAAATGATTAAGACTATGAACTATGAAACTTTTCTAAAATAAAGAGACTGGAGTAATTGAAATTAGGCAACCGAACTCTAGGAAAAGGAAGGCATTGTTTTGTCTTAAACTGGTTTAAAACATAAAGTGTTATAACAGCTTTATGGGAAGTTAGTTATAACGACTTTATGAAAAACAAAAGAAGGGTTTTATCATTGGTTTTAATGGGATAACCTGGCTTTAAAAAGAGAAGTGTTTTGGTTTGCTTAAAAATGTGAGTCACTCTATTTTATACTACGGGTATCGGGTGACTTTTATAAAAGGAATAGATCTCTTTAAAAGGAATTTAACGTACGTAGTACTTTAGGGTTAAAACCCGGACTTTGGCATAAAATGAAAGTACTTTGAGTTGTGTATAACTTGCCTATGCTTGTTGTTGTGAAACTTGCCTATGCTTGTTGTTGTGAAACTTGCCTATGCTTGTTGTTGTGAAACTTGCCTATGCTTGTTGTGATAGCCTTTGTTGTGCAAGAATTGTGTTTCTATACTACCGCGTCTCTCGATGGAGGGTCGGTTGACTTGTTGAGAACTTACTTGACGCACAGCGGTGACGAGAAATTCCACTGCACGCTCCTCGCTGATAGTGTTACTTTTGCTAATCGCTTTGGACATACTGACACGATGCGTAGCGCACGGGTATGCTTCCATTTTGATTGCCGCCTTGTTGTTTCCTTTTGGACATACTGACACGATGCGTAGCGCACGGGTATGCTTCCATTTGGAATGCTGTCTTATTGTTTCCCTTTGGACATACTGACACGATGCGTAGCGCACGGGTATGCTTCCATTTGGAATGTTGTCTTAGTGTTTCCCTTTGGACATACTGACACGATGCGTAGCGCACGGGTATGCTCCCATTTGGATTGCTGTCTTGTTGTTATCATATCATAGACTGCCGGCGGTGAGGAAGGAATTCCACGGGCACGAGTGATGATTTGGAGGGCGTGAGTCCCTGACTTGATATGACTGTTTATATGTTGTGTACTGTAGTTTGGTTATCATACATGTCTCCTGCTTTATATAGACTGCTATGATTTCATTTACAGTATTTTACAGTTTCACATACTTGGTACCTGTTATCGACCTCCTTCGGCCGCGTTCATGCCGCATGTAAGCATCTACCGCCGATCCCCGCGTTTAGGATCTCATTTCAGCGTATTGGGAAGCTCCGTTCCTTCGGAGGCTTATCTTTGGTATGTTACCCTGAGTCTGTAGGTTCTCGTACATTCAGGGGTATGGCGGGGCCCTGTCCCGTCATAGTTGTTGTAAAAATCTTAGAGGTGCAGTAATCGCCACAAGGTGGTTGTAAGGATTGTAACTGTTCAAATGTTTATATATATATGTTGAAAGGCAACCGTTTTGGTTGGCCTATTTTCTTTCATCTTGATCCATGTCTATTTGCATGCTTAAGTTTTTATTTCCGCTGGTTTTTCTCTGAGGTTGTATCACTAGGGTGCCCGGGGTAAGGCACCAGTCACGGGCCCGGGTTCGGGTCGTGACACAAACTTTTGTGTTTGGAAAGCATGTTAAGCTTCTTTTTGCATCATCTACTTCTTATACCCTTATGCCATTTGATATTTTGCATTGTGATTTGTAGACATCATCATTTTTGAGTTCTACATGTCATAAATACTATATGCTCATTTTATATGATTATTTAATTTTTTTGTGGACATTTCCCTTAGGACATAAATCACAAACCTACAGCATTTTTAAAACAATTTAGTGTCTTTATCAAAACTCAATGTGACAAATCCATTAAATGTTTTCAATGTGACAATGGGGGGAATTCATAAATGCCCAATTTAATATTTTTTGTCACCAAAATAGGATGTTTTTGCGTCTTTCATGTCCACATACATCACCACAAAATGGGAAAGCCATAAGAAAAATTTGAACAATTAACAATATGGTTCGCATTCTCCTTGTGCACTCGTCACACCACCAAAGTTTTGGCACCATGCACTTCAAATAGTCACATATCTTTTAAATATTTTTCCTAGTAAATTGCTCTCCAATGTGTCCTCTACACAAATGTTGTATCATCGTCTCCCATCTTTTACACATTGAGGATGTTTGGGTTTTTGTGTTTTCTTTTGTTTCCGTCCACAACCATTAACAAATTGCAGGCTCCTTCCACATTGTGTGTTTTTGGGATACCCACAAAATCATAGGGGATATAAATGTCATGATATGACGAACAGGAAAATCAATATATCTCGTCATGTAGTTTTTATGAGTCTACATTTCTGTTTGCTAAATCTCATGTGACATCCTCACCTTCATATAATTTTTTGGATAACGGAATACATCAAATTTTACACCACCATCTCAATACCTAAAATCAGGTGGGACCTACCCAACAAAACCCCTAACAATGTCCTGGTCCAACCACAAAATGGGACTAAACCAGTCCACGGATCAGAGGCCACAACCTTTTTACCGATGGTCTCGGCCCAGTCCATTTTCAGTGGAAATCATGCCCAAATGAGGGAGCCCACTGCTCTCTCACCCATAAACCAAGCCAGCCCAATAAGTCATGACTTCATCCAGTCTAATAACCCAATGACAACCCAATTTCAACCACATTCTGACATGGGCCAAATTACCACCTCTCGACCCAATGCCATACCCCAGACCCCTAATACCCAACTGATGATAACACAATCTCATACCATTGAAACACATGTCATGCATGAGATTTTTTAGCCTAAACGTCATTTTAACTTACTATATTCGGTCCAACCATGACCCCTACCAAAAAATTCCAAAGCAGCACTAATAGACCCAACTTGGAAAGCTATCATGTCAGCCGAAATTAATGCTCTTATTAAAAAAAAGATGTGGGAATTAGTGCCCCATTCATCTAATGTGAAAATAATTAGGTCTATGTGGGTTCTTTGCCATAAAAATAAATTTGATGGCTCCTTTATGAGATACAAAGCTCATTTTGTTGGTGATGACAGGTCTCAACATGTTAGAGTGGATTGTGGTGAATCTTTCAGTCTAGTGGTTAAGCTAATAACTATCCGGACTATTCTTAGTCTGTCACTGTCAAAATCCTGGACCATTAATCAGTATATGTCAAAATGCATTCTTACATGTCCATCTGCAGGAGAAGTTTACATGCACCAGCTATTGGGTTTCTGAGACTCTACACATCCAAATTATATTTGCCTGCTGAAAATCTTTTTTGATTTGAAACAAGCTCCACGGGTATGTTATAACAGGTTTTGCAGGTTTTGTATTCACACTTGGTTTCTCACACAGCAAGTATGATTAGTCATTATTCATTTATAAGAAGGGAAGTGACATGCGTATATCATTCTATATGTAGATAACATCATTCTCACGGCCTCATCTACATCATTTCACTTGTCTATTATGTCCCTTCTTACAATAGAATTTGTGATGCAGTATTTGGGTCCTTTAAATTATTTTTTGGGCATTGTTGTAACTCAATATGCAGGTGGTATATCTGTCCTGACCTTTTGATATCACATACTCTTTAGAGACTTGTAGACATATTGTCACGACCCGATCCCGGGCCCGTGACTGGTGCCTTACCCGGGCACCCAAGTAGACATACATCAGAGTAATCAGTGGAATATAAAAACAAGACATGAAACAAGTGTAAAATGAGACACAGTTTATCTGAGGAAAAGTCGTCTTTCGGCATATATATATAAACCAAGTCTGGCAGTTACATCCCAACTGTACAATAGGACTACAGACCTATAAGGAAGTAAACACCTATGGCGGGACAGGGACCCGCCATACCCTGAATGAACAAAACTATCTACAACGACAGGGAGATCATACCCAAAAGTCGAGCCTCCGAAGAAGATGGAGCTCCTGACACCAAAGTAAAGATCCTAAGGATGCGGATCTAGCACCTGCTTTACCTTACCTGCGGCATGAACGCAGCCCACCGAAGGAGGTCAGTACAACAGGTACCAAGTATGTGAAACTGTAAAGTACTTAAATGAAATCATATCATTTTTAAAACCAATTTTACAAATATGTACGAAACAACCAATGTAACCGCACATAGTGCCACATTACAAACAAGAGCAATAATAGGTAAATCAGAATGTGTCTTTTCTAGGCCGCGAATGATCAAGCAAGGCCAATCGCCCATAGTATCATTATGCATGCCTAATCTCGACTCCGCAAGACGCATAGCCACCTAGGCCCGCATGAGGTATTCCCCGCATCGAGGGTAGCTACTCCTCTGCATCGTCCTGGACTCTCGCAGTCCACATGGCCACATAGACTGCATGAGGTAATCCCCGCACACTAACACGAACTCGTAGCTCGCACAGTCCCCGACCCGCATGAGGTATTCTCGAATCATAGTCACACAGACCGCATGAGGTGTACCTCACATCGGGGGGCAGCTTAACCCCCGGTATATCATGTCAAGAGGTGAGTGATATAATACTAACATAACGACTTATCGTTAAACAACATAAGCACAATAAGAATAACCTCTTTACACAAACGTTACAAAATACTAACACACATAGCATCATAATATGTCTACTCAACAAACCATCTTACTATACCTTCCAGAAATCAATACAAGTCTTTTATAAACACATAAGTAAACCGTTCCTTTTATCTTTCTTAAGTCGTTATACCTAACTTCCCATAAAGCTAGTATAACTCTTAAGCTTTTTGTTTAAAAACCAAGTATTACTCTTCTTTCAAAAATGATTCATAATTCTTTTGAAATACTTCAAGATTCTTATTATTTAAAACTCAAGTCAAAAGACATCAGAGTAAAACCAAGTTCAGTTAACACACGTACGTCTACCGTACTATATATATATTTAAAAATATCATGCTCAAGAGGATCGGAAGAATCACATACCTCCTTGGCGAAATCCACCTGCCAAGTCGAATATGTCGCGCGCAGAGTATCAACCTATAATAGTAAAATACGTCTATCAACGTCTAGACTACTCTGTAGGATATTCTAAGCAGAAGGTTCTTAATTCTACGGAAAAATTGGGCAGCATTTCCCTACCCGTCAAACTACTCAAGTCTATTGTAAATACAGTCCTATGTAAGTACAGTTCAATTCTTCACTTATATTCTTCTGATGTGATTTCAGTTCAATTCTATTCTTTAATGTCCTTCTATGTATCTTATACTCATTTCTATACTACTACAGTATGCAATCTCCAATTACAATAGAAGGATAGGATTATTATTTACCTCGATAAGCCCAAAATTATCCAAGATATAAGTCGATCCTGAGCAAGGTTTAGCTCCTAATCTGTACGCTCCAATCCGCTCCAAGAAACCCTTAGAAGTTTCTACACAACTTCTACTTACTACTTCAACCAACTATGAAGTTTCTCCTAGGGTTTCGTTTAGTGACTAATGAAAGTATAGTAGTATTTTCCGGGCTCTAAGTATAGAGGTGACTTTGGAAATACTACAAGGGATTGGCTAAGGTATTTGGGAATAGTAACAATACTTGGAGAGTATTTTTCTACCAAGGGGGTGTTTGGCTAGCTCACTCAAGAGGGGAGAGGGCTTGACGAGAAGCTCACAAGAGAGGGGAGAGATTTTGAGACTTGGAAAATGATTTGTGGATGAAGAATTCTTCAACTAAGGGGGGGTATTTATAGGACAACCAAGGGCCAAGATTAAGGCAAGTGGAGGGCAAGTGGATGGTGGAGATTTGGGCAAGTGGAACCTTATCCCATAAATATCTAGCAAACATTGTGTCACGACCCGACCCCGGGCCCGCGACTGGTGCCCTACCTGGGCACCCTGTTCAGGTATACGTCAGAGAATAGCAGCGGAACATACATGAAACTTATAAAATAAAATAACGAGAAATTAAACCACAGGCTAGCCGATAAGGCTACCTTCCTGGACACATATATATATACATAACAACAACAGTTACATCCCTTTCTTTTTACAAACCGACCCACAACATGTGACTACAGACCTCTAAGAATTAAAATCGCGCGGGACAGTGCCCGCCATACCCTGAATGTACATAAGTCTACCACATCGTGGAAACCGTACCAAAAGATAAGCCTCGGAGTGAAAGGAGCTTCTTTCCAAAAGCGAACAGATCCTAAAAGCAAGGATCACCAACGCAGGTACCTATCACCGCGGCATGAACGCAGCCGAAGGGGTCGAGCATAACAGTGCCGAGTATGGAACAGAAATAAAATGCAATAACCAAATCATATCTGTATAAAAGAATGTCATTTTAACTCCTGAAATCAATCATATATTAACCGTTCATTTCCTTCTTTCGATAAGATTTAACAACATATTCTTACATAATTACTTAAGAGTTTAATCCAAATTTTTCACATAACTTACATATCTTACATAACATAATCGGCCCATTTATGGACACGGTGTCTTGATGAATCATGTGACATAATCCGACCCGCCGCGGCTCGCATCGTGGAATCATATAACATAATCCGCCCGCCCGTGGGCCTCGGTGCATTGTGGAATCATATAACATAATCCGCCCGCTGGGGCCTTGCATCGTGTGGAATCATATAACATAATCCGCCCGCCGGGCCTCGGTGTAAGATGACGTAACCCGCCACATGAAGGCTCTGGGTAATATGGCGTAATCCGCCATGCAGTTCGGTGTATCTCATAACGTAATCCGGCCTATTTGTAGGCTCGGTGTATTTCATAACGTAATCCGGCCTATTTGTAGGCTCGGTGTATTTCATAACGTAATCCGGCCTATTTGTAGGCTCGGTGTATTTCATAACGTAATCCGGCCTATTTGTAGGCTCGGTGTATTTTCCTTACATAACATTTCCAAACCATCTTTTCACTTCTTCTTAAGTCGTCATAACAACTTCCCATAAAGCTATTATAACAGCCTTTCATTTTAGAGAACTTAAGACACTTTTATTCTTACAACATTAGGAAAACTAGATCCAAAAATACTACATACATACATACTTAAAAAGAATCATAGAACTCCTTTCTTTTTAAAGCTCAAGTCACATACTCTTTTGGAAACCATCTTCTTAACTTTTGAAATAAATTAAGAAGCCATATGTTATACCCCGTAGTTGCAGGGTATGTATGTGAGGACGTACGTACGAGAGTACGGCAGAAATTTTGAAAAGAAAGAAAGATGTGAGTTTTCGACGGAAAAGTTTCCGGTAATTTGTGAAGAAAAAGGTTCGTTAATGGGAATTGGATTCCCAGATTTGGTATTTGGACTTCTTAAATTATATTAGAATTTTGGGATTTTATTTTCGGAAATGGTCACGTGGGGCCCACGGGAGAAATTTACGGTTTTGTGGGGCCCGCTTTGTTTTTGAGATTTCGATTTTGATATTTTCTAAGACGAAATATTCGGGCGAATCGGGGCGACACGTGTCACCCCACGTGGCACCCGCCGAAATATTTATTGTGCACAACACCCGACAGTCGTTTTCGACGAAACGCTTTACTAAGCTTACGAAGGAAAATTCCGCTATGTCATTTAGTATTTTTGCGAATTTTTCCGAGAGACTAACGCTTTGGACCAACGAGAGGGCAACACTTGGCACCCTCTCGTTGGTGGACTGAAAGGCGCTAGGCCGAATGGACGGGCAAGTGGTGGTAGATATTTGTGTAGATATTTGTGAGGATTTGTGGAGTAGGGTTAGGTGCACTTGGCTTGATCTCGCCTTACACTTGTGTAGCACTTGGCTAGATCTTGGCCATTGGTTGGCCTTTGGCTTTGCTATAAATACCCTCCTCGTGAAGACTTATTCATTCACTCCTCACTTTGTCTAAGTCTTGAAATCCCTCCTCTCCTTTGTTGCTCTCGTCCAACTACCTTATCCCCATTCGAAATAGGCCCTTGGCCGAGAAAACCCCCCTCCCCCTCGCCTTGTCGTGCTAGCCGAGACTACCCCCTTGGTAGAAAGTTGTCTTCCAAGTATTGTTATAATGCCCAAAATACCTTAGCTCAGACCTTGTAGTATTCCAAAGATACCTCTTTACGTAGAGCCCTAAATACTACCTTTTGTCCTTTAAGACTCAAACCGAAACCCTAAGGAAATCTTCATTGTTGGTTGGAGTATGTGAGTAAGTTGGTTAGAACTTCTGGGTTGTTGAAGTGGTTTGAGCGCACTGAGCGAGCTAAACCTTGCTCGGGAGCGACATTAAACTCGGATAATTTTGGGCTTATCGAGGTAATTATCTTGTCCTCTATTGTAATTGGAAATTACATGTTTGTTAGGATATATAGTTGAAGTATACTATATATGGAACTATACTTAGTATTCGCAATGTCTTTTGACTTAAGCCCAAGAATAAAGAATCGAATCGAATCAGTATTTACATAGGATCAGACAGAGACTTGTGTAGTATTATCGAGTAGAATTGTACACGCCCGTTAGACGTGTAAACCCCGGTTGGCTTGGTAGCAGCCTCGATAGAGAGGAGATTTACGCTGTCATGTGAGAGGTGTCACTAATTTTCTATAGAAAGATAGAAACTTGTGTTTTGGGGTTAATAGACATTTGTGACCTTTATAGGTGAAAGTACCGAGAGTAGCGTATTCTACTCGAGGAGTGGAAAGGGCTAGCGAGGTTGTAGTACTTGGAGCATTTTGCTTATTGTCGATAAATCGTCGCGAGGTATGTGAACCTCTTCCTATCTTTTCTAGCATGATTGTTGTGAACTATGTAGTACGGCAGACGCATACGTGTGCTAAGTGATTTGGTTGGTTTAAAACATAGGTGTTATAATAGCTTTATGGGAAGTTAGTTATAACGACCTTATGTAAGTGAAAATGGTTTATCGATGTTAGAAGTTAAGAGACTTGATCTTATAAGATAAGAGACTTAACTTATTTGTTTTAATGTGGATGGTTGTGTGAAACCTCATTCGTGAGTAATGAGTACTTGGTTTTAAAGGGATAATGTTTTACCGATTTCGAAATCGTAATGTATCGACTGCACCACCGCAAAGCGTTAATAAAGGAAAATGTATTGAATAATGATGTGTTGTATTAAAACCAGAGAAACCTCCATCCGCATAGAAGCTAAGATGAGACAAAATGATATTACATTTTCTAGATCACGGTCATTGTAATAAGATCGTTATAAACAAGAATAAACTACTCACATATATGACATATGTTACTCAATTGTTCTAAAAGGAATCAAGTGATTAAGTTTTGGGAACTATGAAACCATTTGAAAATGAAGCTTGAGTAATCAAACTAGGCAAACCGAACTTAGGAAAAGAATGTTGTTACTTGATTTTGAAAAGGAAGGTGGGTTGGTCATTCTAATACTACTGCATCGGGTGACTTTTATAAAAGTAATGGATCTCTTTAAAAGAACTTAACGTATGTAGTACTTTGGGGTTAAAACCCGACTTTGGCATAAAATGAAAGTACTTTGAGTTGTGTGAAACTTGCCTATGCTTGTTGTTGTGAAACTTGCCTATGCTTGTTGTTGTGAAACTTGCCTATGCTTGTGATGATAGCCTTTATTGTACAAGCGTTTCGTGTTACCGCTGCTCTCGATAGAGTCGGTTGGTCGTTGAGAACTTACTTGGATGTGCCAGCGACGGAGAAATTCCACGCACGCTCGCTGATAGTATTAATGTTGTTAATCGCTTTGGACATACCGACACGACGCGTAGCGCACGCATGCTTCCATTTTGGTTAAGGTCTTGTGGTTAATCGCTTTGGATATATCGACACGACGCGTAGCGCACGTATGTTTCATTTTGATTATCGCCTTGTGATTTCCTTTTCGACATATCGACACGATGCGTAGCGCACGTATGCGTCCATTTGGAATCTTGTCTATTGTTTCTCCGACATACCGACACGATGCGTAGCGCACGTATCGTCCATTTGGAAAGTTGTCTTATTGTTTCTTTGACATACCGACACGATCGTAGCGCACGGGTATGCTTCCATCCGATTGCCGCTTGTTGAGGTCACATGGACATGTCTACACCGATGCAGATTCTCGGCATGCGGCGATGCGAACTCGATTGATGTTGGGCGTGAGACCCATAGTTATATCGAGTGATGATCGCTTTATGTTGTGAATCAGAGTTTGGTTATCATACATGTCTCCCGCTTTATATAGACTAGTATGATTTCATTTACGATTGCACAGCCACATACTTGGTACTGTTATCGACCTCCTTCGGGGCCGCTCACGCCGCAGTAGAGGTACATCGCTCGTAGATCCTCGCCATGGATCACGCCAACAGATTCAAGCTCCGCTTTCTCCGAGGCTTATCTTTTGCAGTGTTCCCGAGTTGTAGGTTCTTGTACATCTGTGGTATGGCGGCCCCGTCCCGTCATAGTCATTGTATATCTTAGGTCCAGTAGTACTATTGTGGGTGTGGTTGTAAAAGGATTAAACTGCTCGTGTTTTATATATACCAAGGCAACCGCTTTGGTTGCCTGCTTATTTATTATATCTTTTGTTAAATGACTCATGTTTTATGTTCCGCTGATTTTCTCCGATGTATGTATCACCAGGGTGCCCGGTAAGGCACGATGCCGCCCCGAACGGTCGTTACAAAAGTGGTATCGTGAGCGCTTAATCCTCGGAAAGTGTCTACGCACCGTGTCTAGTAGAGTCTTGATTATCGATGTGTTGTGCACCACATCTATAATCGTGAGGTCGCAGGACATTTAGGATTGGTTTCATTCTTCTCATTCCGAGATCGTGCCTTAGAGTCAGAATTGTAAGTTGTACCCTCCGACGTATCTCGCTTTTACCGATTATGCCTCGCCGAAGGCAACCAGAGCCCGAGCGGCAAGGCGCCGAGGGTGCCGCTAGTGAGATACAGAGGAGTACGAGGCGCAGCCCGCACAAGACTGAGGTTGTGCTTCGTGACGGCGGGTTTCGCGACGCCGCCAAAGACCAAAGAGAGTTTAGAGCCGCAGCAGCGGGTCGATGAGACTGATGCTCGAGCCTCCAGCCCCACACCGAGCAGGGAGATGGGTCACAAGGAGATGGCGATTATCGCCGTGGTTGTGGCCGATATGAGACAGCCGACGCAGCAGCCCGCCCAAAGAGCACCAGCCGTTCACCCCGAGCGATAGTTTGAGGCTACGGACTTTCCGAGTTGTAGCCTCCGAGTTTTACGGTCGAGGCTCGAGGATGATCCGCAGGAGTTCATCCGGCTACTGCCGATCACGCGGTGATCAAGGCTTCAGAGACCGAGTTCGTGACCTTTGGTTCGCATCGGCCGCGTGATACCGCATCGATTGGTTTGATTCACGGAGCTTTCCCGGGAGAGCATGCACCTCAGCAGATGGGATGAGTTTTGGGGCTTTCTCACGCACTTTTGCCTCCGCAGATGAGAGGGCACGGCCGGCGATTTTTGTTACCGAGACAGAGAGGCGACCGCCGTGAGTACAATGTCGAGTTCGATTCTTTGCTCGATATGTCCTCGCTAGTTGCGTAGATATGGAGGATAGGGTGCATCGCCACGCCACCGGCTTGATGAGTATATGGCCGAATCTTGTGCGGTGTTTCTCTTCACCGCATGGACATTGCCCGCACGCAGCTCACGCACTAGGACGCGAGGCACGGAGGGTCGACGAATGACCGGATCGCCAGAAGCAGGCCAGACGGCAGGTCCTTGGTGGCTTTCGAGGCGGACCGCCAAGAAGAAGTTAGTTATATACCCCCACCGCATGCAGTGGTCCTCCACCGCCTTCGTGAGCAGTCGTGGCTCCAAGGTTCAGATTTTCGGCAGAGCGCGGGTGTTAACCACCAAGCCACCCCTACCTCTGTGACCATCGTGGTAGACTCCATTTTGGAGAGTGTCGCTAGATTGGGAGTTTGTTTTACATGCGACAGCAGGCCATTTTGCAGGAACCGTCCACCAAGGGAAGCGCGGATGTTACGACTCACCTTCAGGATCCGTGGCTGGTTCATCACCTTCTACATGCTACTGCAGTATGTGCCTATGATTAGAGTGAGCGATAGCCTGTATATCCTTAACCTCTAGAGTTTTGGTATGCTTGTTATGATGATCTCATTATTGTGCTATGTACGGATAGCATTGTGATATGTGTGAGTTAGAATACATGGTTAGTTGGAAGGATACGATGGGCATGGTAAGTGAACCTTAGACTATGTCACGATCGAGACCTTAGGGTAAGGTCGTCTTGAGATTTAAGATTCGCTTTATGATTGACCTTTATAAGGGTGAGTAGTATACGAGGATTTATTTGTGTGATAAGTCCATAGGTAGTGTGAGAAGGAAGTGGTAGCTTTCATGATGTGAATTAGTAAGATTGTTCCGGATCGGGGAACAAGAGTTTGGCGCGGTTGGGGGGTCGGGTTGAGGACCATTTGCGGGTCAACCCGTAACCCGGTTTGGGGTGGGGTCAGTTCTGGGTGGTCCCTCCAGGTGGTAGGGTCACGAGGATGCTAGGCCCAAGTTTGTATGATCATCGATGAGCTCGTGGACGCGTTCGACCAGAAGCGGTTCGTAAAGGCCGGGAATGGCCTTAAGGAAGTTTGAGGTTAGTAAGATGACCAGGTTTGGAGGTAGTGACTCCAGAGATTTTCAGGAACGGAAGTAATGACTGAAGTATGGTACGTACTGGGAGATTTCAAGCGTTCGAGAAGGGCACGACGAGTAAGGAAAGAAGAGGACGTATGTTATTTCGCGCTGCCGTGGCATCGCAACTTGTTAGAGGAACTTTATCGTTATTCAACTTGAGAAGGAACATTCGGACGAATGTTTCTGGCGAGGAGAAAATGTTATACCGTAGTTGCAGGTATGTATGTGAGGACGCACGCACGAGTACGCAGAAATTTTGAAAAGAAAGAAAGATGTGAGTTTTCACGGAAAAGTTTCCAGTAATTTGTGAAGAAAAGGTTCGTTAACGGGAATTGATTCCCAGATTTGGTATTTGGACTTCTTAAATTATATTAGAATTTTGGGATTTTATTTTCGAAATGGTCACGTGGGCCCACGGAGAAATTTACGGCTTTGTGGCCCGCTTTGTTTTTGAGATTTCGGTATTTTGGATATTTTCTAAGACGAAATATTCGGGCGAATCGGGGCGACACGTGTCACCCCACGTGGCACCCTTGGCCGAAATATTTATCAGTGCACAACACCCGACAGAGTCGCTTTTTCGACTAAACGCTTTACTAAGCTTACGAAGGGAAAATTCGCTATGTCATTTAGTATTTTTGCGAATTTTTCCGAGAGACTAACGCTTTGGACCAACGAGAGGGCAACACTTGGCACCCTCTCGTTGGTGGACTGAAGGCGGAAGTAGAATGGACGGGCAAGTTGTGGGAGCTATGTGTGTAGATATTTGTGAGCGATTTGTGCAGTAGGGGTAGGGTGCACTTGGCTTGATCTTGGCCTCACACTTGGGTAGCACTTGGCTAGATCTTGGCCATTGGTTGGCCTTTGGCTTTGCTATAAATACCCCTCCCTTGTGAAGACTTATTCATTCACTCCTCACTTTGTCTAAGTCTTGAAATCCCTCCCTCTCCCTTGTTGTTGCTCTCGTCCAACTCCCTTCTCCCCCTTAGAAAGAGGCCCTTGGCCGAGAACACCCCCCCCCCCCTACCCTTGTTGTGCTTGCCGAGCCTACCCCCCCCCCCCTTGGTAGAAAGTTGTCTTCCAAGTCGTGTGATAATGCCCAAAATACCTTATCCTTGGACCATGTAGTATACCAAAGAGACCTCTTTACGTCGAGCCCGTACATACTAACTTTTGTCCTTTTAGACTACAACCCAAACCATAAGGAAATCTTCATCGTTGGTCGAGTATGTGAGTAGAAGTTGGTTAGAACTTCTGGGGTTGTTGAAGTGGTTTGGAGCGCACTTGAATGAGCTAAACCTGCTCGTGAGCGACATTAAACTCGGATAATTTTGGGCTTATCGAGGTAATTATCTTGTCCTCTATTGTAATTGGAAATTACATGTTTTTTAGTTTTTATAGTTGAAGTATACTATATATGGAACTATACTTAGTATTCGCAATGTCTTTTGACTTAAGCTGAAGAATAAAGAATCGAATCGAATCAGATTTACATAGGATCATTGCAAAGAGACTTGTGTAAGACATCGAGTAGAATTGTACACGCCCGTTAGACGTGTAAACCCCCGGTTGGCTTGGTAGTCGGCCTCGATAGAGAGAGAGATTTACGCTGTCATGTGGGGAGGTCTCACGAATTTTCTATAGAAAGATAGAAACTTGTGTTTTGGGGGTTAATAGACGTTTGTGACCTTTATAGTGAAAGATCGAGAGTAGCGTATTCTACTCGATGAGTGGAAAGGGCTAGCGAGTTGTAGTACTTGGAGCATTTTGCTTATTGTCGATAAATCGTCGCGAGGTATGTGAACCTCTTCCTATCTTTTCTAGCATGATTGTTGTGAACTACGTAGTACGGTAGACGTACATGTGCTAAGTGATTTGGTTGGTTTAAAACATAGGGTGTTATAATAGCTTTAGGGGAAGTTAGTTATAACGACCTTATGTAGGTGAAAATGGTTTACTGATGTTAGAAGTTAAGAGACTTGATCTTATAAGATAAGAGACTTAACTTATTTGTTTTAATGGGGACGGTTGTGTGAAACCTCATTCGTGAGTAATGAGTACTTGGTTTTTAAAGGGATAATGTTTCCGATTTGGAAATCGAACGTATCGACTGCACCACCGCGGCGTTAATAAAGGAAAATGTATTGAATAATGATGTGTTGTATTAAAACCAAGAGAAACCTCCATCCGCATAGAAGCTAAGATGAGACAAAATGATATTACATTTTCTAGATCATGGTCATTGTAATAAGATCGTTATAAACAAGAATAAACTACTCACATATATGACATATGTTACTCAATTGTTCTAAAAAGGAATCAAGTGATTAAGTTTGGGAACTATGAAACCATTTGAAAATGAGAAGCTTGAGTAATCAAACTAGGCAAACCGAACTTAGGAAAAGAATGTTGTTACTTGATTTTGAAAAGGAAGGTGGTTGGTCATTCTAATACTACGTATCGGGTGACTTTTATAAAAGTAATGGATCTCTTTAAAAGAACTTAACGATGTAGTACTTTGGGGTTAAAACCCGACTTTGGCATAAAATGAAAGTACTTTGAGTTGTGTGAAACTTGCCTATGCTTGTTGTTGTGAAACTTGCCTATGCTTGTTGTTGTGAAACTTGCCTATGCTTGTGATGATAGCCTTTATTGTACAAGCGTTGTGTTTCGTGTTACCGCGTCTCGATGAGGTCGGTTGATCGTTGAGAACTTACTTGGATGTGCGCAGTGACGAGAAATTCCACGCACGCTCGCTGATAGTATTAATGTTGTTAATCGCTTTGGACATACCGACACGATGCGTAGCGCACGTATGCTTCCATTTTGGTTAAGGTCTTGTGGTTAATCGCTTTGATATATCGACACGACGCGTAGCGCACGTATGTTTCCATTTTGATTATCGCCTTGTGATTTCCTTTTGGACATACCGACACGACGCGTAGCGCACGCATGCGTCCATTTGGAATGTCGTTCTATTGTTTCCTCGACATATCGACACGACGCGTAGCGCACGCATGCGCCCATTTGGAAAGTTGTCTTATTGTTTCTTTGGACATATCGACACGACGCGTAGCGCACGGGTATGCTTCCATCCGGATTGCCGTCTTGTTGTTGAGGTCATGGACATGTCTACACCGGCGCAGATTCCGGCATGCGCCACGATGCGAACTCGATTGATGTTGTGGGCGTGAGACCCATAGTTATATCGAGCGATGATCGCTTTATGTCGTGAATCGTAGTTTGGTTATCATACATGTCTCCCGCTTTATATAGACTAGTATGATTTCATTTACTGATTGCATGCCACATACTTGGTACTTGTAGATCGACCTCGGCCGCTCACGCCGCAGTAGAGGTACATCGCTCGTAGATCCTCGCCATGGATCACTGCCAACAGATTCAAGCTCCGCTTCTCGAGGCTTATCTTTTGTAGTGTTCTCGAGTTGTAGGTTCTGTACATCTGTGGGTATGGCGGCCCCGTCCCGTCATAGTCATCAGATATCTTAGGTCATGTAGTACTATCAAGTGTGGTTGTAAAAGGATTAAACTGCTCGTGTTTTATGTATATACCAAGGCAACTGCTTGGTTGGCCGTTTATTTATTATATCTTTTGTTAAATGACTCATGTTTTATGTTCCGCTGATTTTCTCTGATGTATGTATCACTAGGGTGCCCGGGGTAAGGCACCAGTAACGGGCCCCGGAACGGGTCGTTACACCATACTTTGTAAAATTAAGCCATTTCCACTTATAAAATCAAGGCTTATAGCCTTAACACCTCGTAGCATACACTCTTTCAAATCATGTCGCTTATACTTTAGAAATCAAGTCCCATAACTTGAAAAATAAAGTTTCATAATCCTTTAAAGAAAATCAAAGTTCATAGTCTTAAAACTTCATAACATACATTCTTTAAAGTCCATTTACTTATACTTGTAAAATCATGTCATCTACACTTTTAAAACCAATCCCCTTTTCACATATAAATTCAAGTCATTTTCAAACATAAAAATCAACTTACTTACTTTAAACAAATCAAGACACATAGCCTTTAAATCAAATCTCATAATTTCCTAACCATTCTTACTAACGTCTCCCATAAGACCTAGTAAGGACTTAGGACAATTTAAACATACTTTTAACTTAGATTCAACAATGTAAATACTTCTTAACTTCTAAGAGTAGAAGGAATCTTGAAATACTATCACATGGATATTTCATACGTAGGATCATGCCAAAGAAAGTAGAGGTTCACATACCTCGCGACGACTAGCGACAAGTTGCAAAAAGGCTCCAAAGTACTTCAACCTCAACGAATCTTAATCCAAATCCAATCCGAAGTCGCTCCTTAGTAGTTTAGAACCTCTCCAAGACACTTCAATCCGTTTGTTGAGACCCTTAGAACCATACCAACAACTTTCCTTCAAACTTCCAATCCAAAACCTAGAAAGCCACTAGGTTTTCACTTTGCGACTAATACGAAAACTCTCTTTTTCCGGGATTTTTCTATTGAGATATACTTAGACTACCCTCAAGAACCTTGGGTTAAAGTGGGGAGTTGAATGGACAAGAAACAAAAAAAATTCTTTCTTTTTTTTTCCTTGAACCCGTGAGCTCAAGCCTTGAGTTCTTCAATTTTTGAAAAAATTTGGCTAAGGTTGGCTCTCTCAAGCTACTAGTAGTAATATAAAGGGACATGGAGGGTTATGATATAAACACATGGGTGGTTTAGATGTAGTCTTACAAAATATCAAGACCATTGTGGGACCTTTGACTTTAGTCAATATTATCAAGCTACACTTGCAAGACTTGTTCATCCAAGACTTATGGTAAATGACCATTAGGGACATGCCCAATTCGACCAAGGCATACTAAGGGGGTGACACGTGTCGCCCTCCCATTCGTCACAATAATACGTTTTCCGACAATTTCATAATTCCGATAAATTTCTTACAAGTCTCAAATCTTATCACTTGTGAGTTCTTACTTACGTTCTTAAAATATGTCCTGTATGTACGGGGTGTAACATTCTTCCCCCCTTAGAAACATTCGTCCTCGAATGTTCTTTCGGAGTCAAACTTAAGATTAGCGACATAGTTTCCTTTCACAACCCCGACATACTAATAATGCCACACATGGCCCTAATACCTCGCACACGCATATCCGTCCATCATAAGCCCAAAAGAGGTTATCTTTTCGTACTTCCAACTCTTTCTAGCATACATACATAACTTCCATACCAATTCTGGCCTCTAATCTTTGGAGTCACTCTATAAGACAATATACGACCATTTCCGTCTTTCACGACCTGGTTTCGGTGGAACGCGTCCACGAACCCGTAAAACAATTAACTAGACTTGAGCCTTGCACTGCGTGACTCGCCACGAGCTTAACTACTACCAACTGATCCCACTCCATTTCAGGCCATGGGAGACCCGTATCAGTCCTCAACCACTCGGCCGCACTTAACTCTTATCCTCGTCCGACTTAAAATCTTATTGCCATAGAAAGCCTTATATACCTAAGGTCTCTAAGAATCAATATTCTTAGGCTCGCAAATTTTCACGCCCAAGCCTACCTTACGATCCCCCAAGAACGGGTACAAAAACTTCTCATAAAACCAAAACCATGTTGTCTCGATCACAACAACCATTACTTACTCTATACCTGACCTCATCCGCACAATTCTCTTAAGCCTACTACGCAGCCTTAATCTATTAACATGACATTCCGTTAGGTTCCTTAACATGGCTTCTGGGGTTCACTACCCTATCGCATACCTCATCCTTTCCCAATTATCTCAAATAAAACATAAGATCTTGGCGAGAATTCATTAACTATTCCATACCTTCCCGTGATCTAGTTAGTCTTTACCAATTCTCGGAAATCTAACATCATTCTAGGCAACACGCGTCGACTTCATACATAACTCCGTATAGATGTATGTCACAATACCAACTATACTACAATCATTACCAACCCGGATACGCAATCCACATAGTCATTCCCGGTCATCACGCTTTCTCAGTCGCAATCAACATAACTCGTTAGGGAGAGACGACTTAACAACACAACTCTATCGCACGATCTCAGAGTGAGAAGAATGGAAACCATCCTACATGTCCCGCACCTCCTCGATTATAGATGTGGTGCACAACACACCAATAATCAAGACTCTACTAGACACGCCGTAGACACTTTCCGATGACTAATCGCTCGATACCACTTTTGTCACGACCCGACCTCGGCGATGGTGCCCTACCCGGCACCTGCTGGTATACGTCGATAATAGCAGGAACATACATGAAACTTATAAAATAAAATAACGAGAAATTAAACCACGCTAGCCGATAAGGCTACCTTCCCGACACATATACATATACATAACAACATCGCCACATCCCTTTCTTTTTACAAACCGACCCACAACATACGTGACTACTGCACTCTAAGAATTAAAATCATGGCGGACAGGCCCCGCCATACCCTTAATGTACATAAGTCTACCACATCGTGAAACCGTACTAAAAGATAAGCCTCGGAGTGAAAGGAGCTTCTTTCCAAAATCGAACAGAGATCCTAAAAGCAAGGATCACCAACTGTGTACCTATCACCGCGGCATGAACGCAGCCGGCGGGTCAAGATAACAAAAATTTGCAGTATGGAATGTAAATAAAATGCAATAAACAAATCATATCTTTATAAAAGAATGTCATTTTAACTCAAATCAATCATATATTAACTGCCTTTCCTTCTTTCGATAAGATTTAACAACATATTCTTACATACTTACTTAAGAGTTTAATCCACTTTTTCACATAACTTACATATCTTACATAACATAATCCGCCCATTTATGGACACGGTGTACTGATGAATCATGTGACATAATCCGACCCGCCCATGGGCTCGATTATCGTGGAATCATATAACATAATCCGCCCGCCGGGCTCTGTATTGTGCAATCATATAACATAATCCGCCCGCCGTGGGCCTCGGTGTCGTGTGGAATCATATAACATAATCCGCCCGCCGTGGGGCTCTGCATCGTGTGGAATCATATAACATAATTCGCCCGCCCGTGGGGCTCGGTGTAAGATGACGTAACCCTATGGCGAAGGCTCCTGGGTAATATGGCGTAATCCGCCATGTGTAGGCTCGGTGTATCTCATAACGTAATCCGCCTATTTGTAGGCTCGGTGTATTTCATAACGTAATCCGCCTATTTGTAGGCTCGGTGTATTTCATAACGTAATCCGGCCTATTTGTAGGCTCGGTGTATTTTCCTTACATAACATTTCCAAACCATCTTTTCACTTCTTCTTAAGTCGTCATAACAACTTCCCATAAAGCTATTATAACAACCTTTCATTTTAGAGAACTTAAGACACTTTTATTCTTACAACATTAGGAAAACTAGATCCAAAATACTACATACATACATACTTAAAAAGAATCATAGAACTCCTTTCTTTTAAAGCTCAAGTCACATACTCTTTTGGAAACCATCTTCTTAACTTTTGAAATAAATTAAGAAGCCATACTTTGTAAAATTAAGCCATTTCCACTTATAAAATCAAGGCTTATAGCCTTAACACCTCGTAGCATACACTCTTTCAAATCATGTCGCTTATACTTTAGAAATCAAGTCCCATAACTTGAAAAATAAAGTTTCATAATCCTTTAAAGAAAATCAAAGTTCATAGTCTTAAAACTTCATAACATACATTCTTTAAAGTCCATTTACTTATACTTGTAAAATCATGTCATCTACACTTTTAAAACCAATCCCCTTTTCACATATAAATTCAAGTCATTTTCAAACATAAAAATCAACTTACTTACTTTAAACAAATCAAGACACATAGCCTTTAAATCAAATCTCATAATTTCCTAACCATTCTTACTAACGTCTCCCATAAGACCTAGTAAGGACTTAGGACAATTTAAACATACTTTTAACTTAGATTCAACAATGTAAATACTTCTTAACTTCTAAGAGTAGAAGGAATCTTGAAATACTATCACATGGATATTTCATACGTAGGATCATGCCAAAGAAAGTAGAGGTTCACATACCTCGCGACGACTAGCGACAAGTTGCAAAAAGGCTCCAAAGTACTTCAACCTCAACGAATCTTAATCCAACTCCAATCCGAAGTCGCTCCTTAGTAGTTTAGAACCTCTCCAAGACACTTCAATCCATTTGTTGAGACCCTTAGAACCATACCAACAACTTTCCTTCAAACTTCCAATCCAAAACCTAGAAAGCCACTAGGTTTTCACTTTGCGACTAATACGAAAACTCTCTTTTTCCGGGATTTTTCTATTGAGATATACTTACACTACCCTAAAGAACCTTGGGTTAAAGTGGGGAGTTGAATGGACAAGAAACAAAAAAAATTCTTTCTTTTTTTTTCCTTGAACCCGTGAGCTCAAGCCTTGAGTTCTTCAATTTATGAAAAAAATTGGCTAAGGTTGGCTCTCTCAAGCTACTAGTAGTAATATAAAGGGACATGGAGGGTTATGATATAAACACATGGGTGGTTTAGATGTAGTCTTACAAAATATCAAGACCATCATGACCTTTGACTTTAGTCAATATTATCAAGCTACACTTGCAAGACTTGTTCATCCAAGACTTATGGTAAATGACCATTGGGACATGCCTAATTCGACCAAGGCATACTAAGGGGGTGACACGTGTCGCCTCCCATTCACACAATAATACGTTTTCCGACAATTTCATAATTCCGATAAATTTCTTACAAGTCTCAAATCTTATCACTTGTGAGTTCTTACTTACGTTCTTAAAACATGTCCTGTATGTACGGGGTGTAACACATTGACCAAGTGTTTAAGGCATTTTCCATCAAAAAAACGTGCCAACAATTGCCCATTGTTGTCGTCCACTTGAGGGTGACAAGTGTCGCCCTCTCGTTGGTCCAAAATATTTCATCTCTAAAAATCCGCAAAAATAATAAATGTCACAACCGTAATTTTCCTTCGCAAGGTTTGGAAAACTTTTCGCCTGAAACAATTCTTTCGGGTTGTGCACAATTTTCGCCCCTTGCCTAACTTAAGGCTTAAACTTCAGACGCACGCCTACGCATATACTGAAATACGGTATAACATTCTCCCCTCCTTAGAAACATTCGTCCCGAATGTTCCTTCCCAAGACATATAATGATAAAGTTCCTCATAACTTAAACAGTTTGCAAATGCCACACATGGCCACAATACAACAATTAAGCAAATATGTCAATGAAAATTTACAAGTAGGAAAGTGAGTTACCCGAGGTGTGGGAATAGGTGAGGATACTTCGCCTCATGTCCTCCTCGCCTTCCCACGCCATCTCCTCCCCGAGCTCGCTCCGCCACAAGACTTTGACTAGCCACGCCCATGGTCCGCAGACGCCTAACCCGACGATCGACATCGCTATGGGCATCTCCTCATACGATAACCCCTGGCCACCGACATCGCCAATCGGTGCACCCTAGATGGATCCCCGATACATCTCCTCAAAGATAGAAACATGAAAAACCGGATGCACTACTCAAGATCGGACGGCAGTCCAACTCATAGGCAACCTTTCCTACCTCGCGGATAACTGACACACCCAATGTACTGGGCCGAAGTTTCCCTTTCTTCCCGAATCTCATCACACCCTTCATGGGTGACACCTTCAGGAAAACCCAATCATCAACCTCGAACTCCAGATGCCGACGACGATGATCTGCATACGACTTTTGTCGACTCTGAGCTGTTAATAGCCGCTCTTGGATAAGCTTCACCTTATCCATCGCTCACAACTGTGTCCGTCCTACTAATCGCACTCGCCCACATCAAACCAGCCTATCGACGATCTGCACTTCCTCCCATACGAGGCCTCATAAGGCGTCATCTGAATACTGGAGTGGTAGCTATTATTATACGCAAACTCAATTAGAGGCAAATGATCCTCCCAGCTACCCCTGAAGTCAATAACACAGGCTCGCAGCATATCCTCAAGAGTCTGGATAGTGCGCTCTGCATGTCCGTCATTCGAGGATGGAATGCGACTGTGCTCACATGCATCCCTAATCCCTTCTGGAAGGACCTCCAGAAGTTAGCCGTAAACTGGGATCCTCTGTCTGATATGATAGAAATAGGGACCCCATGCAGCCTCACGATCTCTCGGATGTAAAGTCTGGCATAATCCTCAGCCGAAAAGGTCGTCCCCGACGGAAGAAAGTGGGCTGATTTCACACCGCCGACGATAACCCAAATAGAATCATGTTTCTGAGTGCGAGGTAACCCTATGATAAAGTCCATGTTGATCACCTCCCACTTCCGTGTCGGGATCTCTATCGCTCGCAACAAACCACCGTGCCTCCGGTGCTCTACCTTCACCGCCGACAACACGCACCGAGCCACAAACTCGCAACGCCCTCTTCAAGCCATCCCACCAATACACGGACCGAGGTCGTGGTACATCTTGGTCGCACTCGACGGATAGAGTAACGCCGCTATGTGCTTCCCTAGAACTCCGCCGCCAAGTCCTGCAATATCCGGAACACACAACCTGCCCTCAAACCTCAACACCCCATCAGGTGCTACCTCAAAAGGACCCTTCCCCTCACGAAGCGCCGTATCACGATAGCGCGTCAAAACCGGATCCTCAAATTGTTGCCTCTTCACCTCCTCGACGATGGAAGACTCGGCAACCTCTCGAACTCGAACCCCGCTGCTATCAGAATCAATCAATCGGAATCCAAGGCTCGCTAACTGATGTAAATCGCGAACCATGCCCTTCCTCTCTGGCTGCACATCTGATAGGCTACCTATCGACCTACGACTAAGGGCATATTCCACAACATTGGCCTTCCCCGGGTGGTACAGGATATCGACATCGTAATCCTTGAGTAACTCTAACCACCGTCTCTCGCTGTAAGTTCAGCTCCTCCGTCAAGATATCTGAGGCTCTTGTCACGACTCCAACCAGTGGCGTGGATCGTGCCTTACCCGGGCACCCAAGTAGTCATACATCATAGTAAATCAGCGGAAATAAAACTTAAACATGAAACAAGATATATGATCATAAAACAGGCCAACCAAACGGTCACCTTCCAATAAAATATATATACAAATCTTTCAAAACGAACAGTTTAATCCCTTTTACAAACCCCCGCCTACAACAAGATTCATGCACTTCTAAGAGTTTTTATACAACATGACGACAGGTTCCCGCCATACCCCCGAATGTACAAGAACCTACAACTCAGGGTGACATACCCAAAGATAAGCCTCCGGAGAAACGGAGCTTCCCAACGCTGAACTGTGATCCTAAGAGCGAGGATCAACATCGGCGTACTTTCACTGCAGATGAACACGCCTCCCAAGGAGGTCGCATAACAGTACCAAGTATATGAAATCAAAATATCAGAATGAAATCATAGCGATCTATATAAAGCAGAGACATGTATGATAACCAAACTACGCTCACCATAAATAAGCAACATGTAAGTCGTGGACTCACGCCTCGAGTCATCACTCAAATATAACTACGGGTCTCACGCCCGCAACATCAATCATGCCCGTGGAATACCTTCCTCATCACGGCATTTCCATGATATAATAACACCACAGAGTACACATGAACACCAAGTCCGTACTAACAATACTATACAACCAAACCACGGTTCGACACGGCAAGTACGTAAAGCCGACTACCAGATACTCAGGCCGCGCCACGATGACCGGCAAGTACGAGGGCTAACTACTGTGTACCGCGTCAGATCACGAGACTTCGCCACTACATCGAACGGCAAGTGCGAGGGCTAACTACTGTGCACCAAGGCCGAATCACCACGCAGACGGCAAGTACGAAAGCCGACCACCGATACCAAGGCCGATCAAGAAACCTCATGGAGAGCTAGTCCATGGAATAACACTATCAACGTGAAACGAACCTCATCACGGCCGCATACCCGCGACCATCCATCGAGTCCGCGGTTATCCTACCATCACCCCGGCCTGACGCGCCGCCAGACGGCCCCGCTGGCCGCAAGAATAACAATCTCCCAAGTTAGTATGACACTCACCCTTATGAAGTTTTCCACAACGACTACACCGAGACAAAGGCGACCTCATCCGCGAAAGCACTCCTACCCCCAAAATCTAAAACCCGAGCCCCGACCGCCTCCCGAATATCCCGGCGTCCCGGCGTCGTGAGGACCACTGTTATACCCCGTAGTTCCGTGGTATGTATGCGAGGACGACGCACGAGAATACGCGTAAAGATCGGAAAGGAAGAAAGAGGTGATTTTTTCCACTAAAAGTTTCCGCTTTTGTGAAGGAAAAGGTTCGTTAACGGGAATCGATTCCCGTGATTTGGTTTTGGACTTCTTAGATTATATTAGAATTATGGAATTTTATTTTCTGAATGGTCACTGGGCCCACGGAGAAATTTACTGGCTTTGGGGCCCGCTTTGATTTTGAGATTTTGGCCGTTATGGATATTTTCTAAGACGAAATATTTTGATTTAATCGGGGCGACACGTGTCACCCCACGTGGCACCTCGGGCCGAAATATGTTTGTGCACAACACCTGCTAGAGTCGCTTTCGACGAAACGCTCTACCTAACTTACGGGCGGTAAATTACGCTATGTCATTTAGTATTTTTGCGGATTTTTCCGAGTGACGAAACGCTTTGGACCAACGAGAGGGCAACACTTGGCACCCTCTCGCCAGTGGACTTGGGCGGGCGCAGGCCGATTGACGGGCGCGGTTGCTAGATATTTGTGTAGATATTTGTGAGGTTTTACGAGTAGGTCTAGGCACTTGGGCATATCTCGCCCTCCACTTGCCCCCACTTGGCTAGATCTTGGCCATTGGTTGGCCTTTGCTTGGCCTATAAATACCCTCCCCTTTGAAGACTTCTTCATCCATTCCATAATTTCCAAGTCTCAAAACCTCCTCCCTCCTCGTTGGTTTCGCCCCTCCTCTTCCTTTGAGGCTCGCCGAGGGTGCACCCTCCTAGAGGCCTCGCCGGTGGTACACCCTCCCAGTGGTGTGCCGAGGTACCCCCTCTTGGTAGGAAATACTCTCCAAGTATTGTTGTAATGCCCAAATTACCTTAGCCGTATACCTTGTAGTATTCCAAAGAAACCTCTATACGAAGAGTCTAAATACTACAGATGTCCTTTTGTCTCAAACCGAAACCCTAAGGAAATCTTCATTGAGTGATCAAGTAATTAAGTAGAAGTTGGTTAGAACTTCTAAGGTTGTTTGAGCGTCGAGCACCGAGTAGTGAGCTAAGCGTTGCATAAGGATCGACATTTATACTTGGATAATTATGGGCTTATCGAGGTAATTATCTTGTCTCTATTTGTAATTGGAAATTACATGTTGTTAGATTATATAGTTGAAGTATACTATATATAGAACTAAGCTTAGTATCGCGCAATGTCTTTTGACTTAAGCTCAAGAATCGAATCGAATCAGAATTACATAGGATCAGACATGAGACTTGTGTAGTAATCGTGGAGTAGAATTGTACCCGTCGTTAGATGTATAACCCCCGTTGGCTTCGTAGCCGCCCTGCTAGAGAGGAGATTTACGCTGTCATGGGGAGTGTCACGAATTTTCTCAGAGAATGTTCTACGATAAGATCTTGATGTTAATAAGCGTCACGTGGCCTTATAGGTCAAGTACTACGTGTGGCGCGCTCTACTTGGCTAAGGAGTAGCCGACACTGGAAGTACTGAGCGCTTTTGCTATTAGTCGATACTGCCGCGAGGTATGTGAACCTCTTCCTATCTCTTCTAGCATGATACGTGTGAACTATGTAGTACGGTGAGACGCATACGTACTAAATGTATTTGATTGGTGTAGAATATAAAGTGTTATAACGGCTTTATGGGAAGTTGGTTATAACGGCTTTATGTTGGTAAGAAAATACATGTGGTTTTTAAAAGGTAAATCGAATTGAACTATAATCGCTTGTTATGTGTTAATAAAGAACTTGAAGTATTTCAAAAGAGTTTTGAATCATTTTGAAAGAAGAAGTAATACTTGGTTTTTGAAAACTTAAGAGTTATACTAGCTTTATGGGAAGTTAGGTATAACGCTTAAGAATGTTTCACCGATTTCGAAATCGAATGTGTATCGACAAACCACAAGAAATAATAAAGGGAAATGTTTTGATTAATTAAGTATTAATAAAACCAAGAGCAACTTCCATCCGCATGAAGCCAAGATGAGACAAAATGATATTTCCTAGATCATGGTTGTCAGAATAAGATTGTTATAAACAAGAATATCCTACTCACATATAAGGCTTATGTTTCTGTGATTGTTTAAAAGAAAATTATATTCTTAAATGAATAAGGCTATGAACTTAAACCTTTCTAAAATAAGAAACGTGAACATTTGAAATTAGGCAAACTCGACGCTTGGGAAATAATGTTGTTACTTGATTTTACAAAGGTAAGAGTTTTGGCTTTCTTAAAAGGATGGTCACTCTATTTTATACTACGTATCAGGTGACTTATGTGAAAGAAACAGATCTTTTAAAGATTTAATGTGAAGTACTTTGGGGTTAGATAATTCGAACTTGTTAGTAGAAAGCACCTTGTGTGAATAACTTGATTGTATCGGTTTGTGATAGCCTTATAATACTTTCTTGTTGATTTGAGAAGTAAACATGTTAGGATGCTACGTGTGTTAGTATCTTGTGATGTTAGTGTAAAGCGGTTTTCCTCGATCGCGCTTTAAAGTTGTTTGACTATCACCGTTATGCTGGTATTGTACCACTCACCTTGACTTGTGTCCCGAGGTTAAGCTGCCTCCGACGCGGGTAGACTCAGCGGTCCGGGACCATGATTCGAGGATACCCTACGCGGGTCCAGTGGATCCATGCGAACTACGGAGTTCCGTGTTAGTTTACGGCCCTCGTGGTCACGCGGTCTTTGCGGTCACGCGGATCGCGAGTCCGTGATTTACGCCGGGAGTAGCTACCCTCGGCCGGGTTATACCTCACGCGCCTACGAGGTTGGCCTACGCGAGTCGCGGAGAGTTCTGTGGCTAGACGCGCACATTTGATACATCGCGGCAGTGACCGCCTTTATCATGCGACGCCCAGACAGATATCATGACACATTTTATGACCTTGTTGGTACTGTGGTGTTAGTAGTCGGCCATGCCTTCGCATTTACCTCGCATCGCTTTATTAGGACACAGCGGGACTCGTGTTCATGTATTCCTTGATGTTTGTGTATCATAAACCGCCGCAGTGGAAGGTATTCCACGCACGATTGATGTTGTGGGCGTGAGACCCATTGGTAAAATTGAGTGATGACTGAGGCGCGAGTCCCCGACTTGACATTATCGCTACTTATGGTGAATCAGAGTTTGTTATCATACATGTCTCCCGCTTTGTATAGACTACTATGATTTCATTTACGATTTATTTTCGCCACATACTTGGTACTGCCATCGACTCTTTCGGGCCGCTCATGCCATGAGTAAAGGTACACCGCCATCGATCCTCGCCTTAGGGTCACAGTCACATGGAAAGCTCCGCTTCTCCGAGGCTTATCAGCCGTATAGTCCCCGTTGTCAGAGGTGTTTACATTCGTGGTATGGCGGCCCCGTCCCGCCATTGTTGTCGATCATTTCTTAGAGGTCCAGAGTACCGCCAGTGTGGTGGTTTGTAAAAGGGATTAAACTGCTCATGTTGGAAAAAGTTGTTATTTATATATATGCCGAAAGGCAAGTTTTTCTCGATTATTGTTTCATATTTCATAATATGTCTCGTATTGTTTTATGTTCCGATTACTCGATGTTGTATCACTAGGGTGCCCGGTAAGGCACCACCACGTCTTAATCGGTCGTGACAAAAGTGGTATCGTGAGCGCTTAATCCTCTGAAAGTGTCTACTGCATCAGATCCAGAGAGTCTTGATTATCGGTGCCGTGCACCATGCCAATAATCGTGAGGCTATAGGATATTTAGGATTGGTTTCTATTCTTCTCACTCGAGATCGTGCCTTAGAGCCGAGTTGTAAGTCGACCCTCCGATGAAATTCTTTCCTTATCGCTATGCCTCCGCGCAGGCAACCCGCCCGTGAGGGCAAGACACCGGCGGAGCCAGCAGAGTTCGTGAGGGTCATGAGGGCACAGCCCAATCATAACCTAGGTAGTGCTTCATTCGGGATTTCGCGACGCCACTAGCCCCGTAAGAGTTTAGCACAATGACGGCAGCTCCATCGCTGGCCCATGATATTTGAACCTTCGCCCACGATCGGAACAAGTGAATATAGATTGCAAAGAGGCGACTTACATTAGCTATGGATTTGGCTACCGTGAGATTATACCGACGTATCACGCAGTCTTGATGACTACCTAAGAGAGGGTTGTGCAAGAGTAATTCTTCATTGGTTGAGCATGGCCTCGTACGGCTTATGTACAGCAGCCGAGAACGTAGAGATCGACGTTAACCAAGCGACAGCAGGAGAGGCCAGAGCAGCAAGGTCCTTCTGAACTTTCAAGCGTAGTATACCTTAAGTGCTATGTTCGATAGAAGTGTTAGTTGTGATTAGAAATCACGGTGGTTAACCGAGTAAGATTTTGGGGGATGTAGGCGCGAGCCTTAGAGTGTTATACGCGGAGACCTTAGAGGTAAGGCCATCTCAAGAAAAGGTGTAGTTTTATGTTTGATCCTCATCGTAAGTGCATAGTGCACGTGAGCTATGTTCGGGGATAGGTCCCTGGCAGCGTGGAATGAAAGTGGGTCGAAGTGAGGCCACGCCGCGTCAACCCGCCGCAGTTTGGTGGGGTCGGTCATGGTGGTCCCGCCTTGTGTTAGGTTGTGAGGGTGTTAGGCCCAAGTTTAGTTAACCAAACAGACGAGTTCGTGGATGCGCTCGACCCGTGGTCGGGCCGATGAGGCAGCCCATCGTATTTTTCTACCAGACCGCGACTTACCGTGTTGAGTTATCTAAAAGGTTGTAAGGTCGCACGAGGTGCCTACCTTCACCTTATGACAAACAAAGGAGCCTGTGGTACGCTGTTTTTGTTTCCGGAAGTTTTACCAGCAGGTTAAGAACTCAGTAGTCTCAGACCGCATTCGCCTCGCCAGTGTGGATTTCGTGGGTAGTCGCGGGATTGTTGTCTCCTCAGAGAGAAGTGCTTCTAGCTACCTTTCGTTGTTCTGATGTCGCTTTATGAAGCCTTGTAAGGGCGGAAGTGTAAGTCACGGCCGATTGGTTCGATGTTGGCAAGGTTCGCATACTGGTTCAGCTTGTTCCAGCAGACGCGGATGTGGTAAAGCTCGCCTGTAAGAAGTTCGCACTCGAGGAATCGTATGATAATCGCGACGACGCCAGAGTTCAGCCGATACGGTCTTCTGAAAGTACCACCCGACAGTGGTGTGACGAGTTTTGGAAATGTATGAACTTAGCCCGAGTTACTTGGGCTTTTTGAGTTCATGTGAAGAATAGGCCGTGCTTATATGTTAGCAATTGCCGTCCGACTTAGGAGGCAAGACGTCCGGCCTTTCAGATTGTTATGTTCGGGCCGAGCGATAAAGAGGCCGAGCTCTACCACGGAATGCACCGAACCGTGGCTCTCCGTATGGCACATCCCGAGAAGCGGCCGTAGGCACGCCTCGTGGATCGCAGCCGGCACCATTTGTCGGGTCGCCGAGCAAGGCTCGCGCAAAGTGACAAAAGTGGTATCGGATCGAGGAAGTATATTTTGACCCCGAAGAGGTATTTGTGGTGATATAGAGGTGTTTCTCGTGGGCTTGGATGTAAGTCTTTGCGCAGTGTTTCCATGGCCAAAGTGTGGCAGATTGTTCTCATGCATAAGATAGCAGAGACTATATCGACGCTTGTATGTTTGGGGACTTAGAAGGAACATTCGACGAATGTTTCTGGCGGGGAAGAATGTTATACCCCGTAGTTCCGTGGTATGTATGCGAGGACGACGCACGAGAATAATGCATGCAAAAGATCGGAAAGGAAGAAAGAGGTGATTTTTTCCACTAAAAGTTTCCGCTTTTGTGAAGGAAAAGGTTCGTTAACGGGAATTGATTCCCGTGATTTGGTTTTGGACTTCTTAGATTATATTAGAATTATGGAATTTTATTTTCTGAATGGTCACGCTGGGCCCACGGAGAAATTTACGCTTTGTGGGCCCGCTTGATTTTGAGATTTTGGTCGTTATGGATATTTTCTAAGACGAAATATTTTGATTTAATCGGGGCGACACGTGTCACCCCACGTGGCACCTCGGGCCGAAATATGTTTGTGCACAACACCCTGCTAGAGTCGTTGACGAAACGCTCTACCTAACTTACGGGCGGTAAATTACGCTATGTCATTTAGTATTTTTGGCGGATTTTTCCGAGTGACGCAAACGCTTTGGACCAACGAGAGGGCAACACTTGGCACCCTCTCGTCAGCGGACTCAAGGGCGTTAGGCCGATTGACGGGCGGTCTGCTAGATATTTGTGTAGATATTTGCAGGGTTTTAAGCGAGTAGGTCTAGGGGCACTGGCATATCTCGCCCTCCACTTGCCCCCACTTGGCTAGATCTTGCCATTGGTCGCCTTTGCTTGGCCTATAAATACCCTCCCCTTTGAAGACTTCTTCATCCATTCCATAATTTCCAAGTCTCAAAACCTCCTCCTCCCTCCTTGGTTTCGTCCCTCCTCTTCCTTGCGAGGCCTCGCCGAGGGTGCACCCTCCTAGAGGCCTTGGCCGAGGGGTACACCCCTCCTAGTGGTGTCGCAGGTACCCCCTCTTGGTAGAAATACTCTCCAAGTATTGTAATGCCCAAATTATCTTAGCCGTATACCTTGTAGTATTCCAAAGAAACCTCTATACGAAGAGTCCTAAATACTACCAGATGTCCTTTTTGTCTCAAACCAAACCCTAAGGAAATCTTCATCGAGTGATCAAGTAATTAAGCAGGTTGGTTAGAACTTCTGGCGGTTGTTCGAGCGGTCGAGCACCCGAGTAGAGCTAAGCGCCATAAGGATCGACATTTATACTTGGATAATTATGGGCTTATCGAGGTAATTATCTTGTCCTCTATTTGTAATTGGAAATTACATGTTGTTAGATTATATAGTTGAAGTATACTATATATAGAACTAAGCTTAGCATCGCGCAATGTCTTTGACTTAAGCCTCAAGAATCGAATCAATCAGAATTACATAGGATCAGACATAAAGAGACTTGTGTAGTAGTACCGTGAGTAGAATTGTACCCGCTCGTTAGATGTATAACCCCGTTGGCTTGGTAGCCTACCGTTAGAGAGAGATTTACGCTGTCATGTGAGGTGCCGAATTTTCTCAGAGAATGTTCTACGATAAGATCTTGATGTTAATAAGTCGCCAGGGCCTTATAGGTCAAGTACTACGTGTGGCGCGTTCTACTTGGCTTAAGGAGTAGCCGATACTGGAAGTACTTGAGCGCTTTGCTATTAGTCGATACTGCCGCGAGGTATGTGAACCTCTTCCTATCTCTTCTAGCATGATATGTGGAACTATGTAGTACGGTAGACGCATACGTACTAAATGTATTTGATTGGTGTAGAATATAAAGTGTTATAACGCTTTATGGGAAGTTGGTTATAACGGCTTTACGTTGGTAAGAAAATACATGTGGTTTTTAAAAGGTAATCAATTGAACTATAATCGCTTGTTATGTGTTAATAAAGAATCTCAAGTATTTCAAAAGAGTTTTGAATCATTTTGAAAGAAGTTAAGTAATACTTGGTTTTTGAAAACTTAAGAGTTATACTAGCTTTACGGGAAGTTAGGTATAACGCTTAAGAATGTTTCATCGATTTCGAAATCGAACGTATCGACAAACCACAAAGAAATACATTAAAGGGAAATGTTTTGATTAATTAAGTATTAATAAAACCAAAGAGCAACTTCCATCCGCATGAAGCTAAGATGAGACAAAATGATATTTCCTAGATCATGGTCATTGTAATAAGATTGTTATAAACAAGAATATCCTACTCACATATAAGGCTTATGTTTCGATTGTTTAAAAGAAAATTATATTATTAAATTAATAAGACAATGAACAACTAAACATATCTAAAATAAGAAACGTGAACATTTGAAATTAGGCAAACTTGGACGCTTGGGGAAATAATGTTGTTACTTGATTTTACAAAGGTAAGAGTTTTGGCTTTCTTAAAAGGATGGTCACTCTATTTTATACTACGTATCAGGTGACTTATGTGAAAGAAACAGATCTTTTAAAGATTTAATGTGAAGTACTTTGGGGTTAGATAATTCGAACTTGTTAGTAGAAAGCACCTTGTGTTAATAACTTGATTGTATCGTTTTGTGATAGAGTTATAATACTTTCTTTTTGATTTTATAAGTAAACTTGTTAGGATGCTACGGTGTTAGTATCTTGTGATGTTAGTGTAAAGGGGTTTTCCTCGATCGCGCTTTAAAGTTGTTTGACTATCACCGTTATGCTGGTATTGTACCACTCACCTTGACTCAGGTCCGAGGTTGCCGCCTCCGACGCGGGTAGACTCAGCGTCCGGGACCATGATTCGAGGATACCTCACGCGGTCCAGGGATCCATGCGAACTACGGAGTTCCGTGTTAGTTTACGCCCTTGTGGTCACGCGGTCGTGGGTCACGCGGATCGCGAGTCCGTGATTTACGCCGGGAGTAGCTACCTCGAAGCGGGTTATACCTCACGCGCCTACGAGGTTGGCCTACGCGAGTCGCGAGAGTTCTGTGGCTAGACGCGCACATTTGATATCGCGCGCGAGTGACCGCCTTTTTATCACGTGACGGTTCAGACAGATATCATGACACATTTTATGACCTTGTTGCACCGTGGTGTTAGTAGCTCGCCATGCCTTCGCATTTACCCTCGCATCGCTTTATTAGACACAGCGGACTCGTGTTCATGTGTATTCCTTGATGTTTGGTATCATAAACCGCCAGCGATGAAGGTATTCCACGCACGATTGATGTTGGCGTGAGACCCATTGGTAAAATTGAGTGATGACTGAGGCGCGAGTCCCCGACTTGACATTATCGCTACATTTACGGTGAATCAGAGTTCGTTATCATACATGTCTCCCGCTTTGTATAGACTACTATGATTTCATTTACGATTTATTTTCGCCACATACTGTACCGCCAGATCGACCTCTTTCGGGGCCGCTCATGCCACGTAAAGGTACACCGCCATCGATCCTCGCCTTAGGGTCACAATACATGGAAAGCTCCGCTTCTCCGAGGCTTATCAGCCGTATAGTCCCCTGTTGTAGGTGTTTACATTCGTGGTATGGCGGGCCCCGTCCCGCCATTGTTGTCGTATCATTTCTTAGAGGTCCAGTAGTACTGCCAAGTGTGGTTTGTAAAAGTGGATTAAAACTGCTCATGTTGGAAAAGTTGTTATTTATATATATGCCGAAAGGCAAGTTTTTCTCAGATTATTGTTTCATATTTCATAATATGTCTCGTATTGTTTTATGTTCCACGACACTGATGTTGTATCACTAGGGTGCCCGGTAAGGCACTACCACGCCCTAATCGGTCGTGACAAAAGTGGTATCGAGCGCTTAATCTCTGAAAGTGTCTACGCATCAGATCCAAGAGAGTCTTGATTATCGCAAGGCGCACCACGCCAATAATCGTGAGGCTATAGGATATTTAGGATTGGTTTCTATTCTTCTCACCGAGATCGTGCTTAGAGCCGAGTTGTAAGTCGACCCTCCGATGAAATTCTTTCCTTATCGTTATGCCTCCGCGCAGGCAACCCGCCCGTGAGGGCAAGACACGGCGGAGCGCGAGCAGAGTTCAGAGGGTCATGAGGGCACAGCCCAATCATTACCTAGGTAGTGCTTCATTCGGGATTTCGCGACGCCACTAGCCCCGTAAGAGTTTAGCATGACGGCAGCTTCCTACCGCGCCCATGATATTTGAACCTTCGCCCACGACCGAACAGTGAATATAGATTGCAAAGAGGCGACCTACATTAGCTATGGATTTGGCTACCAGAGATTATACCGATGTACCACGAGTCTTGACGACTACCTAAGAGAGGTCAGTGCAAGAGTAATTCTTCATTGTTGAGCATGGCCTCGTGGTACGGCTTATGTACAGCAGGCCGAGAAACGTAGAGATCGACGGGTTAACCAAGGACAGCAGGAGAGGGCCAGAGCAGCAAGGTCCTTCTGAACTTTCAAGCGAGTATACCTTAAGTGCTATGTTCGATAAAGAAGGTGTTAGTTGTGATTAGAAATCATGTGGGTTAACCGAGTAAGATTTTGGGGATAGAGAAGGTGTGAGCCTTAGAGTGTTATACGTGGAGACCTTAGAGGTAAGGCCATCTCAAGAAAAGGTGTAGTGTTATGTTTGATCTCATCGTAAGGCATAAAGACGCGAGCTATGTTCGGGGATAGGTCCTGGCAGCGTGGAATGAAAGTGGGTCGAAGTCAGGCCACGCCGCGTCAACCCGCGCAGTTTGGTGGGGTCGGTTTGTGGTGGTCCCGCCTTGTGTTAGGGTTGTGATGGTGTTAGGCCCAAGTTTAGTTAACCAACAGACGAGTTCGTGGACGCGCTCGACCGTGGTCGGGCCGACGAGGGCAGCCCATCGATTTTTCACCAGACCGCTTACTCGGCTGTGTTGAGTTATCTAAAAGGTTGTAAGGCTGCACGAGGTGCCTACCTTCACCTTATGACAAACAGTGGAGCCCAGGGTACGGCTGTTTTTGTTTCTGGAAGTTTTACCAGGCAGGGTTAAGAACTCAAAGTAGTCTCAGACCGCATTCGCCTCGCCGCGGTGGATTTCAGGTAGTCGCGATTGTTGTCTCCTCAGAGAGAAGTGCTTCTAGCTACCTTTTCGTTGTTCGGATGTCGCTTATGAAGCCTTGTAAGGGCGAAGTGTAAGTCACGGCCGATTGGTCTGATGTTGGCGTTCGCATACTGTTCAGCTTGTTCCAGCAGATCGTGGATGTGGTAAAGCTCGCCTGAAGAAGTTCCGCACTCGCAGGAATCGTATGATAATCGCACGACGCCAGAGTTCAGTCGACAATGGTCTTCTTGAAAGTACCACCCTGACAGTGTGACGAGTTTTGAAACGTATGAACTTAGCCCGAAAGTTACTTGGGCTTTTGAGTTCATGTGAAGAATAGGCCAGTCATTTATATGTTAGCAATTGCCGTCCGACTTAGAGGCAAGACGTCCGGCCTTCGATTGTTATGTTCGGGGCCGAGCGTATAAAGAGGCCGTGAGCTCTACCACGGAATGCACCAACCGTGGCTCTCCGTATGGCACATCCCGAGAAGCGGCCGTAGGCACGCCTCGTGATCGCAGCACCTGCACCATTTGTTGGGTCGTCGAGCAAGGCTCGCGCAAAGTGACAAAAGTGGTATCGTTGGATCGAGGAAGTATATTTTGACCCCGGAAGAGGTATTTGTGGTGATATAGAGGTGTTTCTCGTGGGCTTGGATGTAAGTCTTTGCGCAGTGTTTCCATGGCCAGCGTAAGGTGATTGTTCTCATAAGTATAGGAGTAGAGACTATATCGACGCTTGTATGTTTGGGGGCTTAGAAGGAACATTCGGGACGAATGTTTCTAAGGGGGGAAGAATGTTATACCCCGTAGTTCCAGGGTATGTATGCGAGGACGACGCATTTGAGAATACAATGCAAAAGATCGAAAGGAAGAAAGAGGTGATTTTTTTTCCACTAAAAGTTTCCGCTTTTTGTGAAGGAAAAGGTTCGTTAACGGGAATTGATTCCTGATTTGGTTTTTGGACTTCTTAGATTATATTAGAATTATGGAATTTTATTTTCTGAATGGTCACGCTGGGCCCACGGAGAAATTTACTGGCTTTGTGGGGCCCGCTTGATTTTGAGATTTTGGCCGTTATGGATATTTTCTAAGACGAAATATTTTGATTTAATCGGGGGCGACACGTGTCACCCCACGTGGCACCTCGGGTCGAAATATGTTTGTGCACAACACCCTGCTAGAGTCGCCGACGAAACGCTCTACCTAACTTACGGGCGGTAAATTACGGCTATGTCATTTAGTATTTTTGGCGGATTTTTCCGAGTGACGAAACGCTTGACCAACGAGAGGGCAACACTTGGCACCCTCTCGCCAGCGGACTTGGGCGGCGTTAGGCCGATTGACGGGCAAGGGTTGCTAGATATTTGTGTAGATATTTGCAGGGTTTTGGCGAGTAGTGGTCTAGGGGCACTGGGCATATTCGCCCTCCACTTGCCCCCACTTGGCTAGATCTTGGCCATTGGTTGGCCTTTGCTTGGCCTATAAATACCCTCCCCTTTGAAGACTTCTTCATCCATTCCATAATTTCCAAGTCTTGAAAACCTCCTCCTCCTCGTTGGTTTCGCCCTCCCTCTTCCTTCATGAGGCCTTGGCCGAGGTGCACCCCCTCCTGAGGCCTCGCCGGTGGGTACACCCTCCTAGTGGTGTGCCGTGAGGTACCCTCTTGGTAGGAAATACTCTCCAAGTATTGTTGTAATGCCCAAATTACCTTAGCCGTATACCTTGTAGTATTCCAAAGAAACCTCTATACGAAGAGTCTTAAATACTACCAGATGTCCTTTTTGTCTCAAACCGAAACCCTAAGGAAATCTTCACTGAGTGATTGAAGTAATTAAGTAAGTTGGTTAGAACTTCTAAGGTTGTTTGAGCGGTCGAGCACCGAGGTGAGCTAAGCTGCTAAGGATCGACATTTATACTTGATAATTATGGGCTTATCGAGGTAATTATCTTGTCCTCTATTTGTAATTGGAAATTACATGTTGTTAGATTATATAGTTGAAGTATACTATATATAGAACTAAGCTTAGCATCGCGGCAATGTCTTTCGACTTAAGCTCAAGAATCGAATCGAATCAGAATTACATAGGATCAGACACAAAGAGACTTGTAAGTAGATCGTGGAGTAGAATTGTACCCGTCGTTAGATGTATAACCCCTCGTTGGCTTCGTAGCCGCCCCTAGAGGAGGAGATTTACGCTGCATGTGGTGTCGCCGAATTTTCTTTAGAATGTTCTACGATAAGATCTTGATGTTAATAAGCGCATTGTGGCCTTATAGGTCAAGTACTACGTGTGGCGCGCTCTACTTGGCTTAAGGAGTAGCCGACGCTGGAAGTACTGAGCGCTTGGCTATTAGTCGATACTCGCCGCGAGGTATGCGAACCTCTTCCTATCTCTTCTAGCATGATACGTGTGAACTATGTAGTACGGTAGACGCATACGTACTAAAATGTATTTGATTGGTGTAGAACATAAAAGGTTATAACGGCTTTATGGGAAGTTGGTTATAACGCTTTATGTTGGTAAGAAAATACATGTGGTTTTTAAAAGGTAATCAATTGAACTATAACCGCTTGTTATGTGTTAATAAAGAACTTGAAGTATTTCAAACGAGTTTTGAATCATTTTGAAAGAAGAAGTAATACTGGGTTTTTGAAAACTTAAGAGTTATACTAGCTTTATGGGAAGTTAGGTATAACGGCTTAAGAATGTTTCACCGATTTCGAAATCGTAATGTGTATCGACAAACCACAAAGAAATAATTAAAGGGAAATGTTTTGATTAATTAAGTATTAATAAAACCAAAGAGCAACTTCCATCCGCATGAAGCTAAGATGAGACAAAATGATATTTCCTAGATCATGGTCATTGTAATAAGATTGTTATAAACAAGAATATCCTACTCACATATAAGGCTTATGTTTCGTGATTGTTTAAAAGAAAATTATATTCTTAAATGAATAAGGCTATGAACCACTAAACCTTTCTAAAATAAAAACGTGAACATTTGAAATTAGGCAAACTCGACGCTTGGGAAATAATGTTACTTGATTTTACAAAGGTAAGAGTTTTGGCTTTCTTAAAAGGACGGTCACTCTATTTTATACTACGGTATCAGGTGACTTATGTGAAAGAAATGCATCTTTAAAGATTTAATGTGTGAAGTACTTTGGGGTTAGATACGAACTTGTTAGTAGAAAGCACCTTGTGTGAATAACTTGATTGTATCGGTTTGTGATAGCCTTATAATACTTTCTTGTTGATTTGAGAAGTAAACATGTTAGGATGCTACGGTGTTAGTATCTTGTGATGTTAGTGTAAAGGGGTTTTCCTCGATCGCGCTTTTTAAAGTTGTTTGACTATCACCGTTATGTTGGTATTGTACCACTCACCTTGACTTGTGTCCGAGGTTGTCGCCTCCACGCGGGTAGACTCAGCGGTCCGGGACCATGATTCGAGGATACCTCACGCGTCCAGGGATCCATGCGAACTACGGAGTTCCGTGTTAGTTTACTACCTTGTGGTCATTCGGTTCAGGGCTACGCGATCGCGAGTCCGTGACGACGCCGGGAGTAGCTACCCGGCGGTTATACCTCACGCGGCCTACGAGGTTGGCCTACGCGAGTCGCGGAGAGTTCTGTGGCTAGACGCGCACATTTGATATCGCGCGAAAGTGACCGCCTTTTATCATGTGACGGCCTAGACAGATATCATGACACATTTTATGACCTTGTTGGTATCGCTGGTGTTAGTAGTCGGCTATGCCTTCGCATTTACCCTCAGATCGCTTTATTAGGACACAGCGGACCCGTGTTCATGTTATTCCTTGATGTTCAGGTATCATAAATCACGCCACAGTGAGGAAGGTATTCCACGCACGATTGATGCTGGGCGTGAGACCCATTGGTAAAATTGAGTGATGACTTGAGGCGCGAGTCCCCGACTTGACACGATCGCATTTATGGTGAATCGTAGTTTGGTTATCATACATGTCTCCCGCTTTGTATAGACTACTATGATTTCATTTACGTGATTTATTTTCGCCACATACTTGGTACTGGCAGATCGACTCCTTCGGGCCGCTCATGCCGCAGTAAAGGTACACCGCCATCGATCCTCGCCTAGTGGTCACAGCCACATGGAAAGCTCCGCTTTCTCCGAGGCTTATCAGCCGTATAGTCCCCGTTGTTGTAGGTGTTTACATTCAGGGGTATGGCGGGGCCCTGTCCCGCCATTGTTGTCGTATCATTTCTTAGAGGTCTGTAGTACCGTTGTGGGCAGGGTTTGTAAAAGGGATTAAAACTGTTCATGTTGGAAAAAGTTGTTATTTATATATATGCCGAAAGGCAAGTTTTTCTCAGATTATTGTTTCATATTTCATAATATGTCTCGTATTGTTTTATGTTCCGCTGACACTCGATGTCAGATCACTAGGGTGCCCGGTAAGGCACTACCACGGGCCCGAATCGGTCGTGATAACCACTCAGCATCAAGCGGAGGTACATAACTAGTTCACCGAGGCGGTCCGCCGAAAGTTATCAAAGGACCCGCTGCTCGCCCTTCTCACGATTCGTCATTCCGCCGACCTCTCCGCCTCTCACGCCAAGTGCATAAGCTCGCACGCGGCAATGTCCATGCCCTGAAGAGCTACACCAACAAGCTCGCCAAGTAGTCATCGAGCCAGTGACGTAGCGGTGCACTCGCCCTCCATATCAAGCACTAACGCGGGGACATACCGAGCCAATGAGTCGAACTCACATTGTACCCCGAACCGCACGCCCGCCTCGCCAACACCAAAAATCTGTCGCCCGAGCCCTCTCGCCGTGGAGGTAAGAAATGTGCAAGAAATGCCTCGAGAACTCGCTCCATACGGCCGGAAGTGCATGCTCTCCCGACAGCCCACGAATCAAACCCGATCGCAGATCACGCGGTGATGCGAAACCCAAGACCACCGACTCGGTCTCCAAGCCTTGATCACTTACGATCCGTCAGAATCGCTTGATGAACTCCCGCGATCATCCTCAAGCCTTGACCAGAGAACTCGCGCTACAACTCGTAAAGTCCCGTAGCCTCAAACTATCCGATCTCGTGAACCACGGGTGCATCGAACCGGCTGGCCCACTATCCTCATGTTCGCCACGATCCCGCCAGAATCGTGCTATCTCCTTGTAACCCATCTCCTCTCGCCTCAGCCGTGGGACGGAGGCTCAGTATCGTGGTCTCGGCAGCCACCGCCGCGCTCTAAACTCGGCTGGGCCGGCGCCGCAAAACTCGCCGTCAAGCACAATCTGTGCATCGACCGGCTCGCGCTTCGCATTCTCTCAGATCTCACTAACAGCTCCACGGCTGCTTGCCAACTGGGTACGGGTTGCCTGGCGCGAGGCATAATCGTAAAAACGAGATACGCCGGAGGGTCCAACTTACAACACCTCTAAGGCACGATCTCGTAACGAGAAGAATGGAAACTAATCCTAAATGTCTCGCACTCCCCGATTATAGATGTGGTGCACAACACACCGATAATCAAGACTTACTAGACACTGTCAGACACTTTCCGAGGATTAATCGCTTCGATACCACTTTTGTCACGACCAACCGGGTTCGTGGATCGTGCCTTACCCGGACACCCAAGTAGTCATACATCAGAGTAAATCAGCGGAAATAAAACTTAAACATGAAACAAGATATATGATCATAAAACAGGCCAACCAAACGGTCACCTTCCCATAAAATATATATACAAATCTTTCAAAACGAACAGTTTAATCCCTTTTACAAACCCTGCCCACAACAAGATTTCATGCACTCTAAGAGTTTTTATACAACATGACGGGACAGGGCCCCGCCATACCCCTGAATGTACAAGAACCTACAACTCAGGGTGACATACCCAAAGATAAGCCTCCGGAGAAACGGAGCTTCCCAACGCTGAACTGTGATCCTAAGAGCGAGGATCAACACTGGCGTACCTCTACTGCAGATTTAACGCACTCCGGGCGAGGTCAAGACAACAGTACCAAGTATATGAAATCAAAATATCAGAAATGAAATCATAGCGCCTATATAAAGCAGTGAGACATGTATGATAACCAAACTACGCTCACCATAAATAAGCCATGTAAGTCGTGACTCACGCCTCGTAGTCATCACTCAAATATAACGAGGGGTCTCACGCCCGCAACATCACTCATGCCCGTGGAATACCTTCCTCACTGCCGGCAGTCTATGATATAATCACACCACAGAGTACACATGAACACCAAGTCTCACTAACAATACTATACAACCAAACCACGGCCGACACGGCAAGTACGAAAGCCGACTACCAGATACTCGCGCCGTGTCACGAGTCGACCGGGCAAGTATGAGGGCTAACTACTGTGTACCAAGCGTCGATCACGAGACTTCGCCACTACATCGAACGGGCAAGCGAGGGCTAACTACCGTGTACCAAGGCCGAATCACCACTTAGACGGCAAGTACGAAAGCCGACCACCGATACCAAGGTCGATCAAGAAACCTCGGAGAGCTAGTCCATGGAATAACACTATCAACAGGAAATCACAAGACCCGAACCGGCGTGGATCGTGCCTTACCCGCACCCAAGTAGTCATACATCGAGAAAATCAGCGGAACATAAAAACAAGACATGAAGCAAGAGATATTATATATAAACAAAGCAACCAAAACAGCTTGCCTTCAGATATTAATACATAAAACCCGAATGCTTTAATCTTTTTACAACCCCGCCACAACAAGATTACATGCACTTAAGATTTACAACAACTATGACGAACAGTGGCCCGCCATACCCCGAATGTACAAGAACCTACAACTCGTGGAACACATACCAAAGATAAGCCTCCGAGGAACTGAGCTTCCCAATACGAAAGGTGATCCTAAAATGGATCGATACCTAATGTACTTCTACTGCAGATGAACGCAGCCTCAAGGAGGTCAAGACAACAGTACCAAGTATGTGAAATCAAAATATCGCAGCTTAAATCATACCATATAAAGCAGGAGACATGTATGATAACCAAAATACAGTACGCAACGTAAAAGCAGTCAAGTCAGGGACTCACTCCCTCAAAGTCATCACTCAAATACAACTATGGGCCTCACGCCCACAACATCAATCATGTTCGCATCATGGCCACATGCCCCCGGAATGCAGACGGCAGACATGCCCATGATGCAACAATAATAACAATGTCGCACGCCACACGCCCCGACTTCGCAGACGGCAGATACATGTCCATGTAACATCAACAACAATATATCGGGTGATCAACCCTGCCGCATGGCCACATGCCCCCGGAATTCTTCATCGGTGTAGACATGTCCATGTGACCACAATAACAATATCTCGGGTAATCAACCCTGCCGCATGGCCACATGCCCCGACTCGTGACGGTGTATACATGTCCATGGAAGTTCTCAACAAGTCAACCGCCCTCCAACGAGGCGCCAGAGTATAGAAACACAATTCTACAACAAAGGCTATCACAACTAGCATAGGCGAGTTACACAACAACAAGCATAGGCAAGTTATACAACAACAAGTATAGGCAAGTTATACACAACCTGTGTACTTCCATTTTATATCAAAGTCCGGTTTTAACCCCAAAGTACTACGTACGTTAAATTCCTTTTAAAGAGATTCATTCCTTTTATAAAAGTCACCTGATACCCGTAGTATACAAAAAAATGAGTGACTTACATTTTTAGGTAAACCAAAACACTTCTCTTTTTAAAGCCGAGTTGCCACATTAAAACCAATGATAAAACCCTTCTTTGTTTTTATAAAGTCGTTATAACTAACTTCCCATAAAGTCGTTATAACACTTTATGTTTTTAAACCATTTTAAGACAAGACAATGCCTTCCTTTTCCCTAGAGTTCCAGTTTGCCTAATTTCAATTACTCCAGTTTCTTTACTTTAGAAAAGTTTCATAGTTCAATGTTTTAATCTCTTTTAAAACAATTGAGTAACATAGGCCATATGTATGAGCCGCTTATTCTTGTTTATAACCATTTATTTAAAATACCATGATCTATCGCAAAATGTAATATCATGTTGTCTCATCTTAGCTTCTATGCAGATGGAGGTTTCTACTGGGTTTAATAATACTTCTTTATTCATTACATTTTCCTTTATTAACGCTGCAGTGGTTTGTTGATACATATTCGATTCCAAATCAAGAAACATTAATCCTTTTAAAAACCAAGTACTCATTACTCACGAATGAGGCTTCACACAACATCCATATTAATTTAGTTAAGTCTCTTATCTTTTAAGATCAAGTCTCTTAACTTCTAGAATCAGTAAACCATTTTCCTTACCTCTCTTAAGACGTTATACCTAACTCCCATAAAGCTAGTATAACTCTTTTAAAACCAAGTACTCTTCTTTCAAAAGGTTTATTAATTCTTTTGAAATACTTCAAGATTCTTTATTATTCAGCTTAAGTCAAAGACATTGCCACACGACGCCTACCGTACTATATATATATTCATGCTCAAGAGTATAGGAAGAATCACATACCTCGCGACGATTATCGACTATAAGCAAAACGCCCACTCGCTATAACTCGCTTAGCCTTGTCCACCTTCTAAGTAGCACATGCTACTTGAAAAACATTCAACCAATAAAGGTTATCAGTCTACTGTAATACAGTCCTATGTAAGTACAGTTAAACTTCTACTTATATTTTTCTGATGTGATTTCAGTTTAAGTCTTTTCTGTAATATCCTTCTATTACAGTTCAATTCTCTTCTATGAATCTTATATTCATTTCTATACTACCATAGTATGTAATTTCCAATTACAATAGAGGGACAGTAGTATTTACCTCGATGAGCCCAAAATTATCCGAGTTTAAAGTCGCTCCTGAGCAACGCTTAGCTCCTACTCCGAGTGCTCCAACCGCCCAACAACCCTTAGAAGTTCTAACTAACTTCTACTTAACACTTCACCGACTATGAAGGTTTTCCTAGGGTTTCGCTTTAGTGATCGAGGAAAGTATAATGGTATTTTCTGGCTTTGTATAAGTGTAACTGGGAATACTACAAGGTATTTGGGCCAAGGTATTTGGACATTATAACAATACTAGAGAGTATTTCTATACCACAACAAGGGTATTTATACGAGACAACTAGGCTAGTGGGGTACCCCTGGCCAGTGGCACCACAGCGGGAGGAGGTTCTCGCCAAGTGGCCTTTCTCAAAGTGGGGAGTGGGCTCTGGACGATAGCAAAACAAGAGGGAGGGAGTATTTGAGACTTAGATAGATTGCTCAAGTTTTGGATGAAGAAAGTCTTCAACAAGGAGTATTTATAGGCTAACCAAAGGCCAACCAATGGCCAAGATGAAGACAAGTGTGTGCAAGTGTGGCTAGATTTTAACCATGTGGACCTTATCCATCTACCACACAACTTGCACAAAATATCCTACCAACTAAAGTAGCCCAAATCGCCCAAGCTTGCCGTCCCTAAGCTTCCAATGTGAGGTGACACATGTCACCCTCCGTTGGTCCAAAATGTTTCGCCTCTCGTAAAAATCCGCAAAAATTAAAAATGACATAGCCGAATTTTCCTTCGCAAGTTTAGTAAAACGCTTCATTTAAAAACGATTCTTTTCGCACTTGTGCCCAAATTTCGAACTTGCCAAATCTTTAAGGCTTAAATTATAATACGTACGCCCTCACGTACATACTCTGGAAATACGGGGTATAACATTCTCCCCTCCTTAGAAACATTCGTCCCGAATGTTCCTTCTCAAAACAGATAACGATGAAGCTCCTTTAACAAGTTGTCAACGCCACACTTGGCCACAAAATAATACACTTTCTCTTCCTTCCTTACTCGTCGTACCCTTCTCGAACACTTGAATTCTTCCATTATGCGTACCACACCTCGCCATTGCTTCATACAAACTTTGGAGTCACCACCTCTAAACTTGGTCATCCTACTAGCTTCACTTTCCTCTAAGGCCATCCCCGGCCTTCACGAACCGATTCTGGTCGAACATATCCACGAACTCATACGATGGTCATCTAAACTTGGGCCTAACACCCTCGTGACTGCCACCAAGTGACCACCTGCAGCCGACCCTACCTCTAAACAGGCCACGGGTTGGCCCGCAACATGGCCCCAACCCGACCCACTAACGCATCAAGCTCTTGTTCCCCGATCCGGAACAATCTTACCTATACAGGTCATGAAAGCTACCACTTCCATTTTACACTACCCAAGGAATTATCACATAATACATTCTAGGCATAAAATGTACTCCGACAAGGATCACTCGCAAAATCTTGTACTCAAGACGGCCTTACACCTAAGGCCTCAACTGTAATATTCTAAGGTTCATCATTTTCTCACCCCCCAGGCTTACCCTTTTCACTAACCAGGCTTCTAAATCACACTTTAGCATAAAGCTATCCGAACATAACACTTAACACATTTTCATAACATCAATACATACAAGTCTCTAGAGGGTTAATGTTATACCCCGTAGTTTCAGGGTATATATGTGAGGACGTACGTGCGAGAGTACGACAGAAATTTTGAAAAGAAAGAAAGATGTGAGTTTTCGACGGAAAAGTTTCCGGTTATTTGTGAAGAAAAAGGTTCGTTAATGGGAATTGGATTCCCAGATTTGGTATTTGGACTTCATAGATTATATTAGAATTTTGAGATTTTATTTTCGGAAATGGTCACGCTGGGCCCACGGAGAAATTTACTGGCTTTGGGGCCCGCTTTGTTTTCGAGATTTTGGCCATTGTGATATTTTTCTAAGACGTTTTTTGAGGGCCACAGAGGGTGACACGTGTCACCCCGCCAGTGGCTTCGCCGGTTACCTCAGGCACAACACCTTGCCAGAGTCGCCGACTAAACGCTTTACATAACTCTGCGAAGGAAAATTCCGCTATGTCGCTTTGTATTTTTATGGATTTTTCCGAGAGACGAAACATTCGACCAACGGGAGGGTGACATATGTCACCTCACAATGGAAGATGCGCGACTGGCCGAATCGGCGGGCAAGTTGCGTAGATATTCAGGTAGATATTTGTGAGGGTTTTGCGAGTAGGTCTAGGTGCACTTGGCTTGATCTCGCCTTACACTTGCCTTGCACATGGCTTGATCTTGGCCATTGGTTGGCTTTTGGTTTTGCTATAAATACCCTCTTGGCTCAAGACTTCATTCATCCAAAATGTTCCAAGTCTTGCTATCCTTCCTCTCCTCTTGTTTGACTCTCGCCCAAGAGCCCTCCCTAGTAAAGGCCTTTGGCCGAGAAACCCCTCCCCTTTGAGGCAATGCTGGGTACCCCCTAGCCTAGTTGTTTTCGTATAATACCCCTTGTTGTGGTATAGAAATACTCCCCTAGTATTGTTATAATGCCCAAAATACCTTAGCCTTTACCTTGTTGTATTCCAAAAGTTACCTCTATACGTAGAGCCCGGAAATACTACCTTTGTCCTTTTAGTCTCAAACCAAAACCCTAAGGAAATCTTCATACTTGGTCAAGTATTTGAGTAGGAGTTGGTTAGAACTTCTAAGGGTTGTTTGGAGTGGTTCGAGCGCATTTGAGTGAGCTAAACCTTGCTCAGGATCGACATTATAACTTGATAATTATGGGCTTATCGAGGTAATTATCTTGTCCTCTATCAGAATTGGAAATTACATGTTGTTGAATATATAGTTGAAGATACTATATACGGAACTATACTTAGTATTCGCAATGTCTTTTGACTTAAGCCCAAGAATAAAGAACCGAATCGAATCGTATTTACATAGATCAGACAGTAGACTTGTGTAGTATTATCGAGTAGAATTGTACACGCCCGGTTAGACGTAAACCCCGGTTGGCTTGGTAGCCACTCGATAGAGGAGAGATTTACGCATGTGTGAGGTGTCACGAATTTTCAGTAGAAGATAGAAACTTGTGTTTTGGAGTTAATAGACGTTTGGACCTTTATAGGTGAAAGTACTAAGAGTAGCGATTCTACTATGTGGAAAGTGGCTAGCGCGTTGTAGTACTGGAGCATTTTGCTTATCGTCGATAAATCGTCGCGAGGTATGTGAACCTCTTCCTATCTTTTCTAGCATGATTGTTGTGAACTATGTAGTACGGCAGACGCATACGTGCTAAGTGATTTGTTGGTTTAAAACATAGGTGTTATAATAGCTTTACGGGAAGTTAGTTATAACGACCTTACGTAGTGAAAATGGTTTATCGATGTTAGAAGTTAAGAGACTTGATCTTATAAGATAAGAGACTTAACTTATTTGTTTTAATGTGGATGTTTGTGTGAAACCTCATTCGTGAGTAATGAGTACTTGGTTTTAAAGGAATAATGTTTTACCGATTTCGAATCGTAATGTGTATCGGTGCACCATTGCAATGTTAATAAAGGAAAATGTATTGAATAATGATGTGTTGTATTAAAACCAAGAGAAACCTCCATCCGCATGAAGCTAAGTCGAGACAAAATGATATTACATTTTCTAGATCACGGTCTTTGTAATAAGATCGTTATAAACAAGAATAAACTACTCACATATATGACATATGTTACTCAATTGTTTTAAAAGAGATTAAGACTATGAGTTATGAAACCTTTCTAAAATAAGTGACTTGAGCATTTGAAAACGAAGTTTGAGTAATTGAAACTAGGCAACCGAACTTAGGAAAAGAATGTTGTTACTTGATTTTTGAAAAGGAATGCTGGTTGGTCATTCTAATACTAATGTATCGTGACTTTATAAGTAATGGATCTCTATTAAAAGAACTTAATGATGTAGTACTGGGATTAAAACCCTGACTTTGGCATAAAATGAAAGTACTTTGAGTTGTGTGAAACTTGCCTATGCTTGTTGTTGTGAAACTTGCCTATGCTTGTGATGATAGCCTTTGTTGTGCGTGTGGTATTTCGTGTTACCGCTCTCTCGATAGAGGCCGGCCGACTTGTTGAGAACTTACTTGGACGCGGCCGGCGTGATGGAGAATTCCACGTATGTTTCCATTTTGATTATCGTCTTGTTGTTGATGTCACCGACATGTCTACACCGACGCAGATTCGGCACGCGCGCCACGCCGCCGTTGATTACCCGATATATGGTTATTACGGCACATGGACGTGTCTACACCGACGCAAAGATTCCGGGGCACGTGGCTACGCGCAGGTTGACCACCCAAAGATATTGTTATTGAGGTTATACGGGCATGTCTACACCGGCGCAGATTCGGTACGTGGGCCACGCGCCTTGTTATTATTGTTGCATCACGGACATGTCTACACCGGCGCAGATTCGGGCACGCGCCATGACGCGAACATGATGGATGTTGGGCGTGAGACCCATAGTTATATTCGAGTGGTGACTTTGGCGGCGCGAGTCCCCGACTGATCGCTTTTATGTTGCATCGTATTTTGGTTATCATACACGATCCCGCTTTAGGCTATTATGATTTCATTTACGATTTTGACACCACATACTGTAATTGCAGATCGACTCCTTCGGGCCGCGCTCATGCCGCAGTAGAGGTACATCGGCCGTGGATCCTCGCTCTAGATCTCGATCAGCTTTGGGAAGCTCCGCTTCTCCGAGGCTTATCTTTGGTATGGTTCCCCGAGTCAGGTTCTTGTACATCTGTGGTATGGCGGCCCCGTCCCGTCATAATTGTTGTAAATCTTAGAGGTCTGTAGTACCGCGCAAGTGTGGTTGTAAAAGGATTAAACTGCTCGCTTTGAAAGAGTTGTATTTATTTATGTTATTGAAGCGTAACCGCTGGGTTGGCCTGTCTTATGTTCATATATCTTGTTTCTTGTTAAAGTTTTATTTTCCGCTGGTTTTCTCCGATGATTGTATCACTAGTGGTGCCCGGATAAGGCACCGAACGCCCCGAACGGGTCGTTACAAAAGTGGTATCGCAGCGCTTAGTCCTCTGAAAGTGCTCATGCATCGTGTCTAGTAGTCTCGATTATCGTGTCAGGCACCACATCTATAATCGTGAGGCTATAGGACATTTAGGATTGGTTTCATTCTTCTCATTCCGAGATCGTGCCTTAGAGTCGTGTTGTAAGTCGACCCTCTCGACGTGTTTCGCTTTTTACCGCTTATGCTCGCGAAAGGCAACCAGGCCTGGCGGCAAGGCAGCCGAGGAGCCGCTAGTGGATTCAGGAGTACGAGGGCGCAGCCCTGGCCAAGACTGAGGTAGGCTTCAGACGGCGAGTTTTGACGCCGCCAAAGACCAAAGAGAGTTTAGAGCCGCAGCAGCCGTCGCCGAGACTACAAGCACTGAGCCTCCGCCCCACACCGAGCGGAGACGGGTCGCGAGATGGCCCGATTATCGCCGTGGTCAGGCCGATATGAGGATAGGCCGACGCAGCAGCCTGGCCCAAAGAAGACTGTGCACCCGAGGCGCATACTTTGAGGCTACGGATTTTTAGTTGTAGCTCCGCCCGAGTTTTACTGGTCGAGGTCGAGGATGATCCGCAGGAGTTCATCCGCTGGGCCTGCAGGATCACGCGGTGATCAAGGCTTCAGAGACCGAGTCCGTGATATTTGTTCGACGGCCGCGTGATACCGCAGCCGATTGGTTTGATTCGGGAGCTCTCCCGGGAGAGCATGCACTTCCACCGTTTGGGACGAAGTTTTCGGGCCTTCCGGCATTCTTGCCTCCACAAACGGCGAGGGCTCGCCGACGATTTTTGATGTCGAGGCGTACCCGCGCATAGCGGGAGTACAATGTGGAGTTCGACTCATCGCCCTGATGTTCCCGCATTAGTAGCTAGTATGGAGGATCGAGTGCACCGATATGTTACTGTGGCTCGATGATTACCTAGCGTAGAGTTGTTCGGGTGTTTCACCGCATGGACATTGCCCGCATTCTGCTCACGACTGTGCGGCGAGCGCAGAGATCGACGCAGCGGACCGCCACAGGAAGGCCAAGACGGCCGGATATTTTAGCGACTTTCGAGGCGGACCGCCTCGAAGAGATAGTTATGTACCTCCGCCATTGCAGAGTGGTCCTCCACACTTTCGACCCGGGATATTCAGAGCGTCGTGGCTCCTGTGTTTGGGATGTTCGTGAGTAGGTGTTGGCAGATGACGCCACCCCTACCTCTGTGGTCGATGGTAGACCGCATTTCGTGGAGTGTCAGAGTACCAAGGAGCTTGTTATTCTTGCGCCAACAGGCCATATGACGAGAGATCGTCCACTGTGGTAGCGCTGGTAGGATAGCATGCACTACTGAGCAGCATGGGCCACTGAGGTCGCGTGGAAGCCTGGGCTTAGCGGCCTGAACCGCCTAGCTTCGTGTATATCCTTAACCTCTAGAGTTTTGGTATGCTTGTTATGATGGTCTCATTATTATGTGCTATGTACGAATAGCGTTGTTAATTATGAGTTAGAAAACATGCTTAGTTGGGAGGATACGATGGCATGGTAAGTGTGAACCTTAGACTATGTCACGACTGAGACCTTAGGGGTAAGGTCGACTTGAGTTAAAGATTTATTTTATGTTTGACCCTTATCAGAGTAGTGGTATACGTGGGATTTATTTGTGTAATAAGTCTGTGGGTAGTGTGAGATGGAAGTGGTAGCTTTCATGATGTGAATTAGTAAGATTGTTCCGGATCGGGGAACAAGAGTTTGGCGCGGTTGGGGGTCGGGTGGAGGACCATTTGCGGGTCAACCCGTAACCCGGTTTGGGGTGGGGTCAGTTCTGGGTGGTCCCGCCAGGTGGTAGGGTCACGAGGATGCTAGGCCCAAGTTTTTGTGACCATCGTATGAGTTCGTGGACGCGTTCGACCGAGCGGTTCGAAGGCCGGAATGGCCTTAAGGAAGTTTGAGGTTAGTAAGATGACCAAGTTTGAGGTAGTGACTCCGCAGATTTTCGAACGAAGTAATGACTGAAGTATGGTACGATCGAGAGTTCAAGTGTTCGAGAAGCGGCACGACGAGTAAGGAAAGAAGAGGACGTGTGTTAGTTCGCGTTGGCGTCGGCAACTTGTTAGAGGAACTTTATCGTTATCCGACTTGAGAAGGAACATTCGGACGAATGTTTCTAAGGGGAGAATGTTATACCCGTAGTTGCAGTGGTATATATGTGAGGACGCACGTGCGAGAGTACGTAAATTTTGAAAAGAAAGAAAGATGTGAGTTTTCACGGAAAAGTTTCCTGTTATTTGTGAAGAAAAGGTTCGTTAATGGGAATTGGATTCCTGATTTGGTATTTGGACTTCATAGATTATATTAGAATTTTGAGATTTTATTTTCTGAATGGTCACGCTGGGCCCACGGAGAAATTTACTGTTTTGGGGGCCCGCTTTGTTTTGAGATTTTGGCCATTGTGGATATTTTTCTAAGACGCTTTTTGAGGGCCAATAGGAGGGTGACACGTGTCACCCCGCCTGCGTGGCTTGGCCGGTTACCTTTGTGCACAACACCCTGCTAGAGTCGTTTCGACGAAACGCTTTACATAACTTGCGCGGAAAATTCCGCTATGTCGCTTTGTATTTTTGCGGATTTTTCCGAGAGACGAAACATTCGACCAACGGGAGGGTGACATGTGTCACCTCACAATGGAAGATGTGGGCGCACTGGCCGAACTGGCGGGCAAGTTGTGGTAGATATTTGTGTAGATATTTGCAGGGTTTTAAGGAGTAGGGACTAGGTGCACTTGGCTTGATCTTGGCCTTACACTTGCCTTGCACATGGCTTGATCTTGGCCATTGGTTGGCTTTTGGTTTTGCTATAAATACCCCCCTTGGCTTGAAGACTTCATTCATCCAAAAATGTTCCAAGTCTTGCTATCCTTCCCCTCTCCTCTTGTTTGACTCTCGTCCAAGAGCCGCCCTCCCTAGTAAAGGCCTTTGGCCGAGAAACCCTCCCCTGAGGTGCTAGCCTGGGTACCCCTAGCCTAGTTGTTTTCGTATAATACCCCTTTTTGTGGTATAGAAATACTCTCCTAGTATTGTTATAATGCCCAAAATACCTTAGCCTTTACCTTGTTGTATTCCAAAAGTTACCTCTATACGTAGAGCCCGGAAATACTACCTTTTGTCCTTTTAGTCTCAAACCGAAACCCTAAGGAAATCTTCATAGTTGGTTGAAGTATTTGAGTAGAAGTTGGTTAGAACTTCTAAGGGTTGTTTGGAGTGGTTTGGAGCGCACGGAGTGGAGCTAAACCTTGCTCAGGATCGACATTATAACTTGGATAATTATGGGCTTATCGAGGTAATTATCTTGTCCCTCTATTGTAATTGGAAATTACATGTTTGTTGAATATATAGTTGAAGTATACTATATATGGAACTATACTTAGTATTCGGCAATGTCTTTTGACTTAAGCCTGAAGAATAAAGAACTGAATCGAATCAGATTTACATGATCGTATTGCAGACTTGTGTAGTATTACTGAGTAGAATTGTACACGTCCGGTTAGACGTGTAAACCCCCCCCCTGGTTGGCTTGGTAGCCGGCCTCGATAGAGGAGGAGATTTACGCTGTTGCGGGGGGGGGAGGTGCTGCCGAATTTTCTGTAGAAGATAGAAACTTGTGTTTTGGAGTTAATAGACGTTTGTGACCTTTATAGGTGAAAGTACTAAGAGTAGCGTATTCTACTCGAGGAGTGGAAAGGGCTAGCAAGGTTGTAGTACTTGGAGCATTTTGCTTATTGTCGATAAATCGTCGCGAGGTATGTGAACCTCTTCCTATCTTTTCTAGCATGATTGTTGTGAACTATGTAGTACGGTAGACGTACATGTGCTAAGTGATTTGGTTGGTTTAAAACATAGGGTGTTATAATAGCTTTATGGGAAGTTAGTTATAACGACCTTATGTAGGTGAAAATGGTTTACTGATGTTAAAAGTTAAGAGACTTGATCTTATAAGATAAGAGACTTAACTTATTTGTTTTAATGTGGATGTTTGTGTGAAACCTCATTCGTGAGTAATGAGTACTTGGTTTTTAAAGGGATAATGTTTTACTGATTTCGGGAATCAGAATGTGTATCGACAGACCATTGCAGCGTTAATAAAGGAAAATGTATTGAATAATGATGTGTTGTATTAAAACCAGTAGAAACCTCCATCTGCATAGAAGCTAAGATGAGACAAAATGATATTACATTTTCTAGATCACGGTTCAGTAATAAGATCGTTATAAACAAGAATAAACTACTCACATATATGACATATGTTACTCAATTGTTTTAAAAGAGATTAAGACTATGAGTTATGAAACCTTTCTAAAATAAGTGACTTGAGCATTTGAAAATGAGAAGCTTGAGTAATTGAAACTAGGCAAACTGGAACTTAGGAAAAGAATGTTGTTACTTGATTTTTGAAAAGGAATGTGGGTTGGTCATTCTAATACTACGGGTATCGGGTGACTTTATAAGTAATGGATCTCTATTAAAAGAACTTAATGTATGTAGTACTTTGGGATTAAAAACCCGGACTTTGGCATAAAATGAAAGTACTTTGAGTTGTGTGAAACTTGCCTATGCTTGTTGTTGTGAAACTTGCCTATGCTTGTGATGATAGCCTTTGTTGTGCAAGTGTGGTATTTCTGTGTTACCGCGTCTCGATAGAGGCGGTCGACTTATTGAGAACTTACTTGGGCGTCTTGGCGGTGATGGAGAATTCCACGGGTATGTTTCCATTTTGATTCTTGTCTTGTTGTTGATGTCACTGGACATGTCTACACCGTCACGAGATTCTCGGCACGCGGCCGTGCGCCGGGTTGATTACCGATATATGGTTATTACGGCAACATGGGCGTGTCTACACCGTCACGCAGATTCGGGGCATGTGGCACGCGGCGTGGTTGACCACCAGTATATTGTTATTGAGGTTACATGGGCATGTCTACCGTCGAAGATTCGGGCATGTGGCACGCGGCCTTATTGTGTTGCATCATGGACATGTCTACACCGTCACGAGATTAGGGGCACGCGGCCATGATGCGAACATGATGGATGTTGTGGGCGTGAGACCCATAGTTATATTTGAGTGGTGACTTTGAGGCGTGAGTCACGACTTAGTATTTTTATGTTGCGTCTTGTATTTTGGTTATCATACATGATCCCTTTTTAGGCTATTATGATTTCATTTACTGATGTTGTGATTCACATACTTGGTACTGTTATCGACCTCCCCGGGGCTGCGTTCATGCCGCAGTAGAGGTACATCGATGCGTGGATCCTCGCTCTTAGGATCTCGATTCAGCGTTTGGGAAGCTCCGTTTCTCGGAGGCTTATCTTTTGGTATGTGTTCCACGAGTTGTAGGTTCTTGTACATTCGAGGTATGGCGGGGCCACGTCCGTCATAGTTGTTGTAAATCTTAAGTGCTGTAATCTTTGTTGTGGGCAGGGTTGTAAAAAGGATTAAACTGTTCGTTTTGAAAGAGTTGTATTTATTTATGTTATTGGAAGGTAACCGTTGGGTTGGCCTGTCTTATGTTCATATATCTTGTTTCTTGTTAAAGTTTTATTTTCCGCTGGTTTTCTCTGATTGTATCACTAGGGTGCGGGATAAGGCACGATAGGGCCGGAATGGGTCGTTCTGATTAAGGATATACCTGACTCTACCGCTTTCCTAATCACGATCACGCCTGCAGGCGCAGGCTAGTGAAGGCGATGAACCAAACGCGATCACGAAGGTGAGTCGTAACATCCGTGCTACCGCGGTCGGGACATTCCTCGCAAATGGCCTGCGCCGCAAAATAACAAGCTCCTTTAGCACCACGACACTCACGAAATGCGGTCTACCACATCGACCACACCGAGGTAGGGTGATTGCGTCCGCCAACACCCTACTCGCGGAACACGAACCCACGGAGCTCGACTGCTCCGAATACTCTGGATGCCACGAAGGTTGTGGAGGACCACTCTGCCGGCGGAGGTACAAAACTAAATTTCCGGCTGGCGGTCCCTCAAAAGTCACCAAAGGACCCTGCTTCGGCCCTCTTACGCGATCTCGGTCATTCCGTCGATTTCTCCGCTCCTCACATCCGAGTGCATAAGCCTGCATGTGGGCAATGTCCATGCCTGGCTGAAGGGCTACACCCGAACAACTCTCTGCTAGGTAATCATCAAGCCCTGTAATATATCGGTGCACTCGATTGTTATACCCCGTATTTCCAGAGTATGTACGTGAGGGCGTACGTATAAAAGTTTAAAGCCTTGAGTAGGCAAAGTGGCTTGGCCGAATTAAATTTGTTCACAACACCCGTTTAGAGTCGTTTTTCGACGAAACGTTTTAAAAGCTTTCGTAGGGGACTTTCCGGCTATGACAATTTTAAATTTTTCGGATTTTTACGAGAGACGAAACAGTTTGGCCCAACAAAAGGCGACACTTGTCACCTCTCATTGGTTAGGCTTGACGGTAAAGGGCTTGGCGAAAGTGTGGTTGAAATAGTCAAGGGTTGGTAGGATATTTTTGTGCTACTTGGTTAGGGTGCACTTGGCAAGATCTTGGCCCTACACTTGCTATGCACTTGGCAAGATCTTGGCCATTGGTTGGCCTTGGCTTGTCCTATAAATACCCACCTCTTTGGAAGACTTATTCATCCTAAAAATCTCTAAGTCTTGAAAGACTCTCCCACTCCTCTATTGTTCTCGTCCCTCCCGTTTCGTGAGGCCCCTGGCAGAGTAGCGCCCCCTCACAGTAGTGTGGCCGTGGGGTACCCACTAGCCTTGTTGCTTTCGTATAATACCCCTTTGTGGTGTAGAAATACTCTCAAAAGTATTGTTATAATGCCCAATTACCTTAGCCATATACCTTGTTGTATTCTAAGGTTATACCTATCTGAAAAGCCCGAAAATACTATTATACTTAGTCAGTCCACAAACCGAAACCCTAGGAAAATCTCCATAGTCCGTTGGAGTATGGTGTAGAAGTTAGTTAGAACTTCTAAGGGTGGTTTACGGGTTGGGCGCGCGGGGTTGGAGCTAAACGATTGCCCAGGATCGACTTTAACTAGGATAATTATGGGCTTATCGAGGTAATTATCTTGTCCTCTACCGTAATTGGAAATTACATGATTGAATATATAGTTGAAGTATACTATATAATAGAATGAACGTAGTTATCGTGATGTCTTTTGACTTAAGCTGAATAAAACTTACGACAATGTCTTGCGACTTAAGCTGAATTTAAAGAAAGTCTTGAGCTGTAATTACATGGGCTGTATTATGAGACTTGTGTAGTAGTACCGTGGAGTAGAATTGTACCCGTTAGGGTTAGATGTATAACCCCACTGGTTGGCTCGGTGGCCGGCCTCGATAGAGGAGGAGATTTCTGTTGTTGCGGGGAGAGTCTTTGCAATTTTGGTAGAATATTCTACGATGAGATCTAAATGTTAATAAGCGCCTTATGGCCTTATAGGTTGATGTACTACGTGTGGCGCGATCTACTTGGCTTAAGGAGTAGCCGACGGTTGGAAGTACTTGGAGCGTTTTGCTATTAGTCGATACTCGTCGCGAGGTATGTGAACCTCTTCCTATATCTTCTAGCATGATATGTGTGAACTATGTAGTACGGTAGACGTACATGTGCTAAATGTATTTGATTGGTGTAAAACATAAAGTGTTATAACGGCTTTATGGGAAGTTGGTTATAACAGCTTTATGTTGGTAAGAAAATACATGTGGTTTTTTTAAGGTAACTGATTAGAACTATAACTGGCTTGTTATGTGTTAATAAAGAACTTGAAGTATTTCAAAAGATTTTTGAATCATTTTGAAAGAGGAAGTAATACTTGATTTTTGACAAACCTAAGAGTTATACTAGCTTTATGGGAAGTTAGGTATAACGGCTTAAGAATGTTTTACTGATTTCGGAAATCAGAATGTGTATCGACAAACCACTGCAGCGTTAATAAAAGGAAATGTTTTGACTAGTTAAGTATTATTAAAACCAGTAGAAACTTCCATCTGCATAGAAGCTAAGATAAGACAAAATGATATTTCCTAGATCACTATTTCTTTGTAATAAGATTGTTATAAACAAGAATATCCTACTCACATATAAGACTTATGTTTCTCACATTGTTTAAAAGAGAATTATATTCTTAAATGAATAAGACCATGAACTCTGAAACCTTTCTAAAATAAGAAAGCGTGAACATTTGAAATTAGGCAAACTTGGGCGTTTGGAAAATAATGTTGTTACTTGATTTTACGAAGGTAAGTGTTTTAGTTTATTTAAAAAACGATCACTCTATTTTATACTACGGGTATTGTGTGACTTATGTGAAAGCAACGGATCTTTTAAAAGATTTAATGTATGAAGTACTTTGGGGTAGATACGAACTTGTTAGCTTAAAGTACCTTATGTGTATAACTTGATTGTGTTGGTTTGTGATAGCCTTGTAATACTTTCTTGTTGATTGATAAGTAAACATGTTAGGATGCTACGTGTGTTAGTATCTTGTGTGATCATAATGTAAGGGGGGTCATTCTTGTTGTGCTTACGTTGTTAAGCGTTAAGCCCGTTATCTTGTTATTATATCACATACCCTTTGACTTATTATCTGAGGGCTTGCCACCCTTGACGCTGGTCTTTACGGCTATCGCGGTCCTCGTGACTATGCGGTCGCGGTAGCTCGGGATTGATCATTCCGGGTGTTTAGCCTGATGCGGGGGATTCCCTATGCGGTCTGTTGAGACTATGCGGTCTTTTGAGACTATGCGGGTTGCGGGAGCCTAGGCGGATACCGAGGGTTAGCTGCGCCCGATGCGGGGTATACCTCGGTGATGCAGGACCATGATTCGAGAATACCTCATGCGGGTCCGTGTGTGACCTATGCGGGCTGCGAGAGTTCGAGGATAGACGCGCATTGATATTGCGGGCGAGTGGCGGCCGATCGTGGTGCGGTGCAGGAAGACCTCGGGATACGATTTGTGGTATTTTTGGCATGTGGGTCTTAGTAGTCGGCTATGCCTTCGTACTTGCCCGTCACGGTTTTATTGTGATAACTTTGAGGCGTGAGTCACGACTTGACATATTTATTTATTTGTTGTGAGCGTAGTTTGCTTATCATATGTCTCGCCTTATAGACTATTATGTTTTCCTTTACAGTATTTTTAGTTTCACATACTAAATTTTTGTCGACCTCGCCCGTTTGCGTTCATGCGGAGTTGAGGTACACGATCGTTGATCCTCGCTCTTAGGAGTCGATTCAGCTTTTAGGAAGCTCCGTTTCTCGGAGGCTTATTCGTATAGTCCTGTTGTTGTAAGTGCTTACATTCGGGGTATGACGGCCCTGTCCGTCGTTGTTGTCGTATCTTTTCTTAAGTGCATGTAATCTTGTTGTAGGCGGGGTTTGTAAAAAGGATTAAAGCTTTATTTGTAAAAGTTGTTAATTTTATACGAAAGGCAAGTTTTCCTCGGACTATTGTTTTGTACTTCACTTGTTTCATGTATGTGTTTTATGTTCGTGATTACTCGATGTTGTGTCACTAGGGTGCAGGGTAAGGCACGATCCGGGCCGGAGCGGATCGTGACAAAAGTGGTATCGAGCGATTAATCCTCGGAAAGTGTCTACAGAGCCGTATCGATGAAGTCTTGATTATCGGTGTGTTGTGCACCACGATAATCGTGAGGCTATAGGTATTTAGGATTGGTTTCTATTCTTCTCACTCGAGATCGTGCCTTAGAAATGTGTTGTAAGTTGGACCCTCAGCGAAATTATTTCCACTTATCGTTATGCCTCCGCGTAGGCAACCCGCCTAGGAGGCAAGGCGGTAGGAGGCTGCGAGTAAGTCTGAGAGGGTTACGTGGGCAGGCCCAAACATCACTGGGGTGGTGCCATTCGGGGAGTTTTGCGGCGTCGCTGCTTGTGAGTTTAGCAGCGGCGGCGATTCCTCTGCGGCCATGACATTTGAACCTTGATTGCCACGGCCAGAGCGGTGAATATAGATTTCGAGGCGACCTGTTACATTAACTATGTATTTGACTACGGAGAGTATACCGATGTATCGCGAGTCTTGATGACTACCTAAGAGAAGGTTGTGCAAGTAATTCTTTAGTTGGGCTTGAGCATGGCACGTATGCGGGCTTATGCGCGTGGCAAAGCGTAGAGATCGGCGGGTTAACGAGGGCGAGAAGAAGGCGGGCGGCAAGGTCCTTTGGTAACTTTGGCGAGTCACCTCGCGGCAGATTTGATTACGCCGCGTCCACGGTCTGAGTGGTCTTCCACGGATATCAGGATGTTCGGAGTATGCAGGAGTTGGTCAGAACTCCAGGGCTTCCGGTTCGCAGTGTGACAGACGTCATCCCGGGGAATGTCGTCTTTTAGTTAGTACTTGTTGTACCTACGACCGTCAGGGTCTGATGTCGATAGAGTGTCCTTGAAGGAGGACTTAGCCTTCAGGATCGGTGGGTAGTTCGTCATCTTCCCTAGCTATGCGCCCTACGGGGCAGGTTTGATTAAGAACGACTAAGGGGAGTGAAGCAGTAGATATAGATATATCTTTAACCCTGTAGAGATCAGTATGTGTGATAAGGTGAGTATACCTTAAGTGCTATGTTACGATGGCGGTGTGTTAGTTGTGTTTAGAAATCATGGTGGGTTAGCAGAGTAAGATTTTGGGGATAGATAAGGTGTGAGCCTTAGAATATTTTACGTAGATACCTTAGAGGTAAGGCCATCTAAGTATAGGTGTAGTGTTATGTTTGATCCTTATCGAGTGCATGGTGCCGTGGGCTATGGTTGTGGGATAAGTCACGAGTAGCGTGATATGAAAGAGGTTAGTTGAGCTAAGAAGACCGCTAGGTTTTCGAAACGTGATTAGTAAGATTGTTCCGGATCGGGGAGCTAGTTTTGTGCGCGTTGCCGGGTCGGGTTGAGGCCCCGTTGCGGATCAACCCGCGGTAGTTTTGGTGGTGGGGTCAGGTTGTGGTGGTCCCGCCTTGTGTTAGGGTTGTGAGGGTGTTAGGCCCAAGTTTAGTTAACCAGCGTACGAACTCGTGGATGCGGTCGACCGATGAGTCGGGCGATGGGGCAGCCCATCGCGTGTTCTTGATCGGGACCGTTTACTTGGCTGTGTTGAGTTATCGTAAAGGTTGTAAGGCTGCAGGTGCCTACCTTC